>JAAKBD010000191.1:0-706179 GCA_012656105.1 Phytophthora syringae | reverse complement strand
AAGATGGTACATCTTGCGGCAGTGTCGGACACCATCGATGGTGAAGGTACAGCGAAGCTGTTTATCGATACGGTCTTTCGCCAGCATGGCTTACCCGCATCGATTGTTTCTGACAGAGACCCCGTTTCACGGGCCATTTCTGGTCGTCCGTGTTTACCGTGCTGGGCACGAAGTTGGACATGTCCACGGCGGATCATCCGCAGACCGACGATCAAACCGAACGCGCGAATCGCGTTATGGAGGATATCCTCCGGAGCACTTGTGCCGAGAAGCCAAAGCTTTGGAGCACCATGCTCCCACTCGTTGAGTTCGCATTGAATAATGCAGTGCATGCCTCTACAGGCTACACACCGTTCTACGTGAACGGCCGTTTCACCCACGTCCCGTTGACGCTACCACTCCGTGGTTCTGGGGTTGGTGGGGGAGGAGCTCGATGAGCGACTTGCTGAAGTCAGCCCTACTACTGTTGTTCAAAAACAGGTTGATGATTTCCTATCAACGTGTCTGAATGTCCTTCGACATGTGCGTGACGCAATGGCTGAGAGCCAAGACAAACAAAAGGAATACGCAGATGCCAAGGGCAGACGAAACGAGCAAAGCTTTGAGGTCGGAGACCTGGTTTTATTGAACGCTAAAAACCTACCTACACATGCAGTGACCGCGGTCTTCAAGACCAAGTTGCGGCCGCGTTTTGTGGGACCTTTCAAGGTCGTGGCCAAGAAGGGCCTGGTGTATACGCTCAACCTCCCAAGAGGATGCGAACGCACCCGGTATTTTACGTGGGCTTGCTCAAGCCATACCAGGATGCGTCGCAAGTTAGCTCGAGGAGCTGGCGCCGATGGCGGAGCCACAGCGCCGGGCAGAAGACGGAACAGAGCGTCTAGCTGCCCTGCAGCCGAGCCACAGACTCCGCAAGCTTATCAAGCTTCTCCACGGTCGCGGCATGACCTCGCTCAAGAGCCATTAGGCGTTGAACGCCGGACTCGGGGTTCTCAATCCAATGGAGTCGAGTTGAGAAGTCGTCGATCAAGGTCACCGACCGGCCGTAGGCCTGCTCCGCCTCGTTCAGAGTTCGGCTGAAGCGATTCACATCGCATTGCAGATCCTGCACCTGCTCAAGAGTTGCAATCAATTCCGAGCGCTGCAGCGGAGGTTCGTCCTCCATCAGCTCATCAGCCTTCTCGTTTGCTTCGGCCGCCGCCGGCGTTGCTCGATGAGCAGGGAGATCTCCACTTCCATGTGGAAGAGATCTTGAAGCGACGAAGTCGCCAGGGTCATACCCAATATCTTGTGAAGTGGAGGGGTTATCCTCACTCCGAGAACTCGTGGGAGTTCGAGGGCCCGCTCCGGCAAGATTGCCCATACGTCGTGGACGCTTTTGATCAGAGTGATATAATGCGTGCCGCGCACCAGCGACCCGCGTCGGTCGCTCCACGCTTCCCGCCAATAGGCCGGGAAGCGAGAGGATCAGCAGCTGCGCCCAAGCGCTGATCCTGAGCTGCAGCAGCAAATGCTGCAGAGCTCAATGGAGCATAATGGGATATCTGAGCTTGATATTGCTTTCCAAGAGTACCTTTCGCTCGACCCTTCGCGTACTCGAAGAGTAGCTTGCGCTCGAGACGCACGTCAATCTCAGAGAAGCTGGCTCGAAGAGCCTCCATTGACGATAACTTCCGGCTCCGGTGATCCCAAGTAGTCATCAGAGTATCGTACTCAGACTCCGTCTCCCCAGGCGCCAGCGCCAACACCACAGTGCGTACCATGGGTACCGGCTGCCTGCACGCTTGAGCTTGGAGACGAATGCGGTATTGGGCAATGGTTGAGACCTGTGGGGTCACAAACCGAGCGCGTAGCGCTTGACGAGTTGCCAACTCCGATACCGTGCGAGCCGCTGGCCCAATGACATGCGATGTCAACGGCCAATTCCCGAGTTGTTTTATATACTTCTCGGGATCGGGGTTGTGAACCGATAATCCGAATGCGGATCGAGCAGAGGCTGAGCCACAGGGTGGCGGGTCACGGAGCCTCTTGCTCATTGAGCTGCAGCTCTTGGACCTCGTCGAGGGATTAGAGATCGGAGGATCTTCCAAACCGCGCGAGGCGCGCAGCGCGTTGAGACCTTCAACGCCGGCTAGTTCAGCGAACGGATTAGGAGCACGAAGCGCTGGGCGCTCAGCGGTCGCACTCGATGCAGGGGGTTCAGCCTCGTGGAGTTCCCGGGTTCCCCGACCTCGGACTCTTCATAGTCCACTGAGGTCTCCGTGAGTTCCTCAAAGAGGGCTTGGTTCGCGGTACGCGGCCGCTTGGGCTTTGGAGCCTCGGGAGTGGACATGTCCGCTGGAGGATGCCGGCGCTTGAGCTCGGCGTAGTACTCGTGTACTGAGACCTTCTCAAGCGCGGGAGACAGGATGCCTTCGAGGCCACGGGCCGGTAGTGCACTCGGTGCGGGCGATGTGGGGCGTGAGACTGGGATCAGTCGTTGGTCAAATGACCTGAAGCAGTTGTGAGCCATACAACGGGCCGTCGGCCAGCTCTAGGAGAACTTGGAAAGTTCTGGAGCGCGGAGCTTGATGAAAGGTGACCCCGTCACACGCGTCAATGACGCTACCTCACGTGAGGCGAGTTGTCGAGTGTCGACACGTGGTGCCTTCAGTCTGGAGGGGAGAGTGTAACGGGGTTACGCAAAGAGTTACGATTATGTAGGTCACCCAATTTGGTGTGACCACACTCTCCCTAAAACAGTACTCAGTACGTGAAAGATAACAAGATATCAGTACCGCATTTCGCATGTTAAGCGATACCGCATCTTGAGAGATACACGGTGAAATAGACCAATCAGTACCTCAGATATGATTTACTTACAATCGCATGTTAAGAAATACACTTGAAAATGTCAACCATTGGCTGTCATATTACCGAGGAGATCCTGGACGGAAGGAAAAATGTTAGTGTGACGTTCCTCAAAGTTCAACCGCATGCCACAGCTGTCTCACAGCACAACGAGGCATGGAACCTTCCCATGAAGGATAGCCTACGCAAATTATGGTAAGATGATATGCAAGAGTAGCCTAAGCAGACGACGCGTTCCGCCTCGCTCGACCCAACCGCGAGCACATTGGAGGGTGGATTCGTAAGTCGTGGGGTCGACTTTGCATATTTAGAGCGAGTGGTCTTATCGGACCTCTGCTGGAGGGATCGTATAAATGAAGATCAAGATTTTGCGTTAACATTAGAAGATACTTGTCCAAAGTATTTGTTACCGTTGTACTTTATACTTTTATTGACGGGAACATCAACTTATAGGGGTTTCCCTATCCCTATGTACATGGGGTATGACGCTTAACATGCGAAATGCGGTAGGTGGCTTCACAGCCAATATATATGCATTAGACTAGGCTCTACTATAGTAGATAGTGAGACCTATATATTTACACCAGGGTGGCTTTGCCGCCGATCGCAATAATACATTCAGTTTACTTTTAACCTTAAGATTTTCGTTGTCCTGTAAAGACTGTTACTTCTTGGAGCCTGTACGCTACTGTCGTACGCTCGTCCCTGTTCTTTGTATAAGAACGTCAAGGTAAGCTACCTGCTTAAGAGACTCGCTGAGTCCGACTAAGTCTTCCTCTACGCTACAGTCTACGGCAGCCCCGCTGTAAAATGTCAACGAATGACTTTCTGACCGACCTCAAGGTCGGTGATATTGCCGAGGTGGTCCTTCTAAAACAAGAGACCCCGCTGAGGAGTTAAACTCTTCCTCTGTGATGAACGAGGATGCCCTGGAGGAGTTCACTTGCCAGCGCGTAAAGCGCTTGGGTTCTGAGATACTCAAGAACCCGAAGGATCCACTGTATCCCCTGGTGAAGGAGTTTTCGGACGTGGTGTCAAAGACTCCACCGTCCCAACTCCCGCCTGATCGCGGAGTGAGGCACGAGATTGATCTCGTGCCAGGCACAAAGTACTGTGTCACCAGACAATGGCCACTGCCTCGCGAGCAGTGTGAAGTCATTGACGACTTCTTCGCCGCTAAAGCGAAGGCAGGCATGGTGCGGGAGTCGAAATCCCCCACTCGACGCCCACCTTCTGTGTTCGGAGCCGAACGGGAAGTGGCGTCTGGTTCACGCTTTCAACAAGCTCAACAGCGCGACAGTGCCAGCACAGACACCCATCCCACGCAAGGATGTGTTGTTAAACAACATGGCAGGCTGTGAACTCTACAGTGCCTTGGATCTGGTGGTCGGATACTACCAGATCTTGATGCGTCAAAGTGACATCCCTTTGACGGCGGTAAGCACACCAAGCGGGATGCTTTGGGAGTGGCTAGTTATGCCAGAAGGGTTGTCAAATTCCCCAGCGACTTTTAATCGCTTGGTCACGCAGCTATTCAGACCGCTCCGTACGTTCACACAGACGCACTTCCAAATCAGCGGCCGATCGAGCACTTCGAGCGACCGTTCAAGAAACAATCGTGGCGACTGGGAGCAACCACGGAAAGAGTCAGAGGCTAGTAAAAGAAAGAAGATCTCAACAACTTCTCTTGAATAAAGTATAGCAGCCTGTATTTGAAGCAAGTCGACAGTTCTCCTAAGACATCGGACGACGATCTTCATGCAGACGGCAGGCGATTCCCCCGGAAGGGAGGCCTCCGGGACACCTCTGGAGGAACAAGGGAACACCACCCACCCGGACAACAATGCGGACTACTACATGTCCGAGCAGATCGCGGGGGCAAAGCGCAAACCAGACGGGATCGCGAGCGAAAGCAGTGACAAGAGCGACCGCAGCGACGAAAGCGAAGACGAGAATGATGAGAATCAACCGAACCGAACCCGAACCACGACCCAGCGTCAGCGATCGAAACGGAGCTGGAAGAGAAACCTGACGAGGCGATGAGACCCGAAACACCTCCACTACTTGACCAGAGACGGGAGCCTCTTAATACGCTGAATCGAAGGAAGGGGAACGGCGAGGACGGCCCATGTGGGATGACGACGACGACGAGGAAGCCGTCCAACTCACGTTCGCAGAAATGTTTGTATACCTTCACGAGGAAACCAAGAACTCGGCCTTCCACGCGGCGTGGGAAGTCGACAGCGCTAAGGAGTACCTTCGTGATATGTTTAAGGAGGTTTTTACTTCCCACCCCGTGGAACCTTTGGCAGAAAGCAAGCGTCACTACCCAGATTTGACGGAGGAGGAGACAGACGTGATGTTGCGCCTCTTCATCCAGGATGGGAAAGTTGGCAGAGCTGACGCACGAACCTGGAAAGGGCGTCTCTATGACGTAACCCGCGCGATCTACAAGTCCAAGCGTTCGCTAACCGAAGTACTCGAACACCGAATCACTACGGGACAAGCAACTCAACAGCCCATGACTAACATGTGGAGCGCAGTACCACCGAGCAGTGCTCAGGCTCCCGAAGACCAGGATGAAGACATGACAGCAGAGCCGGCATCACCTTTCCGGTTTCGCCAGGCAGTCTACTCTCCGGAAGAAATTGCCCGTCTTAGGGCTCTCTGTGAACTGAAATTCGGGTTTCCGATGGAATTACGTGAACCTACTCATGACGAAAAACGATCATCGAGGGACTCGTTGAAGGTTCGATTCTGTGCCCAATGCTGCCAGATTTCCTCAAGTGAGTTTGTAGTAACGAAGCGATGCGCAAGATTCAGAACACTATTCATGCGCAAGTGGAAGGTGATTTAGTGTTCAAGTTGCCGGACGGTTTCAAAATCTACGCCGATTTTCAAAACCGAGCGAGAATCATGGGAATAACCACGCAAGGACTCGAGACTGCAGAGCATGACAAGACTCGAGTAATTGCAATGCTCCAAGACGCGAAGCAGGTCTACTATGACCGTACGGACCACAGCATCCACTTGATATTCTGGACGAGGGAGAAGGCCACCACCTGGAATCGTGAAATTAAGTCCCTACCTTGTCGCAACAGGCAGTTTCCACTTGTTAATGCGCATCTGGAAGAGGAGTCAGCGGGCAGCGAAGGACAAGTAGAACCTGACCCAGTATGGAGACGTCAAGTCGGCCCGGACGGCATCAAGAATGAAAAGACCCAGAGACCGCTACCATGTGCGATTACTTAACTTCTCGCGCTGTCTGGACGAGGCGGCCATTGATGCCTATATTCGAGCAAATTTCTCTGGAGTATACAATACGTGGCAAGAACCGTCATCTGGCAACGTTCGACTGCAAACCGGCACATGGGACATATACTTCCGGTGGCCAGGATGCCCGAGTTTCCTCACGGGAAACAATTCCTTAACTGGAATGGGGTTAAGATTCTGATCCACCACGCCAGCGCTCGAGCCTCGCCTCCGTGCTTCAAATGCGGCACATCTGGCCATAATCAAAACCGGTGTCAACAAGCAGAAACTGCATGGAAGCAGCCAGCAATCTGTCTCACAGTAACGGCGCGTGAAATTGCACGCCTCCCCAAACGTGAGTCTACCATCTCCAGCATTAGTGACCTGCACCAACTCTGGGATAAATCGGAACCAAGTGGTGAATTGGGAGCAGACGACATCTCGCTCAGCCCGGAAGATGGAGAAAGGGAGACACCTATACAAGTATACTCAAGTCAAATCATTTAAATTTATATTATAAAAATAATAATATCGCAGACTGAGAACACGCCAGCACCAGATCCGGAGGCTTGGCAAGAACCATCGTCAACTCGTCGATGAACTGCGCAACCGCGTACACCACGAGGAAAGCGAGCACGCAATTCAAACCCTGTTCAGCCGACGGCAATTCGCCGACGCGCCCGAGCCCGTGACGACGACTATCTCGACATTTCCAAACCCGTACCGCGTTCTGGACATTGCGTCCGAGGAGATTATCGACGTCACGGAGGACGGACCGTCATTTGTGGAGGAAACACAGCAAAAAATTGGCTAGAGATCCCAACAAATGAAGATGGTCGGGAAGCTGATATGGAACCTCGTCAAGGAGAAACGGGTACCAGTCAAGACGCCCGTGTTCGAGTCAATTAGGAACATTAACCTCAAGAATCCGATGCTGCAGCAATGTAATGGTGCACAGATCCTTGACTTGTGTGGACTTGAGGAAATTGACGTTCAGTCCAACGGAAACTGCCAGTACTACAGTGTAGCCATGGCGATGCTGCAAAGTGAATGTAGTAAACCCGGAAAGAGAATACGCCGGAGGCGCTGACAGCAAAGTTGAAAAAGGAAGAGTGGCCGCGGCGAATCACTTCTTCGAAGAGGAATTTCCGCATTCGTCCAGAATGAGTATTCTGCGAAAGCAAAACCATGAGGTTAGCGACCTAACGCCGGCTCAATCAGGAAAGGTACTAGGAGGCCATTTCAAGGCCATCGGGAGCTCCACTTCGGCACGAAGCGGATGTATTGACCGAACCAGCTGGGGATCCAATACAACCATACGTATGCTAGCTAAGGCCCTCAAGCGCGACATTTTTGTCGTAGAGGCGATCTCTGGCCTCGGGAAAGCAGAATACTCGCGGTTCACGTCGGGAGAAGTAGTCAGCAACGGCAAGAAATTCACGACGGTGAAAGAGCGAATCACCCGTCCAAAGAGGTCGGCGACTGGATTGCCCACTTGAAACGACAGCTTGAGCAACGAAGGGCTCCCAATAGTACTCATTTTTGATACGAACCACTACAACTGGCTTCGTTTCTCTGGGGTAGCCAGCAGGAGCAACGAGAGCGGCCAGGAGGGCAACCACGGAACCTGAAGCGGAAGCGGCGATGGACTGTAACGAAGACTTTCCCATGGGGAACCCGCAGCCAGCCGAAGGAAACCGAATCGAAACCAAACGTGTATAACCAGGAGAAATCTCCAGCTGAACACAAGGAGGAGGACGCCATTGAACGACACGGTGGCACGAGGAAGGAAGAGTTACGTGTATTCACGTCCACTGGAGTTAACGGGCTCGTACCGGCACACAGACAGCAGCTCCGTGAGCTGGATCTGGCTAAAGAAACCGGGGCCCTGCAATGGTGTCTCCAATACGAAATTACAGTCACAGTGCTCGCGCAATGGCAGCAACAACTGCTCTCTAGGGACTCGCAGGAGACGTTCACTCCGTCTCAGTCCCCGAAAACTCCAAGTGAAGATTCTCGATGGTCGGGTTCCGATCCTCCAGAGAAACCACCTGAAGGGGGAGGAATCGAGTAGCATGGAGGAGGACGGTCAATCAGGAGCGGGGCGATTTGGAGAAGCGCAGACTGACTCGACCGGTACCCGCCTTCAGGCGAAAAAGTTTCGACTGAGGTGGAACAAGAATCGTAAACAATGGGAGGAAGCAACGGAAGTGGACTTTCCCGCAGTACCCGCTACTAAGGCGGGGTGGCAAACCGCGATAGCAGCCCAACCCATCCTACTTCGCTCAATGATTCATCTCCACCCATCACCAAATTTTCTGCTAAGCGAAATGACGGAAGCACATTTGGATTCGTGGACCAAAATCGAGAGATTGAAGGTACTAATTCACAGCATGAGGCAACTCGCGGAATCACAAAATGTATCAGATCCGCCTAACGCTGACTGGATACGGGCTTGCATCAGGGATTTTGAGCACCAGGAGGACATCGAGGTGCTCAACCTCCACCCTTCTGACCTGTGGTCGATTCTCAAAAAGCAGGACTACGGGGGTCTCAATTACTCAAACTCTGTCGAAAGGCGGATAGTAAAACCCTGGCTCGGATGATCATAGCAGCCATCATTTACACGGAGGAAGTCCATTTGATGATGCCGCCTGATGGTACGCGTGTCCCGCGGACGTTAATGGCGCAACTCAAATTACTTTTTGCTATGCTGGAAACACACCCTCACATTCATGCTCTTCTGAGTAGAGCTGACTCAACTGGATTGTGGGCCCACTTGGAAGCCTTATTGGGGAAATGGAGTTCTCGCCGTCGAACCATCACAGTACCATTGAGAGGCCGCCCTCTCCAGAATACTAGGATGGTTGGAGTCACAGCACCAGCGAATCAGTCTCTGAATGGAGACTACTACAGTGATTTATACAATACGGCTCAATTATTTGCATCAGTGCCAGACAGACCCAGACAGTCTCGACGCAACAAATACTCAAAAACGTTTGCATAGTCAGAACTTACGGGGTTTGCAGCCAAATCCCGTCGCCACTGGATGAGTGGGTGGAAAAGACGGAAAGGAAGCAAAAGTCCTGATTTAATTTTTGTACAAGATACGCAACTACATACAGAAGAAGACATCCAGGAACAGAAGTCCCAGTGGGACCGTACCTGGAAACGAAAGCACATGAACACGTCACTTAGTTACTGGACCACAACGGCCACTAAATCCGCAGGCTTGGGAATCCTAGTATCCCCAGAAATATGCGGCAGGGTAAAACCGTGGAGGAAAGCCCAGTGGACATCTCGAATAATGGCGGTAGAACTAGACAAGTGGCTCTTAATCAACATTTACGCGCCACCCGACCCCAAACAAAGGGAACTTTTTACGGTGAAGTGGATCAATGGGTCCAAAACCATGAGTCGGTAATCATTGCAGGCGATTTTAACTGTGTTCTGGATCACAAACGCGACAGACGTACGCATAGGGCAGCAGGGAGAGGATCAACCGAAAGTGCGCAACTGCAACAACTTTTACGGAAGAATGATTTCACAGATGCTACATTGTTAACTCGGCACTTGGAAGAAGAAGACAATGAATATGACCCTCTCAAATTTTTTTACGTTCTGGCGAAATGACGGTGCGAGTAGGATAGACAGATATTACGTGAAAGGAGAACCGTACACCCAGGTGCAGTGGGTGGACGTGAACGCCGCTGCGTGGAATTCTGATCACCGTGAAGTCCGTTTAGAAGTCTCCTCCGCGACCGGGGCACAGCACCACGGAACCACGAAGACGTATTACCCAATACAAAGCGGCCGCCCAAAGCGCATTCAAGATGCGATAACAGCCAGACTAGACCCGATCATTAGTGCTCTGGAATTATGCGATAACCCTGTCAAAGAATGGGATAATGTTGTCCAAAATATCCAGAGAATGCTCGTCCAGGTAAAAACGGATGATAAAAAACAAACCCGCCGCTATTTTGAAAGCATCCGGGCAGCCACCACCACAATATACGAGTCAAGAACGGAAATTCAACAAGCAGAGCAAGTTAATGCTCGGCAGACAGCAGCTCGATCATTTGGTCGCGCACTGCAACCTACCATTGAGAACACTAGACTGTTTTTTCAACGAAATGCTGATCGCCAAAGAGATCAAACAATCTCCGCCATCGACCCATCACCGGGTCATTTCTACAATGATGACTATCCGATTGAGGAACGCATGGCAGCAGAGCGGAGCCATAGTTTAGGGGCATCGCATGCTACGGTTCACCCAGCCAACCTGGAGGCTAAATTCAAAAAGTTGGTCAATGTTCCTGACAGTCAAAAATTAACAGAAGAGGAAGCCCAAAATCTTGTAACTCCTATTCACCAAGGTGAAATCAGAGCGGTAATTGACCAACTCAAACGCCACAAGAGTGGGGGACAACAGGCCTCAACCATGACTTTTACAAAGACTTTAAAGACGAATTGGCGTCCGGGCTGACCAGGTTATTTAACGCGGTCCTAGATGGAAAAGGGGTGCCGGACTCTTTCTTAGAGGCTATCATAGTACCTCTTCGGAAAAAGGGGGACTCGACTGACGCCATGGACTACAGGCCAATTTTGTTATTGAACACAGCGTACAAATTATTTAGCCGCATTATAGCGGAGCGTGTACACGAAGTCTTGTCAAAACTAATTAGTCCTTCTCAACATGGGTTCGTCAGGGGATGGTCAATCGATAAAGCGGCTACAATTCTCCGAGCAACAACTGATACTAGCAACGATGATTCAAGTGATTGGGAGGAAGGTCAGGTGTCTTTGAGCATTGACATACGAAAAGCCTACGATGCCCTTGATCGTCATTTCCTGAAATTGATTCTTCGTGAATATGGATTTAATTCGAAGTTTACGAATGTCATCGATGACATCCATGAAGGGACCATTGCCCGATTTTTGGTAAACGGACAACTCTCTCAGGACTGGCAAGTGAGATCAGGCACACGCCAGGGTTGTCCGGTTGCCCCTCTTCTTTCAACCTCGCAATACACACGCTAGCCCAAGCGATAAACAGGAGCTCCAACATCAAAGGAATCCGAATTGCTGGGCCTCATGGATATCGCCACAAATTCACAGGATTCGTGGATGATAGCACCATTTTCTCGACTCACTGAAAGAGTTGGATACGGTCAAACAACTTCTCAATGATTTTGGAGAGTTGTCCGGCCTCCATGTACAGCCAAAGCAAAGTGTACTAATTGGTCTCAATACCCGGAACACCCTCACAGTGTGGAACGGGTTTCCTGTTTTGCAACCACACGAGACGACTAGGCAACTGGGGTATTGGATAGGGAACCGGGATGCCACAAACGAAAACTGGAACATCCGCATTGAAAAAATTCAAAGAAGGTTACGCATCGCGACAACAATGAGTAACTCTGTGGTGCAAAGAGTGCAGTTATTTAATGCAGTCGCGTTACCGTCGATTCTGTACACGGGTAAGCAGTACCTACCATCCAAGAAAATGCTAGTAAGACTGGACAATTTGCAGAAAATGTTTGTATGGAAGGGATCCACCTTAACGGAGCCATCCCGACACAAACTTAGTCCCGCTTTAGTTTTTTCGCCCGTCCAGGCAGGAGGACTAGGACTACAGAGTATTTCCCGAGCGCTCCGTGCAACTAGATGTAATTTGGCCGAAAGATGGATTAATGGGGCCGATGATGTCTACAAGGAAGCATGGCATAACGTCGTTCACCCCGGGTGGAAACCAATAAGCACTGCTGCTCATTCCGACCCACGACAGATGAAATGATTAGAAAAAACTGATAGGGTGTCAAGGAATGACTAGAGTCTCCGCGCAATGCATTGGCAAATTGGAGCTCTGGGAAGCCCAAACTCAATCAGTATCTACTTTGCTCCTTTTCGAAGCCGCGCAGCCTCCACCGCAGACACAGAGCACAACGTACACCTCCTATTACTGGACGGACGAGCAGACTTTAGGATACTCCACTACTGCGAATCCATGGAGAAAAACTTTCCCGGAAGGCACAGACTTTTGCTCCAATCGTCCTGGGTTGATAATGCAGCAGTTGTGGACAGCCAAGGGAAACCTCTGCGACAAAAGACTTTCCGATGATTAAAAATTGCTCCATTCAAGACATAACAACTTTCAGCGCTCGAGATTATGACGACTACGGAATTCACTGTATTAAGATTCGACCACCAATGACGGAACCAAGCTGCCGCTTTACGAATCCGCGTAAGATTCAAAACTGGTGCAGTTACGTCTCTGCCAGTGTGCCTTGTAATATGTGGAGCGTACATGGCGAAGAAGTAAAGGCTTTTTCTTTGCCGACACTACACCACCGTCTTTATTGGACCGTGCAAGAACTCAAGGAAACGCAGGTGATTGCAGCAAGTAAGGGCAGCAGGGACAATCTACCAGTTTTTCACATGATCAAAGGAGACGACGGATGGGAGTGAAAATGGCATGGGTGGATGCACACTGCCAGTCCAGTGATTACTACCAGGAATTACAAGCATGTATAGGGGAGTTGGCATTAGTTTCGAGCACACCCCCAAGAAAGTAAGTACCCGTGGCAAGCGCACAAGGATACGCATGCGAAGCATATCGCCAAAGCTTTACGGAAACAGCGCACTAAACGGTCCAAGCTCCACAACTACTACAACTTGAACCCGATGATAGACAAGATAAAAACTCGAGCTGAGCAATCAGAGTGGGGCCAAGCAGCTCTCCAACAAAGCCCTGCACAACTCTGGAATAGGGATGGGCTGTACACGGACTACCAGAACTGGACTATCTACCGCATTGCTTTGGGAGTGCTCAGCCTGAGGCACCCGGGATGGCCCCAAAACCGAGGATGCCCGGAAGCGCAATGTCAATGTCCTGAAGAAACGATTGATCACCTTATCTGGGACTGTGACAAAGCAATCAAGGCATTGGCAGCATGGATCCGTCCTTGGCTGGGAGGACAATGCACCGACACACGTACAGGAACTTCGCAACGCTGCAGCCAGCAGGACAGCACCTACCATATCGATATCATTTTGGCGTTTGCTCAGTAGTGTATTGGAAGATGGACGTACCAACACACTGAAGCGATGCGAATGCTCTGGCAAATTTGGGCGACAACTACACCCGCAATGTTATGGCGGTTACGAGTTGATGCGGTCTTCAATGAAAACCACATCAATCAGGAAGTCACCACAGCCGCGGTCACCACAGCAGAACAATACCAAGTCCACGCTATCTCGAGTGCGTGGAAACGAAATCCAGTGAAAAGGGTACAAGGAATTTGTCTGGGCATGTGCCAACAATTAATGAACATAGCAAACCGACACCCTACGCCAACGGAGATACAAGCATGTGTCCTTGATGTCGCCTACAAGAAGACAGCACAGGGCACGTGGAATGGAGGCTGGGTATTATACCAGCACGGCAGCGGCACAACCTGGGAGGCAACAAATGCCAGCAGTTTGACGACGGTCAGCGCACCACTCCCAAATCGAAGTGGTGAAGCAAGTGGTTCGTCCACGGGCTCCGAAAAGCTCCAGATCAGATCCTCCGCTACACCGCTGTCATTGCTGACAGTGAATCTCTGGACAAGAAGCTCCAAGACATTTGCTGAACAAAAGGACAATGAACATGTGGATCTCCGCAATTGCGAACAAGGTATTTGGAATTACTCTGGGAGCAACCATCAACTGCGAGGCTCAAAGCCATGAAGTTTCTCGCAACTATAGGAACATACTTCAAGAGTAGTCATCATAGAACGCCACCAACACAAGCGCATATCTGACTTCATACGAACATCGGCACCGCAACACTCTTGCGAGTGTTCCATCCCTCCCGCGACAATTGCATCCACACGTCCGCACTCAGCTCTTCAGCATTGTTTATAGCAGTTGATTGCGTTGGCGCCGGCAGCGACATCGACCTAGCAGCTGCGGACGCTGCTACGCTCACCTGCGTACTCGCCGCTTTTCCCACGCGCTGGGCTGTTGTTTCCTTCGAGTGTACGCTGCTAGATCGAGTCGCTCTCGTACAGCTTGTAGATCGCTTAGAAGAAGCCGCTCCGATAGATCAGGTAGCCGCCGCTGCGGTCGGCACGATGCCCCTCGCCTTGTTCGCCCCTGCCGTCAAAGCAGCGCCGCCATTAGTCATCTGTAGTGGGAGCGCTGATCCAGCTGCTATGGTTGTCGTTGCCAACGTCGCTGGGGACGCCGAGCCCGCCGCTGTCGCCAAAGACACCGTCGCTGGGGACGTAGCGCCACTTTCCCTAGACGTTACTGTCGAAGTCACTGGGAGCGCTAAGCAGCCGCTGTCGCTGGGGGCGCTGAACACGGCACTGTCGCCAAAGACGCCGTCGCTGGGGACGTAGCACCACCTGCCCTAGTCGGTGCTGCCGCCATCTCAGGGAGCGCTGAGCCCGCCACGGTCTCTGGGGACTCGGAGTCTGCCGCCGTCGCTGGGGACTCGGAGCCTGCCGCTGTCTCTGGGGGCTCGGAGCCTGCCGCCGTCGCTGGGGGCACCGTCACTGGGGGCGCTGAGGCCGCCGCTGTCGCTGGGGACGCTGAACCCGCTGTCCTAGGCGTCGCTGCCGCTGCGCCCGTACATCGCGAACCTTTGGTCTATTACCTCTCTGCTTTTTATACAAATCAATTTTCCAATATCCCTAATCGCGGTTATGTTTATGTTTTGTACACATGCTATTCGCTGTTCAACATACAAAATCGCATATGCCGAAAAGCTTGCCGGTATCAACCTTCCTGATAATTAATTCTTGTAAATTCGGCTAAGGTTTGAATTCTGTATTATACAGAATATAGGGTTGTACGGGTTAAAGTTGCTTTTAGACAGTAAGAGCATCTCCAACGTAAGGCAGCAACCAAACCGCAAATTAAAATAGCGCCGGTTAAAATACAGTGTCAGAAGAGGTTTGGTACCTGCCATTTTCCAACGCGCAAACAGCTTTTTATCTTAAAAATCCTTGGGCGCTCATGCTGGTTGTTTAATGCGATACACGTGCTCTGACTCTAACTCTATAGCTACAGGTTTTATCGCCACAAGAATCTGATCCGATAAGAGGCTGAAGGAGGACGGATACGTATGCGGGAGAGTAGACATCTTATACTCGAGTGGAGTTGGCTTGCTTGTACGTTGAAGCGGAGGTGTCTGAGCGATTCGGTGTACACTGTGCGGACACGTGGCTACAATACAGCCAACCCAGCATATTTTGTAAGTCTATTCCGTGGTTATTGGTATAGGTGGTATTGTCAATTCCGTCTGAATTTGCCGAATCGGGGCGAGTCTCGAAAGGTGACGAAATCGCCCCAATACAAATTCAAGTAATTAAGCGAATCGCCCATGTTTGGGAATAGCCGATACAAGTACCTTGTTTATTCGTTTAAGTACGTATAATAACCGTTTATGTGTACCAATAGTAAAACCAAGTGATTTCGGCGATTTGCCGGAGATTTCGCTCCGGAGATTCAAACAGCCGGGGTCGGAAAGTTTGAGAAGAACAGACAATGTAATGTACTAACCGAACGTGTTCTTCTTGTGTGTCGTGCCTTACAGACAACAGTCTATTTGAAATAGACTCTTGTTCACGCCATTCAAAAACAAGTTCTTCATTGCTCAGTCGCGTGGGCTGGTACGGGCTCTCATAATGGAGACTAGTGCTACACCAGCACCCAATTCAAGGACAGATTTGCCGAGGGTTTACAGCTTGCTTGACTGTTCGCATCGGGGAACCGCATGGCAATGCTCGTCGTGGGTGGAAACGAGATGTAATGTTCGATGTTGATGAAGGATACGATGTTTTCCGCGCAAAATGCATCACGAAGCTGAACGAGCTGGCAACAAGCGCAGAGGTATTGAAGCGGAAGAAACAGATCACGTTGGGCGAAGACAGCGACATCTATCTCAAGAGACCAGGAAACGGGAACCAGGACAAGTATGGACGCCTGTCGACAGCGAGTTTTGTGGAATTACTACAACGCCGCTGGAAACTAGTCAAGCCAAGTAATCGAGCGCCTGAAAATCAATTTAAGTTATTGGCATTTCTGAACGTGCGCAACACTACACGTTCAACAAGCTCGTTTGCAGCGACTGGCACACGAGTCGGCGAACGCTGATAGTTATGGGGCGGTTACATCCCACCACCTCGACATTGTGAATGCCCAACGACTGGACGCCGCCTCTTTTCACGTCCCCGACGATAATACGACTGCCCAAAGTGGAGATCGATCGACAACGAGAAGAAGTGGAGCTCCAGCAAGCTCAAGATGCCGAAGCCGCTCGTGCACAAACTGCCACGATTCGCTTACAGTGGAGTGGGGTGTGGATACCGGTCGAGGTTGATGTGATTTCGCTGAGAAGAGCAGTTTGCTTGCCCGATCATAATATCTTCTCGGCCGGAATTTATCATGACTTCACACCAGTGCACCTACCCAACCTGAGCTGGACGACGAAGAACACAAAGAAGCTGATGAAGGAGATGAGGAGGAAAACGATTTGATGATGGAAGGCATCATAGAAACCGTAGCATTATAGATCGATGTTGTATGGTGCACGAGCTGATTAAATTCCCAAATATCTCACTTCTGAGCGATGAACTGATGTACCCACAATGCTACAAAGA
This sequence comes from Phytophthora syringae, assembly GCA_012656105.1. NCBI lineage: Eukaryota > Oomycota > Peronosporomycetes > Peronosporales > Peronosporaceae > Phytophthora > Phytophthora syringae. The sequence continues at coordinate 689,425 of JAAKBD010000191.1, read as the reverse complement.
CCCCAAAAAGCTATCTACGTCTCGGCAGTACACTTCTTCAAAGCCACGTCCATGACCAATTCAGGGTAGAGTGGAAACACAAGGTTCGCATACCTTTGAATCCACCGTTTCAGAAGACCAAATGCTTGCTCTATCGGATTTAACTGAGAACAATATGTGGGTAGGAATATCAATCGCGCTCCACATGCATGTACAGCAGCTTCTAACTCCGGATAGACGTGATCTTAGCGTTGTCTAATATCACAATCGACCGTGGTAGTGGCCACGGGTTCAGCTGCGGAATAACATGCTTTAAAAAGCTTCATGAAACTTCCTCGCGTAAAAGTCCCCTCCGTCCATTCCCACCCTATAAAGTCCGACACATCTAGCGCTGCCATGATGGACAGACTCTTTCCACGCCGAAACGGCAACCGGACTATTGCTTTTGTGTTTCGGCGCGACCACACGTAGCGTCGAAACGCATGACGGCCATCCCTAGAAGTCTCATCCAAAAATACCAACTGCTCGGCATACGAACACAGTGGTAGCAGCTTTTCTTTGTAAATGCGAATCTCGGCAGGAACAGCTTCGTGAGCAGCCTTCGAGAGCATTTTGCGCAAGTCGAAGTTGAGTGCACGGCAAATAGTTGACGTAGAGACGGTTTTAAGAAGAGGAAATTGTGTCTTGATGCTGTCGCGTAGCTCCTCCAGGTAAAATGTGGGGTAAGCTTCTACATACGTCTGCACAAATTACAGTACTGCTGGAGGCCACCTGGTATGTTTCTCCGTCCGGGGTTGCTTGTCATTGACGATGCCATCTCGTAAGAAGAGCGCGTACCAGCGTCTGATTGTCCGTAGTTTAGGGCCGAGTCACTCCGACACATGCACGATGGGGATGTTGTATACGTGTATTAGCGCAACTGCTCGCCATCGAAAGTCATCCGCGTACATCATGGAGACTGTCGAAGTGCGCACTTCGAAACACGAGAAGCATCTGAAACAACGCGAGGACCAGTCGTTTTGCCGATTTAAAACGGCAATTCCGACCTACACGGGCAACTCGACCGAGGTTAATATTTACTCCCCACGTCGAAAGCGTACGGGTAGCATGAATACAATCCTACCCGTACGCGCGCATAAATTTGTTTTTAATATGAAAGTTTGTATTGAGAAACACGTGTGGTGCAAAGAAAGCTCAAATTGAAGGCAATGTGGGATGGCTGCTGAAGCACTAGCGTCGTGATCTTCGGCCGCACACAACGAAGAACACGTTCAAATGGGGGCTTGGAGCACGCAACGCAGTAGTATAGTAGCACTTAATTTTGTATATACTGCACAACCGCTGCACTCGACTACCCGCTTCGCGTGTTTCTTGCTTTTCCCCCATACCCGATTTCCCACCTGCGGCCTTGACATGATCACTTGATCAAATTCGACCGGGAAAGAAAAGCTGAGCTCGTTGTTGTTTACACTTGCACGCTGTCGATTACACGGTTGCAGCTAGCTCGGCCAAACTTTATTTATAAAATTCATCCTACCCGTACGCGCTTGATCCTACTCATCCTACGGATGGGGAGTCAAGATTAAGCTAGCTAAATCCTACTTGCACAGTCGATCTTGCCGGTATCTCTGATTTGTTAATTAAATCCGACCCGCTATATCGGACTTTTGACCTTCGGTTTTGCCAGAACTTTTGCAAGCCACAATACCGAATTCCTCGGCTTATAACGGTCGCCTACTTATAACGGTCATCCAATCAGAGGAAATCATGCAGCTGCCTTTGCATATAACGGTCCGGTACCGTAATTATGGTACCGTCGGGTGCGACAGACGCCATCCAATTCATTTGGCGATGCCCCAGCCGACTTGACCGGTCGACTGGACCGGCAGTGCGTTCTGGACAGAGAGGTTGGCGAAGTTGAGTCAGCCGATGACATGGATGCCTAAAAATAGCTATCAATCCTTCCCATGAAATCGTACTTTTCATGTCTACCACGGTAATTATGTACATGGAATTTGGTGTGGACCTGTGTACCCTGTACATGAGTGACCGTAATAAGCCGAGGAATTCGGTACATGTACAGATTCCGCCCTCTAATCCGTCCACTCAGTCCGGTTATAACCTCTACCCATTTATAGTATGCATTTTGAAAGGTCGTTTGGGAAAATCGCCACTTTCGAACCCTCGAGCAGACAGACATGGGGCGATGGCTGACGTTCAAGGATAAGAAGATCCTCATCGCGAAAGCTGCTGAGAGTCCTGAGCTCTCGCATAATGCTTGCTAACTGGGCAACCAAGACGTTTAGGCTCCCTCGACCACTGGCTAGAAGTACGGTGAGCGACATCCTTCGGAAGGCGCCACACATCATGTGCCGCACACTTGAGGACTCCAGTAGACGCAAGCCAGTCAAGGTGATATTAATGCGACTTTATGCGACGTAGGCGGTCATTGCTGGTGCATCGGCGATGCACTTTTGAACTCGAACGATTCGATTATACCATTGCTGTCTGTCTGTCACCTGCTATACTACATATCATTACAAACCAACGAGAGTGGTACCTCGGACGGATTGGAGGGCGGAATCTGTAGCCGCTTGGTATCTTCGAATCCCATCCAGGTGTCAGGAGTTACTGCCAGCGGGCAGAGAAAGCCATTTTCCGTAGGACCTATCGGCCAACATGAGTGGTCTAGTGGCATGATTCTCGCTTTGGGTGCGAGAGGTCCCGGTTTCGATCACCGCCTGGCCCGTGTTTGCCGCGGATCCTACCACTTTCCTATCCAGCGCACCCACACGGCGTGGGCGAGGCGGCGTGCAGCGGGGCTGCCGTAGACTGTAGCGTAGAGGAAGAATTAGTCGGACTCAGCGAGTCTCTTAAGCAGGTAGGTTACCTTGACGTTCTTATACAAAGAACAGGGACGAGCGTACGACAGTAGCGTACAGGCTCCAAGAAGTAACAGTCTTTACAAGACAATGAAACTCTTAAGGTTAAAGGTAAACTGAATGTATTATTGCTATCGGCGGCAGAGCCGCCCTGGTGTAAATCTATAGGTGTCCACACTCGACAATTCGCCTCATTGAGATAGCGTCAACCGACGCGTGTGACGAGGTCACCTTCCATCAAGCACTGCGCTCCAGAACTTTCCAAGTACTCCTCGAGCTGGCCGACGGCCCGTTGTATGGCTCACAACTGCTTCAGGTCCTTTGACCAACGACTGATCCCAGTCTCACGCTCCACATCGCCCGCACCGAGTGCACTACCGGCCCGTGGCCTCGAAGACATACTGTCTCCCGCGCTTGAGAAGCTTTCAGTACACGAGTACTACGCCGAGCACAAGCGCCGGCATCCTCCAGCGGACATGTCCAGTCCCGAGGCGCCAAAGCCCAAGCGGCCGCGTACCGCGAACCAAGCCCTCTTTGAGGAACTCACGGAGACCTCAGTGGACTACGAAGAGTCCGAGGCCGGGGAACCCGGGGAACTCCACGAGGATGAACCCCTCCACCGAGTGCGACCGCTGAGCGCCCAGCGCTTCGTGCTCCTAATCCGTTCGCTGAACGAGTCGGCGTTGAAGGTCTCAACGCGCTGCGCGCCTCGCGCGGTTTGGAAGATCCTCCGATTTCCAATCCCTCGACGAGGTTCAAGAGCTACAGCTCAATGAGCAAGAGGCTCTCGTGGCCCGCCACCCTGAGGCACAGCCTCTTCTCAATCCGCATGCGGATTATCGGTTCACAACCCCCGATCCCGAGAAGTATATCAAACAACTCGGGAGTCGGCCGTTGACATCGCATGTCATTGGGCCAGCGGCTCGTACGGCATCGGAGTTGGCAACTCGTCAAGCGCTGCGCGCTCGGTTCTTGACCCCACAGGCCTCAACCATTGGCGAATATCGAATTCGTCTTCAAGCTCAAACGAGCAGGCAGCCGGTACCCATGGTACGCACTGTGGTGTTGGCACTGGCGCCTGGTGAAACGGAGTCTGAGTATGATACTCTGATGACTACTTGGGCTCACCGGAGCCAAAAGTTATCGTCAATGGAGGCTCTCCGAGCCAGCTTCTCCGAAATTGATGTGCGCCTCGAGCGCAAGTTACTCTTTGAGTACGCGAAGGGTCGAGCGAAAGGTACTCTTGGAAAGAAATACCAAGCTCAGATTTCCCATTATGCTCCGTTGAGCTCTGCAGCATTTGCTGCCGCAGCTCAGGATCAGCGCTTGGGCGCAGCTCTGATCCTCTCGCTTCCCGGCCTATTGGCGGGAAGCGTGGAGCGACCGACGACGTGATCGCTGGTGCGCGGCACGCATTAGATCACTCTGATCAAAAGCGTCCACGACGTCTGGGCAATCTTGCCGGAGCGGGCCCTCGAACTCCCACGAGTTCTCGGAGGATAACCCCTCCACTTCACAAGATATTGGGTACGACCCTGGCGACTTCGTCGCTTCAAGATCTCTTCTACGTGGAAGTGGAGATCTCCCTGCTCATCGAGCAGCGCCGGCGGCGGCCGAAGCAAACGAGAAGGCTGATGAGCCGATGGAGGACGATCCTCAGATCGCCTCGTGAAACTATTCATGCAACAGCCAGGCGGACCCCTGAAATGGCCAGTGGTAGATGAGTTTGACGTGGACGACGGCGGTGTGAACGTACCCGACTACCGTGTTGGGTAAGTAGTCGCATGCCGACTCTCAGCGCAAGATGGCGTTTACATTTGGACCGCCACGTTTGTCGGCGGTGGCCAAGTGGAGTACAAGGTGGAGGAGCTGGTCCATTCAATTCGTCGAGCTCACCACCTTGGTACAATGTAGAACTGGACGTCGGCAAACTCCAACGCAAACTGCACCGATATCTACACGCCTTTATCTTAATCCAATGCTTCGTGCACGTCTTGCTGCTACCTGGTATCTGATTATCTCTGAGCATTGGAATAGCTCAACACATTTTCAATACCGGTGCTCTGAATTAGCGATGGGCAGCACTTCAGCAATGAATTCCTGTTGCGTTAGGTTCGCAACAGAACCTAACGCAACAGGAATTCATTGCTGAAGCCTGGTACGCAACAGGAATTCAGCAGATTACACAGGCAACAGGCGTTCAGCATCTGGGCAACAGAAATTAATTAGCAGCCGTGAGGATGCCTATCCCAAGCGGCGTCTGACAACCCGTTTTGCTCTTTTCAACTGTCGCCCAAGCAGCTTCTCGCCGCCAATACCAACTCTCCATCCGGGTATGATACGACTCGAAAGCTGATGGGAATCGTTTGAAATGAAAGGGAAGATCGACATAGAATACTTTGTGCAGCGAGAGCACGCTGACAGTCCAGTACACCATTCAAGTACATACGAATTGTCGTTGCTTCGAGCACGACCGCAATGTGAATCCATTGTGCCCCAGTCACCCCTTCTCTGGACAATGCTTGACAAGTCCTTCTCCCACATCCAGCTGAGAACGCACCGCTCCCCTCCCACTCAACAAGGTAAGCGAGCTTGGGGGCTTCCCACGTAGAGCGAGCAGTCGTCGAATATCGTAGTCCTTTTTAGGGTCAACAGCTTCATTGGCATCGAATCTATTGATATGACCGCTTGATGGATGGCGCGCTGGCGGGGTCGGAAGCTGAGGTAACCCTGTCAACCAGGTTCGAAACCACACAGGAGATAGGAGACCAGGCTAAAATTCAGCCGGCCCCGAAGCCGAGAGGCCGATAGCCGACTAATTATAGCTTGATATCCGAGAGCGTCCACAGTCGAATGCGACAGAAGGCCGAGCGCAGAGTGGATGCTAGCCCGCGCGTTTGAGGACGAGCAGCCTGCCGGCCGTCAACCATTCGAAACGACGTTTAAAACGCTGGACGGCATAACTCCAGACAAAGAGCGCAAGGTGTCACTTGCGCTCTTCATTTCGTTCTTTTGCGCGGCTGTTGTCTTCATGTTAATGGAGTACATTTTCACTTTGGAGGAAATCGCTACCGAGCTAATGGATGCGACGTCAAGGGGATGTCTGGTTTTGGTCTACGTCGGAGGAGCCGAGAGTAAAGTGACCAATGGGTGACGGATTCCAATCCAACGCTTAATTGACGTTGGAGTTCCCGTTCGTCTTAATGCCGTTTCAGGTGAGAAGATGCATAGGAAAATGGCGAGAATTGGCTACGAAACGGTCACGATGGGTATTTTGTTGTTGTTGTAAAGTGTGTGGAAACTCCTATCAGGTTTCAAACCAGTATCTGTTCCTGTGTCGAACAGATACCGCGTGCTTATCCGCTGCTGCTTTCAACAGGAACCAGGAGGACATTGGTTTTGCAACAGGAAATTCGATTTACTTTTAGAAAACTAATATCGTTATATGATTTCACAGCTACAAAGTGTCTTGCTATTTTTGGCGGCACTAATGCCACTAGCCTTTTGCTACAGAGGAAGCGTGGTGCCTCCTGCTCTCGAAAAACATTTGCTAACTCCAGCAAGTGACATAAAACAAACAATTAAGCAAAATGCGTCGGGTAGTGATTCCGCCAGAATCACTACACGACGCATTTTCATGGGCAGCTCGCGCCCGCCCGCCAAGGCCCCCAAGGACCGGAGACCGCCCGGTCAGGCCCCCAAGGGATGGAGACCGCCCGCAAAGGCACAGAAGGCCCACACGCGCACCAACAAGGCAGCGTTCACCCGAGCACCAAAGCCGTCGCTTATAGCGCGCCTGATGTCTCGTGCTGGGGTGGCTCCTCCTCCCCATCCACACATCGGCGAAACTCGACGTCCTATCGCTCCGGCGTGTGACCCGACGGGATACGATGTGGGGGCGGGTGAGCGAGGACCGCCTGCTGTCTTAAGCACAGCCGCTGCGAGTCCAAGTGTTGGTGCTGCGAGTCCAAGTGCTGCGCCGCCTGCTGTCTTAAGCACAGCCGCTGCGAGTCCAAGTGTTGGTGCTGCGAGTCCAAGTGCTGCGCCGCCTGCTGTCTTAAGCGCTGCCGCTGCGAGTCCAAGGGCAGCGTCTATGTCGTCGAACGAGTCAGTAAGGACAGCGGCGCGCTACAAGAAGCTCGGGTACGACAAGAAGACTTTGCGAAGGTTACGGCCAATGTCGTACTCGAGCCTTAGCCGTTTTTCGTATGGGGTTCACTCGAATGACGGCACCGGGGTAGCTCATCCCGGTCTTGTGCATGTTTTTCCATGCCGGTCTTAGCGCTGCCGTAGTTCTTGATCTTTTAGATTAAGATTTGTTTACTTTAACAAAATGAGAATTTTTCGGTCGCAATTTTCCACAACAACTAAAGTTGTTGGAAATGAGTATTCTTCGGTCGTAATTCTCCACAACAACTTAAGTTGTTGGAGAATTGCGACCTCATTTTGTATTGGTTTTGGCGCGTTTCTTGTGCAATATGCCGCATCCAATATCGAAATTAAGTTCAGAAGCTAGTCGGGCGATACTGCGGAGAACGCTAAGCTGAGACGACATCGTCAACGCAAACTCGAACTGTGTGGATCCTGACACACCGGCTCCGTAGCACGACGTGGGCTAGTAAAAATCTAGTTCTCCAAGGTTGGTTTTTCAACTAAAAGTTTACGCCGTGTTTTAATCTAAAACCTAATGATTTTCGATTAAGTAATTTCTCATTGGGGTTGTAAAAATAGGGCTCGGGGTAATGTTGAGCAGCTCAGCCGTGCGCTTGCATCACTCTCTCCAACACACACACTGCAAAACGAGTGGTAGATCCCCGCTAGTTAGATATGAGTGTGTTGTTCCAACAGGTGTATCTACAACAATGGGAAAACAGCGTTAGAGGTCTATTGAAAGCCCACACGACATTAATTCCACGTGCTGCGTAGCTGTAGTCTCAGTCAATATTCGGTGAATATTCATACAGCAGGTATAATTTAGGATTTGCCGAATATAGAACGGGATTTTTGGATATAAGAATATCAAGATGGCATGTAAGGAGCGCGAGGATTGTACCAAGTGCGCGTCGAATTTACATACGCTACGCTTCCTACCGCGGGGAATAGAACTGTGAATTGAAGCATTTCTGCTAAAACTTCGATTCGCGATATTTGCTGAAACGTCGATTCATGAACTCTAATTAACCTTTTTGTGTGCGGGACACAATTCTGATCAAAACGGTCTATAGTATGTGTCGCTACGACAATTATTGGTGAAGATACGAGCGTTTGGTAATATGCTGCCTTGCGGAATTTTACGAGAACTGCACCGTAGAACAAAGAAGTTAAGCCTAAGTCGAAGAAGCGTCTAAAGTTGTGTTGCGCTTGCATTGGAGAATTGTGCATGTGTATTATATTTCTCGAAGAGAGTCCTCTAGATTTTACATTACCGAGTATTGTGGCTATGGAGGGTCATCGTGCATAGTAGCATGGTAATATCCCGTTCTGTATAACTTGCGCTCTTATCATTTAATTGTTATGGAGGATCGACCATGTTGTAGATTCACTGCAAACTTGGTTAGCAGTGCCTTGCTACAAAGTTATGGCGTGGAACTTGTCCAGTTGCAACTCTGGTGTGAAATTTGCGCGAGTGAAACTGATAAGTCGACCTTGATCGCGATGTACCTATCTACAGCCTCGGATTTTCACCGAACGAACTTCTTGATGGAAATAGCTGCGTTGATCTTATGCAGTGTACTCCTTTTGTTATTATGGTCCCTTATCCTAATAAATAATGTTCTGGTCGATGCGAGCAAGAGTGGCCCAGATGATGAGCATCATGGTCCAAAGCTTATGACCCCTTATCGAAGGGCATATATATATATATATATGAACTCATTTGATGATCCTCTCCAGTGGTGGATCTGGGTGTAATATCACACCTCTGAGATGGTTAGCTGCTGCATGGGCCAAGCTGCAAAAGCATCGCGGCGAAGTGTGCCCTCCGAATATTTTTTTGAAAATGAAAGGAAATATATTTATACGGAATAGTTTACTTTTCGAAATTTGCTGAAAAATGCAGTAATTTATTGCTTGACTTTTCTTAAGTATTTTACAGATCGACAAGGCATTTACGTATTTACACTATTGCGTTGCTTGGTCACCGCTGCTGCATCAAATCACTGGCTAGGAATCTAGCAACAGTTCGAATCTTATCGGTTCTTTTGCCTCATTTTCGAATCGCCATGGCAACCAACAACCCCTTCAGCACTCTTCAAGTGTGTAGCTACTTCTACAAGGTCGTCACCGACGCTCAAGACGAGCCAACGACGTACTTCAGATGCCAGTGCTCGGTTGTGGGAAAGCAAGAGCCCAAGACCGGGTACAACAACCTGTATGACCACATCTTGAAGCGACACCCCGACTTCGTAGCGACGATGCTGGCCAGTGGTAGCAATACCGCAACCCTGGTCCCAAGAGTCACAGACTATTTTCTGATGGCTCGAGTTGACGATCGCGTGCAACCTACCCTTTTCGTGGTGCAAGGACTCGATCGTGGCCAAGTACAGCAGCTTAAGCCGCATTTCAACTGAGACACTGCTATGGTACACAGGGTTGGTCGTGCGAGAAGTCGAGACTGACATCGGTTTGGCACTCCCTGTCAAATTCGGTATCATGTTCGACAGGTGGACTTTCCAATCCGAGCATTACTTAGCAGTGTTCGCGGTTTTCCAGCACGACGGTCGCGCAGACAAGGTTCTACTCGCATTCTCTCCTCTGGTCGACGACGACATCACCGACCACTCGTCTGCAAGCCACGTCAAATTCTTTGAAGAGATTTTGCCTTTCTTCGGGTGCGATATTGCGAACATCATGTACCTCGTTGGTGACAACTGTGCTGTCAATACCAATATATCTGACTTGCTGTGTGTTCCGCTCGTTGGATGTGCATCGCACCGTCTCAATCTCGCCGTCCAGAAATTTATGGTTGTCCACAACCCCTTGTTTAACAAGCTCCAGGATCTGATGCGTAAATTACGCAAACTGAACCACTCGGCGGAACTTCGGTAAGTTTCTTGATATTTGATTGTCTGTTATATTATTTTCTGATTTTAATTCCAATAAAAATATATTTTTAGGAAAATCACTTCTTTGAGACCTGTCCTACGTCTCGACTTACAAGATACGCATTTTTTGCCATCATGGACTTCGTGGACACTTCCGATGATGAGTTGACCGAGCTCATGCTGTCACGCCACGAGGAGAATAAAATCCAAGCCCTACAGGACGACTTGCAAGCTTTCAAGTCTGCATCGAAGAAGCTCCAGAGTGACGGAAATGTTACGCTTCTTGACGTGCGTGACATTTTCGACGCTCTAAACTTCACCCTTCGGTCGGCGAGTGGATGTCCCTATCGTGAAGGGTCCACTGTTTGAATATGCGTGCGTGAAGGTGCTACTTGGAAAGGAGGCAGAGCTTTCAGCACGAGCTGCTGGCGTCTTCGCGGTGCCAGAGGCTGGATGGCGACACATCCAGCCTCTGGCACCGCGAAGACGCCAGCAGCTCGTGCTGAAAGCTCTGCCTCCTTTCCAAGTAGCACCTTCACGCACGTCGACGACGAGCCAGCAGGATTTGCTGATCGTGCGCTACGAGCGCGCAAGAAGAAGGGTGTCGCTGCTCAAGCGTACGGCGGCGTGCGTTTCATCCCGCCGACGTCTAACCCGTGTATAGCAAACCACGCCACGTGCTGTCGCTCCACCGCCATGGATTTCATCCGATTCGGCTTGAGATGCTCGTGTTTCTCAATGTAGACAGACGTTTCTGGGGAGCTACTACGGTGTCGAATGCTATCAATGCGTAGGTTTAGATTTGGTTTGAAAATTATTTGTAATATACTGAATAACTTATTTTGCCGGTCCCCGCGGAATTTCCTATTTTCTAATAGGTCCAAATGATATTGCAGAGCCATTTTCGGAGGGTCTGCTGGTGACGCGCTCATCGAGGGTCTCAGCTGGCGATCTTCTTGCTGGTGGTATCGGCTTGGGGCCGGCGTATATCCGAGAAATGGCGCCGTGGTCCTTCTGACAAAAGCAGCCTTAGTCCGGCATCTTCTTTCGTGACGAAATCCACGGGCCAAGGGTTATGGCAAGTCGTAACGAAAACGGAAGTTGCGAGCACGAATAAAAATTCCCGCAATGAGTAAGACGCTCGACAACCTTCCCAGTCGCGTAAGGTTGGACACCACGATGGAGGCGCGGTACGCTTGTCTGTCACAAGCTGTCCAACATGTCGAGAACAACCCGTGGATGCAGATACTGTCCCAGCTGGATGATGAAATGATGCGACACGAGCTGGTCAATAAATTGGATAATTTTGTCAAGTCGCTCAAGCCTGGACAGTATGATCATTATAAAGTCGGGCACTAGCTGTAAGCTGGTCCAAAGCGTACGCTGCAAAGCTTTTTATAGTTATTCGGTAACAGTTAGAGCCTAACCCAGCATCCATTTCATTCCGATTATACAAGCTACCCAAATATCGCCCTGGCGTGTCTTGTCGAGATAGTTGTACCCAAGAATATTGCAGCTCTTATTGTTCACAGTTCGCTTTTCTGCGCATTTGAAGCTCCGTAATACCAGTCATCCTAACGCGCGACCCCCCAATTATAATGCCTAATCACGATGGCACCTCCAAAGCCCAGCATTTGTTGTGAGCGAACGAGGTGTCATGACGCCTCCGCGTGGTTTTCCTAGAAAGGTACATATACAGTGCAATGGTACTTCGGTCGGCGTACACCACCAACCGGATATGACGCTTGGTCGCCTCAACTAGTTACACGTGTGTAAAGTGAAAAGTTAGCTTGGAAGGTATACCACGGCGTACAGCAGCATTGTGGCAGCCACAGTGTCGCTTCTGTATTCCAGGCACCGTGGATTGCTGCACTTTCAGAGCACTTGCTCAAAGAGCGTATTGACAGCTACTGTAGATCAATACGAGTTGCCGGTGCACACTTCAAACATGCTAGGGCTTTATTGATGATACATAGCTATACATCTCACGACATAATGCAAGACAAGATTCTGCAATTCCTAACGGAAACTTTGAGCGGTCCGTTTTCAACGGGCATCCCAGGCGCCACTGATTCAACTAGCAGAGCGTCCAGGTCCCGAACGGAATAATTGTGAGCTTCTACGGACCGGTCGAAGGTCGGAATTATAACTGTACGTTGCTGAGTCTCAGTGGTGTTCTGGACGTAATGGCCGAAGACTCAATCGAGCGTCAGCCTCGATGGGAGCGGAGGAGGGATTGAATTGAGACCCCCACGTGGTCCCGCAATTTGATATTAACCAGTCCAGTGATAAGTTTATTGTGAGCTACATCTTGCTCACAGTAAAGAGGTACGCCTTGCTCGCAAAAAGCGGGCAACCCGCACACTATGGCAACTGCAACATGGGTGTGATCGTAGCCTACTGGAAGGTTCCGTTAGGAGAGATTATTTTAGCTTTTGAAGGAAGAGTTCATTTTGGCTTTTGCCAACGTCCGGAGCACCCATGTATTTCACTGACCCAGTGGCCTCGCTGCTGAAGTTGTGGACCAAGACAACCTCCGTCCAAACTGGAATGGTCGAGGCCAAGGCGAAGAAGGCTGCTCAAAGCGCGGGCAAGATCATCATCGTGGCTGGACTGCGCGACGGCGTGGCCAATCGAGTTGGTGCGCCGACCGAGACGGGCCAATACCTCTAGCGTCAGCCCGATGGGGCGGCCGTACGGGGTATAGCTCTCAAGGACTGTAAGATGGATGCTCATATGATTGAGTTCTGCTATCCTTGTAGCCATTGATCGTAGCGCGGACTTGAGGACACGTTGGAAATCCTAAAAACGAGAACGGAATACTCGGTACCCCATAAAACAAACGCGGCGGTACCACGTTCTCGTCCATTTGCTAGATGTGTTTACGAATTCCTCCATGAACTTACAGTTTTGCAAAATGACCCACATGAGCGATGTTTCGCAGTAATGCACCTTCCATTGAGCAGTGCACTCTTCCTAAATTCTACACTTGACCCGCCTTGAGAAGTCGAAGGACAGCACACAACGTACTACATCCATAGGCAGTGCCACCATAGGTGAGTTTACCAGTGAACGTTCCCTGGTATTGGCCCGCCTCGGTCAGCGCATCATCTCGATTGTCCACGCCAGTTGCTCAGTTTGGCGGTGGCGCAGTTAAACCCTCGCTTGGCTCTCGCGAACGCCCTCCACTGCCTGCCTGACCGATGACCCGTGAAGTTCTTGATCTCGGACATCTCCCGTTACTCATTTGACCTGCAACCGATCGAGATGCTCTCGGTTCCCACGGCCGGTCTTAAGAGCGTTTCCTGCCACGTCATGACTGCCTTCATCCCTGGGTCCAGCGCGACGGCTCTTTCAGGTTTGAAATAGTTTCCCTGACGGACGAACTGCGGGATCACAGCGTACCAGAAGCCGTTGCTGTTCCAAAATCTGAATTTCGTGTTCGTGATCTCAATGCATGGGTCGCACAGGATGGGAATGTCCTTCATCTTCGAAATCGACAACGTCGCGCTCGGGCTGCCCTTCGTGTACGTGATTTTAGCAACGTTCGAGTCACAGCAGAACGTAAAGTATCGTTCGTCTTTCTTCCCACTCCTGAACTGGATCTAGAAGCGATTGATGTTTCCGTTAGCCATGTTGCTGAGCGCGCTCTTCACGTTGCTCTGGAACTTGCGAAGCGTGTTATACCGGAAGTTCTTTGGAGTTTCGAACACCCACTCGGGCGGCGGGTCCATATTCTCCCGATACTCTCCTTTCTTCTTAGACAATTTCGTCACGTACAAATCGCGCAAAGAGTTCAAGTTATACATGTTCGTCGCTTTATAGTGGCCGCGGCCTAGTTGTAGGTCCAGCGACACGTGCCCATAAACCCATGGAGCTCTTTGCGCTGCTCAGTGGTCGGGAGCAAACGGTACTTGCGCATACGTCGGATCATAAACTTGTCATCTGATCCAAGTTCTTTCAGCAACGACTTCGCTGCATCGATATCGCCCGCATGCGTAACTGGGTCGCACTTGAGAATGTTGATCGTGCCCGTGATGTTAGCAATCCCCCATCTGATATTGTGTCGAACGCCACGCACTTGCGTTCGGGAAGTCTCTCTTGGCGAGCCCACGTCCTGGTGTGCTCGAAAGCGGCGAATGTACCCACCGAAAGAGTCCGTGGCAACTCGTTGAATTGAGTCTGAAACTCAAATCATGGCTTCGTAGCCAGTACGTCTGTCGTTTCCCAAGGTTGGAGCATTCTGGCATCAACGACCTCGTCCAGTCGACGACAGCATTCTGCGGACAACTTGGCCCACAGGGGAGGAATTCTTGGACGTGTTCGCGGAGAACATGGGCTGCCAACCGCGCGACCAGTTCGTCGATGCGGTCATTGTCTCCTTTCGCTCGAACGGTGAAGTCTCTCTCGTTGCCTGGATCTTTTCTTGAACACTCCCCAGTGCGAGTAGATTGCTCTCCAAGCTGTCCACGTACGTGTGGAGAATTTCTGCAACGCCATCCGACCGATGTTCTTCCAGCGCATGACAGCGCACAGTCGAACTTTCAGGCAGCGCTTCGGTCATTCACGTTGACAAAGATGAGACAACGCACTTGTTGCATCGCGTGGCGCGCGCTCGTACGGAGGGTTTGTACCAGTCCGTTTCGACGTTGCCTCTTGAATGCATGATCCTCATTATCAGAGATCGAATATTCGGACACAATCTCGTCTAGAAAGCGAATTCGGGCGAGCATAGGAACCACCTCCTACTCGTCAGCGGACGACAGGGGAGATTTGGGAAATATGTCGTCGGGAAGGCGTCCGCACGTACTCGAGACTGGTTTCTTCATGGCATGAATTGCGAAGTGAGTTAGAACTGAAGGATACCAAGTAGAGATGAAAGATCTCAAAGATCTGGGTCAGATTAGATTCTGACGTGAACAAAAACGTTTTTCTTTCACGTCAGAATCATTGGGTATGGCGATATCGGCGCGTGATCTACTCAGGTATCTGCAGTGCCAACTCAGCCACGTCCATGTACTCGATCTCCAGCAGCTTATCGCACAGTGAAGGAATAACTGGCAAAAGCCGAAATGAACTCTTCCCTCAAAGATAAAAAGATAATCCTAACGGAACCTCCCAGTAAGCTACGATCGCACCCATGTTGCAGTTGCCATATTGTGCGCGCTGTGAGTGTTTTTGTCAGCAAGGCGTAGCTCTTTATTATGAGCAAGGTGTAGCTCACAATAAACTGACGACTGGACTGGTTCATATCAAACTGACTTGCGGGACCATGTGGGGGTCTCAATTCAATCCCTCTCACCTTCAAAGATCATGGGTTTGTAACGCCGATTAAAGAGTAGTGAGCCAATATACAACGCTGTAAAATACATCGTGAGTGTGCTGTGCGGCGTCGACAGGTGTCGAGGCGGACGCTCCTAAGCTGAAAGCAAATATTGATAATGGATGTGCCTCCTCCTCAAATTCTTATTATGCCGGGAGGGGTTAGCAACTTTGACTTGGTCAGGTACGAGTGTGCAGTGCTGGATTGCTACGATGTATGCTTGTGTGAGGGTGGCAAAGTATGAAACGGTGAATCATGCCGTACAATCGAACGAAGCCCGATCTTATCATCCTCAACTATAATATTAATCGGCCAGCCTTGCGTAAACGATGTACGAGCTAGCCAAAACCCACCAGATCCGTTTTTTTACGCGCAATCACTGAAAATGCCAAAATGGCGGATCGTGACGCGGTGAGGGAGGAAATATCATAAACCAGCGCGGAGGACATCGTGGGGGACAACGCGAAGTCTTCTGCATCGATAGAGCATGACAGAGGGTACGGGGAGGTCAATGCGGTGGACATGGCGGAGACCGCAGCGGCGAGGATGTGATGGAGGGAGCGGTGGTGGACAAGGCGGAGATCGTAGTGGATGAACGTACGGTGGGCAAGGCAGAGCCCGCAGAAGAAGAAACAGAGTAATACCTGGCAGAAAGTGTGGTAGGGGCAGCGACAAACTGCGCGATCACACTGAGCAAAACGCTATATCGGCTCGGTGTACACAGTTGCCGCTTATTTCACTGAATGTATTGCTAGCGAAAGTTTCGGCCGGCCGAGCTGCGTGTTTGCTTCAAAAGTTTGGAATCTATTCAGTTTGCTTAAAACCTAAGCTTATCGGGCACATGGTAAAATCGGTGAATACAAGCGCAATAACGCAGCTGGCTCAAGTCAATCCAATTCAGCCGGGGTCATTTATAAACTGTGCTACACAAGTGACCGCCTTGCAAAGCAGAAATAAAGGGCTGGCCGAAATGGTATGGTTTGAAGATAAGTTACGTAGCGTCATCATAAAGGGCACCACAGTGAAAGGAGCGTTGGCGCTATGCAATGGAGGCTTATCAGGCATTGACGACGGCTCTCGACTTTCCTGCGCGTATGGCTTTTCACTACCAAGTTCGTCTAGTATGTCGCAGCTCCAGAGGTCGAGTCAGTATGAATGGCTGAAATACTGCCGATGTTTCAGCTCAGGTACAGTTCCTATTTCTGCTATCTCTTATTTTTGGGCTACATATCACTTTTGGGTTTTGCTGGATCAAGAATCTTGACCTCGCTGTCGGTGATGCCATCATCAACACGCTGCTGAAGCAGTTGTTTGAACATCGATCGGGTCTTATTTATGTCGACCCGACACGTCTCTCCATCGTGATCGAAGGAACTATCAGAATCAACACAAAACAATTTTGTTGAATTGCCTGCCGAACGAAATCGTGCTGGTGTCAATTAACTTAACGCTATACTCTATCGTCATGGCGCCAAGAAGCGGTATCATGTTTCGACGTCCCTAGTCATTGAGCGCTGCACGCTGCGCTTGATCTCGTCAGTCTTAAAGCCTTGACTGTAGCGAACGCTTGAGTTGGACTCGATATTGTCGAGAACGAACCACGAGTCGGTGGCGCACACATGTCGTCCTCGCGCGGAGAGGGGAACACAATCCACAAATGCACAGCTGACCTGGTCCTGGCGCTTGTGTTGCGCTTGGATTGTATTGGGTCGATATAGGTCTGAATGCAACAGAACAGCCATTTCCCAGTGTACGTCAAACTGTCCGATTGTTCCCAACATTTAAAAAGAAGAGCTTCGTGCATGAAAAGTGTAGAAAGAGTAAGGAAAACTGATAATAATAGAATTAAACTGAGAAAAGAGAGTACCGATCGATCCTGCCTCGTACAAATCAGGGCAAGACGAGATTAAGTTTGGTGGATTCGAGCGATAGACCGTGTTGAAGGGCAAACTACGGACTCCGCCAAAAAGGCGTAGTGAGTATAAGCGTGGCTGATAGACAGAATGAGGGCGAAGCGTCTCATACCCAGGGTCTGAATGAAACATATCAGTACGATAAAATCAGTTTAAAAAAACGAATTATTCGAATTCCCATGTAAAGTCAAGTACCACATTGAACCAATTTTTGCAGAATAATTTTACAAAAGTAAGCCGATACAAAATTTAGTCAATCGATCAACTGCTGGACGTCAGTAGCTCGAACCAACAGCTCAATTTACAATTCGTACTCATACTTACATTAATATATTCACTGTGATTATCGTAGCACAAGTCAAACAGACTAACCTAGCCAAGTTCACACTTCAAAAGCACCTCGCTCAGCATGATGCCGATCTGCAACAAAGACGTTTGCGCCTTCTTCTACGCGCACTTGATCATGGCAGGTGCCGTTGTAAACAGTGCGGAATGAGCGCAGGCAGATCACCAGCGCCTGCTACTCCAATCTTATCGTCCATCTCGTTCACAAGCATGCAGGCTTCCCGGACCAGTACGCACTAACTACGACCGACGAAGAGCGTTGCATCGTTTTCAGTTGATGTGATGCATCGTTGAGCGCAACATGTAACTCTCAGAAGTGGACAACGAGCTGACAAGCTCCATATCGCGGTGAAATTCGGCGCTGCTCAACAATATACACTGATTCGCGGGCATGCATTATGTGGTGATTTTGGGCACCTGTTCTGGAATCACGTTTGGCGGGTGGTCGGACGGTTATATGCACTGTGTACGGCATGTCGAGACAGATGGCGGTCTCCGTCTACATCTGTTTGCTGTGGAAGAGCATTGCAGACTTTAGTCTGCAATACTTTAAACTCAGACTGAACTAAATTTAAAGCGTACTGAAGCGAGGATATAATTTGCGGAGTTGGCAAAACCCCAACTAATATCGAGAATAGGCCCTTACAAAACCCAAGATAACTGAATAGTCGCTGGCTAACTCTTTGATATTGTTAGCGGGGTGATAGTATTATGTCACCCAAAATGTACCGGTTTTACATCGTCGAGCAGAATTTCATCCACTACTCTGTCTCCAGGATTGACTTTTCGTTTAGTTGGAACGGATGGAAATGCCGGGGTTAATCGATAAAGTACGGATTATGTAGGTCATCCAATTTGGTGTGACCGCACTATGCCGAACAGTATTCTCTGTGTACAGTTGACCTTGTCCCGACAGTTATCACCTTGACGGCGGATGAGCCTGCAGGGGTAATCAGCCATCACAGGGTGGTCAAACAAGAGCGGACACTGGCAAGTCGATCCTGCCGCACTGTAGTGGATTGGTCACGCTTTGGAACTTCTTCATGTGCTCCAGCAGCGCGAGGGGTGATGCGACGCTCCAGTTGACACCGGTTCTTAAACGGCGTCTCAGATCTTGATTTTGGGGGAGACGGTTCGTCTACCATTGGTGCATTATAAAGTTTAAACTCCAACTTGTCGTATTCCTTTAACAGGATGTAGACTGATTGACTTAGATAGCTCGGCGCTTTGCTGAATTTAACATCAGTGCGTCGACGTTCGCTAGCAATGTCTCACATTCGATGAGAAACACGTTGACCATATAAGTTACTGGGTTGGCTAGCCAACCAGCGGAAGTCCAGCTTGGTGGCGATTACCTTATTGGTTAACAGTTATTGCCGACAATGAAAGTCACCATTGAGAGCGCGTCTTGTGGTACACACCCAGCACATCGCCAAAGATCTTGATGTGAGTATCTGCGTCTTGTGATATGTCATCGAGCGGCGACACAGCATGCAGCGGGACCGCCTTAAACTGTAGCGTAGATAAAGACTTGACAGACTCAGCGAGTCTCTGAAATAAGCTACTTCAGCGTTCTTTATAAGAATAGGGACGAGTCTAAGGCAGCTGCTTACAGGCACCAAGAGACAATAGTATTTACAAGACAAATGGGACTCTTAAGGATAAAGGCGAACTAAATGTATTATTGCAATCCGCGGCAGAGACGCCTTGGTGCACTAAGGCTCACTATCTAACTTAGTAGAGCACAGTATAATATATACTCAAGGCCGTGCTGGCGCCCGGGGAAGCTCTGAAATTTTGAAATCACTGAATTTATTTGGTAACTTGAAGTATTGTAAGTATTCCATGGTCAGAGTCTCTGTCGGGAATAATTGACCCAGTGACTTTACTCGTGTGACGGCGATGAGTGAAGCATTGTAAGTGTTCCATGGTCAGAGGTTATGTCAGCTGCAAACATCGATACCAAATTTGCGCAACATGAATAGCAGCTGGGTGAAATGGGCTTTTCTCGTTTTATTTTGCAATCACACCAGTACCGTGCGTAACTACGCTCAGATGTTGCTGGGGCACGACACAGGTAACATCCACCTTTTTCAATCAGATTTCCATAAATTAAACGATTGACGGTTAACTTTTGTGTGAGAAATGATCTGAGCGGCTCTGGACGTGAAGGTTAAAGTTGGTAGATTAGAGGATCCACATCATTTGCAAAAATACGGTGGATTTAATTAAATTTTGAGGTGGGGTATTAATTATAACAGTGAGATATCAAGCCAAGATGACTGAGTGATTTTTCGATATTTCGATATACTTGCATTATAAGAGGCAGTTGGGGTCCTAGATGAACTCTGAAATAAAATTAAGAGAATTATATGTTGGCTGTGATGCCACTACACCGTTCACTATAATTAGTCGTGCCATGACGAATAATGGTTTACGATTTTTGTCGGAGAAAATGTAACTGTTACTTTTATGTTGTGACCGCAGTATTACTATTTTCAAAATCCAACATAATGATTGGCTGCAGCTCGAGGAGATCTTTCAAAATACGTTGTCTTTGTGCTGTTTGGAGCTGTCCATGCAAAAATTTGCTTTGCCAGGTGACACGAAAAACTAGTGAAGCATGAATATATTCGAAGCACGACTAAATACCGTGAACGGTGTACCGATATCTTGTTAACTTCACGTACTGATATAGTCGAGAGGTTCAGGGTTCCCGAGTGATATAGCAAATGGGAGGCAACCAAGAAGACCACGCGACCCAGATCCTCCGTGTGGGATCGCTGAACAAGACCTCAACGGAGTCTAAGACGGCAGCAGAGCCTTAGGTTTGTATATTACTTTCTAATCAATCAGTCACTTTCAATTTTACTTCGAACACGTCCAATCCAAACGCCACCCATTTCTCTAGACTTGTGCTCGGGGTCTGAAGTGACAGAGGGGCTGATTTCGTCTTTGGATTCCGTGCTCGACGGCGTAGCCTGTTGTATCGTATTGCACTTTGAACAACAGGGGTAGGGTTTGACTGCTGAACGGAGCTGTGCTACATTGTAAATGGGCTATCCACGGCAGCATCCTTCAATTCGGCTCCGCGGATCCCTCCAAGCCTGGTCTTGATACACTAACGTAGAGGACGTCAAACTACAGCAAAACACAATACATTGCACTATAGATAAAAATTGATTAAAGTAGAAGAGAGCTTTTCGTCAACGTAGTATATACTTGGTTGTAATAACAAAATATTGAGCTCTACTTGAAGGAAGTACCTACATTTACCTATTTATATAGAAAGAACATATGCTGACATAATATCTAATTGAAGGTGGTGTAGAGATAACTATTAACAGGGAATCGACGCTACTCCTTGACAAAACCAAATATCAGTAATGAACAGCGCGACCATTTCATAGTCGCCAAAAACCTGAATCTTGTCAGCTCCGGTGCCTGCAAACCCTCCTGTTCTGTGGATGGCAATGGCATTCGGGGGATTGGGGGTTGTACCCTCAGGTCCGTAGCAATCTTACAATGATGCGTCCACTGTCCCGCATATCTGTATGCAGGGATTTCACCCCTCCCCGACCCCCAAATAAAAGTAATTATTATTACAAGTATAAGTAACTTAATAATCTATAACAACTTAACTATGGCACCGTCGCATGTCTTCTAGCATGCCCGACAGCTTTGATATGCTCCAATATGCATTCCGCATAACTGTGGACACTTAAAATCGCGTCCACAGTTATGTCGAATGCATATGCAGTGGGGCTCCCCTGTGTCTGTCGAATTGTGGCCAAATGTTCGCAGTAGTACACCCTTCACTCTAATTAGTCGTGCTTCGGAATTAGTCTACTTCGTACTTTACAGGACATTCAAGGTACAACTATCATATTTAGTCGTGCACCACAATGAGTCGTACACCACAATTAGTTGTTGGCAGCATCGCTGTCCAAGCCACCACCCTGGCACTCACCCCACAAACGAAATGAACGACAACGGAAGCCGCACCCTGCAACAGGTTGTTGCTGTGGCGATCCGGGAGTGCTGATTCCAATGGATGGAGAGGGGCCTGCTAGAGAACGGCTAAAAGGTCTGCCAGGACGTGCGGTCGAGCAGTTCCCGTCACTGTTTCGCGCTGCAGACCGCCGTGTCAACTTAAGCAAGGCTGAAGGCTGGTGGAGAAAGCGCTCCTCCCTTCAACTCTCCCTAGCAGACCAATGACAACAGAAGTATGCACGAACGGCGCAAGGAGGACGCCACCAGCTCATCCACAAGGCCTTAGCTGGCGGCGGCCGCAAGATTGATCTATAATGGGACCACAGCTTCTCGCCGAGTTTGAGCACCTCAGCTTAAGTGACTCGTCCGAACTAATATGTCGTTGTAAATTGATACAAATTCAGAAATATGTGATTTTAGAGTAGGTCTATCCTCAAGTTGCGATCATACCACTGAATTCAAGATGAAACACGGCCTGAAACTGATTGAGACCAAATTTCGAGATCAAAAATTGGCAGCGGATAGTTCTGATCGTTTACTAGTGGGTCTTATAATTATTATCAAAAAGAAGAAGAAATCGCTGGCTTCTCCAGCCTCTAAATCTTTATATTCTCTATTAAGTGGTTTACTGTTAATGACAAAATCAAATGATCGATGCGACAGCGGCCCTCAACTGATCATTTCCCAAAGCGTAAAACTACCCACAGTGGGCGACGACGGTCGATGCCAACATGATTGGACAAAATAATACCAAAACTTCATTCGCCAAAACTTTGCCAAAACTGCTTATACCTATGTTATTGTATTCTGAAGACGCTAGTTGAATCATTCGAGAATCTGCACTTTCAGATGAAAACTCACACGCACTCAAGTCTCTGTGTTGTATACGGTAATCCCCGCCTCCGTGTTTGGCCGCATAGTGGCTGGCGAACCTGCCTGTAGTCATAGTGCGGTTGCAGTTGGAAACGTTCTTATTCATGTGAAGACCTCCGAAGAGCAAGGTCTCTCTCCCTATTCCCTGACAAAAATAGCTTCATCACCTGCCCTCTGCACGCTATCACTGTGGCGCTCGTGATGCAAGATTTTCCTCCGCGCCACTACTTGAGTTCCCTCAGGTTTTGGACGGTAACGTTGAGTGTTTGGCTGCACCACCCGTGTTCCCCTCGTTGAGGCATTGCCAAGTTGCTCAATCAGCGAAACAGTGAGTACTGGCCAAGTGCAAGAGCGCAGGGACACGAAAAGAACATAAAGATTCATGCGTACATGAACCGCGTCTAGCCTTCTTCGGGTGCTCAGGAAAATGCGAAGCCAACCCCAATTTAACCCCTTGAACGCGACAGCCTGTACCATATACCTCTCACTCATTTCGACATGGCGGGGCTTAACACGCCAATAGTGATCAGCTACTGCGCGCCCAGTGGATATTTTCATCGAAGGTCATGGAACATGACTGCGACCAATAAGGTATTCGCCGATGTACTCAACACAACAAGCGAAGACCAAAGGTGTCGCAAATGCTGAGTAGATGGGACCCTAGCAAGAAACCAGCCGCGCCTCTGTTGTCGTGGTTCAACTCAGCGATGAAGAATCAAGCAATGAGTCTTGCTGGTCTGCTTTTTCAAACTAGCATCAAGATCCGGAGAAGCGAATTAACGGTCGCGTGGGTAGACGTCCTGGTTGTTGCGCTAATTCAACGGTTTCCGGGAGTTATCGATCGATTTCCTATGTGTCCGTACGCTAACGAACGCAAGAGTGTCTTATCGCGCTTAATATCTCGAAGACCGAGGTTTTGGCGAGGAGCTCTGAACTGCAGAAAAAGCTACCCTAAGAGGCCAAGATGCGGTGGCGGATAGTGCTGAAACCATCACGAGGGAGGGGCGACTTATCAATCACCAGAACTGTGTGATCGGAGAACTGGTTTCACTGAACCAAGAGCTGGCAAACGCTTGAGTGCAGTGGAGGATCGCATTGCTAGTGGTGAATGTTGTGAATGACTATCCAGAGCGCCGGACAAGGTCATTCGTCCTCCAAACGACGTGGTCCAAAACGCAATCACACGGAAGATCACATGGCTCCAAAGCTCCTGCGAGGTCATCAGTAGCGATTTGGTTCGAGTGGTATGATAAGACCCCTCGCTTGTGGTAACTCTGTGAGTCCGAATTCCACGTACAAGCAAGTATACGAACTTCATGAAGCTGTTTCTGCAAAACGGTTGTGCTCTGGACCCACCAGCCACTAGAGCAAGTTGGCGCTGCGCACCGCAAGCAGTGGGTTTCGCGTAGGATGACGATTGTGGCGTGTGCCTTTGTAGCGCAAAACAGTGTTATTGATAGTGCTAGGAACGTAAAGCGATGGGAACTTCCCGTTCTCAAAAATGTCTCCCTCCTCTGAGTGGAACTTTATGTAAAAGACGATACCCTGTTTTATATCACGATCGATCGTGAGGCTAGACCAAAGCGCGGTATACGGTCCTACAAAATAGCGCAACAAGCAGTACTTTTCGTTGCGCTAACACGTCTGTACTTTTGATTTTCGAGCTACCTTTGCAGTAGTATAATGTACTGCTGGAGATATTATCTCCATAACTACCGCTGGTCAATGGTAAATTGATAGTGCAGTCCTCGTGATTAGCTCGAGTCTTCATCACTCGGGTCGTACTCTGGGTCCTGGCAGCTCTGTCCGTCTCCAGCGGGTTCGCGACCCCGTCGTCGTGCATTGGCGGCGCTAGCTTGGCGGCATTTTGCCTGCAACAGCGTGTGACTGACAACCCCAATGCGCAGCTCAAAGTTCTTGATCTCGGTAGCAAGCGTTTGAGCGCATCCTTGATGTACACGAGCGGCGACGTGTATGTCATCTTGGCTCCGCGCTCGTCCATGACGCCCTTGGTTTCCTTCAATTGCTCCGTCGTCTCTGGTCTAGTGGTATGATTCTCACTTTGGGGTGCGAGAGGTCCCGGCTTCGATCGCCGGCTGGGCCCATGGTTTGCCGGGGACCCCACCCCGCTCTCCCATTCAGCGCAAGTCGACCGCGCCCGCACGGGACTGTCGTACGCTGGCGCCGGTATTATAACCGGCCTATAATTTTCGACAGAATGATACCACTAAAACACCTTTATCTATGGAAGTGTCTACGTGGACCAACTATTTGGTTACAAAAAGTGCATCGAAAATACCGGTATGTCCAACACCCCAAAATATCTGTAAACTCTAAATTCAGAAATCCAAAACTTCGTGTCCCTGCCATTCATTCTGAATTCCCCATTTTTCGATGGCGCAGGTAACGGCGACGAAGAATGAGCCGCGCGCCGAGCACGCGCGAACGACCGAGGATACCTCTGACCCCCACAGCGACGCCTCAAGGGCCCAGAGCCCTGTCACTACCGCCAGCCCGAAAATACAAAGCGTCAGAAGTCCAAATCGCCCCTCGGAAAGGCAGACATCATCGGTCGATAACCCACCCGTTCAAAGAGGGGTAATCAGCGCACAGATATAGCTCCCGAAACTTGTGTGGTCTGCCCGACGTTTAGTGGAGTGTACGACTCATGGGATGCATTGGAGGCAGACTTTAGCAGGTATGAAGGTGTTTACTGTTAAGTCTTGTAAGTTTGTGTATAACTCCGTTCTAGCTACCAGCGTGCTACGTTCCAGCTGTATAAACTCCGAACGTCAAACTCTATCAAAGATCGAAACAGAAGTCGGGAGAAGCAGGCTGCAAAGAGGGGTACTGAACCAAAGATTTGGGACGAGTCGCTCGAATACTACACCAAGTCTTGGACTTGCACGCATGCACGGACTTTCGTGTCGAAAGGGGTTGGTGCTCGCACAAACCATACCACTCGTCGCATGGAATGCCCTGCCAAACTCAACGCTTTGTTATCTGAAGTAGAAGATGGTGTTTTTCGGGTAACTGTGCGGATGCACGATTCCGTTCATAACCACGAGATTGGCGCGAATGCGTTCAATACGTATGCCGAGGTGCGGAAAGTTACGTCTCTGGGTACGCGAGCTGTTGTTCGGACCATGTGGCAGGGTAAGTTTGTGATATTGTACCATTTAAGATTTTTTCTCTAAACTATTCTTCACTGCAGGTGGTGCCAAGCGTAAAAGATCCTGCGTTACCTGAAAGAAGCATCTGGCAAGCCGCTTCTTCAGAAAGATGTGAGCAACATGATCGCGGAAATGCGTCGAGATTCATACACTTCTCCTGATGACAACGTGCGAGTGACGGAGCTCCTAAAAGACTTCAGCGAAGGCGTGGGGAATGTAGTCAATGTTTTTCGTGACGTCGATACTCAAGTATCGAGTTGCATCACATTCCAGACATGCCACATGAGGCGCATGACGCGATCATTCCCTGAAGTCCTGTGTATTGATGCAACACATGGGACTAACATCAACAGGTGCGTCACTGTAATTGGTGTAGTTTTAGTTGTTGAGAATTGGTACAAGTTGGTTTTGGTTGGTACAAGTTGGTACAAGTTGGTACTGGTTGGTACAAGTTGGTACTAGTTGATTGATGTTGATGTTATAGTTGCTAGAGGTGTATGGTGATCTAGATTGTGGACTAAGTTTCTGTGTATATGCTGTGATCAGATACCGTCTATTCAGTTTTATGGTGACGGACAAATTTGGCAGTGGGGCGTTTGCTCAGCATGCGCTTATTGATGGCGAAACTCAGGTGAATATGCAAAGCGCAATCTCAGCATTCAAGCGTAATAATGGAAACTGGAGTGACATCAAGGTCATCGTAATCGACAAGGATTTCACCGAGCTATCGACACTTGAAGCTGAATTTCCTGAGGCGGCCGTGATATTGTGTCAATTCCATGTCATAGACTACCTCAGGCGCAAGGTTGCCAAACGAGAATTTGGATTTACGGGATTTGAAAAGCTGCATCTCATCAATTTTAGTACGATGATGGTTCGAGCGCCGAACGAGAAAGAATTTGATCACTACTTAGCGGCTCTGAAAAAGCTGTGTGCTGGCAAGAAAGCCTTTGTTGAGTATTTGACAGCGAATTGGTTATCGTGTAAGGAGCGATGGTGCAGTTTTCTCCGTGGCCATCTCCCGCATCTGGACAACAACACGAATAATAGACTGGAGGCAAGTTGGGGAGCTGCAAAGGACATCTTAGACAAGTACATGCCTATGGACGAATGCATCGAGAACCTGTTATTTCTTCAACAAGCAGCCGAAGATACGTATAATTTCAAGTCCAAACGGTTTGGGATTCGGGTGAATTGTTTATATGACGACGAAATGAAGCTGCTAGCTCGAATTGCAACACGTCATGCATGCGACTTGGTGGAGGAGCAATATAAAGCTAGCAGCAGCGTCAATTATACGGTGGCAAGAAGCACCCTGCCTTGCTACGAAACGCTTGTGAATCCTGAATCAGAGAAAAGTTATGCGGTGAGTACTTTCAATCATGCTAGGCGTTACTTTTGCAACTAATATTTTATTTTGTTCGTGGATGCACTAGGTTAACTCTGAAGCTAGCTGTTGCAGTTGCGTCTTCAACCAGACACAGCTGCTATCTTGCCGACATATTATTTTTCTCCGGCGCAAAATGTCATTTTCACCTCTGATTCCGTGCGGGGCAATTCCGAATCGCTGGGCTCTCTTGGGTGAAAAAATGCTGAACCTGATGACACAGTGTCAGTCAGCTTCTCTGTGGCAGACATTGGGGATTCACAACGTCGACGTGTGAGGTCACACAACACCAAGTATAAAACAGCGTTTAAAGTTTGTCAAAGTATCGCAGAAGTCATCACTTCCAAGGGGACAGAAGATTTTGACCGCTGGCTCGGCTATTTAAAAGCACTTGAGCTCCATGCAAGAGATGACAAAAACCCTGGACCACTATCTGTCGTGAAAAGTGTCAAACCACCGATTTCAAGCTTAAAAACCGACTCCAGCAAACGCACCGACTTACCATTCGAAGACGATGCAACCTCGCCGTCAATGATCGATTACAACAGTACTACGATGATTTCGGGGAACGATCTCGAAGCAAGCGCAACGCACTGTAACGAACAAATCAATGCAAAGCGAAGGCTTGCTTTGGATGATGTAGAACTCGAGTCGAAGCCATCGGAGAATGACTGGTCACCCACACTGAAAAGGCAGCGAGCTGAGCCGGGAAAGTCAAGTTTTAGCAGGATTGAGCTGAACAAGGCTAGCCGCCCACCAGGCCGTCCGCATGTTCAGCAAGCAAAAAGAAGGCGAAGAAGCGAGCAAATTTTAAAAATAAGAAAGCGAAGCCCTTGCGAAGCGGCTTGCTCTGCATGGTGATGTGACACTGGAAAGTTTCAGGGAATATCTACTGAAGCCACAGTTATCCCTGGCAGATGTGGAACACACATTCGACGGACTGCGCTTAATGCATCAGGATGCAGTTTTTAAGCGCCCGAAGGCACGCGTTATGGATGCTGGGTCGATAGAGACCGTTGAGTCTACTGTGCGAGGTGTATTACCTGGTGAGTCTCTTTGTTTTTGTTGTAGTTGGTATATAGTTGGTATCGATTTGGTATAGTTGGTTCATTCCAACTATGCATCACTCCATTACTAGTGGACACCAACTACGTACCAACTATTAACCAGCTACTCATGTATTGTATTTCATCATATGTTTCTAACAGTGTTGCCCATGTAGAGATGCTGGTGACGAAATGTGCTACAGCAGTAAAAAAACTGAAGCTACGTGCAGTTGCAAACAAGGAATCGTTATGCGACGCAGATATTGCTGTTGTTATTCTCAACGTAGGCACTTTTCGGTCTACGGACATTCAAACTATGAGCGATTGGCACTCCATTTCAAAACTAGTCACCAAGGCCAGAGTTTTGTTGTCATGGATCAAAAGCGTTGCGCTGGATAGCCCAGATGACGAGGACACGCGCGCTCAAATTCTCGACGACGTCGCGCACATGGATATGCGGAGCACTATCAATTCTGGTGGCCAATTGGTTCAATTCGCAGAACTCATTCGATTTGGCGACGAAGGTTGGCTAAATGACCAATGTATGGTTGCGGCTGCGGCTCGAATTGCTGATGAGGCTTCATGGGGCAATTCGCTCAGGGTACACGTTGCTGATCCAACGTTCGCAGCATTTACTGATGACGAACAACGGAAAAGGCTTGTCGATACAAACGCTTTCATTTTCAGCAAGTGCCACGAGGATACGACGATCTTATGCCCGATTCACGTGAATCTCGACATCCCTCATTGGTGCGGAGCCATTTTTGACATACAAAAACGAACAATGTGGATTTACGACCCTATTCACAGGAGAGACTACGAAGACGCTGCAGAAGATGTCGTGAAAAAGGTGTACTTGCCACTTCTTAACCCAGCGTTCCAACTCAAGATCCGTTTGTATCGGGCATGGTTCCAGCGCGATAGGTTCAGTTGTGGTGTCTATGTAGCACACTGGTTTGATCACTATGTATCAAACTATATTTTGACCCCGGCGACGTAACCACGAGCGATAGACAGCAATAAGATATCGTATTGACATTCGGGGTCGGGGAAATCGTTCCAGCAGGTAGCGAACGACGGCAGAAACACCACTTCTAGAGCCAATGAGCGCGACATCTGGTCTCCAGCACACGCCCGTACGGGAGAGTAAAGCCACTCGAGGATAAGAAGATGACCGCTTTCAGCTGCCGCCACAACTGTCTCGCTAATAATTAGGTCAGGGTAGAGTCGATCGAGGGTTATCATAGCTGGAAGGAGCCCGTTACAAGCTGAAAATGCATGACACCGATCGCACTGGGCGTCAACGTAGGCGGCGGAAGTAGCCATCGACGCCAAACGGTGGATGAGGTATGGCAGGACACGTGTGCTAGCTGATTGGAACGTCCAACGACCTGAACAATCGAGGTACGCACTAATCATGCGCTGGCGTGCGGCAAGCCGGCAAGCCTGTCGTCGTGACTGCAGACAACGAAAGCGGATCGCAGCACAGACAGCTCAGTCCTTCCATCGGGGACTTGGGTGGGCTCTTGAGCGGCCATGAGAAGCAGCGTGTGAAATAGGAAATGTGTTGCCGCGCGAGACCCGTGCCAAATTCGCGGTTTACTAGGCACGAATAAACATGATTGATGCTAAATGCTGGATTGATACCTGCTGCCCTTCTTCGACAATTCTGACTAGACGATTTCGTATGCCACTTAACCTGCGACTGATGTGGTGATTTCGTAAGGATTTCTGAGTCCACTCCCGTTTCTGTTAAGTACGAGTTGTCCACTCCCAGAACGGCAGGAGTGGACACTAGAGACCTTTCGGAGCGAGTGCTGATTGTTGTTTGCAGGATAGAAGCACAAAAAGATCCGATATTACTAATCCCTTTTCCTAATTCCCACAAACACTTCACAAATACAGAGAAAATGGCTGCTCTATCCTACATCTCTGCAGGATGCAGGAATCGCTCCATGCCGATAACCCCCAAGATTTGATAAACTCATAAGCATATGACGTGGCGGGTATCGGCTTAGCCAAAGACTTCCCGTCGAGGTGAATACAGCACGAACTGAGCATTAACTCTTAAGGCACCGTTTCCCGAGCCCGGACGCGGGGGGCTCGTCGAACAGCGGAACCAGTAGCAGCCTGCTAGCAGGAAATACTTAGAAGTCCCGTGTCGAGCAGGCATCAGACTGGTTGTTTTATCTCTGATTCTCGTGGCTCCCCTCTGGGTGGTACCCTTTACAACTGTTACAAATCATGAGGTAGTATGCAAGAGTTGTTCAATCAAACGGCTAACCGAAATAACTAGTTTGTTGGTTGCAGGTTGCAGGTTAGTTCAATTCCTGCAAACCCCATCCACCATTCGCTCGAAAGGTCTCTACTGTCCAGTCCCGAAAAGGCGGGAGTAGACAATTCGTACCTAACGAGCGGCTTTGTGGCCCACATATCAGCCAGTTCTGGCAACCAGTAAACGGCACGATCGCGACTCTGCAACTTTACCCTGGGGAGGTAATTTTGAGCACAGTCCTGACAGCGTCATATATACAAGTGCACCAAAAACATGATTGATATTAAACGCGAGATTGATGCCTGCGACTTATTTGGTGATTTCATGCGGCTTTCTGAGCGCTTAAGACACAGCACAAGTGTAATGGCGCGGCGCGTTCGAGCAAGAAAACCTGGCCTCGGTTTGAGGCAAACCAAAATAAGAGAGTTTTTTGTCCCGTTGATCCTGAAGTGCCATTAGATGACCCAGTGTCGAAAAGGCAAGTATACGTGCATGTTGACGAGAGCATATGGGGCTACTTCACAACGAACGGGGAGCGAATTAATGTTCTTGCACATCCACGTGCGGCAAGCTGTGCAGGAATCGCCAACGGCGAATTGAATGCGATGCTCAAACGTGCCATTTCAGCAGCTGCAGTAACAGACCTTGGGGCGAGCATACTACGTCAATGCCGCGTTTAAATATTCGTGCCACTACACAGAAAGTCCTCGGAGCGTTTGCGGACGATCTCATCAAGAAAGGATCCATTGTGAGGGAGTATGTGGGCGAGATAATCGACGAAGTGGAAAAGGGATCTCGGGGGCTCAACAATGGATGCAAGTATATGATGGAATACGGCGACGGATGGTACATCGACGCCGAGAAATGCGGGAACGAAGCGCGATTTTTCAATCATGACTGTGACCCTACCGGTGTAGCGGAAGAGTGGACAGTCTCAGGCGACTACCGAGTTGGAATTGTAGCACTCAAGGATACCACTCCGTTTCAGATCTTTGGATAGCTTTCAGAAAAAGGCTGTTTCACAACTTTAGATTGATATCTCATTAGGATTCACTATGGTTAGATTTGCCAAATCAGACCAGAGCACGCACAAACGAGGCGGTGGGAGGACTGCACTGAATGCGGCGAGGAAGTCTTCCCTCCCGCTCCAGTTTATCTTTCGCCATGTGCCGAGTTTTGAAGTCATTGTTGCCTTCCGCAGCGATGCAACTGTCCATGCTGGACTGCAGCGTCAGAAACGCTGCATTCAGTGTTGAAGACGGAAGTGCGTCGTACGCGTTCTTGACGTTAGTCACCAACTCGTCCAGCGTGGACGCCGTCTCCAGCTGCTGACGTGCTTGTATCGAGTTGAAAATGCCGAGGTCGAGCACGTTTAAGTCAGGTGGCTGGGAGCGCAGTTGGACGTTGCAGCCACTTGCAACCACCGCAGCTCTCAGAGCAGGATCATTCGGGCCAATGTGAGGGGTGCGTTGTCTTGTTGGATGGTAATGCGCTCCCCATTCACAGCCCCTGGCCACTTGGCTCTGATCGCGGGCAGAACTTGCTGCACCAGCATCGCCCTGTATGTGGACTTGTTCACTGACTGCTCCTTCGGCACGAGCGTGCCCGCTGGTCGGTAGCGACTGCTACGCTGAGCTGGTTCGTGGGTCAAAAAGGCCCAGAGGCCAAGCTTTCCATCGAAAAAGCGCCGGTGTTTGGGTCCCAGCGTGGCCGGGCGACGGCCGCGAGTACCATGACCTTTGATATGTGCCGTTTGCTGCGCACGCGTCGAGTAGGTACCGGTTCGTCAGGTAGCAGTACGTAGCGACGCTTCACCGTGGTCATGTAAAACAGTTTTTCATCCACGTGGATGACGTCGTCCATGGCGTTGAACAGCATGGACGACGGGTCGACGTGGCTCACGCAGAACTTCAAACGCTGTTCCTTGTTGGCGTCGGTCAGCAAGGGCTTGAGGACGCTGGTTCCGATGCGAACGCTGCCGACCTTGAGCTCCCTAAAAGGGTGGTGAGGGGAGGTCGCATGCCGCCGCTGCTGAACGCAACGTGCTGCGCCTCTGGAGTGGAACGCTGCGTAGCCGTTCGAGCTCTTGATCGCGGTTTACCTTGCGCCTTCCGCTGTTGGGTTTGTGCGAGGGCGCCCAATACACTCCGGAGATCTGGAAGTTCTCTTTGGCGCGACGCCAAAGACGCTGGGTAGTCTGCGGTGAGACGCCGAAAGAAACGGCCACTTCATTGAGCGAGCCGTGCTTCAGCTTGCCGTCTGCTGTGTGGCGCAGGAGGGCGGACAATACCCGATTCCGGCCGTGGTCCGAGAGGTTGGTTCGAGGAGAGGAGCGGTCGAGAAGCTGGGCCATAGTGGAGTGGTGTCGTTTGAGTGGGGGTGGGCGATATCGTTAATGTTGAGCTGAATCCAAAGGCAAAGTTGTTGTTGCTGCGTCAATTTTGCGAGCTCATTCGAGCTTCGCACACCATTCGATTCTCCTGGATCGGATGCCTCTAATCGTGAAGCTTAGATGCAGCAGTTCGTTGTCGATGTCGCAATCTGATTGGATATTTGGCAATCTATCCAAAGATCTGAAACGGAGTGGTATACAAGTAGGAGAAGAAGTTACTTTTAACTACGGCTCCGAGTTCCGTATCAATCCGTGTATGTGCTTTCAATGCCGCCTACCAAAGAAACAAAAGAGGAAGATCAACAATTAGCGTTCCGGAGCTGACCGAATATTCACACGACGCGCTGGAGGTTCGAAAATCAAATCGCTAATGCAGTTTCTGAGTAATACATTTATTCTTGTTTGGGGAGGTTCCGCAGCGTGTTGTGCCTAAACGAGCCCGATAATGGCATGCAGCGAAGATTAGCAGCTGCAGTTACCCTTTATATCCCCACGTAGATATGCTCGAAACCCCACCGTGGGGCAGTGTCACGTAGAGGCTCCAAACTCAAAACGTCGCGCTTTATAGTGGCCCCCTGTGCCTTCCAAACGGTGATCACTTGAGCCAAATCGACTGCATGGTGAATGTACTCTATCTCAATTGGCTTGTCGAGGACGCCAACCCCAAGCTGGACTGTTGACTTCTGTTGCATATTCTTGTCAACCCCGACCGGAATAATGATACTGCGTTTGCACCACCACATCGAGGTTGTTCTCGTCAGGCCAATTTTTCGCAACCAGCAGGTCGCCTTTCGAGTCCAGCAGCTGCACGTTTATGAAGTCCGGCGGAAACGGCAGATCGATAACGCTCACAGCTCCACCAACCTGAGCTGCACGAATTGCATTTAGAGCGGATTCATGTTTAGATTCGTCTTGTCAAGCCATAGAGTGCAGTTGACAAGACGTTCCATTGGCGACGCCCCACCCAACGTTGCCGTTGGTATTATCGAGAACTTGGGCGGGGGCGCCAGCTACGAAAAATGCGAACAGTTCAGGGTTTGCGTCCTCGTCGTAAAGCAGGGTCTCTAACTCCGGCGATATTTCTTTCTTCAGTTGCCGCTTCCAACGAAACAATTGTTGGTTGTTCCTCCTGACATAAAGTCGCGCCGTGCAACTAGTTAACACAGCCTTGTCAAAATTGTTCGTCACTAATATGTTCATATTGTCAAGCCATTCCGGGTTTTGAGAAATCGTCTCCGCGTCGAGCTCGGAGGTAATACTGCTCACAACCTGGTCTGTTACCGGGCGGAACGCATCCTTTTCAACTTTTGTCCACTTGCTTCCAACAGGACAGACATAGGGAGAGCCCGGCATTCCTCAAGATTAGCCTGTTGAATCGGGCATGCAGCCGCCCGGTGCTGATGTGTCAGAAAAACCGCGTCAAACCGCTGGAATAGTGCTCGCGCACTAAGATTGGTACTAGACCTGGTTCCATCGTAGAACATCTTACACAACGCCGCGCCGAACGTTACTTTCAGCTGCAAAAAGTCGCCCGAGAGAAGGATAGATCGACCTCCAAATGGAAGGTTGCCCCTATAAATTGCACGTAGTCGCGTGTCAAGAAGAACCAAAATGCAGCACACAGCATAGACACCTCGTCGACGACGATGAGCCAAACCGGATCCGTAAATGACAGCCTCAAGTTTTCTAAACCATTGGCACTCAGCGCTTCTCGCATTGTTGAAAGCAGAATGGAAAGTTTGGCCTTTCTGTAAGTGCGAAGCTCCAACACCTGTAGGTCAAGTGTTTATCGTTTTGATACCATATCGATTCAAAGTTGACACAAGTCTTCGAATTAAGGCAGATTTCCCTGTTCCACCTCCACCGTGCAACAACATGAGCGTTTGCTTTAAGCCCCACTACCATCCATACTTTGAAATATTCTGTCAAAGACGATACGTTGGTCGGTGGAACAGCACATCCTCTCAGCCTCATCAATTACTGGGCCACGAAGATCATCCGCAGGACCATCTCCATGCTCACCAACTCAATTCGCATCGCCATCTGGCAAAGCACGCATCGCCATCTGGCAAAGCACGCATCGCACGGATGGATGGATCGAATCATCGCCGAAAATTTTATGCCGTCTGTGAGGTGAGACCGAAAGATCGGATCGCGGTGGGGCCCTGCGACGGCAGCCCGCGTAAAGGTATCAGGAACCATCGCCCAAAAATCTTCTCGTAGTGATTGCACGGCCGCTATTGTTGCCCTTTTTTGCCGCAGCGGCAATCGTAAGCTCGTAGAGCTCTCCCGACGTGACAGAAACTCCTTCAGGGACATCGTCAATGCATTTACCAATATAATCTATGCCTGGAGTCATGCCCGATACGGTGGTGTCCCAGAAATCAGCAATCCGGCTTCTCCACTCTGAACAAGCCAACTCGTTCTTAGACGACCGGCTCATTTTTTCAGCATATTATGGAGGTACTGGTACCGTTGCCGGTTAACAAAGCTGGCAGATACAGAATTCCAATCCTTGCACAACCGAAGCAATGCACGCTGCGAGAAATCCGGCGGGGGACTACGACCATCCATAGCTCAAGGGGTTAGTAAGCACAACATGTACTTACTGAGAGCTCCAGACGGCTGCCCATTCTTTTTATAGCGAAGCAGGTGGCGCGCCGCCAAGCATTGGTGTCTTGAATTTTGTGCGGGTGAAACCCTGGTAGCGAGGGGCCAAAGGGTGATCAGACGCCAAATCGAACCCTTTGCGCTTTGGGTGCCCACGCTGAGAAGGTTCTCGCTCCTTCGGGTTAGACCGCGGTAGTAGATCAATAATCATCTCAAACTCGAGGGGTGAATAATCTTTGAATAGTACGCCACGTTGTTGATAAGACTCAGCCTGACTCACAAAAATCATTTCACCGCTATCGACGCGATATATACGACCGCCAGTATTCGTACATTCTGCAACGCGACCACCAACTTGACCCCCTCCTCGCTAGCTGACGCAATAATATCATCTAGCGCATCGTTTATTGAGCGATCACCTCCGTGTACCTCGACGATGTCATCTTCACTGTCTGCTTGCACATTCGCCACATCATCACTGGGAAATTCGTCAGTCCCAAACTCCATTGGACTTGCACTAGCCGAGACTTTCCTCGCAGACAGTGCACAGCAGTGGGCAGCCAATTTATGCGGAAACACATACCAAAAAGTGTCACTGGAAAGGTAACTTCAATACCCCGCCAAAGCATAAGCCATCAGTGAATGGGGCCACTCATTTCCTCCGCTGAACGCATTTACCGTTCTAGTGGCCAAATGTTTAGCCTGGCGCAGGCTGGACCCGCTGTCGTCCGCAACGCTGGGGAACTTAATAATATCACTTAACGCTGCATGCATGACAGCCGTCGCACATTTGAGTCCTCCCTTCTCCTTTATCATGTACGATTGCTGATATTCCTCGACCATGTCTCCTGCGTCTTCGCCGTTCATGATAGCAGAATTGGTATGGGAGGATGTCAGACACGCAAGAGACAGATTTGTCTCCACGACCATCGCATCAACTTCAGGGCGACGTTGCTCCCATACAATAGCTCCATCGAAGCACTCCCGTATGATCCGTTTGCTTGCGTAGTCAGCCCCTCTATCTATTGCGTCAGAGATTTCGCCACTCACCGCTTGTACCGAGAACTCGGCCCGTTGTCGCTTCCCCAGAACGCTTGACTTTAACAATCTTATACAAAGCGGCTGTGTAACGCCCTCGTGAATGCCCGCTGGTCGTGAAAGGCGACAAATACTGCGACCACAAACCCCTTTGCGGCACGTAGCGGAATGTGAGTGAATGTTGGATACGAACACTCGTCTTTCTGCAGCATTTATAAATCCCTCATAGTCAGTAGCTGCGTCCGGGACATCAATCTCAAAAGCTCTCGGCATTCGACCCGCCCCTCTTTCCACGCATTGCACCAGTCGCGAGTTCTTGACGTTGTGGTTTTACAAGAAATAGAGTCCATGTACTGACCTGTCTTCGCTGCTAGCTCGGAGCAACAGGCAATTCGACCCAATAAACTTGGATTCATTGACGATCCATACACAGTCATGTGCGCATGCAAACGACCGTCTTTCTGGGGTTTAATTACGTCATTGAAGGCAGCGCAACGACCATATACTCCACATTCAGCCTCCAGATAGTTAGTGCTGGCGCGTGTTCCCTTAGATGCGCGACACCGTATGATAGCATCCGTCAGCAAGTGTATCCTGCGCTCAAAACCTGCGCCGATAATGCTGGGTATAACGCCGACACACGGAGGCGCGCTCTCGAATCATTTTGGAGAGATTCAGGCAAATCTGCAAACCGGCACCTCTTGTCACAAACACACTATCGCGATCATTCCATAGGCCCGCCGCTCGCAGTTGAGCAATACGATGTAACAATAGGTCATCATGCTCAGGAGGGCCAGGGTGACCCAATGCAACGCTATACCATAGCGATACCGCATAGCCCCTAACTTCGGGTGAGTTCCCGCGCGCTCAAACGGAGAAAACGGAACAGCCCCGCCAACTAAAGACAGCAGTCTCAGGAGCCCCGAGTTTAATCGCTTTGCTTCTTTAGAACCCGGATCTTCTTTCGCAAATACAAATGCCTGCTTACACCATGTGTAGCTCCAACACGGGCTGCTTTCCGCACAGCAGCATGCCTCTGCATTTGATTGAACAACATGGCGGTAAAATTCACAGATTTCTCGAACCTGCCACCCCAATAATGCAAAAATGATCTACATACCCACGAGGAAGGGATCCTGAGGGCAACGGCCCCGACCCGGTCAAAAACAAGTTCGGAAACACGCTCGCCAGGATTTTCGCATTGTCAACCCACTCGACGAAAGGATACCGAGCCTGCTTAATTGGGGTCACAACCCCACACGAAGCCTCCTTCTCGCCAGCAACCGCGCTTATCATCGCATCAATGATTCCATGAACCACCCTAGAATCGCTCTGTTCCACATGAGGAAGCACGACCGAGCTCTAACGAAAACCTCGCTCGAACTCCCGTTCGCGTCCGTCCTGGGATCAACACTCCGTTCTTCAAATTCCGCCGAAGCCTCGTCGTCAAGGGAGCTGACAGTGGTTGAATTGACAACGCTTATTTCGCTCTCAATATCTGACTGCATCCTCCGCAGCAACTCGCGACGCCGAGGATTGTCTTCAATTTGTATACCTTCGTCTTTGAAGATATTATTTATACTAGCCAGAACAGTCAGCCATTCGTACACGCCATCAACTGGAATATCAAACAGTTTGAGAAACTTTTTCTTTTGAATTCTCCATGTCTCCTTTGGGCCGATAAAAGTAACACGCGCGCGCACATCATCAACATTGGGTAAGACACGAGCTAGCTCGCATGGCCCGTTCGTCGGAAAACATATTGCGTGGCCCGAGGAGTGTTTTCCCGACAACGACAACTCCAAGCCAAAACAGCGAGCAGGGGCAACACACGACATCGCCACATCATTTAGAGCAGGCAGTCTCCCGACCCGCCCATAGTCATGACCCGCAGCTACACTAAACTTGTTCTTGCGAGGATCGGCGTGGCACTTCTCACACAACGGGATTATCTCGGCGTCTCGGACAAGCTCCGGGATTAAGTAAAACACTTCTCCACTATAAAAATAAAGCTGCCGGTACTTGCGCACCACAGCCTCAGAGGAATCCTTGTACAGCATATCCAGTTCATTTTGCGAAAGTAAGATACTTGGTCGCAGCTCCTGAATTGATGAAAATAAGACCTTCTCCGAGTTGTTTTGGAGCAAAATGCGTCCACACGCTGCACACGCCCAAATGCTGGTCTACTCCGACGACTTGTCCTTTGCTAACTGCTGACAAGTAGCTACATCACTTGCTTTAGGACAGTCGGCCAATAAAGTATTAATCCGCGCTCGTGTAGCCACTCCGTCCACCCCACAGATCTGCTGGTCGGCAAAAACGAACGACCGCGGATCTGTTCCGCAGCAATGGTAATAAGCGAGCGCCAGGCGGGGATCTGTCAAAAATCGCTGCTTCGTTGCCATCCATGTTAGCTCCTCCTCCGTGAGATGCGTCGCCGAAATAATCCGCTCACATAAGAGCTCCCCAACTCGAGCATCGTCTTCTCGGCAATGTGCTACTTTAGCTTGTCGTGCTGCCCTTTGTACTACTAGGCGCTCCTTCTTTTCTCGGACCGTCTCAACTTCACGCTGCTGTCGGCGCCGCACATTCCGATTTGCCCGCGCGGCATTCGTGGCAACCAAATCGTCGGTATCCTCCTGTGCCGGCTCCAGTTGCGACGACGCGCGGTCGCGGGCACGTCTCTCTCGCTGCAGCTCAGTTTTGCGCTGCCTTGCACTAACAAGGGGAACAGAACACATGTCGCTCTGCACACTGTCGCCATCGCCGACGACTTGAGCTGGGCCACCAACCTCAAGCTCAGTTTCTTCCCGAAACTCTAGCCACGCACGACCCCGGTCGTCCATTGTCCTTTGCCTGCCTGCGAACCAGAAGCCTGGTTCGTTGTACATCAATCTCCGAGCAATCGCGTCGAGAGCTAGGCACGGAAAGCTTCATCGCTTCTGGTCAATTAACACCTCGACAGCGCTCTCGCAGAGCGTCCTTGAACGGGAACCTATACAAATGGCCGCACGCAGTCTTCACGGTAGCCGTCGTCAGTTACCGGCCTCAGTTTTACCGGCCTCAGTTACCGCGGACCGCCTAATTAACCTGTGTTGGGCTGGCTCAGCATTCTGCTATCCCACTATAACACTGCTTTTGAGCTATAAAGACACACGCCGCAATCGCCATCCTGCGCGGACCCCACCCTTGCGGTGCGCAGCGCCAACTTTCTCTACAGCAGACGCTAAGCGACGATTTAATTATATCAATTTATAGAGGTTATCCTACTCGTCGGCCAACAGAGCCAACAGGCCGGCGCGGGAAGCCTTCACGCACCGACGAAGCCTCGTGGCAGCACAGCACGTGATAGTCGAACCAAGACTAAGGCTACACGTAGACAACATTAGTTGCACAGGGTGAGGTCTGCCTGCCGACTTGAAGCTCAAGGGGAGACGAGAAACTTGCAGCAAAGGCCCCTTCGCGACGACCCAGCCGGTAGTGGTACGCGCAGAGCAGGAAACAAGTCCTGCCGGGAGGCGCCGCCTTGCCCACGCCGTGTGGGCGCGGTTGACCTGCGCTGGATGGGAGAGTGGGTGGGGTCCGCGGCAAAACACGGGCCCAGCCGGTGATCGAAACCGGGACCTCTCGCACCCAAAGCGAGAATCATACCACTAGACCACTAGGCCGTTAACCTAGCCTCAGCACATCCACATGTCGCGATTACACCCACATTAACACTGCTTTTGAGCTATAAAGACACACGCCGCAATCGCCATCCTGCGCGGACCCCACCTTGCGGTGCGCAGCGCCAACTTTCTCTACAGCAGACGCTAAGCGACGATTTAATTATATCAATTTATAGAGGTTATCCTACTCGTCGGCCAACAGAGCCAACAGGCCGGCGCGGGAAGCCTTCACGCACCGACGAAGCCTCGTGGCAGCACAGCACGTGATAGTCGAACCAAGACTAAGGCTACACGTAGACAACATTAGTTGCACAGGGTGAGGTCTGCCTGCCGACTTGAAGCTCAAGGGGAGACGAGAAACTTGCAGCAAAAGGCCCCTTCGCGACGACCCAGCCGGTAGTGGTACGCGCAGAGCAGGAAACAAGTCCTGCCGGGAGGCGCCGCCTTGCCCACGCCGTGTGGGCGCGGTTGACCTGCGCTGGATGGGAGAGTGGGTGGGGTCCGCGGCAAAACACGGGCCCAGCCGGTGATCGAAACCGGGACCTCTCGCACCCAAAGCGAGAATCATACCACTAGACCACTAGGCCGTTAACCTAGCCTCAGCACATCCACATGTCGCGCTTACACCCACATTAACACTGCTTTTGAGCTATAAAGACACACGCCGCATGCACAGCCAAAAGAGCGCACGCACCCACCATATCGGACCGCGGTTTTTAACCGCCCGCCGAGGCCCCAAGGACATGACACCGCCCGCCGAGGCCCCTAAGGACCGGATACCACCCGCCGAGGCCCCCACGTACCGGAGACCGCCCAGCGAGGGCCCTAAGGACCGGAGACCGCCCGGCGAGGCCCCAAGGACCGGTGACCGCCCGGCCAGGCCCCCAAGGGGTGGAGACCGTC
The DNA here is from genome assembly GCA_012656105.1 of Phytophthora syringae. NCBI lineage: Eukaryota > Oomycota > Peronosporomycetes > Peronosporales > Peronosporaceae > Phytophthora > Phytophthora syringae. Next base: position 648,582 of record JAAKBD010000191.1, on the reverse strand, counting down.
CGCAAAGGCACAGAAGGCCCACACGCGCACCAACAAGGCAGCGTTCACCCGAGCACCAGAGCCGTCGCTTATAGCGCGCCTGATGTCTCGTGCTGGGGTGGCTCCTCCTCCCCATCCACACATCGGCGAAACTCGACGTCCTATCGCTCCGGCGTGTGACCCGACGGGATACGATGTGGGGCGGGTGAGCGAGGACCGCCTGCTGTCTTAAGCACAGCCGCTGCGAGTCCAAGTGTTGGTGCTGCGAGTCCAAGTGCTGCGACGCCTGCTGTCTTAAGCGCTGCCGCTGCGAGTCCAAGGGCAGCGTCTATGTCGTCGAACGAGTCAGTTAGGACAGCGGTGCGCTACAAGAAGACTTTGCGTCAGCTTCCGACCCCGCCAGCGCGCCAACCATCAAGCGGCCATATTAATAGATTCGATACCAATGAAGCTGTTGATCCGAAAAAGGACTACGATATTCGACGACTGCTCGCTCGACGTGGGAAGTCCCCAAGCTCGCTTACCTTGTTGAGTGGGAGGGGAGCGGTGCGTTCTCAGCTGGATGTGGGAGAAGGACTTGTCAGGCATTGCGGGGCTGATAGACCACGTCGACAAGTGGAAGGCTGAGCGCGCGTCCGGAATCGCGAAAGATGCGAGCATCACCAAGAGGTACAAGAAGAATCGCGTGGCTTCAGCTTCGCCAACAGGTCGTTGCTTCTTTGAGTCGTTACAAGCTGCACTGTTCGCCCTCAAATTCCAAGGCAAACTTCCTTCGTCGACGTGGGGCGCGTTCGCGATGAAGCCCCACACAACATGGACAGCGGCGTCAGCAAGTCGAACATGGATATATTATATATATACCTTCATAACCGATACATAAACGTGAAACGTGAAGTCGTTTCTTCCATGCACGTGCCCGCCAATGCTGATTCTCCATTTGAGTGTGATGGACAGCACGGAACACAGCTGAGCACAAGCGCGTTTGTCCTGTTACCACCTCCCGAGAATGCATATCAAAGCTGCTCACCTGTGGAGGCGACTGTCCATGCTTGGACTCTCCAACGCGGTTTTATCGTAACTAAAAAGCAGCGCAAGTTCAAGGATAAAAAGAGATGATTTATCAGCTTTTCGGTAAACTAAACAACGCTCGCCGTCTTGGCTATAGAGATCGCGAAAGGAAGTATAGGCGCTCGGCTCGCATCGGCTGCAAATGCGGCTTGCACTCGTGCCGGCAGATAAAGTATTTTTTCTATGAATTGCAGCCAAGTGATCGGATCGGTAGCACGCGATTGTTTTCTCACAGACACAGTAATTCAGATATGTCTGTAAGAAATGTGTGCTCTGCGAAGTGGTTGTCGTGTTTTCCTTTGTGGCCGTTCTCCCCAACCATGCCACGACAGCGAACGCCAACCGGAGAACAGATTTTTGAAGTCTTATCACGGATGAAGTTTCTAGTTTACGTCTCCAATCTGCACTGGGCACTGATTGTTGCCAAAATCGACTACATGAAGGGAATATCGGTGTTTCTCTATGACCCCATCGGCGATTATGGAGTGGGGACCACGAGCGAATGAGAAAATGGGTTCCATTCATCCGTCAGTGGCACGACAATTGGATTAACCAGTCCACAATTGTGGAATCGAGATCGTACAGCAATCAACCAGCCCGTACTTACCCTCCCAAAGTTTCCTACTATTCAGAAATGATTCACGAGTAAGCCAAAACAACCCGGTGGGGCGAGTTGTGGAGTCGTCTTTCCCTGACAAAGAAATCATGTTGGCTAAGTCAGGAATCGCTTAACGCATGGTTAGAATGGGTCCGACGGACATCGCATCGAGCTATCGTTGTTCTCCGAAAAGTGAAATAGCTGTTGGGCTGAGTTAGTCTTGTGTGCAAGCTCATTCTTGTTTGAGTTGATATACACAGAAGTGAAAGCGATTATCAATAGTCGCACTTCAAGGGCACCGAAATAATGAGTGTTCGTGTCTGGTGCTTGATATGGTATGGTGTGTACTCCGCAAAGCAATGACAACGATTTATCAGCTGCTTCTGCTCGTAAAGATGTTCAGTAATTATGGTTAGGCGATTGCTGATAAAGGAAAAATAGCGGGATTTTCTCGTAACAGATTTTCTAACGCGGCGGCTGGCTTTGCCCTGTGATTTATATTTCTTCAATTCGAGAGTAGCTCCGATACAACGAACATAGGGTTTCGATTAATGGACTGTAATATTAATATTATCCTGGTAGTGCAATGGGGTACACGTTGTACGGACAATTTTACATGGATTATTTCGACGCAACAGATGTGTGGTTTACATCAAAACTATGGCATACAAAGATCAAGTGTGATTCCTTATATTTATACTCCATATAACCGAAAACACATTCAGAACTGATATCTCCCCACTCGGCCAGATTCGAAAGTGGCATGCACAGCCAAAAGAGCGCACGCACCCACCATATTGGACCGTGGTTAAAACCCGCGGTCCGTGTTTCCAAAGTGGAAGGTCGCCGTCGACCTTCCATTTTGGAAATCGAGGCCCCCAAGGACATGAGACCGCCCGGCGACGCCCTCAAGGACCGGTGACCGCCCGGCCAGGCCCCCAAGGGGTGGAGACCGTCCGCAAAGGCACAGAAGGCCCACACGCGCACCAACAAGGCAGCGTTCACCCGAGCACCAGAGCCGTCGCTTATAGCGCGCCTGATGTCTCGTGCTGGGGTGGCTCCTCCTCCCCACCCACACATCGGCGAAACTCGACGTCCTATCGCTCCGGCGTGTGACCCGACGGGATTCGATGTGGGGGCGGGTGAGCGAGGGCTGCCTGCTGTCTTAAGCGCTGCCGCTGCGAGTCCAAGTGTTGGGGCTGCGAGTCCAAGTGCTGCACCGCCTGCTGTCTTAAGCGCTGCCGCTTCGAGTCCAAGGGCAGCGTCTGTGTCGTCGAACGAGTCAGTTAGGACAGCGGCGCGCTACAAGAAGATCGGGTACGACAAGAAGACTTTGCGTCAGCTTCCGACCCCGCCAGCGCGCCAACCATCAAGCGGCCATATTAATAGATTCGATGCCAATGAAGCTGTTGGCCCTAAAAGGACTACGATATTCGACGACTGCTCGCTCGACGTGGGAAGCCCCCAAGCTCGCTTACCTTGTTGAGTGGGAGGGGAACGGTGCGTTCTCAGCTGGATGTGGGAGAAGGACTTGTCAAGCATTGCGGGGCTGATAGACCACGTCGACAAGTGGAAGGCTGAGCGCGCGTCCGGAATCGCGAAAGACGCGAGCATCACCAAGAGGTACAAGAAGAATCGAGTGGCTTCAGCTTCGCCAACAGGTCGTTGCTTCTTTGAGTCGTTACAAGCTGCACTGTTCGCCCTCAAATTCCAAGGCAAACTTCCTTCGTCGACGTGGGGCGCGTTCGCGATGAAGCCCCACACAACATGGACAGCGGCGTCAGCAAGTCGAACATGGATATATTATATATATACCTTCATAACCGATACATAAACGTGAAACGTGAAGTCGTTTCTTCCATGCACGTGCCCGCCAATGCTGATTCTCCATTTGAGTGTGATGGACAGCACGGAACACAGCTGAGCACAAGCGCGTTTGTCCTGTTACCACCTCCCGAGAATGCATATCAAAGCTGCTCACCTGTGGAGGCGACTGTCCATGCTTGGACTCTCCAACGCGGTTTTATCGTAACTAAAAAGCAGCGCAAGTTCAAGGATAAAAAGAGATGATTTATCAGCTTTTCGGTAAACTAAACAACGCTCGCCGTCTTGGCTATAGAGATCGCGAAAGGAAGTATAGGCGCTCGGCTCGCATCGGCTGCAAATGCGGCTTGCACTCGTGCCGGCAGATAAAGTATTTTTTCTATGAATTGCAGCCAAGTGATCGGATCGGTAGCACGCGATTGTTTTCTCACAGACACAGTAATTCAGATATGTCTGTAAGAAATGTGTGCTCTGCGAAGTGGTTGTCGTGTTTTCCTTTGTGGCCGTTCTCCCCAACCATGCCACGACAGCGAACGCCAACCGGAGAACAGATTTTTGAAGTCTTATCACGGATGAAGTTTCTAGTTTACGTCTCCAATCTGCACTGGGCACTGATTGTTGCCAAAATCGACTACATGAAGGGAATATCGGTGTTTCTCTATGACCCCATCGGCGATTATGGAGTGGGGACCACGAGCGAATGAAAAATGGGTTCCATTCATCCGTCAGTGGCACGACAATTGGATTAACCAGTCCACAATTGTGGAATCGAGATCGTACAGCAATCAACCAGCCCGTACTTACCCTCCCAAAGTTTCCTACTATTCAGAAATGATTCACGAGTAAGCCAAAACAACCCGGTGGGGCGAGTTGTGGAGTCGTCTTTCCCTGACAAAGAAATCATGTTGGCTAAGTCCGGAATCGCTTAACGCATGGTTAGAATGGGTCCGACGGACATCGCATCGAGCTATCGTTGTTCTCCGAAAAGTGAAATAGCTGTTGGGCTGGGTTAGTCTTGTGTGCAACCTCATTCTTGTTTGAGTTGATATACACAGAAGTGAAAGCGATTCGTGTGGGTATTCTGTGCCTTTGCGGACGGTCACCGGTCCTTGAGGGCGTCGCCGGGCGGTCTCATGTCCTTGGGGGCCTCGATTTCCAAAATGGAAGGTCGACGGCGACCTTCCACTTTGGAAACACGGACCGCGGGTTTTAACCACGGTCCAATATGGTGGGTGCGTGCGCTCTTTTGGCTGTGCATGCCACTTTCGAATCTGGCCGAGTGGGGAGATATCAGTTCTGAATGTGTTTTCGGTTATATGGAGTATAAATATAAGGAATCACACTTGATCTTTGTATGCCATAGTTTTGATGTAAACCACACATCTGTTGCGTCGAAATAATCCATGTAAAATTGTCCGTACAACGTGTACCCCATTGCACTACCAGGATAATATTAATATTACAGTCCATTAATCGAAACCCTATGTTCGTTTTTTTGTATCGGAGCTACTCTCGAATTGAAGAAATATAAATCACAGGGCAAAGCCAGCCGCCGCGTTAGAAAATCTGTTACGAGAAAATCCCGCTATTTTTCCTTTATCAGCAATCGCCTAACCATAATTACTGAAAATCTTTACGAGCAGAAGCAGCTGATAAATCGTTGTCATTGCTTTGCGGAGTACACACCATACCATATCAAGCACCAGACACGAACACTCATTATTTCGGTGCCCTTGAAGTGCGACTATTGATAATCGCTTTCACTTCTGTGTATATCAACTCAAACAAGAATGAGCTTGCACACAAGACTAACTCAGCCCAACAGCTATTTCACTTTTCGGAGAACAACGATAGCTCGATGCGATGTCCGTCGGACCCATTCTAACCATGCGTTAAGCGATTCCTGACTTAGCCAACATGATTTCTTTGTCAGGGAAAGACGACTCCACAACTCGCCCCACCGGGTTGTTTTGGCTTACTCGTGAATCATTTCTGAATAGTAGGAAACTTTGGGAGGGTAAGTACGGGCTGGTTGATTGCTGTACGATCTCGATTCCACAATTGTGGACTGGTTAATCCAATTGTCGTGCCACTGACGGATGAATGGAACCCATTTTCTCATTCGCTCGTGGTCCCCACTCCATAATCGCCGATGGGGTCATAGAGAAACACCGATATTCCCTTCATGTAGTCGATTTTGGCAACAATCAGTGCCCAGTGCAGATTGGAGACGTAAACTAGAAACTTCATCCGTGATAAGACTTCAAAAATCTGTTCTCCGGTTGGCGTTCGCTGTCGTGGCATGGTTGGGGAGAACGGCCACAAAGGAAAACACGACAACCACTTCGCAGAGCACACATTTCTTACAGACATATCTGAATTACTGTGTCTGTGAGAAAACAATCGCGTGCTACCGATCCGATCACTTGGCTGCAATTCATAGAAAAAATACTTTATCTGCCGGCACGAGTGCAAGCCGCATTTGCAGCCGATGCGAGCCGAGCGCCTATACTTCCTTTCGCGATCTCTATAGCCAAGACGGCGAGCGTTGTTTAGTTTACCGAAAAGCTGATAAATCATCTCTTTTTATCCTTGAACTTGCGCTGCTTTTTAGTTACGATAAAACCGCGTTGGAGAGTCCAAGCATGGACAGTCGCCTCCACAGGTGAGCAGCTTTGATATGCATTCTCGGGAGGTGGTAACAGGACAAACGCGCTTGTGCTCAGCTGTGTTCCGTGCTGTCCATCACACTCAAATGGAGAATCAGCATTGGCGGGCACGTGCATGGAAGAAACGACTTCACGTTTCACGTTTATGTATCGGTTATGAAGGTATATATATAATATATCCATGTTCGACTTGCTGACGCCGCTGTCCATGTTGTGTGGGGCTTCATCGCGAACGCGCCCCACGTCGACGAAGGAAGTTTGCCTTGGAATTTGAGGGCGAACAGTGCAGCTTGTAACGACTCAAAGAAGCAACGACCTGTTGGCGAAGCTGAAGCCACTCGATTCTTCTTGTACCTCTTGGTGATGCTCGCGTCTTTCGCGATTCCGGACGCGCGCTCAGCCTTCCACTTGTCGACGTGGTCTATCAGCCCCGCAATGCTTGACAAGTCCTTCTCCCACATCCAGCTGAGAACGCACCGTTCCCCTCCCACTCAACAAGGTAAGCGAGCTTGGGGGCTTCCCACGTCGAGCGAGCAGTCGTCGAATATCGTAGTCCTTTTAGGGCCAACAGCTTCATTGGCATCGAATCTATTAATATGGCCGCTTGATGGTTGGCGCGCTGGCGGGGTCGGAAGCTGACGCAAAGTCTTCTTGTCGTACCCGATCTTCTTGTAGCGCGCCGCTGTCCTAACTGACTCGTTCGACGACACAGACGCTGCCCTTGGACTCGAAGCGGCAGCGCTTAAGACAGCAGGCGGTGCAGCACTTGGACTCGCAGCCCCAACACTTGGACTCGCAGCGGCAGCGCTTAAGACAGCAGGCAGCCCTCGCTCACCCGCCCCACATCGAATCCCGTCGGGTCACACGCCGGAGCGATAGGACGTCGAGTTTCGCCGATGTGTGGGTGGGGAGGAGGAGCCACTTCAGCACGAGACATCAGGCGCGCTATAAGCGACGGCTCTGGTGCTCGGCCGAACGCTGCCTTGTTGGTGCGCGTGTGGGTATTCTGTGCCTTTGCGGACGGTCACCGGTCCTTGAGGGCGTCGCCGGGCGGTCTCATGTCCTTGGGGGCCTCGATTTCCAAAATGGAAGGTCGACGGCGACCTTCCACTTTGGAAACACGGACCGCGGGTTTTAACCACGGTCCAATATGGTGGGTGCGTGCGCTCTTTTGGCTGTGCATGCCACTTTCGAATCTGGCCGAGTGGGGAGATATCAGTTCTGAATGTGTTTTCGGTTATATGGAGTATAAATATAAGGAATCACACTTGATCTTTGTATGCCATAGTTTTGATGTAAACCACACATCTGTTGCGTCGAAATAATCCATGTAAAATTGTCCGTACAACGTGTACCCCATTGCACTACCAGGATAATATTAATATTACAGTCCATTAATCGAAACCCTATGTTCGTTGTATCGGAGCTACTCTCGAATTGAAGAAATATAAATCACAGGGCAAAGCCAGCCGCCGCGTTAGAAAATCTGTTACGAGAAAATCCCGCTATTTTTCCTTTATCAGCAATCGCCTAACCATAATTACTGAACATCTTTACGAGCAGAAGCAGCTGATAAATCGTTGTCATTGCTTTGCGGAGTACACACCATACCATACCGGGAATATTCCAACTGGGTTGGACTGCTTCCAACTTGTACCGGTTTAGGTTTTTGTTTAACCTCGATTGCATTTTTCTCTCGACAGCCAGTCGCCCCACAGCCAGAGCAGCCAGAAGTCTCCGACGCCGGCAGCTTCGCAGTCTTCGACGCCGGCCGCCCACCAGTCGCTAGCGCTAGTGCGATCTCCGATGCTGGTCGCCCTGAAGCCGAACATCCCCAAGGTGTGTAATCCTGTTCTGTTGTGCTGGTGTGCTGTTTGGGGCTGTAATATGTGCTAAAGGTCCGCTTTGTCATGCGTGTGTGTGGTGTTATCCAACAGCTTCCGATATCTGCTTGTCTTTTCTTATTGATGACATGCCCACGGAGCTCGTCAGGATGAGCCCAAGCCATTCTGGTTTGGAGGAGCGGGTTCGAATCCCGCCGTGGGCTTTGGTCTTATTTGTGCTCTCTTCTATCTATCTGTATGGTGCTATAGGGTCTGAATCTGCACGACGTATCCTACTCATGACTGTACGTGATGTTTAGCTGTGGGTTAATAATCGATATCGTGTATTATGAATGGCAACTAGGTAAATCGAATGAACGGAGGATGCGCAGCGCTCGGTGTGGGCTCTATAACGTCGCCTTCGTAGAATCGCTCCCGAAACTGGCCAAGAAGGTCATTCAGGTCGCCGGCCTTATGCAAAGCACGCATGGCTTTGACAACCGAGCCAACAGCAGTTGCCCGCGATCCATGAGCCGCCAAGAATTGCAGCGTCTTCTCTTCGGCCTCGACTCCGAGTGCGTGGACTTCTGCTTTATACGCAGGTGAAGACGGATCCAGCTTCAGACCTGAAGGTAAGCACAACATCATGTACCCTACAGCATATCGCGATTCGTGGAGTACTGCCTTGCTAACTGCGGTTGACATGTAGATTGGTGGCACAGCAGCAAACCACTCAAACCACACAGTGGCTAGAGCCTTCGCGGCACGTTTGCGAGCGCGCTTCGGCTCGCCTTGCGATGTGTCCTCCACATTTTCCGGTATAGCTTGAAGTGGTTGACTGTCAATAGAGCCTGCTTTGAGCTCCAATGCTGCCAGCCGTTCCTCCACACGAGTTTGACGGAGCAACAGCTCCTCGAGCTGTTGTGACTGCTTCTTCAGGAGGGCGATGACGTCTCCCGAGGCCTCACTTGTTTTTTCTTTGGTTTCTTCTACAGGAGGAAAAAAGCGGCACGGATGGTGATTGACCACGCCAGCAGTTCTGAGGCACGGATCTTTAGCGCGTCAAGAACTTCATGAACGCGAAGGACGTAGGGACTGCGTGGGCGGTGCCTCTCCATCTCCGGGAAGTGCATGATTAGCGTCGCCATCAAGACTTCCTGCACCTGGGCATCGACGTTCCACTCCAACGCTGGAAACCCGGTCACCGTTGCGAAGAGTGCACTCTGCAGCTTATCAACGCGGGGTTTAACAACACCATGAAGGGTGGACAGGTCGGGAAGTCGAGCGCCAGCTTGTGGGCTCCATCCGCTTAACTGACGTGCAACTTGTTGATCCTCGTGTGTTGTATTGAGCATGTAGGAAAAGCTTTGCTGACGCGCGACATGTTCCATCCTCCCCGTTCAACAACCCAATGCGGGCTGATGCGGCTGTCGGCGTTCGCGTGCATTGCTCCGCCTCGACGGAAAGAGTGGGATGTCAGACCCTTGGTAAGACCGCAGCTGTGGGCTGCTGGCAAACCTGCAACAGTGACTAACAATCTGTTTATATATGCTTGGGCACCAGGAGCGTTGCGATTTGGTTGAGGTTGTGACGATGGACATGCAAACCCGTCATCGAGCTCGCTGTCGAGCAGGGCAACCAGCCCGAGCTCTTCATCTTCATCTTCATCTACAGTATCGGATGAAAGCATTGATGGAGCAGCGATAAACTGGGGAAGATGCGCGCCCCTGGCGCTGATTCGAGTGCCAGTGCGACTGCAAGAACGTGTAGCGGGCATGTGAAGGGATCGTTAGGATCCTTAAACAGAGAAATGCCTTGCTGGGAGGCGGTTTTTACGCGTTTAAAGCGCAGGAAAATCATACCACCTAACGATATCATACGAACGAAATTTAGCTTAAATAACCATTAGAAGAATTAATTGCAACACCTCCGCATTCTTACCAGGATAAACACACAGCCGGGCCTTCTCTAGTTGTTCAGCATCGGAGCCGCGCCCGTAGAGATACCACATCATGGCCACCAACGCTGCGTCCAGGTAGTCGGAGTTAGCGGACGCATGCGTGTAGAGAGCCGATATAATCGCTTTTAAATCCTTCTTCGTGCACGGTGGCGCTTGTTTGGTCACGCCTTGCTCTGGCCTCTTTTCACAGTACCTATCGAGCGTAGAGAGCATCTTTTGAAGCTTCTTAGCTACGCATTGGCTCTGTTGCGGATACAGATCCGCCAGCCAGTTTTTAACATTACCAAAGTAGGAAAGGACAGTGTTCTTCGACAGAGCCACACCTTGCCTTCCTACCTTTTCACTAAAAACCACCCGTACTTGTCCACAATGACAAACATACTTTTACCGCTGGTGTCCTTTGCAATTTGATCATGTGCTTCAGCGAGCGTGACCTCCTTCTTCTCCAATAAATCCTCGAAAGACTTGATAGCCGTAGACCTACTGCGCTGGCTGTTAGCCGGCGCAAGAGAAGCTACCGACATGAAAGCGAGCGCTCAGGAACAGGAATGAAGTAGTGCAGGTTAGAAACCTATGAATATTTGTTCTATTTGTAATTCACTTGGTCTTTGTAAAGCATACTCGATATTTCGAAACGATTCCAACCAGATATTTTGGAATGGTAAGAATGACGATAGCTGCTCCTTGCATCGATACTATTGGCCAAAAATATATCTGACAATTGTCCCTATTGGCCAAAATGGAAAATAATTAGAAATGCGCTCATGCTATTGGATATATAAATACATACAAACTTTAAGACATTACATTTTACGTTAGAACCGCAACGATATGCTACCATATCAAGCACCAGACACGAACACTCATTATTTCGGTGCCCTTGAAGTGCGACTATTGATAATCGCTTTCACTTCTGTGTATATCAACTCAAACAAGAATGAGCTTGCACACAAGACTAACTCAGCCCAACAGCTATTTCACTTTTCGGAGAACAACGATAGCTCGATGCGATGTCCGTCGGACCCATTCTAACCATGCGTTAAGCGATCCCGGACTTAGCCAACATGATTTCTTTGTCAGGGAAAGACGACTCCACAACTCGCCCCACCGGGTTGTTTTGGCTTACTCGTGAATCATTTCTGAATAGTAGGAAACTTTGGGAGGGTAAGTACGGGCTGGTTGATTGCTGTACGATCTCGATTCCACAATTGTGGACTGGTTAATCCAATTGTCGTGCCACTGACGGATGAATGGAACCCATTTTCTCATTCGCTCGTGGTCCCCACTCCATAATCGCCGATGGGGTCATAGAGAAACACCGATATTCCCTTCATGTAGTCGATTTTGGCAACAATCAGTGCCCAGTGCAGATTGGAGACGTAAACTAGAAACTTCATCCGTGATAAGACTTCAAAAATCTGTTCTCCGGTTGGCGTTCGCTGTCGTGGCATGGTTGGGGAGAACGGCCACAAAGGAAAACACGACAACCACTTCGCAGAGCACACATTTCTTACAGACATATCTGAATTACTGTGTCTGTGAGAAAACAATCGCGTGCTACCGATCCGATCACTTGGCTGCAATTCATAGAAAAAATACTTTATCTGCCGGCACGAGTGCAAGCCGCATTTGCAGCCGATGCGAGCCGAGCGCCTATACTTCCTTTCGCGATCTCTATAGCCAAGACGGCGAGCGTTGTTTAGTTTACCGAAAAGCTGATAAATCATCTCTTTTTATCCTTGAACTTGCGCTGCTTTTTAGTTACGATAAAACCGCGTTGGAGAGTCCAAGCATGGACAGTCGCCTCCATAGGTGAGCAGCTTTGATATGCATTCTCGGGAGGTGGTAACAGGACAAACGCGCTTGTGCTCAGCTGTGTTCCGTGCTGTCCATCACACTCAAATGGAGAATCAGCATTGGCGGGCACGTGCATGGAAGAAACGACTTCACGTTTCACGTTTATGTATCGGTTATGAAGGTATATATATAATATATCCATGTTCGACTTGCTGACGCCGCTGTCCATGTTGTGTGGGGGCTTCATCGCGAACGCGCCCCACGTCGACGAAGGAAGTTTGCCTTGGAATTTGAGGGCGAACAGTGCAGCTTGTAACGACTCAAAGAAGCAACGACCTGTTGGCGAAGCTGAAGCCACTCGATTCTTCTTGTACCTCTTGGTGATGCTCGCGTCTTTCGCGATTCCGGACGCGCGCTCAGCCTTCCACTTGTCGACGTGGTCTATCAGCCCCGCAATGCTTGACAAGTCCTTCTCCCACATCCAGCTGAGAACGCACCGTTCCCCTCCCACTCAACAAGGTAAGCGAGCTTGGGGGCTTCCCACGTCGAGCGAGCAGTCGTCGAATATCGTAGTCCTTTTAGGGCCAACAGCTTCATTGGCATCGAATCTATTAATATGGCCGCTTGATGGTTGGCGCGCTGGCGGGGTCGGAAGCTGACGCAAAGTCTTCTTGTCGTACCCGATCTTCTTGTAGCGCGCCGCTGTCCTAACTGACTCGTTCGACGACACAGACGCTGCCCTTGGACTCGAAGCGGCAGCGCTTAAGACAGCAGGCGGCGCAGCACTTGGACTCGCAGCCCCAACACTTGGACTCGCAGCGGCAGCGCTTAAGACAGCAGGCAGCCCTCGCTCACCCGCCCCCACATCGAATCCCGTCGGGTCACACGCCGGAACGATAGGACGTCGAGTTTCGCCGATGTGTGGGTGGGGAGGAGGAGCCACTTCAGCACGAGACATCAGGCGCGCTATAAGCGACGGCTCTGGTGCTCGGCCGAACGCTGCCTTGTTGGTGCGCGTGTGGGTATTCTGTGCCTTTGCGGACGGTCACCGGTCCTTGAGGGCGTCGCCGGGCGGTCTCATGTCCTTGGGGGCCTCGATTTCCAAAATGGAAGGTCGACGGCGACCTTCCACTTTGGAAACACGGACCGCGGGTTTTAACCACGGTCCAATATGGTGGGTGCGTGCGCTCTTTTGGCTGTGCATGCCACTTTCGAATCTGGCCGAGTGGGGAGATATCAGTTCTGAATGTGTTTTCGGTTATATGGAGTATAAATATAAGGAATCACACTTGATCTTTGTATGCCATAGTTTTGATGTAAACCACACATCTGTTGCGTCGAAATAATCCATGTAAAATTGTCCGTACAACGTGTACCCCATTGCACTACCAGGATAATATTAATATTACAGTCCATTAATCGAAACCCTATGTTCGTTGTATCGGAGCTACTCTCGAATTGAAGAAATATAAATCACAGGGCAAAGCCAGCCGCCGCGTTAGAAAATCTGTTACGAGAAAATCCCGCTATTTTTCCTTTATCAGCAATCGCCTAACCATAATTACTGAACATCTTTACGAGCAGAAGCAGCTGATAAATCGTTGTCATTGCTTTGCGGAGTACACACCATACCATATCAAGCACCAGACACGAACACTCATTATTTCGGTGCCCTTGAAGTGCGATTATTGATAATCGCTTTCACTTCTGTGTATATCAACTCAAACAAGAATGAGCTTGCACACAAGACTAACTCAGCCCAACAGCTATTTCACTTTTCGGAGAACAACGATAGCTCGATGCGATGTCCGTCGGACCCATTCTAACCATGCGTTAAGCGATTCCTGACTTAGCCAACATGATTTCTTTGTCAGGGAAAGACGACTCCACAACTCGCCCCACCGGGTTGTTTTGGCTTACTCGTGAATCATTTCTGAATAGTAGGAAACTTTGGGAGGGTAAGTACGGGCTGGTTGATTGCTGTACGATCTCGATTCCACAATTGTGGACTGGTTAATCCAATTGTCGTGCCACTGACGGATGAATGGAACCCATTTTCTCATTCGCTCGTGGTCCCCACTCCATAATCGCCGATGGGGTCATAGAGAAACACCGATATTCCCTTCATGTAGTCGATTTTGGCAACAATCAGTGCCCAGTGCAGATTGGAGACGTAAACTAGAAACTTCATCCGTGATAAGACTTCAAAAATCTGTTCTCCGGTTGGCGTTCGCTGTCGTGGCATGGTTGGGGAGAACGGCCACAAAGGAAAACACGACAACCACTTCGCAGAGCACACATTTCTTACAGACATATCTGAATTACTGTGTCTGTGAGAAAACAATCGCGTGCTACCGATCCGATCACTTGGCTGCAATTCATAGAAAAAATACTTTATCTGCCGGCACGAGTGCAAGCCGCATTTGCAGCCGATGCGAGCCGAGCGCCTATACTTCCTTTCGCGATCTCTATAGCCAAGACGGCGAGCGTTGTTTAGTTTACCGAAAAGCTGATAAATCATCTCTTTTTATCCTTGAACTTGCGCTGCTTTTTAGTTACGATAAAACCGCGTTGGAGAGTCCAAGCATGGACAGTCGCCTCCACAGGTGAGCAGCTTTGATATGCATTCTCGGGAGGTGGTAACAGGACAAACGCGCTTGTGCTCAGCTGTGTTCCGTGCTGTCCATCACACTCAAATGGAGAATCAGCATTGGCGGGCACGTGCATGGAAGAAACGACTTCACGTTTCACGTTTATGTATCGGTTATGAAGGTATATATATAATATATCCATGTTCGACTTGCTGACGCCGCTGTCCATGTTGTGTGGGGCTTCATCGCGAACGCGCCCCACGTCGACGAAGGAAGTTTGCCTTGGAATTTGAGGGCGAACAGTGCAGCTTGTAACGACTCAAAGAAGCAACGACCTGTTGGCGAAGCTGAAGCCACTCGATTCTTCTTGTACCTCTTGGTGATGCTCGCGTCTTTCGCGATTCCGGACGCGCGCTCAGCCTTCCACTTGTCGACGTGGTCTATCAGCCCCGCAATGCTTGACAAGTCCTTCTCCCACATCCAGCTGAGAACGCACCGTTCCCCTCCCACTCAACAAGGTAAGCGAGCTTGGGGGCTTCCCACGTCGAGCGAGCAGTCGTCGAATATCGTAGTCCTTTTAGGGCCAACAGCTTCATTGGCATCGAATCTATTAATATGGCCGCTTGATGGTTGGCGCGCTGGCGGGGTCGGAAGCTGACGCAAAGTCTTCTTGTCGTACCCGATCTTCTTGTAGCGCGCCGCTGTCCTAACTGACTCGTTCGACGACACAGACGCTGCCCTTGGACTCGAAGCGGCAGCGCTTAAGACAGCAGGCGGTGCAGCACTTGGACTCGCAGCGGCAGCGCTTAAGACAGCAGGCAGCCCTCGCTCACCCGCCCCCACATCGAATCCCGTCGGGTCACACGCCGGAGCTTTAGGACAGTCGGCCAATAAAGTATTAATCCGCGCTCGTGTAGCCACTCCGTCCACCCCACAGATCTGCTGGTCGGCAAAAACGAACGACCGCGGATCTGTTCCGCAGCAATGGTAATAAGCGAGCGCCAGGCGGGGATCTGTCAAAAATCGCTGCTTCGTTGCCATCCATGTTAGCTCCTCCTCCGTGAGATGCGTCGCCGAAATAATCCGCTCACATAAGAGCTCCCCAACTCGAGCATCGTCTTCTCGGCAATGTGCTACTTTAGCTTGTCGTGCTGCCCTTTGTACTACTAGGCGCTCCTTCTTTCTCGGACCGTCTCAACTTCACGCTGCTGTCGGCGCCGCACATTCCGATTTGCCCGCGCGGCATTCGTGGCAACCAAATCGTCGGTATCCTCCTGTGCCGGCTCCAGTTGCGACGACGCGCGGTCGCGGGCACGTCTCTCTCGCTGCAGCTCAGTTTTGCGCTGCCTTGCACTAACAAGGGGAACAGAACACATGTCGCTCTGCACACTGTCGCCATCGCCGACGACTTGAGCTGGGCCACCAACCTCAAGCTCAGTTTCTTCCCGAAACTCTAGCCACGCACGACCCCGGTCGTCCATTGTCCTTTGCCTGCCTGCGAACCAGAAGCCTGGTTCGTTGTACATCAATCTCCGAGCAATCGCGTCGAGAGCTAGGCACGGAAAGCTTCATCGCTTCTGGTCAATTAACACCTCGACAGCGCTCTCGCAGAGCGTCCTTGAACGGGAACCTATACAAATGGCCGCACGCAGTCTTCACGGTAGCCGTCGTCAGTTACCGGCCTCAGTTTTACCGGCCTCAGTTACCGCGGACCGCCTAATTAACCTGTGTTGGGCTGGCTCAGCATTCTGCTATCCCACTATAACACTGCTTTTGAGCTATAAAGACACACGCCGCAATCGCCATCCTGCGCGGACCCCACCTTGCGGTGCGCAGCGCCAACTTTCTCTACAGCAGACGCTAAGCGACGATTTAATTATATCAATTTATAGAGGTTATCCTACTCGTCGGCCAACAGAGCCAACAGGCCGGCGCGGGAAGCCTTCACGCACCGACGAAGCCTCGTGGCAGCACAGCACGTGATAGTCGAACCAAGACTAAGGCTACACGTAGACAACATTAGTTGCACAGGGTGAGGTCTGCCTGCCGACTTGAAGCTCAAGGGGAGACGAGAAACTTGCAGCAAAGGCCCCTTCGCGACGACCCAGCCGGTAGTGGTACGCGCAGAGCAGGAAACAAGTCCTGCCGGGAGGCGCCGCCTTGCCCACGCCGTGTGGGCGCGGTTGACCTGCGCTGGATGGGAGAGTGGGTGGGGTCCGCGGCAAAACACGGGCCCAGCCGGTGATCGAAACCGGGACCTCTCGCACCCAAAGCGAGAATCATACCACTAGACCACTAGGCCGTTAACCTAGCCTCAGCACATCCACATGTCGCGATTACACCCACATTAACACTGCTTTTGAGCTATAAAGACACACGCCGCAATCGCCATCCTGCGCGGACCCCACCCTTGCGGTGCGCAGCGCCAACTTTCTCTACAGCAGACGCTAAGCGACGATTTAATTATATCAATTTATAGAGGTTATCCTACTCGTCGGCCAACAGAGCCAACAGGCCGGCGCGGGAAGCCTTCACGCACCGACGAAGCCTCGTGGCAGCACAGCACGTGATAGTCGAACCAAGACTAAGGCTACACGTAGACAACATTAGTTGCACAGGGTGAGGTCTGCCTGCCGACTTGAAGCTCAAGGGGAGACGAGAAACTTGCAGCAAAGGCCCTTCGCGACGACCCAGCCGGTAGTGGTACGCGCAGAGCAGGAAACAAGTCCTGCCGGGAGGCGCCGCCTTGCCCACGCCGTGTGGGCGCGGTTGACCTGCGCTGGATGGGAGAGTGGGTGGGGTCCGCGGCAAAACACGGGCCCAGCCGGTGATCGAAACCGGGACCTCTCGCACCCAAAGCGAGAATCATACCACTAGACCACTAGGCCGTTAACCTAGCCTCAGCACATCCACATGTCGCGATTACACCCACATTAACACTGCTTTTGAGCTATAAAGACACACGCCGCAATCGCCATCCTGCGCGGACCCCACCCTTGCGGTGCGCAGCGCCAACTTTCTACAGCAGACGCTAAGCGACGATTTAATTATATCAATTTATAGAGGTTATCCTACTCGTCGGCCAACAGAGCCAACAGGCCGGCGCGGGAAGCCTTCACGCACCGACGAAGCCTCGTGGCAGCACAGCACGTGATAGTCGAACCAAGACTAAGGCTACACGTAGACAACATTAGTTGCACAGGGTGAGGTCTGCCTGCCGACTTGAAGCTCAAGGGGAGACGAGAAACTTGCAGCAAAAGGCCCCTTCGCGACGACCCAGCCGGTAGTGGTACGCGCAGAGCAGGAAACAAGTCCTGCCGGGAGGCGCCGCCTTGCCCACGCCGTGTGGGCGCGGTTGACCTGCGCTGGATGGGAGAGTGGGTGGGGTCCGCGGCAAAACACGGGCCCAGCCGGTGATCGAAACCGGGACCTCTCGCACCCAAAGCGAGAATCATACCACTAGACCACTAGGCCGTTAACCTAGCCTCAGCACATCCACATGTCGCGCTTACACCCACATTAACACTGCTTTTGAGCTATAAAGACACACGCCGCATGCACAGCCAAAAGAGCGCACGCACCCACCATATCGGACCGCGGTTTTTAACCGCCCGCCGAGGCCCCAAGGACATGACACCGCCCGCCGAGGCCCCTAAGGACCGGATACCACCCGCCGAGGCCCCCACGTACCGGAGACCGCCCAGCGAGGGCCCTAAGGACCGGAGACCGCCCGGCGAGGCCCCAAGGACCGGTGACCGCCCGGCCAGGCCCCCAAGGGGTGGAGACCGTCCGCAAAGGCACAGAAGGCCCACACGCGCACCAACAAGGCAGCGTTCACCCGAGCACCAGAGCCGTCGCTTATAGCGCGCCTGATGTCTCGTGCTGGGGTGGCTCCTCCTCCCCATCCACACATCGGCGAAACTCGACGTCCTATCGCTCCGGCGTGTGACCCGACGGGATACGATGTGGGGCGGGTGAGCGAGGACCGCCTGCTGTCTTAAGCACAGCCGCTGCGAGTCCAAGTGTTGGTGCTGCGAGTCCAAGTGCTGCGACGCCTGCTGTCTTAAGCGCTGCCGCTGCGAGTCCAAGGGCAGCGTCTATGTCGTCGAACGAGTCAGTTAGGACAGCGGTGCGCTACAAGAAGACTTTGCGTCAGCTTCCGACCCCGCCAGCGCGCCAACCATCAAGCGGCCATATTAATAGATTCGATACCAATGAAGCTGTTGATCCGAAAAAGGACTACGATATTCGACGACTGCTCGCTCGACGTGGGAAGTCCCCAAGCTCGCTTACCTTGTTGAGTGGGAGGGGAGCGGTGCGTTCTCAGCTGGATGTGGGAGAAGGACTTGTCAGGCATTGCGGGGCTGATAGACCACGTCGACAAGTGGAAGGCTGAGCGCGCGTCCGGAATCGCGAAAGATGCGAGCATCACCAAGAGGTACAAGAAGAATCGCGTGGCTTCAGCTTCGCCAACAGGTCGTTGCTTCTTTGAGTCGTTACAAGCTGCACTGTTCGCCCTCAAATTCCAAGGCAAACTTCCTTCGTCGACGTGGGGCGCGTTCGCGATGAAGCCCCACACAACATGGACAGCGGCGTCAGCAAGTCGAACATGGATATATTATATATATACCTTCATAACCGATACATAAACGTGAAACGTGAAGTCGTTTCTTCCATGCACGTGCCCGCCAATGCTGATTCTCCATTTGAGTGTGATGGACAGCACGGAACACAGCTGAGCACAAGCGCGTTTGTCCTGTTACCACCTCCCGAGAATGCATATCAAAGCTGCTCACCTGTGGAGGCGACTGTCCATGCTTGGACTCTCCAACGCGGTTTTATCGTAACTAAAAAGCAGCGCAAGTTCAAGGATAAAAAGAGATGATTTATCAGCTTTTCGGTAAACTAAACAACGCTCGCCGTCTTGGCTATAGAGATCGCGAAAGGAAGTATAGGCGCTCGGCTCGCATCGGCTGCAAATGCGGCTTGCACTCGTGCCGGCAGATAAAGTATTTTTTCTATGAATTGCAGCCAAGTGATCGGATCGGTAGCACGCGATTGTTTTCTCACAGACACAGTAATTCAGATATGTCTGTAAGAAATGTGTGCTCTGCGAAGTGGTTGTCGTGTTTTCCTTTGTGGCCGTTCTCCCCAACCATGCCACGACAGCGAACGCCAACCGGAGAACAGATTTTTGAAGTCTTATCACGGATGAAGTTTCTAGTTTACGTCTCCAATCTGCACTGGGCACTGATTGTTGCCAAAATCGACTACATGAAGGGAATATCGGTGTTTCTCTATGACCCCATCGGCGATTATGGAGTGGGGACCACGAGCGAATGAGAAAATGGGTTCCATTCATCCGTCAGTGGCACGACAATTGGATTAACCAGTCCACAATTGTGGAATCGAGATCGTACAGCAATCAACCAGCCCGTACTTACCCTCCCAAAGTTTCCTACTATTCAGAAATGATTCACGAGTAAGCCAAAACAACCCGGTGGGGCGAGTTGTGGAGTCGTCTTTCCCTGACAAAGAAATCATGTTGGCTAAGTCAGGAATCGCTTAACGCATGGTTAGAATGGGTCCGACGGACATCGCATCGAGCTATCGTTGTTCTCCGAAAAGTGAAATAGCTGTTGGGCTGAGTTAGTCTTGTGTGCAAGCTCATTCTTGTTTGAGTTGATATACACAGAAGTGAAAGCGATTATCAATAGTCGCACTTCAAGGGCACCGAAATAATGAGTGTTCGTGTCTGGTGCTTGATATGGTATGGTGTGTACTCCGCAAAGCAATGACAACGATTTATCAGCTGCTTCTGCTCGTAAAGATGTTCAGTAATTATGGTTAGGCGATTGCTGATAAAGGAAAAATAGCGGGATTTTCTCGTAACAGATTTTCTAACGCGGCGGCTGGCTTTGCCCTGTGATTTATATTTCTTCAATTCGAGAGTAGCTCCGATACAACGAACATAGGGTTTCGATTAATGGACTGTAATATTAATATTATCCTGGTAGTGCAATGGGGTACACGTTGTACGGACAATTTTACATGGATTATTTCGACGCAACAGATGTGTGGTTTACATCAAAACTATGGCATACAAAGATCAAGTGTGATTCCTTATATTTATACTCCATATAACCGAAAACACATTCAGAACTGATATCTCCCCACTCGGCCAGATTCGAAAGTGGCATGCACAGCCAAAAGAGCGCACGCACCCACCATATTGGACCGTGGTTAAAACCCGCGGTCCGTGTTTCCAAAGTGGAAGGTCGCCGTCGACCTTCCATTTTGAAATCGAGGCCCCAAGGACATGAGACCGCCCGGCGACGCCCTCAGGACCGGTGACCGCCCGGCCAGGCCCCCAAGGGGTGGAGACCGTCCGCAAAGGCACAGAAGGCCCACACGCGCACCAACAAGGCAGCGTTCACCCGAGCACCAGAGCCGTCGCTTATAGCGCGCCTGATGTCTCGTGCTGGGGTGGCTCCTCCTCCCCACCCACACATCGGCGAAACTCGACGTCCTATCGCTCCGGCGTGTGACCCGACGGGATTCGATGTGGGGGCGGGTGAGCGAGGGCTGCCTGCTGTCTTAAGCGCTGCCGCTGCGAGTCCAAGTGTTGGGGCTGCGAGTCCAAGTGCTGCACCGCCTGCTGTCTTAAGCGCTGCCGCTTCGAGTCCAAGGGCAGCGTCTGTGTCGTCGAACGAGTCAGTTAGGACAGCGGCGCGCTACAAGAAGATCGGGTACGACAAGAAGACTTTGCGTCAGCTTCCGACCCCGCCAGCGCGCCAACCATCAAGCGGCCATATTAATAGATTCGATGCCAATGAAGCTGTTGGCCCTAAAAAGGACTACGATATTCGACGACTGCTCGCTCGACGTGGGAAGCCCCCAAGCTCGCTTACCTTGTTGAGTGGGAGGGGAACGGTGCGTTCTCAGCTGGATGTGGGAGAAGGACTTGTCAAGCATTGCGGGGCTGATAGACCACGTCGACAAGTGGAAGGCTGAGCGCGCGTCCGGAATCGCGAAAGACGCGAGCATCACCAAGAGGTACAAGAAGAATCGAGTGGCTTCAGCTTCGCCAACAGGTCGTTGCTTCTTTGAGTCGTTACAAGCTGCACTGTTCGCCCTCAAATTCCAAGGCAAACTTCCTTCGTCGACGTGGGCGCGTTCGCGATGAAGCCCCCACACAACATGGACAGCGGCGTCAGCAAGTCGAACATGGATATATTATATATATACCTTCATAACCGATACATAAACGTGAAACGTGAAGTCGTTTCTTCCATGCACGTGCCCGCCAATGCTGATTCTCCATTTGAGTGTGATGGACAGCACGGAACACAGCTGAGCACAAGCGCGTTTGTCCTGTTACCACCTCCCGAGAATGCATATCAAAGCTGCTCACCTGTGGAGGCGACTGTCCATGCTTGGACTCTCCAACGCGGTTTTATCGTAACTAAAAAGCAGCGCAAGTTCAAGGATAAAAAGAGATGATTTATCAGCTTTTCGGTAAACTAAACAACGCTCGCCGTCTTGGCTATAGAGATCGCGAAAGGAAGTATAGGCGCTCGGCTCGCATCGGCTGCAAATGCGGCTTGCACTCGTGCCGGCAGATAAAGTATTTTTTCTATGAATTGCAGCCAAGTGATCGGATCGGTAGCACGCGATTGTTTTCTCACAGACACAGTAATTCAGATATGTCTGTAAGAAATGTGTGCTCTGCGAAGTGGTTGTCGTGTTTTCCTTTGTGGCCGTTCTCCCCAACCATGCCACGACAGCGAACGCCAACCGGAGAACAGATTTTTGAAGTCTTATCACGGATGAAGTTTCTAGTTTACGTCTCCAATCTGCACTGGGCACTGATTGTTGCCAAAATCGACTACATGAAGGGAATATCGGTGTTTCTCTATGACCCCATCGGCGATTATGGAGTGGGGACCACGAGCGAATGAAAATGGGTTCCATTCATCCGTCAGTGGCACGACAATTGGATTAACCAGTCCACAATTGTGGAATCGAGATCGTACAGCAATCAACCAGCCCGTACTTACCCTCCCAAAGTTTCCTACTATTCAGAAATGATTCACGAGTAAGCCAAAACAACCCGGTGGGGCGAGTTGTGGAGTCGTCTTTCCCTGACAAAGAAATCATGTTGGCTAAGTCCGGAATCGCTTAACGCATGGTTAGAATGGGTCCGACGGACATCGCATCGAGCTATCGTTGTTCTCCGAAAAGTGAAATAGCTGTTGGGCTGGGTTAGTCTTGTGTGCAACCTCATTCTTGTTTGAGTTGATATACACAGAAGTGAAAGCGATTCGTGTGGGTATTCTGTGCCTTTGCGGACGGTCACCGGTCCTTGAGGGCGTCGCCGGGCGGTCTCATGTCCTTGGGGGCCTCGATTTCCAAAATGGAAGGTCGACGGCGACCTTCCACTTTGAAACACGGACCGCGGGTTTTAACCACGGTCCAATATGGTGGGTGCGTGCGCTCTTTGGCTGTGCATGCCACTTTCGAATCTGGCCGAGTGGGGGAGATATCAGTTCTGAATGTGTTTTCGGTTATATGGAGTATAAATATAAGGAATCACACTTGATCTTTGTATGCCATAGTTTTGATGTAAACCACACATCTGTTGCGTCGAAATAATCCATGTAAAATTGTCCGTACAACGTGTACCCCATTGCACTACCAGGATAATATTAATATTACAGTCCATTAATCGAAACCCTATGTTCGTTGTATCGGAGCTACTCTCGAATTGAAGAAATATAAATCACAGGGCAAAGCCAGCCGCCGCGTTAGAAAATCTGTTACGAGAAAATCCCGCTATTTTTCCTTTATCAGCAATCGCCTAACCATAATTACTGAACATCTTTACGAGCAGAAGCAGCTGATAAATCGTTGTCATTGCTTTGCGGAGTACACACCATACCATATCAAGCACCAGACACGAACACTCATTATTTCGGTGCCCTTGAAGTGCGACTATTGATAATCGCTTTCACTTCTGTGTATATCAACTCAAACAAGAATGAGCTTGCACACAAGACTAACTCAGCCCAACAGCTATTTCACTTTTCGGAGAACAACGATAGCTCGATGCGATGTCCGTCGGACCCATTCTAACCATGCGTTAAGCGATTCCTGACTTAGCCAACATGATTTCTTTGTCAGGGAAAGACGACTCCACAACTCGCCCCACCGGGTTGTTTTGGCTTACTCGTGAATCATTTCTGAATAGTAGGAAACTTTGGGAGGGTAAGTACGGGCTGGTTGATTGCTGTACGATCTCGATTCCACAATTGTGGACTGGTTAATCCAATTGTCGTGCCACTGACGGATGAATGGAACCCATTTTCTCATTCGCTCGTGGTCCCCACTCCATAATCGCCGATGGGGTCATAGAGAAACACCGATATTCCCTTCATGTAGTCGATTTTGGCAACAATCAGTGCCCAGTGCAGATTGGAGACGTAAACTAGAAACTTCATCCGTGATAAGACTTCAAAATCTGTTCTCCGGTTGGCGTTCGCTGTCGTGGCATGGTTGGGGAGAACGGCCACAAAGGAAAACACGACAACCACTTCGCAGAGCACACATTTCTTACAGACATATCTGAATTACTGTGTCTGTGAGAAAACAATCGCGTGCTACCGATCCGATCACTTGGCTGCAATTCATAGAAAAAATACTTTATCTGCCGGCACGAGTGCAAGCCGCATTTGCAGCCGATGCGAGCCGAGCGCCTATACTTCCTTTCGCGATCTCTATAGCCAAGACGGCGAGCGTTGTTTAGTTTACCGAAAAGCTGATAAATCATCTCTTTTTATCCTTGAACTTGCGCTGCTTTTTAGTTACGATAAAACCGCGTTGGAGAGTCCAAGCATGGACAGTCGCCTCCACAGGTGAGCAGCTTTGATATGCATTCTCGGGAGGTGGTAACAGGACAAACGCGCTTGTGCTCAGCTGTGTTCCGTGCTGTCCATCACACTCAAATGGAGAATCAGCATTGGCGGGCACGTGCATGGAAGAAACGACTTCACGTTTCACGTTTATGTATCGGTTATGAAGGTATATATATAATATATCCATGTTCGACTTGCTGACGCCGCTGTCCATGTTGTGTGGGGCTTCATCGCGAACGCGCCCCACGTCGACGAAGGAAGTTTGCCTTGGAATTTGAGGGCGAACAGTGCAGCTTGTAACGACTCAAAGAAGCAACGACCTGTTGGCGAAGCTGAAGCCACTCGATTCTTCTTGTACCTCTTGGTGATGCTCGCGTCTTTCGCGATTCCGGACGCGCGCTCAGCCTTCCACTTGTCGACGTGGTCTATCAGCCCCGCAATGCTTGACAAGTCCTTCTCCCACATCCAGCTGAGAACGCACCGTTCCCCTCCCACTCAACAAGGTAAGCGAGCTTGGGGGCTTCCCACGTCGAGCGAGCAGTCGTCGAATATCGTAGTCCTTTTAGGGCCAACAGCTTCATTGGCATCGAATCTATTAATATGGCCGCTTGATGGTTGGCGCGCTGGCGGGGTCGGAAGCTGACGCAAAGTCTTCTTGTCGTACCCGATCTTCTTGTAGCGCGCCGCTGTCCTAACTGACTCGTTCGACGACACAGACGCTGCCCTTGGACTCGAAGCGGCAGCGCTTAAGACAGCAGGCGGTGCAGCACTTGGACTCGCAGCCCCAACACTTGGACTCGCAGCGGCAGCGCTTAAGACAGCAGGCAGCCCTCGCTCACCCGCCCCCACATCGAATCCCGTCGGGTCACACGCCGGAGCGATAGGACGTCGAGTTTCGCCGATGTGTGGGTGGGGAGGAGGAGCCACTTCAGCACGAGACATCAGGCGCGCTATAAGCGACGGCTCTGGTGCTCGGCCGAACGCTGCCTTGTTGGTGCGCGTGTGGGTATTCTGTGCCTTTGCGGACGGTCACCGGTCCTTGAGGGCGTCGCCGGGCGGTCTCATGTCCTTGGGGGCCTCGATTTCCAAAATGGAAGGTCGACGGCGACCTTCCACTTTGGAAACACGGACCGCGGGTTTTAACCACGGTCCAATATGGTGGGTGCGTGCGCTCTTTTGGCTGTGCATGCCACTTTCGAATCTGGCCGAGTGGGGAGATATCAGTTCTGAATGTGTTTTCGGTTATATGGAGTATAAATATAAGGAATCACACTTGATCTTTGTATGCCATAGTTTTGATGTAAACCACACATCTGTTGCGTCGAAATAATCCATGTAAAATTGTCCGTACAACGTGTACCCCATTGCACTACCAGGATAATATTAATATTACAGTCCATTAATCGAAACCCTATGTTCGTTGTATCGGAGCTACTCTCGAATTGAAGAAATATAAATCACAGGGCAAAGCCAGCCGCCGCGTTAGAAAATCTGTTACGAGAAAATCCCGCTATTTTTCCTTTATCAGCAATCGCCTAACCATAATTACTGAACATCTTTACGAGCAGAAGCAGCTGATAAATCGTTGTCATTGCTTTGCGGAGTACACACCATACCATATCAAGCACCAGACACGAACACTCATTATTTCGGTGCCCTTGAAGTGCGATTATTGATAATCGCTTTCACTTCTGTGTATATCAACTCAAACAAGAATGAGCTTGCACACAAGACTAACTCAGCCCAACAGCTATTTCACTTTTCGGAGAACAACGATAGCTCGATGCGATGTCCGTCGGACCCATTCTAACCATGCGTTAAGCGATTCCTGACTTAGCCAACATGATTTCTTTGTCAGGGAAAGACGACTCCACAACTCGCCCCACCGGGTTGTTTTGGCTTACTCGTGAATCATTTCTGAATAGTAGGAAACTTTGGGAGGGTAAGTACGGGCTGGTTGATTGCTGTACGATCTCGATTCCACAATTGTGGACTGGTTAATCCAATTGTCGTGCCACTGACGGATGAATGGAACCCATTTTCTCATTCGCTCGTGGTCCCCACTCCATAATCGCCGATGGGGTCATAGAGAAACACCGATATTCCCTTCATGTAGTCGATTTTGGCAACAATCAGTGCCCAGTGCAGATTGGAGACGTAAACTAGAAACTTCATCCGTGATAAGACTTCAAAAATCTGTTCTCCGGTTGGCGTTCGCTGTCGTGGCATGGTTGGGGAGAACGGCCACAAAGGAAAACACGACAACCACTTCGCAGAGCACACATTTCTTACAGACATATCTGAATTACTGTGTCTGTGAGAAAACAATCGCGTGCTACCGATCCGATCACTTGGCTGCAATTCATAGAAAAAATACTTTATCTGCCGGCACGAGTGCAAGCCGCATTTGCAGCCGATGCGAGCCGAGCGCCTATACTTCCTTTCGCGATCTCTATAGCCAAGACGGCGAGCGTTGTTTAGTTTACCGAAAAGCTGATAAATCATCTCTTTTTTATCCTTGAACTTGCGCTGCTTTTTAGTTACGATAAAACCGCGTTGGAGAGTCCAAGCATGGACAGTCGCCTCCACAGGTGAGCAGCTTTGATATGCATTCTCGGGAGGTGGTAACAGGACAAACGCGCTTGTGCTCAGCTGTGTTCCGTGCTGTCCATCACACTCAAATGGAGAATCAGCATTGGCGGGCACGTGCATGGAAGAAACGACTTCACGTTTCACGTTTATGTATCGGTTATGAAGGTATATATATAATATATCCATGTTCGACTTGCTGACGCCGCTGTCCATGTTGTGTGGGGCTTCATCGCGAACGCGCCCCACGTCGACGAAGGAAGTTTGCCTTGGAATTTGAGGGCGAACAGTGCAGCTTGTAACGACTCAAAGAAGCAACGACCTGTTGGCGAAGCTGAAGCCACTCGATTCTTCTTGTACCTCTTGGTGATGCTCGCGTCTTTCGCGATTCCGGACGCGCGCTCAGCCTTCCACTTGTCGACGTGGTCTATCAGCCCCGCAATGCTTGACAAGTCCTTCTCCCACATCCAGCTGAGAACGCACCGTTCCCCTCCCACTCAACAAGGTAAGCG
The DNA here is from genome assembly GCA_012656105.1 of Phytophthora syringae. Taxonomy (NCBI): domain Eukaryota; phylum Oomycota; class Peronosporomycetes; order Peronosporales; family Peronosporaceae; genus Phytophthora; species Phytophthora syringae. The sequence continues at coordinate 621,258 of JAAKBD010000191.1, read as the reverse complement.
AGCTTGGGGGCTTCCCACGTCGAGCGAGCAGTCGTCGAATATCGTAGTCCTTTTAGGGCCAACAGCTTCATTGGCATCGAATCTATTAATATGGCCGCTTGATGGTTGGCGCGCTGGCGGGGTCGGAAGCTGACGCAAAGTCTTCTTGTCGTACCCGATCTTCTTGTAGCGCGCCGCTGTCCTAACTGACTCGTTCGACGACACAGACGCTGCCCTTGGACTCGAAGCGGCAGCGCTTAAGACAGCAGGCGGTGCAGCACTTGGACTCGCAGCCCCAACACTTGGACTCGCAGCGGCAGCGCTTAAGACAGCAGGCAGCCCTCGCTCACCCGCCCCCACATCGAATCCCGTCGGGTCACACGCCGGAGCGATAGGACGTCGAGTTTCGCCGATGTGTGGGTGGGGAGGAGGAGCCACTTCAGCACGAGACATCAGGCGCGCTATAAGCGACGGCTCTGGTGCTCGGCCGAACGCTGCCTTGTTGGTGCGCGTGTGGGTATTCTGTGCCTTTGCGGACGGTCACCGGTCCTTGAGGGCGTCGCCGGGCGGTCTCATGTCCTTGGGGGCCTCGATTTCCAAAATGGAAGGTCGACGGCGACCTTCCACTTTGGAAACACGGACCGCGGGTTTTAACCACGGTCAATATGGTGGGTGCGTGCGCTCTTTTGGCTGTGCATGCCACTTTCGAATCTGGCCGAGTGGGGAGATATCAGTTCTGAATGTGTTTTCGGTTATATGGAGTATAAATATAAGGAATCACACTTGATCTTTGTATGCCATAGTTTTGATGTAAACCACACATCTGTTGCGTCGAAATAATCCATGTAAAATTGTCCGTACAACGTGTACCCCATTGCACTACCAGGATAATATTAATATTACAGTCCATTAATCGAAACCCTATGTTCGTTGTATCGGAGCTACTCTCGAATTGAAGAAATATAAATCACAGGGCAAAGCCAGCCGCCGCGTTAGAAAATCTGTTACGAGAAAATCCCGCTATTTTTCCTTTATCAGCAATCGCCTAACCATAATTACTGAACATCTTTACGAGCAGAAGCAGCTGATAAATCGTTGTCATTGCTTTGCGGAGTACACACCATACCATATCAAGCACCAGACACGAACACTCATTATTTCGGTGCCCTTGAAGTGCGATTATTGATAATCGCTTTCACTTCTGTGTATATCAACTCAAACAAGAATGAGCTTGCACACAAGACTAACTCAGCCCAACAGCTATTTCACTTTTCGGAGAACAACGATAGCTCGATGCGATGTCCGTCGGACCCATTCTAACCATGCGTTAAGCGATTCCTGACTTAGCCAACATGATTTCTTTGTCAGGGAAAGACGACTCCACAACTCGCCCCACCGGGTTGTTTTGGCTTACTCGTGAATCATTTCTGAATAGTAGGAAACTTTGGGAGGGTAAGTACGGGCTGGTTGATTGCTGTACGATCTCGATTCCACAATTGTGGACTGGTTAATCCAATTGTCGTGCCACTGACGGATGAATGGAACCCATTTTCTCATTCGCTCGTGGTCCCCACTCCATAATCGCCGATGGGGTCATAGAGAAACACCGATATTCCCTTCATGTAGTCGATTTTGGCAACAATCAGTGCCCAGTGCAGATTGGAGACGTAAACTAGAAACTTCATCCGTGATAAGACTTCAAAAATCTGTTCTCCGGTTGGCGTTCGCTGTCGTGGCATGGTTGGGGAGAACGGCCACAAAGGAAAACACGACAACCACTTCGCAGAGCACACATTTCTTACAGACATATCTGAATTACTGTGTCTGTGAGAAAACAATCGCGTGCTACCGATCCGATCACTTGGCTGCAATTCATAGAAAAAATACTTTATCTGCCGGCACGAGTGCAAGCCGCATTTGCAGCCGATGCGAGCCGAGCGCCTATACTTCCTTTCGCGATCTCTATAGCCAAGACGGCGAGCGTTGTTTAGTTTACCGAAAAGCTGATAAATCATCTCTTTTTATCCTTGAACTTGCGCTGCTTTTTAGTTACGATAAAACCGCGTTGGAGAGTCCAAGCATGGACAGTCGCCTCCACAGGTGAGCAGCTTTGATATGCATTCTCGGGAGGTGGTAACAGGACAAACGCGCTTGTGCTCAGCTGTGTTCCGTGCTGTCCATCACACTCAAATGGAGAATCAGCATTGGCGGGCACGTGCATGGAAGAAACGACTTCACGTTTCACGTTTATGTATCGGTTATGAAGGTATATATATAATATATCCATGTTCGACTTGCTGACGCCGCTGTCCATGTTGTGTGGGGCTTCATCGCGAACGCGCCCCACGTCGACGAAGGAAGTTTGCCTTGGAATTTGAGGGCGAACAGTGCAGCTTGTAACGACTCAAAGAAGCAACGACCTGTTGGCGAAGCTGAAGCCACTCGATTCTTCTTGTACCTCTTGGTGATGCTCGCGTCTTTCGCGATTCCGGACGCGCGCTCAGCCTTCCACTTGTCGACGTGGTCTATCAGCCCCGCAATGCTTGACAAGTCCTTCTCCCACATCCAGCTGAGAACGCACCGTTCCCCTCCCACTCAACAAGGTAAGCGAGCTTGGGGGCTTCCCACGTCGAGCGAGCAGTCGTCGAATATCGTAGTCCTTTTAGGGCCAACAGCTTCATTGGCATCGAATCTATTAATATGGCCGCTTGATGGTTGGCGCGCTGGCGGGGTCGGAAGCTGACGCAAAGTCTTCTTGTCGTACCCGATCTTCTTGTAGCGCGCCGCTGTCCTAACTGACTCGTTCGACGACACAGACGCTGCCCTTGGACTCGAAGCGGCAGCGCTTAAGACAGCAGGCGGTGCAGCACTTGGACTCGCAGCCCCAACACTTGGACTCGCAGCGGCAGCGCTTAAGACAGCAGGCAGCCCTCGCTCACCCGCCCCCACATCGAATCCCGTCGGGTCACACGCCGGAGCGATAGGACGTCGAGTTTCGCCGATGTGTGGGTGGGGAGGAGGAGCCACTTCAGCACGAGACATCAGGCGCGCTATAAGCGACGGCTCTGGTGCTCGGCCGAACGCTGCCTTGTTGGTGCGCGTGTGGGTATTCTGTGCCTTTGCGGACGGTCACCGGTCCTTGAGGGCGTCGCCGGGCGGTCTCATGTCCTTGGGGGCCTCGATTTCCAAAATGGAAGGTCGACGGCGACCTTCCACTTTGGAAACACGGACCGCGGGTTTTAACCACGGTCAATATGGTGGGTGCGTGCGCTCTTTTGGCTGTGCATGCCACTTTCGAATCTGGCCGAGTGGGGAGATATCAGTTCTGAATGTGTTTTCGGTTATATGGAGTATAAATATAAGGAATCACACTTGATCTTTGTATGCCATAGTTTTGATGTAAACCACACATCTGTTGCGTCGAAATAATCCATGTAAAATTGTCCGTACAACGTGTACCCCATTGCACTACCAGGATAATATTAATATTACAGTCCATTAATCGAAACCCTATGTTCGTTGTATCGGAGCTACTCTCGAATTGAAGAAATATAAATCACAGGGCAAAGCCAGCCGCCGCGTTAGAAAATCTGTTACGAGAAAATCCCGCTATTTTTCCTTTATCAGCAATCGCCTAACCATAATTACTGAACATCTTTACGAGCAGAAGCAGCTGATAAATCGTTGTCATTGCTTTGCGGAGTACACACCATACCATATCAAGCACCAGACACGAACACTCATTATTTCGGTGCCCTTGAAGTGCGATTATTGATAATCGCTTTCACTTCTGTGTATATCAACTCAAACAAGAATGAGCTTGCACACAAGACTAACTCAGCCCAACAGCTATTTCACTTTTCGGAGAACAACGATAGCTCGATGCGATGTCCGTCGGACCCATTCTAACCATGCGTTAAGCGATTCCTGACTTAGCCAACATGATTTCTTTGTCAGGGAAAGACGACTCCACAACTCGCCCCACCGGGTTGTTTTGGCTTACTCGTGAATCATTTCTGAATAGTAGGAAACTTTGGGAGGGTAAGTACGGGCTGGTTGATTGCTGTACGATCTCGATTCCACAATTGTGGACTGGTTAATCCAATTGTCGTGCCACTGACGGATGAATGGAACCCATTTTCTCATTCGCTCGTGGTCCCCACTCCATAATCGCCGATGGGGTCATAGAGAAACACCGATATTCCCTTCATGTAGTCGATTTTGGCAACAATCAGTGCCCAGTGCAGATTGGAGACGTAAACTAGAAACTTCATCCGTGATAAGACTTCAAAAATCTGTTCTCCGGTTGGCGTTCGCTGTCGTGGCATGGTTGGGGAGAACGGCCACAAAGGAAAACACGACAACCACTTCGCAGAGCACACATTTCTTACAGACATATCTGAATTACTGTGTCTGTGAGAAAACAATCGCGTGCTACCGATCCGATCACTTGGCTGCAATTCATAGAAAAAATACTTTATCTGCCGGCACGAGTGCAAGCCGCATTTGCAGCCGATGCGAGCCGAGCGCCTATACTTCCTTTCGCGATCTCTATAGCCAAGACGGCGAGCGTTGTTTAGTTTACCGAAAAGCTGATAAATCATCTCTTTTTTATCCTTGAACTTGCGCTGCTTTTTAGTTACGATAAAACCGCGTTGGAGAGTCCAAGCATGGACAGTCGCCTCCACAGGTGAGCAGCTTTGATATGCATTCTCGGGAGGTGGTAACAGGACAAACGCGCTTGTGCTCAGCTGTGTTCCGTGCTGTCCATCACACTCAAATGGAGAATCAGCATTGGCGGGCACGTGCATGGAAGAAACGACTTCACGTTTCACGTTTATGTATCGGTTATGAAGGTATATATATAATATATCCATGTTCGACTTGCTGACGCCGCTGTCCATGTTGTGTGGGGCTTCATCGCGAACGCGCCCCACGTCGACGAAGGAAGTTTGCCTTGGAATTTGAGGGCGAACAGTGCAGCTTGTAACGACTCAAAGAAGCAACGACCTGTTGGCGAAGCTGAAGCCACTCGATTCTTCTTGTACCTCTTGGTGATGCTCGCGTCTTTCGCGATTCCGGACGCGCGCTCAGCCTTCCACTTGTCGACGTGGTCTATCAGCCCCGCAATGCTTGACAAGTCCTTCTCCCACATCCAGCTGAGAACGCACCGTTCCCCTCCCACTCAACAAGGTAAGCGAGCTTGGGGGCTTCCCACGTCGAGCGAGCAGTCGTCGAATATCGTAGTCCTTTTAGGGCCAACAGCTTCATTGGCATCGAATCTATTAATATGGCCGCTTGATGGTTGGCGCGCTGGCGGGGTCGGAAGCTGACGCAAAGTCTTCTTGTCGTACCCGATCTTCTTGTAGCGCGCCGCTGTCCTAACTGACCCGTTCGACGACACAGACGCTGCCCTTGGACTCGAAGCGGCAGCGCTTAAGACAGCAGGCGGTGCAGCACTTGGACTCGCAGCCCCAACACTTGGACTCGCAGCGGCAGCGCTTAAGACAGCAGGCAGCCCTCGCTCACCCGCCCCCACATCGAATCCCGTCGGGTCACACGCCGGAGCGATAGGACGTCGAGTTTCGCCGATGTGTGGGTGGGGAGGAGGAGCCACTTCAGCACGAGACATCAGGCGCGCTATAAGCGACGGCTCTGGTGCTCGGCCGAACGCTGCCTTGTTGGTGCGCGTGTGGGTATTCTGTGCCTTTGCGGACGGTCACCGGTCCTTGAGGGCGTCGCCGGGCGGTCTCATGTCCTTGGGGGCCTCGATTTCCAAAATGGAAGGTCGACGGCGACCTTCCACTTTGGAAACACGGACCGCGGGTTTTAACCACGGTCCAATATGGTGGGTGCGTGCGCTCTTTTGGCTGTGCATGCCACTTTCGAATCTGGCCGAGTGGGGAGATATCAGTTCTGAATGTGTTTTCGGTTATATGGAGTATAAATATAAGGAATCACACTTGATCTTTGTATGCCATAGTTTTGATGTAAACCACACATCTGTTGCGTCGAAATAATCCATGTAAAATTGTCCGTACAACGTGTACCCCATTGCACTACCAGGATAATATTAATATTACAGTCCATTAATCGAAACCCTATGTTCGTTGTATCGGAGCTACTCTCGAATTGAAGAAATATAAATCACAGGGCAAAGCCAGCCGCCGCGTTAGAAAATCTGTTACGAGAAAATCCGCTATTTTTCCTTTATCAGCAATCGCCTAACCATAATTACTGAACATCTTTACGAGCAGAAGCAGCTGATAAATCGTTGTCATTGCTTTGCGGAGTACACACCATACCATATCAAGCACCAGACACGAACACTCATTATTTCGGTGCCCTTGAAGTGCGACTATTGATAATCGCTTTCACTTCTGTGTATATCAACTCAAACAAGAATGAGCTTGCACACAAGACTAACTCAGCCCAACAGCTATTTCACTTTTCGGAGAACAACGATAGCTCGATGCGATGTCCGTCGGACCCATTCTAACCATGCGTTAAGCGATTCCTGACTTAGCCAACATGATTTCTTTGTCAGGGAAAGACGACTCCACAACTCGCCCCACCGGGTTGTTTTGGCTTACTCGTGAATCATTTCTGAATAGTAGGAAACTTTGGGAGGGTAAGTACGGGCTGGTTGATTGCTGTACGATCTCGATTCCACAATTGTGGACTGGTTAATCCAATTGTCGTGCCACTGACGGATGAATGGAACCCATTTTCTCATTCGCTCGTGGTCCCCACTCCATAATCGCCGATGGGGTCATAGAGAAACACCGATATTCCCTTCATGTAGTCGATTTTGGCAACAATCAGTGCCCAGTGCAGATTGGAGACGTAAACTAGAAACTTCATCCGTGATAAGACTTCAAAAATCTGTTCTCCGGTTGGCGTTCGCTGTCGTGGCATGGTTGGGGAGAACGGCCACAAAGGAAAACACGACAACCACTTCGCAGAGCACACATTTCTTACAGACATATCTGAATTACTGTGTCTGTGAGAAAACAATCGCGTGCTACCGATCCGATCACTTGGCTGCAATTCATAGAAAAAATACTTTATCTGCCGGCACGAGTGCAAGCCGCATTTGCAGCCGATGCGAGCCGAGCGCCTATACTTCCTTTCGCGATCTCTATAGCCAAGACGGCGAGCGTTGTTTAGTTTACCGAAAAGCTGATAAATCATCTCTTTTTATCCTTGAACTTGCGCTGCTTTTTAGTTACGATAAAACCGCGTTGGAGAGTCCAAGCATGGACAGTCGCCTCCACAGGTGAGCAGCTTTGATATGCATTCTCGGGAGGTGGTAACAGGACAAACGCGCTTGTGCTCAGCTGTGTTCCGTGCTGTCCATCACACTCAAATGGAGAATCAGCATTGGCGGGCACGTGCATGGAAGAAACGACTTCACGTTTCACGTTTATGTATCGGTTATGAAGGTATATATATAATATATCCATGTTCGACTTGCTGACGCCGCTGTCCATGTTGTGTGGGGCTTCATCGCGAACGCGCCCCACGTCGACGAAGGAAGTTTGCCTTGGAATTTGAGGGCGAACAGTGCAGCTTGTAACGACTCAAAGAAGCAACGACCTGTTGGCGAAGCTGAAGCCACTCGATTCTTCTTGTACCTCTTGGTGATGCTCGCGTCTTTCGCGATTCCGGACGCGCGCTCAGCCTTCCACTTGTCGACGTGGTCTATCAGCCCCGCAATGCTTGACAAGTCCTTCTCCCACATCCAGCTGAGAACGCACCGTTCCCCTCCCACTCAACAAGGTAAGCGAGCTTGGGGGCTTCCCACGTCGAGCGAGCAGTCGTCGAATATCGTAGTCCTTTTAGGGCCAACAGCTTCATTGGCATCGAATCTATTAATATGGCCGCTTGATGGTTGGCGCGCTGGCGGGGTCGGAAGCTGACACAAAGTCTTCTTGTCGTACCCGATCTTCTTGTAGCGCGCCGCTGTCCTAACTGACTCGTTCGACGACACAGACGCTGCCCTTGGACTCGAAGCGGCAGCGCTTAAGACAGCAGGCGGCGCAGCACTTGGACTCGCAGCCCCAACACTTGGACTCGCAGCGGCAGCGCTTAAGACAGCAGGCGGTGCAGCACTTGGACTCGCAGCCCCAACACTTGGACTCGCAGCGGCAGCGCTTAAGACAGCAGGCAGCCCTCGCTCACCCGCCCCCACATCGAATCCCGTCGGGTCACACGCCGGAGCGATAGGACGTCGAGTTTCGCCGATGTGTGGGTGGGGAGGAGGAGCCACTTCAGCACGAGACATCAGGCGCGCTATAAGCGACGGCTCTGGTGCTCGGCCGAACGCTGCCTTGTTGGTGCGCGTGTGGGTATTCTGTGCCTTTGCGGACGGTCACCGGTCCTTGAGGGCGTCGCCGGGCGGTCTCATGTCCTTGGGGGCCTCGATTTCCAAAATGGAAGGTCGACGGCGACCTTCCACTTTGGAAACACGGACCGCGGGTTTTAACCACGGTCCAATATGGTGGGTGCGTGCGCTCTTTTGGCTGTGCATGCCACTTTCGAATCTGGCCGAGTGGGGAGATATCAGTTCTGAATGTGTTTTCGGTTATATGGAGTATAAATATAAGGAATCACACTTGATCTTTGTATGCCATAGTTTTGATGTAAACCACACATCTGTTGCGTCGAAATAATCCATGTAAAATTGTCCGTACAACGTGTACCCCATTGCACTACCAGGATAATATTAATATTACAGTCCATTAATCGAAACCCTATGTTCGTTGTATCGGAGCTACTCTCGAATTGAAGAAATATAAATCACAGGGCAAAGCCAGCCGCCGCGTTAGAAAATCTGTTACGAGAAAATCCCGCTATTTTTCCTTTATCAGCAATCGCCTAACCATAATTACTGAACATCTTTACGAGCAGAAGCAGCTGATAAATCGTTGTCATTGCTTTGCGGAGTACACACCATACCATATCAAGCACCAGACACGAACACTCATTATTTCGGTGCCCTTGAAGTGCGATTATTGATAATCGCTTTCACTTCTGTGTATATCAACTCAAACAAGAATGAGCTTGCACACAAGACTAACTCAGCCCAACAGCTATTTCACTTTTCGGAGAACAACGATAGCTCGATGCGATGTCCGTCGGACCCATTCTAACCATGCGTTAAGCGATTCCTGACTTAGCCAACATGATTTCTTTGTCAGGGAAAGACGACTCCACAACTCGCCCCACCGGGTTGTTTTGGCTTACTCGTGAATCATTTCTGAATAGTAGGAAACTTTGGGAGGGTAAGTACGGGCTGGTTGATTGCTGTACGATCTCGATTCCACAATTGTGGACTGGTTAATCCAATTGTCGTGCCACTGACGGATGAATGGAACCCATTTTCTCATTCGCTCGTGGTCCCCACTCCATAATCGCCGATGGGGTCATAGAGAAACACCGATATTCCCTTCATGTAGTCGATTTTGGCAACAATCAGTGCCCAGTGCAGATTGGAGACGTAAACTAGAAACTTCATCCGTGATAAGACTTCAAAAATCTGTTCTCCGGTTGGCGTTCGCTGTCGTGGCATGGTTGGGAGAACGGCCACAAAGGAAAACACGACAACCACTTCGCAGAGCACACATTTCTTACAGACATATCTGAATTACTGTGTCTGTGAGAAAACAATCGCGTGCTACCGATCCGATCACTTGGCTGCAATTCATAGAAAAAATACTTTATCTGCCGGCACGAGTGCAAGCCGCATTTGCAGCCGATGCGAGCCGAGCGCCTATACTTCCTTTCGCGATCTCTATAGCCAAGACGGCGAGCGTTGTTTAGTTTACCGAAAAGCTGATAAATCATCTCTTTTTATCCTTGAACTTGCGCTGCTTTTTAGTTACGATAAAACCGCGTTGGAGAGTCCAAGCATGGACAGTCGCCTCCACAGGTGAGCAGCTTTGATATGCATTCTCGGGAGGTGGTAACAGGACAAACGCGCTTGTGCTCAGCTGTGTTCCGTGCTGTCCATCACACTCAAATGGAGAATCAGCATTGGCGGGCACGTGCATGGAAGAAACGACTTCACGTTTCACGTTTATGTATCGGTTATGAAGGTATATATATAATATATCCATGTTCGACTTGCTGACGCCGCTGTCCATGTTGTGTGGGGGCTTCATCGCGAACGCGCCCCACGTCGACGAAGGAAGTTTGCCTTGGAATTTGAGGGCGAACAGTGCAGCTTGTAACGACTCAAAGAAGCAACGACCTGTTGGCGAAGCTGAAGCCACTCGATTCTTCTTGTACCTCTTGGTGATGCTCGCGTCTTTCGCGATTCCGGACGCGCGCTCAGCCTTCCACTTGTCGACGTGGTCTATCAGCCCCGCAATGCTTGACAAGTCCTTCTCCCACATCCAGCTGAGAACGCACCGTTCCCCTCCCACTCAACAAGGTAAGCGAGCTTGGGGGCTTCCCACGTCGAGCGAGCAGTCGTCGAATATCGTAGTCCTTTTAGGGCCAACAGCTTCATTGGCATCGAATCTATTAATATGGCCGCTTGATGGTTGGCGCGCTGGCGGGGTCGGAAGCTGACGCAAAGTCTTCTTGTCGTACCCGATCTTCTTGTAGCGCGCCGCTGTCCTAACTGACTCGTTCGACGACACAGACGCTGCCCTTGGACTCGAAGCGGCAGCGCTTAAGACAGCAGGCGGCGCAGCACTTGGACTCGCAGCCCCAACACTTGGACTCGCAGCGGCAGCGCTTAAGACAGCAGGCAGCCCTCGCTCACCCGCCCCCACATCGAATCCCGTCGGGTCACACGCCGGAGCGATAGGACGTCGAGTTTCGCCGATGTGTGGGTGGGGAGGAGGAGCCACTTCAGCACGAGACATCAGGCGCGCTATAAGCGACGGCTCTGGTGCTCGGCCGAACGCTGCCTTGTTGGTGCGCGTGTGGGTATTCTGTGCCTTTGCGGACGGTCACCGGTCCTTGAGGGCGTCGCCGGGCGGTCTCATGTCCTTGGGGGCCTCGATTTCCAAAATGGAAGGTCGACGGCGACCTTCCACTTTGAAACACGGACCGCGGGTTTTAACCACGGTCCAATATGGTGGGTGCGTGCGCTCTTTTGGCTGTGCATGCCACTTTCGAATCTGGCCGAGTGGGGGAGATATCAGTTCTGAATGTGTTTTCGGTTATATGGAGTATAAATATAAGGAATCACACTTGATCTTTGTATGCCATAGTTTTGATGTAAACCACACATCTGTTGCGTCGAAATAATCCATGTAAAATTGTCCGTACAACGTGTACCCCATTGCACTACCAGGATAATATTAATATTACAGTCCATTAATCGAAACCCTATGTTCGTTGTATCGGAGCTACTCTCGAATTGAAGAAATATAAATCACAGGGCAAAGCCAGCCGCCGCGTTAGAAAATCTGTTACGAGAAAATCCCGCTATTTTTCCTTTATCAGCAATCGCCTAAACATAATTACTGAACATCTTTACGAGCAGAAGCAGCTGATAAATCGTTGTCATTGCTTTGCGGAGTACACACCATACCATATCAAGCACCAGACACGAACACTCATTATTTCGGTGCCCTTGAAGTGCGACTATTGATAATCGCTTTCACTTCTGTGTATATCAACTCAAACAAGAATGAGCTTGCACACAAGACTAACTCAGCCCAACAGCTATTTCACTTTTCGGAGAACAACGATAGCTCGATGCGATGTCCGTCGGACCCATTCTAACCATGCGTTAAGCGATTCCTGACTTAGCCAACATGATTTCTTTGTCAGGGAAAGACGACTCCACAACTCGCCCCACCGGGTTGTTTTGGCTTACTCGTGAATCATTTCTGAATAGTAGGAAACTTTGGGAGGGTAAGTACGGGCTGGTTGATTGCTGTACGATCTCGATTCCACAATTGTGGACTGGTTAATCCAATTGTCGTGCCACTGACGGATGAATGGAACCCATTTTCTCATTCGCTCGTGGTCCCCACTCCATAATCGCCGATGGGGTCATAGAGAAACACCGATATTCCCTTCATGTAGTCGATTTTGGCAACAATCAGTGCCCAGTGCAGATTGGAGACGTAAACTAGAAACTTCATCCGTGATAAGACTTCAAAAATCTGTTCTCCGGTTGGCGTTCGCTGTCGTGGCATGGTTGGGGAGAACGGCCACAAAGGAAAACACGACAACCACTTCGCAGAGCACACATTTCTTACAGACATATCTGAATTACTGTGTCTGTGAGAAAACAATCGCGTGCTACCGATCCGATCACTTGGCTGCAATTCATAGAAAAAATACTTTATCTGCCGGCACGAGTGCAAGCCGCATTTGCAGCCGATGCGAGCCGAGCGCCTATACTTCCTTTCGCGATCTCTATAGCCAAGACGGCGAGCGTTGTTTAGTTTACCGAAAAGCTGATAAATCATCTCTTTTTATCCTTGAACTTGCGCTGCTTTTTAGTTACGATAAAACCGCGTTGGAGAGTCCAAGCATGGACAGTCGCCTCCACAGGTGAGCAGCTTTGATATGCATTCTCGGGAGGTGGTAACAGGACAAACGCGCTTGTGCTCAGCTGTGTTCCGTGCTGTCCATCACACTCAAATGGAGAATCAGCATTGGCGGGCACGTGCATGGAAGAAACGACTTCACGTTTCACGTTTATGTATCGGTTATGAAGGTATATATATAATATATCCATGTTCGACTTGCTGACGCCGCTGTCCATGTTGTGTGGGGGCTTCATCGCGAACGCGCCCCACGTCGACGAAGGAAGTTTGCCTTGGAATTTGAGGGCGAACAGTGCAGCTTGTAACGACTCAAAGAAGCAACGACCTGTTGGCGAAGCTGAAGCCACTCGATTCTTCTTGTACCTCTTGGTGATGCTCGCGTCTTTCGCGATTCCGGACGCGCGCTCAGCCTTCCACTTGTCGACGTGGTCTATCAGCCCCGCAATGCTTGACAAGTCCTTCTCCCACATCCAGCTGAGAACGCACCGTTCCCCTCCCACTCAACAAGGTAAGCGAGCTTGGGGGCTTCCCACGTCGAGCGAGCAGTCGTCGAATATCGTAGTCCTTTTAGGGCCAACAGCTTCATTGGCATCGAATCTATTAATATGGCCGCTTGATGGTTGGCGCGCTGGCGGGGTCGGAAGCTGACGCAAAGTCTTCTTGTCGTACCCGATCTTCTTGTAGCGCGCCGCTGTCCTAACTGACTCGTTCGACGACACAGACGCTGCCCTTGGACTCGAAGCGGCAGCGCTTAAGACAGCAGGCGGCGCAGCACTTGGACTCGCAGCCCCAACACTTGGACTCGCAGCGGCAGCGCTTAAGACAGCAGGCAGCCCTCGCTCACCCGCCCCCACATCGAATCCCGTCGGGTCACACGCCGGAGCGATAGGACGTCGAGTTTCGCCGATGTGTGGGTGGGGAGGAGGAGCCACTTCAGCACGAGACATCAGGCGCGCTATAAGCGACGGCTCTGGTGCTCGGCCGAACGCTGCCTTGTTGGTGCGCGTGTGGGTATTCTGTGCCTTTGCGGACGGTCACCGGTCCTTGAGGGCGTCGCCGGGCGGTCTCATGTCCTTGGGGGCCTCGATTTCCAAAATGGAAGGTCGACGGCGACCTTCCACTTTGGAAACACGGACCGCGGGTTTTAACCACGGTCCAATATGGTGGGTGCGTGCGCTCTTTTGGCTGTGCATGCCACTTTCGAATCTGGCCGAGTGGGGAGATATCAGTTCTGAATGTGTTTTCGGTTATATGGAGTATAAATATAAGGAATCACACTTGATCTTTGTATGCCATAGTTTTGATGTAAACCACACATCTGTTGCGTCGAAATAATCCATGTAAAATTGTCCGTACAACGTGTACCCCATTGCACTACCAGGATAATATTAATATTACAGTCCATTAATCGAAACCCTATGTTCGTTGTATCGGAGCTACTCTCGAATTGAAGAAATATAAATCACAGGGCAAAGCCAGCCGCCGCGTTAGAAAATCTGTTACGAGAAAATCCCGCTATTTTTCCTTTATCAGCAATCGCCTAACCATAATTACTGAACATCTTTACGAGCAGAAGCAGCTGATAAATCGTTGTCATTGCTTTGCGGAGTACACACCATACCATATCAAGCACCAGACACGAACACTCATTATTTCGGTGCCCTTGAAGTGCGACTATTGATAATCGCTTTCACTTCTGTGTATATCAACTCAAACAAGAATGAGCTTGCACACAAGACTAACTCAGCCCAACAGCTATTTCACTTTTCGGAGAACAACGATAGCTCGATGCGATGTCCGTCGGACCCATTCTAACCATGCGTTAAGCGATTCCTGACTTAGCCAACATGATTTCTTTGTCAGGGAAAGACGACTCCACAACTCGCCCCACCGGGTTGTTTTGGCTTACTCGTGAATCATTTCTGAATAGTAGGAAACTTTGGGAGGGTAAGTACGGGCTGGTTGATTGCTGTACGATCTCGATTCCACAATTGTGGACTGGTTAATCCAATTGTCGTGCCACTGACGGATGAATGGAACCCATTTTTTCATTCGCTCGTGGTCCCCACTCCATAATCGCCGATGGGGTCATAGAGAAACACCGATATTCCCTTCATGTAGTCGATTTTGGCAACAATCAGTGCCCAGTGCAGATTGGAGACGTAAACTAGAAACTTCATCCGTGATAAGACTTCAAAAATCTGTTCTCCAGTTGGCGTTCGCTGTCGTGGCATGGTTGGGGAGAACGGCCACAAAGGAAAACACGACAACCACTTCGCAGAGCACACATTTCTTACAGACATATCTGAATTACTGTGTCTGTGAGAAAACAATCGCGTGCTACCGATCCGACCACTTGGCTGCAATTCATAGAAAAAATACTTTATCTGCCGGCACGAGTGCAAGCCGCATTTGCAGCCGATGCGAGCCGAGCGCCTATACTTCCTTTCGCGATCTCTATAGCCAAGACGGCGAGCGTTGTTTAGTTTACCGAAAAGCTGATAAATCATCTCTTTTTATCCTTGACCTCGCGCTGCGTTTTAGTTACGATAAAACCGCGTTGGAGAGTCCAAGCATGGACAGTCGCCTCCACAGGTGATCAGCTTTGATTTGCGTTCTCGGGAGGTGGTAACAGGACAAACGCGCTTGTGCTCAGCTGTGTTCCGTGCTGTCCACCACACTCAAATGGAGAATTAGCATTGGCAGGCACGTGCATGGAAGAAACGACTTCATTTAAGCACGGTGTGATTTTGTTGTCAAAAAATCGAGAAGCAGGTGGGTCAGCAATTGATAGAACAGATTCAGTATTAAAGTGCGATGTCGTACGGGTACCAGAAAAGCTTGATGCTGGATAGTTAGTATTAGGTGGCACAAGCTCAACATTGCTCTGATTTTTCCTAGTGGAAAATAATACTCAACATCACTATGCGCGGAATTGCATCACATCATTTGACTCACTTTCGACGAAGAGTTTTCACTTGATTCAGATTGGGTTTGAGCCTCAGGCCAATGATTCAGAACACTCTCAACCGCATTTTCGCGTGCTGATTGCAGAGCTGCACCTAGTTCTTCGCGCAGCGTTGGACCGTCCACACTCCCATATATAAAGGAATACGTGTAAAATTGACGCCATAGCCTGTCACCATCATCTTATCCCTCCGAGCCACGTTCCCAGCGCACATTGGTGTACCACGACAGTGCTTTTCCTTGCTCAAACGGGAGGGTTTTTCTTCAGATGGACCCACCGCCAAATTGCGAGCTGACCGACCACCAGGCTCGTCCCCTAAAACGGAAGTCGGCTGATAATATGATATATAATCTCCGGGTCGCATAAACTTTTCTCCAAACGTCTCCACCACACGCTGCTTGGATCCATCTAACGACTTACATTTGATTGAGATAGCATTTGGTTCCGGGCCTTCCATTCTTGCTGGTCTCTGTCGTTTGTCGTCTCTAGTTGTGCGAATTGGACACGCTGGGCTTGCTCTTCGGTATACTGTTGAATGCATCCCCTCGAAGTCAGGCTAAGCAAGCAGAGTAAAAATACTTGTACCTCGTCGACAAGAGGCTGAGTATGTAAAACTCCCGTTTCCCTTGCCTTCTAGTTGAAGTGTTTAACTGACCTAACTTTCTCTACGTTTTGGCTAAACCGTAGATGCCTCGACATCTGGCCCCTGAAACGACGACGGTTCTGCTAAAGTTAGGTACATCAGCTTGTCGATTGCTCCATTACACATTCGAGAAGTCTGAACTGCAGGGGTTTGCTAAAGGCCTCTGTTGGCCACTCGTCTCTTGACGAGTCCTTTTGTTCAGAGCTCGATATTGGAGGAAACCGGGTACCTGCACCCACCCGATCACCCCCATGGACGGCATTCGAGTCAGGGTTCTCAAATGGGGTTTCAGAATAAATGGGTTTTGGAATTAATTAACGACCCACCCAGCCCTTCCGTGTTTAGTTATTTTGGGGTTTAAAAGTAGGGATGCAGTCGTTGTGCTCATTCTGCGATTCCCACAGCAAGTACAGATTGCTAATGCTCAGTAGTCTAAGTTGTCAGCATTGTGGGCACGTGTTTGCCCACGCAGCATCCGTCCGTCGCCATTCCAGACGCGCAATATGATTCACGATGCGCTTTCGGTCACAGGTTCAACAGGAGAGACGCGAACGACGACGTCTCTGTGCTGACACAGCTCAGCCAGGGACTCCATTTTCATCAAATTAGACTTCGCAATGTCCGATCTGTCGAGATGCAACCGTCTCGCTAGTGTGTTGCGGTCGCTGCAACAAAGCTTACTGCGAGTCATGTATTAATCAGCACATTAACGTTCGCGAACTATTGGCGATATGCCCTACATGTCGTTTTTCTGTATTTCCTACAGCGTACGCAGCACTACAAGAACAAGTTCAAGTCGAAGAACAAGCGCCCGCGCGCGACCTTGCCGACATGGATGCTCAAGACTCGGAGGAAGAGGACAACGATAGCTCAAGCATTTTGATGAATAACCCCTTAAAATAGATATTTTCAAAATGGCTTTAATATTACATTTAAGTCATCTCTCCCGCCGTAATCATATCGCGAATTATCCCCCAAACCCGAGAGCCTGTATCAGGCATGTTAACAGATTTCCTTGATGTTGTATCAGACACATTAACAGAATATTCACTTCGTTTTTGTATGACCCCATACAAACTTTAAGTTAATTAGGGGTTGGTTTCTTCACATTCTTCGTGCACGGGATTGCATAGGGCGTTCAGCTAGGTTGAACTTGCGATTTTTTCAAAATTATATCCCACAGAAGTCAGTGTGGTACACATAATGTGATAAATGATTGGAGGTACTTTTGCGCGCCATCCATTTGGGGCTCATTTCAGAATTCCTCCCGCCGCAACTATCCCTCAAAGAATGACGTTCCAGGCTTTCTACACCCGCCACGAGGCTATCATACGACTCCTTCTATAACAAACCAGACAAGAACAAGAAAGGCATGCGTGGTGAGGACTACGTCATGGGCGAGCGCGCGCAGATGCAATATTTAGATCGCATGGACATCGGTAAGTTGCGGTACATTTGTATTTTCACTCACAGAGACTAACAGTGCATGTGTTGTTAGCGGAACGAGATCGTCGGCGAAAGGAAGGGGACGAAGCGAGCCAGACCGTCTCAACGCCGCTGAATACTTGCGTTGCCACTACCGCTGCGTACGCATTAAATGACTTACGGGTATGATACACGTTACGGTTCTAACAGTATCGTGTATGGTGCAGCTACTTCAGACACGCCAGATGAAATCGGCTTGTGGCGCACAGCTAAACAAATTTGGTTACTGCAGGTGAAACGCTCTCGTGGCTTGATACTAATGTGAAGATACTGATATCCTTATTATGATGTAGGCCCCTCCCGCATCTCCTATCGCAAGTACCAATCGCATTGCCACCACACACCACGTAATGGGTGATGCAACAAGTGAGACTAGCATGAACAACGACGGCGCCAGCACTAGTAACGATTAGACTGGTACGCATTTTGCACTCAAAACCGACATTGACGCCGTAATAACTGACCGTGGATTATGAATTTTGGTAGAACTCCATTACGCCGCAGCCTCAGTTATCATTTTGGCACTTCAGAGTCGGTTCATGTGCCGACAATCAAATTTACACGGTGGTGGGACAATCGGGGTGTGCTCGTGCTTGGGGCAGGAGGGAGTTCCACACTGGACCGAACGGTGCGTTGCGACAAAGCCACTGGCCAACAATCTCCGTTTGCGAAGGTAAGTCCCTTTATCGTGTACACACACAATTAGGTACCGCGTCTAATGTGTCTGATACATCATATGCTTGCAGGTACTCGCTTCAAATGGGTCGTCGATACAAGAAGTTCTACAATTCCCTATTCCTTGAATTAATTGACATTGCTATCATCAACGCCTTCATTATCTACAACTACTGACGTGTTGCCGAAGGAAAGAGCAAGCTGTCACATGTCCGCTTTCTCAAGCAGCTTCATTTGCAGCTCTGCCAACTGAAGGGAGAAGATTGGGATCGGCTGTTACGTGACCAGAGCTCTAACCAAACGCGGGGTGGGGAGACCACATTCTATTAGCTGCCTGCAAGCTAAAATCCTTGTCGAGGCACACCCGTATGTTTGTGCAACAAAGTGAAGCCTACGAGTCGCGGGTAACAACGTCGCGCTTTGAGAATTGGCATAAGCACTGGATGGGCGGTTCGAGAATCCTTCAGACGAGCGCGAAAGCCGGCATGCGTTGATGCCAACGGTGACAGCGTTGCGGGAATCTTGTCATGCGAAGAATCGGAGAGTCGTGGCCCAGCAAGTAGCCGCCAGCATACACACGCCACTGATGACGGGGCAGAAGACTAGGCAGATGCTGTGCACAGCTCTTTGACTTGGGTTGAGTGTGCTATATGCGCATGTGTTGCTTGCCGATCGCCATATGTCGTAAATCTCTAAATCTCATCAAATTATTTACTTGATTTCTCATGAGTTGTTCTGTCTTTAGCCCCGATTTGCGAATTCAAGTACACGCTTTGCATTCTATCGTGTATATTGAGGACAAGTTATACCATAAATACACGATAGTCTGGCTGGAGACTAACTAGGGGTTGGGCGCCGTCCCGACTGTGAACAAGACACATTACGAAATAACTTTTTTCACTATGTGGGCACATCATTGAGATAAAAATATCGTGTATAGGGTTTCGGTAAATGAGCGCAGTCAAAGGCCTCGGGTTTGGGGGTTATAATTTGGACTTCAACAACAAACAGACGACTGTAGAAGCCCAAACCATAATTAGACACCCAAACAGACGGTGAGTTGAGAAAAAAACAAGGTTAGTACCGCACGACTGCAACGTGACATATACTGTGGTTCAAGGCGTTGTGGTCCTCGTTTTCGCTAGGCGTCGTGATCCTCGTTTTGGCTAGGCGCCGTGGTCCTTGTTTTGGCTAATTCCACCAAACAATTGACAAGAATGAAAATAACTGCAACAAAAATTTATATATTGAGAGTTCAAAATCTACAAGCTAATAGTATTCGTAAATGCTATCCTGGTTGTTAGACTCTTCGTCGGAGCTAGCAGTCGCCAGATCTTCGTAGTCGTTAAACTCTTCGATCTCTTCAGGGGTCGTGTTCTTCGAATACGAAAAGATGAACACGAGCTTCTCCACGCTTCCTTCCTTGAGTCTGTTGCGAACGGCAGAGTGGATGAACTTGTGCGTGGAGAAGTTGCGTTCAGCTGCGGCACTTGAACATGACGTGGCAAAAACACGACATGCTACCTTTGTAGCAGAGGAAACTTGCGCAGTCCTGACCAGAAGTCTTGTACGGTAACCCGCTTTTCCCGGACAAGCCAGAGCTCTCTAGTGTTCTTCCGTAGCATAGCTTGATATTGCATTAGCTCGACTGTCACGGCATCTTCCATGTCAGCTCCATGCCAGCGAGCACTGAACTCGACGACGTTGTCTCGTGCATCTTCATCCATGCCCTCGCCACCATAGCGCGGATCAAGCAGGTACGACACACCATGAACATCCCCATACACAAAGTTGAACCGCTCCGAAAACACTGCCTTGATGATGCTCATATCTGCCAAAGGCATCTTCATGTCCTTGTACTTCTTGGGAATCGATAAACAGCAGGTAGACTTCAGAGATGGGTCTGGTGCCACACTCAAACGCCTTCTGTGCAGAAGAAACACATTCAACAAAGAGATTGCTAGGAACGAAGCCGCTTGAAGTGATCACGTTGTAAACCATGCGTCTCTTTGCTTTCTGCTCCTTGGACTTTGCCTTCAGAAACATCCGTCTGCTCACAAGCTACAAAAGAATGCTCTCTGATTCCAGGACAGAAACGAAGCACTTTCCAAGGTTCTCCATTGTGTGTCAGCAGGCAGTGTCAACGCATTCTTTCCCTCCAGTTTCTGGAGACGCCAAAGTTCAGCCCAGTGCAATTGGTGCTTCTTGCAAAACTCTACCATCTTCCGACAGTCGTCTTCTAGCTTGCCCAACCACTTTAACTTGCCAACCATGTATTTTACCACCAGGTGTATGACGTGAGCAATACATCCGTGAAAGAACACATCCGGAAACTCAGGCTGCAACGTAGCCCACATGAGCTTGTTAGCAGCCGTGTTGTCCGTCACAACTGCAACGACTGTCGTAAACGTGAGCGTCTAGAGAACTCGTCTCACGTCTTCGGCTAGGAATGCCGCATCATGCGAAATGGTGCCCGTGTAGACGGACTCCAAAAGTACGATTCGTTGCCACACTCCAGAACGTAATTGATTACGCTGTTGCAGTTGATGTCAGTCCATCCGTCGGTATTCAGTGTACACTTCTTGCCACTCAACTTGTGGATCATCGCCACCTTGAAGTCTCGGTAGCAGGCGTCCAGCCGGGTCGTCGACAACTGATGAGCCGACGGGACAGCCGCTCCAGGATGCAAAACAACTGAAGCGCTTGCAGAAACGAGGGTGCACCGCCATGTTGAAGGCCATTCCAGTCGAATAGAACGATAGCGCAATCTGCTTCTGAAATGCTGACATTTTGACGGCGCTTAGAGCAGCAGGAAAGCACGATGTAATGGCCATAGACTTCATCCGCTTGATGCACTTTTTCTCCAGGTGATGACGAACCCGCTCAACGTGAGTTTCACCAAGGTTGTGAATTATCCGCTCGCACTTCTTGCAGGAGACAATCCCATCCACCACGATGACTTCATCCCACGCGGGATCTTTGTGACGGCCATGTTTTGGCTTCGAGGGAGAGTCCACCGTCACAAGCTCTTCTCCGGCTTGCACACGAAAATCCGCCGGTTTGCGTGAAACACTCGAAAACCGGAGACAAGTCACCACTTGGTGATGGGCTAGTCGGCTGGATCAGCAGGAATGAGAAGCTCATTGTTGAAAGATTCGAACACTTGATGCGTAGCTTGATGCAGTTGCGAAAGTGAACTCCGGATTGCAGCTTTCTTTAAGCAACTTGGTCGAGCCTCGACAACTACAGCCGAGCCAACCGCAATACAAATTTAAGATGATAAGAAAACGCCATGATTCAAGAGCTCATATGATCGGAAACGGCGCCCTAGCCGCCAACAATCTACAGTGAGGAGTGGTCAGCCTGAACTGCCCCGAACCGCCACAAATTGTTGTGAACCGCTACTAATAGCCTCTCTAACTGGCCCTTTTGCATGCGGCGAGCTGCAAACCTCATGTTGAAAAAAACCCGTCCATTTAAACCACCCACCCACGCCAACCCTGATTCGGGTACCCGTACCCGCCCGACGTCAGTGTTCGGGTGCCCGAACCTGTGTACATTCCTCCGCAAGGCAGTACGGGAGAAGTATGCAGTGTATTAGAACTGCCTTCTACTGAAGCTGTCTTGATCAAATCGCTTCCAACTAATCTATGATCGCCAATCTAACACCACAATATACATCAGTAAAAGGAGCTCGTACGTTTCTACGCCTATAATTTATATTGAACTTATGATCGGGTATACCCGTACTTGTCTGAGGTTGCGTTTGGGTACCCGACCTCGGTTATACCCGGACGGGTCCCAATTTACCGGGCTTCGGGTACACCTAAACTTTACCAGCTGCAGCTTCTCAAGGACAACCACATTTTCGAAGTGGTGGACTCGAAGCAGCTAACTTGCTCACACTTGTCGGTTCCAAAGTGCGGGTAGGGAAAATTTTCATGTGGCAAACAGGCATTTCTTGATTTGATGGTTTTGTAATATCATCGCAAATACTTGGTCTACCAACTACCATTTTCCCCGACAAAGAGAAAGGCGGGAACAATACAGACTGCGACGTTACAATGTTCGGACGATGCTACTGCGACATAATTTAGGCCTTTTTATATTCAAGGATGTCATCGCTCACAATCTCCAAACAAACGAGTGCCAGGCAGCTCAAAACCTCTAGCTAAACCACAACAAAGCCGATTGAGGCACTTAGAACCTCTTCAGAATGGCCTGATCAATCCGATCAGGTGTGTGGTGCCTCAAATACAGACGTTAGAGCTAGTCTAGACAACTCACGCGATCGTTTGACTAAATTTCTCGGGGTATAAAATCACCTCCTCTTAACCCTAACCCTTCCACTACATCCTGGCTCAATATTCACATTTGGCAAATATTGTGTAAAATTACAGAATAAAGAGCTGAATTCACCAAAAGCAGCCCTAATTTTGGTCGCAGCAGCGCCCCACAATATTTGCACGGGTTACACATCTTATGCAAAAGTACTGGATTACTTAGAATTCACCGACTAGTTAGCATCTTTATGCATATATATTTCGCGCTGGACGACACTTTCCTTTCATAGTTAGCGGCATCGTCCGCTCTTTAATGACAGTCATATTTGGCTACAAAAGTGAGTAGAAAAGGAAATGTCTGCCGCGCATTGTGAAGTAAGGAAAGTCTTTTGATTACTTCTCGAGGAGCTCGTCGCGAAGTAATCTGCTCTCAATGGTGCCATCCTTGTCGGGTACAGCTCCAATGCGAGGCTCAGGTTAGTAAATTCAGCGATTATGTAGCGCCCACTTCTTGTACTGCGATTCCCGCTTTCTTGTATCCTGCCTTGACTTTCTTCTCGATTAGTCCACCCATGTCAGCTCAACCCAACTAGATATTAGCGCTCTGTCGGGCGGCGCTTGTTTGAACGGATCTCCGGTCTTTCCGCGTCTAGGCTGGCCCTACCAGAGTTTGCTCACGCAGCTGTTGCTTCAGAGGTCCGTTCCAGGACATGTTAGCAGGCTGGCAAACCGCGGTGGTATTGGTAGAGACTTCCAGGAGTTCCACGTTGATACTTGCTGTGTAAGATATTACTTTATAGGTCCAATGACAAGAGAAGTCATTTTTAGAGCACAAAATCGGCTCTGACGTGTCTTCACTGGTTCAAAATGAAACCGAAGAAAATGAATTGATAGATAGCTATTCCACCACCCTAGGTCAAAACACAATTTGTATTAGCACTCTAAAAATGTTGCAAGAGACATTTATTTAAAATACCTTTCGTGTTGTCATACACTTGAAGATTCGTATTTTCTTGAATCTGTTGATGGTCTTCCAGAGGCAAACATCAAAACCGTGGCGAAAGCGAGCGTTCTGCTCACAAATGTATTGATGCTTGGAATGATCATATTTGAAAACAATGAATGGGGTCCGTTGCGCGCTCTTTGCTTATGCCTCCACAGCGCACCCAAACAGCCTTCGGTCATTTCTTAGAAATTGTACGTATTCAAAGAAGAAAATACGGCTAATAACACAAACGTACACAACGCAATGGTTTAGAACATAGCTTAATCTTAATAGAATAAATAAACATACCAGTTTGATCCGCGTTGTATATTGTTTTGATTCCGTGGTCTGGCACCTTTTCGGCTACTTCCTTGCTGCAACCTGCGGCGATTTTGTGGAGGTCTGCTGGGCTTGTTCGTTCTTGTCTAATTCTAGCTAAAATTGATATCTTGTTGGGTGTCTCAAAACGGTTCAGCCACGACCACGAAGCTCTAACCCCAAGACGTCGTAGGCCTCGGCAACATCTAGTGGCTGTAAGTGAAGCATCCAAACAGAAATGCCCCCCCACCGCCCTTCCTCCCTCTCAGCTCGTTGATCCATACAACGAACTCCTCGTCGCCTTCGACGAGGAGGACCTGTACTACTCGACCGAGCCTTTGTCTTGGGACGCCCGCGAGGTGTCTTGCAAGCCAACTCGATGTCCTTGCGCTTTTGTCGCCACTGATAGATAAGTTTGCACCGTTTTTCATGCCAAAAGCATCTAACCCGCTGTTGAAGGCGTTGGTAACCGGAGTTACGTTGCTGTACTGTGCCCAGACATCGAGCATCTGCTGCCGTAATGGCGGTGCTTCTGCGCGCGGGTAGCATCTCGAGGGTTGAAAAGTGATTGGTACCGTGTCCACGTTTGTGTTGTCAGTAACAATTGAGGTATGAAGATAAAGTATTGGACTGGCTAGAATTAGGTCTCCAATAAGCGGCCGTCAGTAAACAAGCGGATGATGCCGGTAACGTTACCTGTAGAGCTGTGCGGACAGGCCAGAGCAAATCCTTTGCACGACCACCTTCTATCCCCAACAAAATTTATTTTAAAATACGAATGGAATCGAATGCGAGTTATACTAAGTACGAGTGATTGTATCCTAAAATTTGAATGTCCGCTGAGTCAAATGATCCTATCCTATTTGACATATCATCCAATATACAGTGCATTGTATGCGATCGCAAAAATGCACTTAAATCTATTATAGGAATGTAATCATTTTATCGTTCCCTAAAATTACTAAATTATACTTAGCATTTGTATGTGCATGTTTGATAGTGTATACGTAAAAAAATGCATACTTGCTTGGTTTTAGTCCGGCTTCCGCACCATTTCCGTGGGTCTGGGGTAAATTACTTGTGCATTGTAAGTGATGTTGCAGATATTGGAGCAACAGATCTGCCCCAGGCTGCTGATTATGGATAACCTACCAGCGTTGGCTAACAGTACATTTCACGCTGATCACACAGCAAAGAATACCACGCCGCCGTACGAAGCGTACGCTTGTCGACGCTTTTTCTTCGATCGATGCAGTGTCCGCCGCGCCGTCACGATTAAGTCGACGGAACGGCCATCATCCAGAGAGAGAAACGACAGAAGCTGGTGAAAAGCAGACTCGAGCGTCCCGGCGAATCTCACAGCGGCTCGTAGCGCAAGAACAAAAGGAAGAGATCAGCACTGTCGATGAAGATGATGACGCTGGGGAATACCAAGTCGAGGAGATTCTCGAGGAAAGTGATGGCTTGTTTTTGTGAGGTGGTCGGGGTACGACTCGGATGAAAATACATGGGAGCCCGAATCGAATTTGAGACCTGAGACTGTGAGGAGTTTCCGGCGTCGTCATGACCAACGTACAGCAGAATCACGAGACGAAGATGACTCGCTAGCTTCGGGGATGACTCCGGATACGATCGTGTTATTCAGTCGACGGAAAGCACTGCTGCAAATGATACAACTATCCTCGTCGGAGCCTATGTCAGTTTCACACCTGAAAGGGAGTCATGGATGTCTCCTACAGACTATCGTGGGTGGGCTCTACATATTTGACTGGAATAATTTCCCGTATTGTGAAGAGTAAGGGCGAAAAGAAGGCGACTAGCATCGATGACATCCGGTATGAGCTGCGGTGGACTACAACTCTGTTTCAGTTGAAACGACATATCGACGGCCCCTCCCGCGCCAAGGTTCTCGAAGGGATAGCAGCTTACAATCGCTTGAATGGTACCGAGCTGAGAGATGAGTTGGAATGTCTTGTGTAGGCCGTACTGCAAGGAAGTTGTTGATGGCGATCTCAGGTATGGCTGCCATGAAAAAATTCAGAGGATATTGAGGAGGTCGAGCAGGTGAAGAGTATGCAGTTCCAGCCACTTGGTGTCATAGATAGCCCCAACGACCTATACACGCATAATGACCGAACAACATCGCCACGTGTGGAACTCGAGTTTGAATCAATCTTCCGTCACTCCGCATCCTCCAGTTTTGTGGCATATCTACCGCTTGCGTTTTGGAGAAAAGTGGTTGCCAACACGAACGCTTATACCGCGTCTCAGAAGCGTCCGCGAGTGACACTGGATGAGATGATGCGATTTCTCGGGATTATGTTCTATATGGCTCTCATTGACAAAGGAGAGTACGCTAACAACTGGGGAAACCAAGTTGAAGACACCATATTTGACTCCGAGAGCGTGCGACTTGACCCAACGATGACATTGAAGCGCTTCGAGTTTATCCGGCAAAACCTTTACTTTCGTTATCAGGTGTCACTCGCCGATCTCAAGTCCGATCCGGCCGCGCGCATTAGACCCTCATGAACACGTTGAAAGTTCGTGCACCCACGTTTATAACCCTGGGAAGGAACGTGGCGGTGGATGAATCGAGTATAGCTTGTCGTTCACGGTTTGCCCGGCATCTTATTGTCTTCAACGCTACAAAACCGACCGGGAAATATCACTTCAAGATATTATGTGCTGCTGCTCTGAGTCGTGGCCGATGGCTAATTTTCACTTGCACTGTGCGAGCGCTATAAGCAAGCGCCTTGATGGAGTGGTGACAAGCGCCGAATCTCGTGCTCTAGAACGTGCAATCCGGCTTGCTGGAGAAGTGAAGAAGGGCGTCGCTGAAGTAACGCGACCATTTCACATTTTAAAACAGAATTGTGAATACTGACAACTACTATACGTCATGCCAGCTTCTGGAAATGCTTCGTATGTTTGGCTTGTCTAGGCGAGGTACCATACGTGAAAACAGCAAACATTTTCCTCGCTGTGTGATGATCGCATGACTTGCCGCGCGGTTCGATGAAGCAGGCTGTTAGCGAAGCTAACCAAATCGTTGCGGCGTCGTAGGTGGATGGTTCCGTGGTCAATATTGTATCCAACGCAGACGCATTTTCAACAACTACCGCTCGGCGGAGGAAAAACAACCATTTTCGGCTCCGGGCTGCATCATCGAGTACAACAATGCTATGCAAGGTGTGGACATAATTGATCAGCTGCGAGCCCGGTTTTCTATCTCCGACGGACATTCATTCCGCAAGTGGCACAAAAATAGCTTTGGCTTTTTATCGACCTTGCTCATTGCAACGCGTTCATCACGCGCAAATGAGCGGGTGGGTGTTCGACCAAACGGGACCCTCACAGAGCGTTTATGGTGGAGTTGATCGGAAAGCTGTTATCGGGCGCCTGTAAAAACTATTTCGCCGACTCCGGTAGGATGCACATGAACCCAATTGATCCTGATCTTGATGTGTTACGGACTCCATCGTCAAATACGCAGCCGATTACGGAGATATCTAAATGGGTTGAAGCCAGCACGCGTTGCATCCCACGGCACTCTCAAGTGCAATTTCCATCGTCTCATGCCAAGCTAGGGTGTGTTATCTGCCGATTCGAGGGTAGATACTCGACCGAGGTGACCAATTGGTGCTCCACACACCGGGTCTCACTCTGCAGTATGACATATTCAGCTCAGCATACAAAGACGTACGTGCGTCAAACGCCCGAGTGGCCGTGTTGGGAAACGTGTCACTTCTACTACTTCCCGGTAGGACTGTTCAATGCAAGTGGGCGGATTCGACGGACGTATAAGCTGCACCGGGCCAAGAAAGATACGGAAGATCAAGCCGCATGTTCTCCCTACGCACGATTCGAGGCATCCACAGTGTACACGTAGCTAAGAACGTGTTGAGCGCGCGTTGAACTTCATTTGATGTTCTTGTAGTCACGAGAGTTACACGGAGCATGGTAGGAGATAAACACACGAAATGTCCTTGCATCAAACATGTCAACAGCAACATCATATTGATAGTAATATTAGGGAGTATCTAGTAAGACCATGCAACCAGCACTTCGTCTACTGCAAATTCTACAACTAAGGCAATGTTGCGCGCTCGTACAGCTAAAATGTTTGAGGTGAAGCTGTCCACTTGACGTGCATTGGTAGTGATCGCTTGAGCTCCAACAGAATACAGAATACCCGCTGACATGTGTCGCGATGCCTGGGACAGACCTTCACCGCGCTCACCACACGATTGACGGCTGGTGATATGCACATATATTGCTCGATGGCTTGGTTTGCTGCTACGTCAAAAAGCACGTTGTTCACCAGTATCACCGTGCACAGGGCTAGCACGCAGTTTTGCTCCCTGCTAATTGTACCAATATCGCCGACAAACACTGAGACCTTCAGCAACTCTGGATAATCAGCTGAATGACGAAAAATAGCGCCTTGGGCCGCTACCATCAGCTCAGGTCGGATATCAATACCAACACATGTTTTTTCTGTCGACTCCACCGCAACTTGAACTAGAATATTTCCAATGCCGCACCCGATGTCACCAAATGTATCGTTGCCGGATACGCTCAATGCATTGTAGCACGAGGTCGGCGATATGATGCGCTTTGTAAGCTGTTTTCACGTCTTCACGCTTATACCGGACGAAATAGTGACCGACTGATAAAATCTTGCGTTAGAAGGGCGCCGTCGAAAGTATGAATTTGGGTAGCGATCGAGCTGTTTTCCATGAGTATTTTTCAGAGTTTTGAGGCGCCCACGCAGGGTTTCTCTTGACTTAACTCTCAGTACCTTGCACTTGATGATATCATCCCACTTGACCTCTTGCTGCCGTATAATATATGGCCGGACAAGCTGACCAAGGCAGCGTCTTGGGCATCTGTAAAAATCTGATATGATGACTGAAGGAGCTTCGCTTTGTGGGCGACTTTTCAGACGGATGCACGTCGGTCGGGGCAACTGTATGGGACTTTGTATCGATTGAGGCACGGGGTAAATGTGTGACTGTTTGTGAACGTAATTGTTTTTCCACCTCTCTACAACTAACGTGAATATTATAGTAGAACATTGTTTTATTTTTGGCGTGGGGTCAGTACCTCGTCTTCTATTGGCTACAACTCGAAGCACTTCATGTTCTTTGCATATCAAAAACAGGTAAGTTTCCCAGCTGTGTACATCGTGCCGGGTTTACAAAAATCGGGTTTTGTAAAACACAGATCCTGCTTGGTTTAAGCAGCAGTAGGGTTAGGAATAAATCAGCTTTTGGAGATTTATATCGGACACCTGGGGGCAGAGCGATTTCCCGAGCAACCAGTGAACTTGGCAGGGCAACGGTACACTCATCTAACAAAGCTAATAACGGACTACATGCCCATACATGGTGCGTGGCCACCTACCGCCAAATGATGCCAAGCAAGCCTCCCCCAGTATATATTCTTATATTTACCCTAAAATATTTGTTGTTGGGTTTATGGCGGGGGCATCTTCGGAGCACAGAATGTACGAGCAAGCACTGGTACAGCACGGTCACATTCGAGAAGCGCCGGCGTTAACAGAATGGGATATTTAAGAAACATTTTAATATTTAGAAACGTCACGAAGAACCGTTTTTAAATATTTACCGAATTCCTCGGCTTATTACGGTCGCCTGCTTATAACGGTCAGCCAATCAGAGGTTCGCTTCAAATTATGCAACTGCCTTTGCATATAACGGTCGGTAATAATACCGGTACCGTCGGGTTCGACGGACGCCATTCAATTGATTTGTCAATCAATGCCCCTGTCGTGCGTGGGATAAACGGCGTGCTTCGTTCACTGCTCGTGAGAAGCTTGCAGTTCTTAACCTGGCAATTCACCAGATGTGTCTAAGGGCGTTTTCCCAGACCTTAGCCCTGCTGCCTACGTCTCCAGAATCGAGTCGTGGCTGCGGAACCGGGCTAAGGTCTAAGCGCAGTGCAAGGAAAAGAAGGGAGGCGACAAACGCAAGGCAAGACCAAAAGGTGTAGGTACAGTTTTGCCTCTGGAGGCGGAGCAAGAGTTGGTTGTGTGGGTAAACAAGAAGGAGTTCCTATTTTAACTTAATGCTAGAATTAGAAGCTCAAGATATAGCGAAGGCTTATGCCATATAGAACTTTTGTGCGTCATCGATCTGGCCGACCGCCATAAAAAAGTGCTACGGAGAGTTAGTCTGTGCGAGTGATGTCGTTGCAGCCGACTTCATCGGTCTGCTGGAGCGGCAGTGCGTTCTAGACAGAGAGGTTGGCGAGGTTGAGTCAGACAATGACATGAATGCCTACCGGTAACAATACCGGTAGCAATCTGTCCCAAGATGAAGCCGTACTTTTCATTTCTGCCACGGTAATTATGTAGCCAAGTGTACACGGTATTTGGTGTGGACCTGTGGACCCTGTACGTGGGTGACCGTAATAAGTCGAGAAATTCGGTAGAAACATGGTAGAAACACTCATATCTTTACGAGACGATCCTGTATAAAGTATGAAGTATCGCATTACATTCTCTTCCGAATATGACTATCCGACTAAACTATGCATTTGATCGGCTTTTTACAAGCTGCACGTCCTATCGCGCGGGCACGTATATTTCTATATACATCAAATCATCATGTGAGAGGTTAGGTAAGTCCTGTAAGCTAGCCGTCCCGACGTACCGAGTCGAAGATCTCTGTAAAATATCTTATCGCCATTTATTTAGTAAGTCAATTATGTACCACTTGCATATGTTGCCTTTATCCAGCACGATCCATGGGGTTAGATGTATTAGAGCCTGGTTACACTAAGCGTGCCAAGTTAACAGCAGTGACAACCTTTAAGAAGTTTCTAAAAGACGAGGGGGTTAGTGATGAGTATGTGCGCACTTGCATTGAACTTGATGACAGTGGAAATTGTTTTGTATCAGTAATGAATAAGTCTGGTACCATTCTTGCATTTACCGAGAGCAAAAAGGCAAGCTGTTAGCTCGAAACACTTCGATGCAGTACTATCGGCTTGCTAACTACAGCTACTCCAGCAGTTTCCTCAGCACCGGACTGCTCTTGAAGCTCGGTTGCCCAAAATTGGGAAGACCATTGACAACTTCTGTATGAAGAGAGATGGTGGTGGCTTTACTAGTAAGGCACACCCCTGCTGATATAGTGATTTGAAAAGAATGCTATATATTTGTGTAACATGCCTCCTGCCGCTTGCGGGTCGATGGGTCATATAGCTCCAGTGCTATCACGCGGTTGGTCCTCCAGAGTTCGGTCGTCACTGAACACGTAAATGCGATGTAGGCCCCTGGCAGGCGCCGGATTGAGTCCTATTTATTGTTGTTTTCGGCTGTTTCGTCTTTCGACAGTCCGCTGCTCACTTCGACCACTACTGTCCGTCGCACTTCTCCTGCCTAGCAGCGCTAAGACCCGTTCAAGATGCTACTACAGCTCAGTAAGTCGACCAACTACTCCCAAACCTACTGTACCTTAGCTCGTCGCGCCAGGAAGTCATCGGCTTCATCGACAGCATACACTCCGTCTCGTCCGTCTCACTGTTCGTTCGTCCCCTTGGTTGTTGTTGTCGGCTTCTGCTGTTGCCGGCAAATTGCGTGTGAGGTTCCTCGACTCGGGCGCTCGGTTCGCGCCCCAGCAGTACAGCTTCAACCAACTGTGCACTTCCCTGTGCCGCCGATCCTTCACTCCTTGACCGTCCAACCCAAAGATATACCCCTTCATGGCGACCGTCCAACAACTGCGAAGGTTCCCAACAAGATCGCGGTCGTGTGGCCTGTACCCGTGCTCTGATTTGCTGTTCCCCGCCGCGTGCCACCTACAACGCTCCGTCACACTCCCCGTCGTCATCCCTTCGTTCGTGCTGGCAGCTGACTGCCGAGGGCCACGCAGCTGACTGCCAACTATCTCGTTTGTATGTTAATGTAAGTTGCTCAAGTGACTACTTTGATCGGCCTGCTCTGGTACCTGTTCAGACGAGCGTCCGCTCTTTCCTCGCTTCGTAAGCAAAACGAGTGTGAATCGATGCAGGCAAGTAGGGTGTCAAACCGCCGGACAACGCACATGGCGGTATTTCTAGATGAACA
Organism: Phytophthora syringae; assembly: GCA_012656105.1. Classification (NCBI taxonomy): domain Eukaryota; phylum Oomycota; class Peronosporomycetes; order Peronosporales; family Peronosporaceae; genus Phytophthora; species Phytophthora syringae. The sequence continues at coordinate 589,303 of JAAKBD010000191.1, read as the reverse complement.
TTTTGCCTTTACACCCTTTGAAATATGAGCCCTCATACTATCGCACACAGCACGTTCTATCACCATGCACCACGTGCGGAAAAGCAAGGTCAATCCACTTATTGCGCAACTCACTGTCCACACAAGCACGACGCTGGCGAGACACGTAAAGCGGCCCAGGTTTATTTTCCAAAGTGGGTGTGATTTTGCCTTTCTAGACCAAAAGTGCAGGGCATTTGTCCAGTCGCAGTGACGGCAAACACGACCATGATTCGCATGGATGCATGGATGAGAAGCCAGAAGAGCGAACCGCAACATGCCCCGCCCCAGTAAAGCCCAGCGTGCTTTCCCGGGTGTCCTAGACGTATACAGCCGTCTCATCCACGGGAACGGTCTGCTCTAAGTCAACGGTAGCTAGTTGCTCTTGTAGAAACGTCATTTAGCGCACGACTCGATCCACGAGAACTTTGTCGTCAAGTACCGTCAGGTTCGTCTGGCGGCGCAGCGAAATCTCCAGCCGACACATGAAGTTTGTAACTCAGTGATCAGACGCTCTAAACGGCGGCGCCTCACGGCCGGCTGCTTCTCCAGCGTAGATTGCGAGCGCCATATTGGCCAGCCAGCTGCGCGTCACCTTCTCCTTCTTTGTGTTCGTGACGAATTCCTCGTGCAGCAGCTCTTCCAGTGTCTCCGAGAGGCTTCCGACCTCCACCGGAAACCCGAGCTTGATGTGGCGCACCAGCGAACCTTCTCGCGCGGTCACCACCAGCGGCGTACGGCTCCGCAGTCAACAGTCCATCCCCGTGATCGGAAGTGAGCTACGGCTCTCGTGGGGACACCTTCGCCCACGGTCTCGACCCACTCGACCACCTCCTGTTTTTACCACCGCATAGATTATTGTGAAAACCGGCTGCTTTGCCCATTTCGTTTGCTAATCGGCCGATTTAGACGCTGATTAAGCAACCTCAATATTTCGTTATAGACCGACCGACCCTTAACTAATGGCACTAACTCAATTTTATGGCATGAATAGCCTGACATATTTACAGCAGGACACCGAATTAAATGACTGGACGACGGAATGCCCACTTTGTCGTGGGTATTGTGCTTGGTCATTGCATAAATCTCTTTTCAGCCAGCAATTGTGCCACATGCCTACACCAGTTCGCGTTGGCGTCAAGATCGGTTGAATCACGAAGACGAGCAGGACAACTATCAGTGTACCCATCCCAGTGTTCGAATTCAACGAGGGAACTGACAGTTTTGAGGAGTTTACTAGAAAGGTAGAGGACCGAGTTGTTGCAAGTTTGAGAAGTTATGGAAAGAAGACGATCCGGCCCGACTCCAGCGTCTACAGCAAGCCTAACCAAACTGCACGCCAGCGAGACTGGGTTCCGCTAACTGCCACTACGTTCGCACTTCTGGTTGCAGCCGCCCGCGCTAACTACGAAGACGCACGAAAGACACAGGGCCGTTCGAGATTGGGGTGTTCGTTTTCGCAGCGAAGAAGCCACGTAATACCATGAATGGTACGCGTCGTGCTACAGCTCCGCGTATACAAGAAGCGGCATGCAATATTGACAGTGTTTAGAACAGGCCCTGACATTCAAGCGGGTGAAGTTACAAGGACCCATTGGGCAATTTCCCAAGCCCGGCAGCCGCAGACACCGAGGTTACCGTCCCCGACACAGCCACATTTGCCCAAGCGCAGCATCTTGATGCCATGCGTGCCGAGGAGGTAGAAAGGTGGAGAGTGCGTTCGAGACCATCTCGGTCCGCCTGAACGGATCGCGGGAGATTCCGCTTCCCTCAACGTGCCGAGCTACGGCGAGCGCTAGGGCTACCCAACCGAAGCCTCATGACGAGTGGGGTGTTTGCGTCGTTTGTTGCTCCAGCAGAGCCATAGGTAGACGTCTCGGATAGCGAGCACATAGTGCAAATAAGCACCACAACCGTACCAAATTAATAGAAAAACATGCTTTGATTTCTCGATATACTCTCGCTACGCTCGTAGTTAGTCCAGGCCGTTCTTGGACGTCTCGTCCATGAAGATAAGCTGCTCTGGGTAGCTGTAGAAGCTCCGCATCTTGGCCATGTAAGTGTCCACTTCAAACGGAACAGACTCGCGAGCTCGGCGCTCCAACACCTTGCGAGAAAGCGCCAGGTCGAAGCGCAGCAGACGCAGGATGCTCGTCGCCGATAACCCCTTGCGCTGTTCGGGAAAACGCGGCTTGACTTCTCCTAGTAGCTCCTCCACATAGAAACACGGGTGGTCTTTCACGTAACACGAGACATACGAAACAACAGCCGGCAGAAACACGGGCCGGGACGCTCGCTCTTCTGCAATTACGTGCCCAGTAGTCTTAAACTGGGCGTACCATCTCCTGACAGCCCGCCCAGAGACACCCAAAACACTGCCAACAACTTCACAGGGAACCGAGTACGCGTAGTGAAGCGTAACCGCGCGCCACCGGTAGTCTGGACCGTGTGTCTTCTTCGGGGTCTGTTTCTGCTTGTCTGTATATGCTGACTGGCTCCCAGCCACTGGGACGCTCATCCTTTTAGACTTCATTTTACTCGACACATCGCAGATTTATCCCTAATTTTATCGATTTTGTACAGACCGATTTACAGTGACTTTGCAGCATACTTATGGGTGCCCAGGAACGGACATTCTGCCCGGTTTTCACAATACATTTTATGAGATAAAAAATATGATTAACTTACTGGTGATAGTATTATTATGTAATATGTTGACGATGTTTGGTAGCTATGTATACAGAAACCATGGCCACACAACTTTCGTTTGGCAAGCATAAGAACTCCTCCAGTAAGCGGGTATTTGATAAGGACTGCAGCTATTGTCACTGGCTACGTAAACAAAATAAAACATGTTAATTACGATCCTGATTCTGATATTGCTAAGTTTCTTGCGAGCAAGTTTGCGGATGAAACCGACGACAGTTCGTACCTATTTAATTTTGGTAGGTACAAGGGCAAGTCAGTAAACAAGTATTGACCCAGAACATTTACAATGGCTACTACTGTGTGCAGCTATTAATGAGCTGACTGACTAATTGAATTGATTTTTAGCTCATTGAGGGGGGCACACACGACTTCCAACGTTCAGAGACACTGTCGAAGAAGCAGAAGCGAATGAAATGGTGTCAGTTGTTGGCTCTTTGTTCTCAGAAGCTGAGACGAAAACGAGGGCGCCTGATACGGAGACGACGCCGTGCCCCGTGAGTTTGCTACTACATACGACGGAAACGCCGTGCCTCGTCACATCTCCGCCGGAGACCGATGCACCTACCTCCATTCACGTTTGGGTCGACTATTCTGTGCTCCGTGACGGCGCTATCGGATATAGCGGTTGAGTTCGCCACGTTCGCCGTTCCAACATCTTTCCTGCCACACCGACCCGTGTCCAGTCACCTCTCTATCGCACACTCCCTGTCCAGTTTTCTGGCCGTACGTTTCTGGTTCTTTTCGACGGACAGTGACCTCGCCCACGTGGAGGATTATGTGGTGACCAAGGACTTCCGGTACGGTAAGTACCTAAACATAGGTAGGATAATACATTTGATTAATCGCTCTTACGAATCCCTCTTACTCCTACTCAGTCTGTTCCATCTACTGTTCGTCCCAATGTATAGGATGATCCATCCAAAAGGTTCCCTGCAGGCAGCATAAGGGCAACCAGCGCCAACATATTCCTCAGGCATGATGCCTTCGTCGGCTGATTCGACTTCAGCTGAATTGTTCTTGCACTTACGCTTGTTGTGACCTGCCAGGCCACAAGTTCCATGACTTGAGGGCACATGGCGTCGTCCGAGGGATTTACTTTTGCTGAGCAGCCTCCGCGTCCGGCAATTAGTGTTGTCCAATGAAACAATTTTGATGGTAGTGCTGCAAATTGGATCAATTTTGAGGGCACAGGTGATAAATATCCACCCTTGACTATAAAAAGGTCTAAATTATGTCGCAGTCGCATCGTCCGAACATTGTAACGTCGCAGTCTGTATTGGTCAACCTTTCTCTTTGTCGGGGAAAATTGAAGTTGGTACCGTATCGCAAGTGTCCTATCCAGCAGCTAAATGCACGGACATTTGCAGGCGGGGTTATCCTTTCAAATATGATAATCACATTCGCAAGGGATTTGAAGAATAATCAAACATATGGCTAGCATAGAATGCGACACCGGTCCCGGACAAAAAGTCAAATTAAGTAAATCTGATAGCACCACTAAGTTCCGGAGGGGGGTTACCCCGAGAAACACCCAGCGCGCAAAAGAATTCATCCGATGTCCTACACGTTAGTGCTCGATACACGTGCATGTGTGCGTACGCGCGGGCTTAAAAGGCGAGACATACTAGAGATAAAACTAAACGTCAGCGTATTCAATGTTGTTAACAACTTGGTCTACGTAGTCTTGGTCCTCCGATACTTCGCCTACCTCCTTATCTAGCAGTCCCAGCTTGTCTAAACGATCTACAACTTGGTCAATTTGCTGCAAGGTAACCTCGTCTTCCCCTTCATCACTGGTCTCCTGGAGCACTCCTTTAAAACCATTAGCCATCGTGTTGGCTGTCAAGTCGTCCCATGCGCCAGCAATCCACTCCACCACGTCATTTCGAGTAGGAGCTTGCATCTTGAACGACCCGACAGCCGCCATCGACGCCTCGTGCTCCGTCATCTGCCGCTCGAGAAACTCGATCCAATGCATCCACAGACGAGTCTTTAGCGGGCGGTTTCAGTCGACGTCGGCGGGATGACAAACGCTCGTACACCCTGCAGGAACAGGCATAACATCAACGTTGAGTTCTCGTGCGTACCCGACGACTGGATCTGTCCAATGGCCGCTGAATTCGTCGAGTAGGAGCAACACTGGGGCATCCATGTCGGGCCGCGAGCCGAAGTTGAAGCGCAAAAACTCGATTGTTAGCCTCTCATTCCACCAGCCGCTACCGTTCCCGTAGATGACGACGTTGTGCTGCGCTTGGTGCGGAGCCAGCTTCTTCCACAAGAGCCTTCCAAAACCGTACATCTTGCTATCGTTCGCAGTGCGTGGCTTCTATCTTCGATGGCTTCACCTTCAGCACTAAATACGGCGGGTACTTGCGGCCTAGCGCGTCTCCCAGCAGCATACAGGTGAGCCGATCCTTGTCTTTGCCTGACGATCTCACCCACACCGTCCTCGCGCCTTTCGTTGTGATGGTGGACATGGGCAAGTACTCGAAGAAAACGGGTGTTTGGTCAGCATTGTAGACCACGTCCACACCAAGCTCCGCCATCTTCTGCTTGACCTCGGTTTGGAGGCACGAAGGTGGCATCTGTGTCGTCAGGCTTTATCTCCCTGTCGAGTCTTTGCGCGTACGGCTAGGCGTAGGAATCCCGCTGCCCACCGCGTGACGCCGCAAATAACCCCTTTGAGATACCGAGGTCTTGTGCAATCGCCAGCGCTTTCCGTTGCAGCATCAGGCAAGATACAGACATGGTACGTATTTATCCATTGCACCAAGTGCACTTCTGCATCATGAGTCAGCGTTGTAGCCATTCCACGTAGACGAACCTTGTGTAGCTGGGAAGCTGCCGTCGTCTGCAGAGTTCTTCTAGATGGCCCTGGTTCTTGCGCCACAGGTACACACTTGTTCGCTTGGTCTCCAGTTCTGTTCCGGTCAGCCCCTTGTAAAATTTCGTCAGCGTAGCTTCCATCGTGTGGGTCTCAAAGAAGCGAACTACATCAAGCCTGAACTGGTGAGTTGGCACCGACCTCTTGTATGCGCGTGGGCGCCGCCCGCCGTTTTCAGTGTGCTTCTGTCTTTCTTTGCCCATTGAGTGTGAGGTCAAGATAACAACGACTGGAAGTGCTTGCATTTGCATCCAACTAATGTGTCCCATTTTGCTGTTCACCAGTTTGGTGTCGGATATGACGGGTTTTCAAGTTAAAAATTTCCGCCATTCTTATTGGGTAATTTCAGGTGTCGGATACGACAATTTGCCGGATATGATAACTACTTCTTCCCGCCCTTCAAGGTCGCCGTGGACGCCGGCGTGATCAGCGCCACGGAGAACTACATCTCCATCTTGTTGTCTCGCATCCACGACCCTGGGCAGCTTGAGCAGGAGACACCTGCGGTTGCTTGGCCTCGGCACGGTGCATGTCCATCTGCCACCACTCAAACGAAAACAAAATATTTCTTGTCACAAATGAGACCGTGTTAAACAAAAAGATGCTTACAAACCATTTAGCGTTATCGAGATAATCGCCTTTAAAGATGACCGATAATGTTTCGTACATAACCGAAAACTTAGGATTCGGAAATGTTTTTCGCTCGAGAAAAGCTATTAAACACGTGTAAAATGCCATCAAAATGACGAGCTTTCCGATAATATAAGTTTCACCCGTAGAAGAAAAATTGTCGTCACATTCCCCCAAAATATAGCTCCATATTGACGGCTTGAAAATGGAGATATTTTTCGGGCTACTATATCTCCTCCCATATTTAACATCTCCCGACAAACAAGGGCTCAAAATGAGCGCAAGACACGCCTCTTTACGACGGTGTGCTCAAATCGCGATTCGTACTTAGGTTCGTAAGCATGTTTTTGTTTGACGCGGTCTCAAATGGGGTTGTCAACTCTGCTCTTAATCCTGCTAATGCTATTGGTAGAAATTCACAGTTTGTAAGAACTGTGTATAGGAGGCCAGCTTTCTGTCACGATGGCTACAAAATACCGGTATTTCTACACGAACCTTACACCAACAACAAAACCATGTCAACCTGTCACGCTGGGGCATCTACCGGGAAAAAATGGCCAGTATCCACACCATCCTCACTCAAAAATAGCGCACCGCACACCAGAACCCCATTCCAAGGCCTTGTCACTTTTTGACCATCGCACGCTGCAACCAGCACTGCAAGCAGCATACCACACGCTACACGCTACACACTACACATTGCACACACTACACACTGCACCACTGCACACTATCAGTAGGCTGCTACAACTGCCAACAACATCTAATCCAACTACAACAGCACAGGCACTGCGTGCTCGACGACGACGTGCGCCGGGCAAGCTTTGCCAGGGACAGCACAACAAGGCTGCCCAGCTGTGTCTGCGACGCGCGCACACCTGACTTCACTATGTCAAACCGTGCCAATCAAGGTAATGTTACACAAAGAAGATGGGCAAGTGTCTGTGACGCGCGCATACTTCATTTCACTGAGACTAACTGATGCAATGTAAACGTTTCCACAAAAATCATGTTGAAGATGGGCAAGTGCCTGTGACGCGCGCATACTTGACTTCACAATGTCTGTGACGCGCGCACACTTGACTTCACAGTTTCTGTTAAGAACGGCCGGGTGGCGCAAGTATCTGTGACGCGCGCACACTTGACTTCTGGCCCTTTTTTAGAACCGGCCACTCAATGGCTTCACTACGCAGCTGCGCTGTCCCCTTTTTATGGAAATGCCCTCGATGGCATTCGCTTCCAGACACCGATCATTCATTTCCGATTTTGCGACGGCAGGGACGGACGGCCAATTGGTGACGTCAAGGATGGACCGGGGCAGCACACGCCGAGCCCCCGACCCCGCGCACAGCACGGATGACGGCGACGACTGCGACTGCCTGCAGCACCTGGACGAAGCGCGGTGGCGAGAATTAGCGCAGTGGAGCCAGAATCGCTGGCGGCGTCGTCGGGAGCGTACCAATTCGTACGGGGCTGCTGATGATTACGTGGAGATGGAGCGAGCTGGTGATCACGTGGATATGGAGCGAGCGGGTGGTCACGGGGAGGTGGGTGGAGGTGGTGCACTGGAGGATATGGATTCAGAGGATGGCACCACAGCTGGTCAGGCATTCTTACCCCTGTGACAAGCTTGCTTCAAGCGCTTGCAAGCAACAGCGGCCGCTCAAGAAGCTGCGGCTTCACAAGGAACTTCCAATTTGGTGTGCGAAGGTGGCGTTGTAGAGAATGGGGAGGACGTCACTAGCAATTGGGACGCTGATCTGCTTTCGGGTTTGGAGGTGGAGCGACGCAAGGAGTTGAATCGGCGAAGGCAGCGACGGACACGTGCGAATCAGCGAGTGTGTGAAGATGTTAGCTTCGACAACGAACTCAGCGTGAAGGAGCGGGCAGCGTGCATGAAGAGGCTTCAGCAGGCGCTCGACCCAGAAGGACTTGACCAGTGCGCGTGGGCTGCGTGCGATCGCTTGGTACTCCGTCAGGTCGCCAAACGAACGGACGACAAGGATACCTTCTACCTGAAGAAGATGAAGGGCAGTCTTACGGTCGACAAGAGCAAGATTCCTCAAAAGCTTTTGGACATGTATCATGCTCCGGCTCACTTGACGATTTTAGAGGGCATTATGGTATCACCTCGTGGAATACACAGCTACACTGACGAACATGAATCTTTGCGGGCGTGGGTTTCGGTTTGCATGGAATGCGACCGCGCCATTCAGCGCGGACTGCTACCCAAGTTTGCTATAACTAATGTTTTTTTGTGGGACGACTGGAGCATCATTTGCAGAAGCTGACGATCCCGGAGCGATTCATGACCCAGCTTGCCAATATTTTGGCCCTGACGCGCGTCATGCGAGATGGTCGTCATCGATGCATTCGCTCGCGTTGTATCGCTATGGATTGCACACCAGGACCTCCTGCCTCCCTGCTTCCGCGATCAATGAACGATGTGTCATCGTATCGAGTTGTACTCGTTGGCGATCTTACATCAGCGCAAGTCTCACAAGTACGGAAGATGCACAAGATCAGGAGCAAACAAGTTCGCGACGTGCTGGCCTTCTACAAGGCAAACAATCACCTGTATGCAGATACTATGGAAAATGAGACTGCACTAAACGATCAATATACAGACGTTGCCATTGAACAAGCTTTCATAGAGCATATTGCAGACCTTGGAGGCACGTTGGGTGATAACATGGACAGAGAGCAAGAAAACGTTCGCGGCGAGTCTGATGCATGGCGGGTGTCGAGTGAGGACAGTGAGTGCAGAGTGGTCGAGCGGAGGATTGGATTGACAGATGATGGAACACCGATTCGGGTGAGCGACCACGCGATGCATGAAGATCGAACGTTTGAGGTGCGCAGGAGTAACCATATTGCTAATGATGTCTCGGGTAATTTGCTGGCACGAATGTTTCCCCATTTATTTCCTTTTGGGCGAGGACATCCTGGTGAGCGTCGACAGAACAGCGTATCGGTACAAGAATGCGTGAAATACTATACCATGCTTAGTGGGCGCCAATTTGCCGAGGACGAGCTTTTTCGTTGGTCGCCTTCGACAGGATTTCGCTGTTGAATATGTATTTGCAGAACCACTTCCGGTGCCAGCGCTTTCCACATCTGTTGGAAGGCTTCGAAAGCCTTACTGAGGGGCAGCTGGAAAAAGCTCTATTGGAGAACGAGCGGCGACGGCAGGGCTTTTTACCGTGGAGGCCTACACCTGACTCTGTCGCCCAACGATTTCTAAAAACCGTAGAAATTGGAAGTCGGTCGGTATGGGGAAGCGACGGTGAACGCGCACAATGTCGGCACAATGCGTTTGCATACCAAACTAGGTTTGGCCAGCCAGCGCTGTTTGTAACTCTGACACCCAATACGGACAACTCACTGTTGGCGCACTATGCTGGAATTTCATCTGTTAAGACCCTGTTTGATATGTTGGACGCTCGGTTGCCAACTCAAGCGGAGTTGAGGAGGCTAGTAGGGGGAACGACTGTGCCTCGGCACGCCTGTTCATGAGGCAAGTGGATGCGTTTATTCGCTATGCTCCAGGGATCGATCCTGTCTCGCGTAAGCGTTTATCGTTTCGCGGATTGTTTGGAGACGTCAAGGCCTACTCCGGCATGGTAGAAACTCAAGGGCGGGGAACACTGCACATTCACTTTCTTATTTGGTAGAATAATTGTCCTTCAAATTCGAGTGCTGTGGAGAAAATGTTAAAGTCACACGAAGGTGATTTATTTCGTGAAAAGGTAGCGTCCTACGCGCAAAGTATCGTGAGGAATGAGCTCCCTCTTCCGCTCGATAAATGTGTCTGCTCTAACTGCGGAACATATTTTTCAGAGTTAGTTGGACTGCCGATACCAGACCATTCAAGAAAAGATCCGCGGGCAGATTGGAAACGTCGTGACCGATGCGATGCGGTAGAGCCCCTTCTGATTGAGTGCAGTCGCTGCAGCACTTCATTTAGCTCTCAGTATTTGCTTCGCATTGCACTGCTGAAGTTCCGGCCAAGTTGTTGGCCAGTGTGGGAAAACCATTGTCCACACGCGAAACTGATGAGCAGGCTTGTGTCGAAGCTATTTGTCGTGACACGAAGCAACACGCGATAAACGTTGTAATTGAGCGCGAGTCGACCCATGATAGTTTTTGTAGCGAGTTGTCGACGCAAGAATGTGGACTCATTTCAGCAGACTTGTTGCAGCAAGCCAACGACCGGCAGATGCCTCTCTGCAAACTTGATGATGATCCATTTCGTAACGACGAGTTGACCCGCTTGCTGGAAATCTCCCACCCATCTCCTTTCGATGCACGAATGTCTCGACGATCGCTAGACTACATGGTTTCCGCTCTGGCCGTCCTATTCAACCAGCATCTTTGGTGCCACACAACGAGCTGCATTAAGCAGTCTCGCGCAACATCGAACGACTCATACTGTCGGAACCGATTTCCTCGTTTACGCGTGGCCAAATCGTCGTTTGAATCATCAGGCGTAGAGTTGAAACGAACCTTAGGGCACGAGTTTATAATGGGTTCAACTATGAAATAATGGCCACGTTCAAATGCAACCATGATGTTCAAGTCCTCCTCGGAGGATGTAGCGTTACGGATCGAATATATTATTGTTGGAAGTACATCACGAAGCAACAAAAGCAGGTAGATTCACAAGTTGCAATGGCAGTGGCCGCGCTAAAACGGCGTCAAATGCGTGAATTGGCCGAGTTCGAAAGTCACGGGGGCTCAAGACCGATTTCATAAGTCTAGAAAACGGGTTGCAGGGATGATCTATAACATGACGAATCGCCAAGAAACTGCTGGCCCACTTGCAGCGTTGTATTTGTATCGCGGGTCATGTTGTTATTCCAGCGCAAGGTGCGCGATCCTACCTCTTGGCGACGTTATTCGGCAGTTAACGAAGTCAGCTGACTATTCCTGCCAACTAGTAAATGGCACTGTCAATTCAGAAGACCCCAAGTTTCGTGCTGTATCGTTCCTAGATGGCTATGTTTTTCCGCCGAAAACCCTGTGCAATGTGAATTTGTATGAGTTTACGATGCGGTATTTCAGGAGAAAGAGTGAAGACGCCACAGCGTCGAGGCTGGGTTTCATGGATGGCCACCCTCTTCACAACACACATTGTTTAGGCAAGCGGCACGAAGAATATGTTCCGGTGCTACGAGGCTTTCGGCTGCCCCACAGTGAGGATGATGCTTCGGTTGAAAGGCGTTGTAAATACGCTGTGATTTCACTAGTGCTTTTCAAGCTGTTTCGCGTGTTGATGATTTAATCGATGCCTCAGGTGCATCAGAGGAACAAGTATGGCTGAACTGTTTTGAGCAGTGGAAGCCGCAGCGCAGCCAGTTTGTAAAAGACATTATGAACAACATGGACGATTTCTATAGTGGACTCGCAAAAGCGAATGCACAGATAGAGAAAAAGAGAGCCGCCATGGAAACACGGAATCGTGATAACTCAGATGGCACCAGAAGTGATAGTGATGATGAACTTTACCAAGACAATAATGTTGATGATCTTGATAGTTCTGGAGTCTTGATGGAAGAGGAAGAAGGCGATAAAGATTTGATTCGAATGTGGGACACTGAAGATAATAGCAATGTCGTTTTGGACAGCTCATCGTTGGACCGGCTGCTTGCCCAACCTCAGTGGCTCCGGATAGCAAAGTCGCTCACATCGTTGACATTTTCAGAGATCGTGGCATATTAGCCAACGTCGCCAGAAAGGCGGCTAGAGATGCAGTCAGGGAGTGGCCAACAGCAGCATTACCCCCAGTAACTCTGATGAAAAAGTGGGTCAAAGATACAGACACTGATAATGCATTGCTCACGAGCGTACCGACAGCACTCGTTTCTCGAGATGTGGAGGTAGTGGAACGTCTTGATGCTTCACTCCTGGAGTCAAACATGGAATGGCAGCCGCCAACAAATTACGTAGCAGCCGCTGCGACGATGTGTAAGAGTTTCGCTAGTATTACGGAGACTTCGAGAGCCTACACACTGAACGAAAAGCAGCATTATGCCCTTAAAGCGATTGGAAAGGCCCTGTTATATCGGTGGAGACAAGCAGAGTCTTCGTATGATGGAGAGGCATTATGTTCAGCACTGCGTGACAGCCAGCTTCTGATGTTTCTTGGAGGGGAAGGAGGAACGGGCAAAAGCCGTATCGTTGAAGGCGTACAGGCACTATGCGAAAGCTGGGGTCGTCCGCACTGCCTCATGAAAACGGCATTAACTGGCAAGGCAGCAACGTTGATTGGGGGCGGACGTTAGCGGGTTTCTTGCTGCAGATTCAAAAGAAACACGTGAGTGATGACGTTGCAGCGCTGGAGTTGATTATTATAGATGAAGTATCCATGATGAAAAAATTCCAGCTAGCTCAGCTGGACAAAAGTTTGCAAATTGCAAAGCGAGTTCCAGGTGTGCCATTTGGAGGAGTTCATATAGTGTTAGTCGGTGACTTTTTACAGCTACCTCCTGTCGGCAGACATCCTCTCTATGTAGATCCTTCGAAAAAGGGAAGCTCAGTATCGGGGAGCTCGCTGGGTACGAGTTGTGGCGCGACTTTAAGACTGTCGTGATATTGAAAGAGAACGTTCGCTTTACGAAGGACCCAGAATGGGGCCGTAGGCTCGTCTTGGTATTTGGACTCCGGAGTTTGTTCGACTTGTCAATTCTCGCGTTCTAAGCGATGATGTGTTGAGTGAATCAATCACTAACGAGTCGTTTGGTACATTCGTGACTTCAGATAACTCGACCAGAGTTCCTATTAACGGTTTGTTTATCTCCACCGCTGCAAATCTTCTACCAGAAGGAGAATACCCTGTCCGAGTTGTTGCGAATTTTAGGGGTAAATTGTCTGCACTCCGGCGTTCGGAAGTACGAACGATTATGGGTTTGTTCGGCCGTATGGCTCCATACTAGATTTGATCATTGGCATGCCAATACAAGTCACGCAAAATATTCGCGCAGCAAAACATGTAGCTAATGGAACCTTGGGGCGCTTGGAAGCAATCATTTGCCACCCCGGTACAAATTTTCGGTTGGTTTATGACAGTGCTGCTGGAGGTACCGTGAAAGTTCCCAGTCAACAGCCACCCGCTGTAATTGTCCGCATTGATCGCGGTCCCGGTGCAACATCAATGTTAGGCAGCAGCGACGGAAACATATTTCCATTATTGTTTTACTGTCAAAGTTACTCCTCATGTAATATCGCCCTTGCTGGAATGCTAAACGGGGTACCTCGTTCACTCGCTGTTCGAATACAGCAGTTCCCTCTTGTTTGTGCTGTATCGTCGACCGTTTACAAGGTGCAAGGTGAAACATTAAATGGCATGGTGGTGACTGAATGGCGGTCTAGCAGTGCCGTAGCGAATAAAAAAGAGCAACCGTATTTGTTAGTTTCGCGAGTGACATCCAGAACTGCTTTTGCAGCACTTACTCCGCTGATGAAGGAGGTAATTGAATGCGCTCACCCACCCCAAGCTGCACTTGATGAAGAAGTTCGACTCGAGGGCCTCAGCTGTGAAACAATCGAGAGGCTTAAAAACTCCATAATATAGTGCCGTTTGTCATCGAGCATGATTATTGGGTTTGGTCACCTAGAAAGCAGAAAGAATCTTTCAATCTGCATGGTTTGGAGCGTTGACCGTGTCGAACAAGATGCGGCATCGAAGACAATCCAAAGAGGTGGTGGGGGACATCCTGGTAGGTGAATAGATAATAGATATACAGTACGTGCAGTCCGCATACATGGACGATAATGGACAAATACCTGGACGATACATGCAATCGATAACTGGACTGTAGCACTGGCCAATTTTGAACAGTGTGAATTCATCACAATCATCATTGTCCACCCACAAAGGGTAAGACGGTTGGCTCGGGGCGTAGACCGCTACGTTGATCAAGCGTGAAAAGTGAAGCAGAGTGCGTTTTTATCAGCAACTATTCATATTCATATAATGCCCCGCATTAGTGTGTTATGAAGGAAATATATTGAACTTATCAGCTATTTATCAGCTACATGTACTGACTGCCCGAGCTCGTTTGATATGCTACGAGACATTAAATCGAATAATCGCTGAGCTGGACCCTTCTTGTTCACCACTAAGGGGGTGATAGACGCGCGAGGCAGTTGAAATACATGCCATGGGACCGGTTCAGGTGCTTGCGTAGCGCGTTCTCATCGCGGCCTTTGAACGAGCATTTCCACCCGAAGCAGAAAAGGTTGTCAGCCAAACGTCTGTCGTTGAGCACAGTCACCATTTCAGGGATATTGGCCTCGAGACGGACGTAGAGAGGGGTGTCCAGATACCCGTGAAGGCACAAACGATTGGTGGGATACCCCCACCCTCGAGTAGATGAAGTCACCGCGTAACAGGATCAGGTCGCCCTTGTTAAGCCTAATGAGCTGCCGGCTTGACTGCATCGCGACGTGAGTGTTCCATCCGTAGCCATAGAAGAACGTGTTGTCCTGCGTGGCGATGAATATCGACCCGGGCACCGAGCACACATCCAAACAAGCAGTGACCGGTACCGCAGGCGTGAATTCGCGGCGCACAATCTGGTCGTCAGCCCCCGGTGTCGTCTTCAGAAACTCCCATTCCCCAGAAGTAGCCATAGGAAAGAAGCTTTTGTAGAATCGTTTGAGGTCAAGGGAGAGTTCTTCGGCCTCGGAGTCGGGTACATCCGCGCGGTCTCGGTGCTCGTCAATCATGACACCGTCCCAGGTTTCCGGAATCCAAATGTTCGGTGCGTCGCAAGTCAAAGACTGTAAACGGTCGATCACCTCGTCGGAAATTGCTCTGTAGAGCACCAAGTAGCCCTTCGAGCTAATGCTTCGACGTGAGAGCATTTCTGGCGGATGAGTGAGGCGATGGAAGCAGTTGGTAGTTGGTGGTTGCTTGTGGGTGGCAGAATGAGAAATGAGCTGCCGAAAAACTTATGCTCTGCTCGTTTTGGTGCTGCCACCATGGCAACATATCCAATACGCTGGCGACCATAAGGCTGCCTACTCTAGCGTGGGTTCGAGTGCGCCACGCATCACTGCGGATGAGCGAGCGCAGTTGTTCCATAAGATCTTAATATACAAGCTTCCTTCGAGTTTAGCGCAGCTTCCGCTCTCGCAATGGCCGTAATCTTTGTTGTTAACATTTGCCAGTACGATACATAGCTATTCATTGCTAACAAAATCAAGCTAAATGCTATTATCGCCTACATTGGTGGTTAGTGTCTTGTTTTGTTTATTGCTGTTGTGCCGACCGCATCGCGCTCTACCCCTTTACACATCCGTAGTATATCAACGCTTTCAATCTGCGGCTTTGCATTTGCATAGTCCTTAGCTGCTTCTTGTGCTAAACGCATGAATCTAAAAGAGACAACCGAGTATTGATTAAGAAAATAAGACGTAAATCGAATGCAAGCAGCCTACTAGGAAGCTGGCAGTACGAATTAATTAAATCATATACAACATCTAATTCATTATAATAGCCTGTCATTTGCATATGTCTGGCTGAATTTTCATGGCACTTGTAAGTGCTTCTGTGAAAGGAAAAAAACGATCGATTTTAGCTCGAACATTTGTTGATTATTATTATTCGGGGATATCGTCGACGCTACTATAATTGCCTGTCTCCCGTCCATCTCCCTGCCCATTTGGCTTACACGAATTTAGCGCCATCGATGCTGTGCTTGTGCACTGCAAACGAGGGTTTTACTTTACTTCATCATTCTGTTCACTTAGGCGGACTACATTTTGACAACATTTGGGATCCCAGCTAGCTCAGAGGCCTAAATTCCTCTTACTCGTACCTCATACTTGAGCTTACGCTGCAGCGACCGGCACCAACTTTGAAGTTGAAGCATAAGTTAATGAGGGGACAGCTTGCAGTCCATCTCCCTACACATACTTGAAAGAATACTTGTAAGAAGATACCAGCCCTCGCCGTCGCAACGATGCCGTGCCAAAGAATCATTTCACTACATCACTCCGCTCGCTTAACATCACTAGACCTCGACATGCTTTGGTTTCATATTCTACACTCCGCGCCAGAAGTTATCGCCAGGGTGGGTCGGTGGCCGTATCTCAACCAGTTTTTCGATTTAGAGGCTGCTATTTAGAT
The DNA here is from genome assembly GCA_012656105.1 of Phytophthora syringae. Lineage (NCBI taxonomy): Eukaryota > Oomycota > Peronosporomycetes > Peronosporales > Peronosporaceae > Phytophthora > Phytophthora syringae. The sequence goes on along the minus strand of JAAKBD010000191.1, from coordinate 572,927 downwards.
ATGTGTCTCGTGTTACCGTTACCGACCGCCTACATGTGCTAACGACGTCGATTTCGACGTTCCTGATAGGGCCAGTATACAGACGTCAAAAATTTCACTGTGTCAAAAGTATCGCCACTAGCCGGTTTTGGACCACCACATACAAACTTCTATATAAAAGGAAAAGGTCAAACCTGAATGCATTAGTAGTGAGTTTTACCACCCTTCTTCTCAATGACCTCGATGCACCGCTTCGGCATTGACTGGATAAGCTTCAAAAGCGTCTCTTGTGGAATGTTCTCCCACGCCATTAGAATAGCCTCCTTCAGCTCCAAGACAGAGCGATACTGTCTCCCGTTAGGATAGACAGCGCGAGACAGGATGGCCCACAGATTCTCAATCGGGTTCAAATCTGGTGAACGTGCAGGCCAATCCATCACCTCCACGTTCGCCTCCGCAAAAGCTCATTGGTTCGATGCGACGTATGAATAGACGCGTTGTCCTGCTGGAAGGTGTAGTCGGTGCCGTAGTGTAGATGGGCGTAGGGAAGCAGATACTCGGACAACGTATACACATAGTCGTCCGAGCTCTGCTTCCCAACCAAAACAGCCAGCTTCGTCTTGCCCGTCGCACTGAACCCGCCCCATACCATGACCGACCCTCCACCATTTTGACGACGGATAGTGCGGCGGGCAGGCCGCCGAATGTCCCGCCAGTACTGCTGGTACCCGTCTGGGCCGTCCAAATTCCATTTCTTTTCATCGGAAAAGATCGTGGAGGCCCAGACGCCGGGGTCTGCAGGTACCGGGCCGCCCAGGTGTGGCGAGCAAGCTTGTTGGCTGGCGTCAGGTCCAGCGTGTTGTCCATTTTGCTGTACTGGAGCCAGTCCACACGCGACAGTACCCGTTGGATGGTCCTCACGGACACCTTGACAGCAAGCTCTTCCTTCAGCTGCGAGGCGCTGTGATTCCCTGCGGCAGCCGTACGCACAATCCTGCGCAGCTCTCGGTCTGAGGTGAGGGAAGGGCGGCCTGTACGCTGGCCAACTGGGATGTCGCTCACGACTCGCCGGACGGTGTCCCTGGAGCGCCCTACTCTTGCGGCGATGTTGCTCTTTGAGAACTCCGCTTCGTGGAGGCCTTTGATACGGCCGCGCTCCTCTGGTGTCACTCATGGCTTGTGTGCCATGAGAAATTCTTGACTGGTTGTGCGGCGTTCATCAAATTTACATGCACTCCTTTTATATTGAATTTGTATGTGGTGGTCCAAAACCGGCTAGTGGCGATACTTTTGACGCAGTGAAATTTTTGACGTCTGTATACTGGCCCTATCAGGAACGTCGAAATCGACGTCGTTAGCACATGTAGGCGGTCGGTAACGGTAACACGAGACACATATCTAAGTAGCAGCCTCTAAATCGAAAAATTGGTTGAGATACGGCCACCGACCCACCCTGGCGATAACTTCTGGCGCGGAGTGTAGCTACGTACGAGGCCTCAAAGACTCTTACTGGTACCTCATACTTGCGCTCATGCTGGGATCAGCACTACAACCTATATTGAAGTTGCAGCCCGACGGCTGCCCATAATTTAAAAAAGGGGCCATAACAGCATCTTGCCGTCCATCTCCTACTCATCATTTTAAGAGGCGACAGCACATGCCTCCGCAACGATACCCCGCAAAGAAGAATTCACTACATCACTGCGGTTTATAGTAACGATCGATTTCGACATATTTGAATGTTTAGCCCACAAAACTCCTGACTTGTACCGCATACTTGTACCTCATACTTGCGCTCTTGCTGCTGGCATCGCTACAACTAACATTGAAGTTGCCCATAATTTTAACGAGGGGCACTACGCCGTTTTGCCGCCCATCTCCCTGTCCATAATTTTAAGAAGGCGCCAGCGCTCGCCATCCCAACCATTGTGCACAGGGACCGAGCTTTTACTTCCCTCTATTCAGATAGTTCAGTTAGCTCAGTTAGACTGCGCTACATTTTGATGAGATTGGGGTACCGAGCTAGCTGTACTGCGTTAAACTTTACTCCGTTCTGCTCTCACTGAAGCCGTATATATTTCGTGCGGATCTTTCGTTTTAATTCAGTTGAAACGGTCGGTGGCTTTGAGGCACGTGCTGGTTTCGAAAACTATCCAGCAACTGGCCGTTCTTAAACAAAGATGCATTGAACTCACTTCTCTTCTTGATCGCTTGGTTCGACGTAGGCGCATGCACTCTCTCTACTTTCTTCTAGCAGTAAGGTGCGATCCAACCTACACTGAATGTTAGACAACCCTTTCGACTCATTTTCCAATCTACTCATGGTCGTGAAAGCGAAGTCAGAGCCAGCTGCCACGAAGGGTAGTGCAAGTCGAACCGTGAAGGTTAAACCAACTGTTCAAGTGACCACTTCTCCACGCAGCAGACACAGTGAGGGTTCTACACCGAACCAAGCACCCCCGGCGCCCAAACTGACACCGTATGAGCGGCTTCGCAGCCTCCTTGCGGCGACACCACCCGATGTCGGACGACGCGTCATATCCAGTGTGAGAGGTGGTTTTTCATAGCCCGAATGACAAGTTGGAAACTTATTACTCGGAGTATATTGTTGTTTATATTGCGCAGAGCTCCAAACTGAACTAAGAGTCCTGAATGGATCGGCCATAGAGGTAACGCTCCGAATGAAGTTACTATGGATCTCTGACCACACCTACAGAGACTTCCGACTCGCTCGCTTGCATTTTATCGACGCCGACTCACCGGAGCCCACCCAAGACCTGATCACGGTGCGAACAGCTATTTGACTGCAAGTGTGTGGACAAGAAATTAACCTTTTCGTTTGTATTGTCAACAGCTTTTTAGGGAGCGCTACGAGACGAACGCGGATACTGTGAACTCCCTACTTCTGACAGCTACTATGTGGAACATGGAGTTTGGATCGGCGGACCTCCCGCCCCCTGGCAGCGTCGTCACTATGAGCGGCTACTCCAATCTGAAGCTGTTTCGAGACACGGACTGCCAAGCTACCATTAAGCTGAAGGACCTCACGTGGGAGAACAGCATGTAGCAAGGCGTAGGAGTTAACAGCCTCACAATTGTTCGGTAGCACTTACAGTAAGCGCTACGTATATATCACTATGTATACTGGATCAGTGTGGCTAGTTCCATATATATGGTGCTCCGTGCTTCAACAACATATTTGAAAAGGGGGATGAGCAAACCTGGAACTGGGCGTTTGTGCGGCTGAGTCAGTCACGGACAATAGGGCCATTTCAGAAGTTGCAGCGCAAGAGGAAGAAGAATCAAGGTGACTATTGCTAATATTTGTCAGGCTCGGAGCAATCTTTAACTAACCTCTGAATGCAGATGGCGAAGACACAGGGCGCGCGAAACTATAAGCCGGCCGAGCAACAGCACCTGCTAGCGACTGTTGCTGAGAGTATGCCGCTGCGAAAGGCTGATTGGGACGGTGTAGCAGAGCTGTACAACAAGAACAAGGACGATCAGTGGAAAGCGCGCACCACAGCGAGCCTGAAACGCAAATTTACATGCTTGTGTTCGCGCACGAAGAACCGCAGCGGCATAAGCTCGATCGAGACGACGGCATTCGAGCTGAAGCGAAAAATCAGCAAGAGAACTCGATCCAGGGCTCGTCACGATTTCCACTCGCACCACACCGAACCGTCGGAAAACGCGGCCTATCGCGAGCACCATGCAGATGCAGTATCTATAGGTCACGGACCACCGGATCGCGCGACTTGTTCACCTTCATCATACACCGCCGCGGAAGTGGCGTCGGCATTCAGTGATGTCGTTCAAAGCACCTCAACGGAGACAGAGCGATCGCTATCCGATGGTCGACGATCCGCATTGTCTTCTGCACCAGTAGCTGCTGATGCTACTCCGCAAGTTGGTGTCTCCAATCGACGACGGACATCGATCGACGTTGAAGCACCCAAGACCAAACACATCCACTGCGACGTGATGCAGCTATTGCTGTGGTTTCAACGTCACGATGAGCAACAACTTGCACGCTGGCACGACATGGAGAACCAACACATGCTGGATCGATGCGCAGCCGGCCGCAGACAGCAAGAACTATTGGAGTGTATTGCGTCGCTTCAAGCGAAGTTGACAGGCTAGATGCAGACTAGATGCTCTTTATTCATTTGCTTTTGTTCGCTACATGTAGCTGCATTATTATTCCATTGGACCCTGCTTCTTCTATTTTATTCGTATTCTCTATGAATCAGTGCAGTAGAGCCGAGCTCCTTCTGCCGCCGGCGAAAAGGATGTTTTTTTAAGAATGGTACATCTACGACGGGCTCCCGTGCATTCATCAGCCGGTCGCTGCTGTCACTTTTCAATCTTCTCGAGTACTCCAAGGTGAGAGGCCATGCCTGGTCGCGGCAAAGGTGTCCGTGGGGATGCCCAAGGAAGACCCAAACGCCATCGATTCGTGTTGCGGGACAACATTCAGGGCATTTCAAGAAACTCTATCCGTCGACTTGCTCGTCGAGCCGGCGTCAGTCGCATATCTGGTTTGGTATGCGAGGAGACACGCGCTGTTCTCAAGGTGTTTGTTGGCAACCTCGTTCGTGACGCAGTGGTCTACACGCAACACGCAAATCGAAAGACAGTCACCACGATGGACGTTATCTTCGCTCTCAAGCGCCAGGGTCGTACTCTCTACGGCTTCAGTACTTGAACATGGTCTACTACAAGGCGTACGAACTGGCAAATAGCAGGAAATAATCGACACAATCAACGGAAGCTTGAATAATCATTGTTTGACTCTTAATCAGTGTCCACCCGTGAACCTTAAGACGCTAGCGCTAAGTTTTTCACGCCCTACTTTTATTTTCCTCCCACGGAATGTGTTCAGGGGCTGCTGTCGTTGGCTTCGGTCACCTCAGCTTGGTATTGAGGTCTAGGATCTCGTTCCTCCTCGATGCGCCGTGCCATACGAGCTTGGCGCCTACGGCAGCTCAGACACGTCGCTGTCGCTGTCCGACAATCCCACTTCAACTACCTCGGACATAATCCTGCTCCTCTTCACTGCTGGAACCGAATCATCATCATCATCACCCCTATGCTCTTGTTGACTTGAGCTGCTTGCATCCGTGAGCGGCGCTGCAGAGCTGTTTTCACGATAGCTGCTTGCATCCGTGTGAGGCGCCTCTGTACCTTCTTCTCCGTACTGTCGACGCTGAAGTGATTTGATTCGCACGTCCTGGGCCCGATTCCGTTCATCACGCTCACGTTTCAGAGACCTGGCATAGGCGTCCACGCAATAGACATCAGCCTGCCCAGATATAAACCTTGTCTGATCCACGTTTTGTAGCTGAACCCGCAAACGTTCACGGGCTGCAACCACTGGACGACTGGTAGAAGCGTAGCGATCTTGAAGGCTATCCCGGGCCTCGATAGCTGCAATTGCTCGGTTGACAGCCTCGTCTTCATCCAGGATGGCCTGCCGGCGTCGCTCAAGTAACGGGTCCATCGCGTTTGCCACGCTAGCCAATATGCCACACCCAATCCCCCACTCCCAGCTTCTATTCGTTCAGCGGAGCGCGCGTTCTGCCACATTAACTTGATAGCAACGGACGATGACATTTTGTCAAATGCTGTCAGTCATGGCAACGGTGTGGTCCGAATCCTGGAAACACGCATACTTGAATAACGCATATAACGCTGGTACTGCATATATTGATTAATGGTTTTATATTCACAGTTTGTAAATCTATTATATATCCTGTAGAAACGCATATGAGGCTAATATTTCATGTTTGTACAAAATTAGAGATCACCACCACACACCAAAATTGGAGGTCACCGTTGGTGACCTCCAATAATGATTCACCACACCACAAAACAAAGTTGGAGGTCACCGTTGATGACCTCCAATTTTGATCACCAGGTCCACACCAACCGTTCTTACAAACTGTGACATACCGCCGGGACCCACGGGCCCGGGCTCGCAATACAAATTTAAATTACGTCTGCAGAAGAAAAAAGTTGTTGTTGATGTCAGAGTTGGACTATTTGCGATACACAAAAAGTGTTTTTATTGCGCATGCAAGATATATTCCGTACAACAGGTTCTGTGTTCCGTACATAGTTCGGGTGCCGCACACAGTCTTCAAATCAAAAAGCAACCGATCAATCAGCAGCAATGGTCATGGAGGTTCGCGTGCGTCGCCTGTCGGTGTCGATGGAGGAGGAGCCGGTGGAGCTGCCAGACGAGTCGCAGATCGTGGTGGTGACTCCCGGCCAGGTCATCAGCACCGAGACGGGAGCGTTCCTGCGCGGCCACGGCACGTACCTGAGCGGCCGCAACGAGTTGGTGGCCAGCGTGGCCGGCGTGGTGGAGAAGGTGAACCAGCTCATCACCGTGCGGCCGCTCGTGTCTCGCTACATTGGAGAGGTGGGCGACATCGTCGTGGGCCGCGTGACGGACGTGGCCAGCAAGCGCTGGAAAGTGGACGTGAACGGCCAGCAGGACGCCGGGCTCATGCTCAGCTCCGTGACGCTGCCGGGCGGCGCGCAGCGTCGACGCACGTACGCCGACCAGCTGCAGATGCGCGCCTTCTTCGTGGAGAACGACCTCATCTCGGCCGAGATCCAGGAGGTCCGCTACGACGGCTCGCTCAGCCTGCACACGCGCAGTCTGCGCTACGGGAAGCTCGAGAACGGCCAGTTCGTGGCCGTGGCGGCGCCGCTCGTCAAGCGGATGAAGCAGCACATGGTGACGCTGCCGGGCATCGGCATCGACGTGATCCTGGGCACCAACGGGTACATTTGGGTGGCCAGGAGCATGGCCGCCTTGGGAGACGACGACGAAGACACCAGCAGCAGCATGGAGACTCGCGTGGAGGTGCTCACGGCCAAGAGGCAGCTGCACGCGGCCACGCCCATGAGCGTGGACGACCGCCGGAAAGTCGCGCGGGTCTCGCAGGCGCTGCTTCGACTGAACGAGCAGTTCCGCCTCATCACGCCCGAGAGTATCATGGACACGTACGAGCTGCTTGAGTCGCAAGGACGGTAGATAGCTGAACGACAATCGGATAACCCGTCTTTAGAAACAAACATGAACTCGTTTAGAAACGATCCTGCGACTTTTCATTCATAGATTTCTAAGTCAAACACAAAAATTAGAAATGGCGGCCCACGGCAAACCCCTGCGGGGCTCGAGTGCATGGCGACGATGGACGACATCACGGAGGCGGACGGCAACTACTGCGAGTTCGAGACGTCCCCGAGCGGCTCGTGGCACGCCGCGCGCTTCTGCTCGGAGGTGGTGGCGCAGCTGCTGGGCACGCAGTTCCACACGTTCGTGAAGAAGGTGCAGGAGGCGGACTGCAAGGCGGAGCTGCGGCGGCTGGTGGCCAAGGGACCGCCCGTCTGGCTGGAGGACAAGCATGCGCTGCCGATGCCCGAGGAGACACGCACATCACCCGCGTGTGGTTCGCCAAGGACGACGAGGAGCGCAGCGCCAAACTGGACGGAGCCGTGGAGGGAGAAGCGCGCGACGCCTTGTGGAAGGAGCTGCAGCAGCTGCTGGCCGCCATGGAGGAGGACAAGGAGGAGGTTCGGTGAAGACAGCGGGGTTGGGGCAATTGGGGGATCATTTCTAAACGCATCTTAGACTTTTGTTTTTAAGAGAAAGTTGTTTTGCTTTTTCTTTTGATGTTGCAGATGCTGGTGGCGGAAGTTTACTTGTCGTAGAAGTGGGGACACAAGTCGTCGGGTGGGGTGACAGTGAGAGACTCGAGCGAGAAGCTGCTGCGGTCGCGGAACTCGATGAGACTGGGGTCGACTTCAGTCTCGGCGTTCTCGGATGTTTTTCGGGTGTTGATGCAGAGGGTGGTGATGTTTGGTACTTGGCGAGCGTGTCGATGGTTTGGGTGAGCCACCGTCGTCGGCCTTTTCTCGCGGCGTCGTCTTCTTCGTCATTGTGCACATGACGCTGGGATTCCTGGCGTAGCAAGTGGTGAGCACGCTCAAGCGTTTTGAGTGCGATTGATTTGGTTTCCATCTTGCTCTCACGGTCGTCGGCGATCAGTGCGCTTCGCTCTCGTGGAGGCGGCACGAGTGCACAAATTGCACGCGCTGAAGATTCCAACAACTTTGGGGAGTTTTGAGCCGAGCACCGCTGGCAAAGGCGGCAGAGCAGGAAGTGTCCGTCAAGTTCCATCACCTGCTGCCGATTCGGCCTCGAGTGCGCAATGACGGCGAAGCACTCACACAGAGCAATCAGAGCTGCACCCAGTCCGCCTTCGTCCTCGTCCTCTTCTGCTTCTGGGATTGCACCGAGAGCATACAACAGCACTTGAAGACCATTCTGCGCGACCACTCGAGCTTTATTCGCCGGGTTCTGGTGACAGATGCAAGCGAGTGCTGTGGATGCAGCCTCAATTACCGGTGGTTGGCTAATGGAATCCACCAGCAGTTGGAGAAGTAGCGTTGATGCGTTGCTGTAGCCGATGGTGAGCTGGTTCACCGAAGTATACGCGAGATTGGCAAGCCCGACAGCTCCAGCTCGAACCAGTTGAGGACTACGTTGCAGATTGTCAGCTGTGAGGCATGCTGTCAGTGCCATGGGCGCTTCAGCCGCCATCAGTGAACTCTGGTTGACCACGTGATTAAACGCCATATTGCCGAGAAGTTTGGCCGCCTCGGCCTGCACACCGGCGCTTGTGCTTTCTCGAACGTAACGTATTACGATTGGCAAGAAGTACGGAGTAGCTGCGATTTGAGACCGCAGAATTTCAGAATCTGGAGCAGCAAATGAGGCAACGAACAAGTGAGTTTTACACTACCAGCAGCAGTCATGTCAAAGGAAACTCGCACCATGAGACAGGTTTACGAGCGCACTCAGCATATTTTGGTTGACAGCAGAATCCCATGGAAAAGGAAGCTTCTCAATCGTTGTGGAAATATTCTCCTCGTCATCATCATCTCGCTTTTCTCGGTTTCTCGGCGGAATTTTGGGTAGGAGATGCTGGATTAAAAAGCGAACGACATTTTTCGAGGCCAATACGCGCTTGTTCGGAACGTAGCTGGCCAAAGCTGCACACAAACGCGAAGCCTCAACGAGAACTCGAGGGTTTGGAGAGGTTTCAAGAATATCAACAAGTGGCGCTCCGACGCCAGCCTTGATGATTTGTTCACGGATATCCCCTACGTTTGATGGGGTCGATTTGTGGGATCGCAATTTGCTCTTGTGGATTGCAAGGTGCACGAGTGCTATCAAAACAGAACCCGTGACAACATCTCCCATCTTCTGCTGCAGTAGGTGTACCAGGAAGGGAAGTGCTCCAGCTTCAGCCACCTTCGGTGCTTGTGATGCAGGAAGCAGTGCGAGACTTTGCGCGAAACGTGAAAACACGTCTTCTTTCGGGTCAATCGCAGGTGATTTTGAAGGAGCTGAGGAGGAGAACAACTTGTCTTCGGCGACTTCGGGTGACAATATAAACCGACTCTGCCAGTTCTTCTGCGCTTCCTTGTCGTTTCTCTCTTGGTCCAGTTCTGCCTGAAGAGCTGCAACTGTCACCTTCCAGCGTTTTCTCTCCTCTTCCACTGCTGTTTGTTGAACCAGAATTTGGTCGCGTTTGGTGCTTTGCAGCATCTGCGAAAGATCGTGAACACGGACCTGCAACCTGTTCTCCTCAAATTATGCAGCGATAGCAAAACGAGTTGTTAGCTGTGCGGGTACTGACACCATTTGCTAAGCTCGCACTTGTGGACTTGTGACTCGAGGTCACGAATTTGAGCTAGTGATCGATTTTCACGCAAGTCTTTCTCTTGTTGAAGCTCCACGAGTTGGCGAGATAGTTCGAGCTCCTTTGGCGTGGGAACTTGCGGATACTCCTGTGTTGCGTAGCGAAAACAGTATGAGAAATGAATGATTCCTCGAAATGACAGCCGTGTGATCAATGATTTGTACCGCATCTTCTGGGTCGATTAGAGCACTCGCTGGCATGTTTTCCAAGTGACAAGAGCCGATGGCTGCCCAGACCAAAGCTGAAGACAATCGTGATAAAATAAGCTAAGAGTTCATTATTTGTCTTTGAAACGGACGAGGTGATGCCGAATACTTCGGAAGTACTACGTAAACTGAAATCTTGGATAAGCATTTTGCTAACCTTAAATATGATTTCAACGAAATGTGTACTGTTCTCGTTTTCGGATAGCACGACTTGCAGCCTGGCGACCACATGCTGCCATAGCACTAACTAGCAATTGTCGCTCTTCCTTCAGTTTTTCCTCTTGAGTTTGCAGCATTTTTAACTCCATTGGGTGTCGCTGTGGACGTCCTCTAGGTTTTAATCCCGGATACAGCAACTCAAATCCGCGCGTAGTGTACTCCAAGAAGAGTTTGCGGCACACTGTCTCGTAAAATTCAGGCTGTGAATCCTACAGTCAACCAAAACACAAGTCAGTAGTGATATGCAACAAAATACAGACCTCAGATATACGTACTCGTCTCTCCAACCAGGTCGCTACGTCACACCCAGTCGTAGGAGATATATTTTCGCTAGTCAAAGTCAGATCTTGTGTCTTCAAGGTGTGTGCTTCAACACATCGGACTTCCAGCGAGAAGTCTTTGCCCAAGCGAACTGTGAGAAGAGCGACAAAGGTTGCATAACTTCGGAAGGAGAGGATGCGTGCCTGGCGATACCGAACTGGAAGCTGAAAGTCGAGCTTATTATCGTGCTGACATGGATAGAAACATAATATGTTATATGCATTGGTAACTTCATCACTCTGACATGAAGTTGTAAAGCTTTCAGTACCTTCCAAATGAGGCACGGGAGAATTTGCTTTGCATAGTCTTCCATCTTCTCGGTGTATTGTTGGCTTTGATCAGCCTGTCGACGTAAATGTATCAGCACACTGAAGATAAGTGAGCGATAGTAACCAAAGCAGCTCGTACCTCAGATCGTCTCTTTTGGCTATGAATTGACCCGGATCGAGAGTAGGCAAGAAATGCAACAGGAAACAGAACAGAGCTCATTCGGCAACCGGTAGCGCAATAAGCCTCAATCTGGAGGATACGCAGACTTTGATGCATTTCAATACGCACAATAGTGCGAACGCGATCAATTCGACAAACTCCAATGAATCGTGCGTTTGGCCAAAGTCGAGCAGCTAGACCACTTCGTAAGCTCGTTTGCGTGGGCATAGGTGCAAAAACGTGCAAAGAGGTAGTGTTGTCATCAGCGAAACCTGGAGGGTGGGGCACTACCATCGCTGTCGCATTCTTCTTTTGGTTAGATTCGTCACTCGCATTTGATACACAACTCGATGCTCGCTTCTTGAAAAACATTTTCTTCCCGTCGAACCCGGTAACGACGAAATCGGCGTCTGGAATGCATGGAATTTTGGTGAAACAAGTTTGACATCTTTGAGTTCGGCTGCGAGAAGCTGAAAACTTTGTTGAATTTCACGGTTGATGGTTGCCATCTTGCCCACGATCTGCTGACACTGTTCGCGTCTAGGGAGACACAGAAAGGGTTAATCTAAGCATTGTGATGGTGAAGCAGACGCAGCGTACATCGAGTCTTGACAAGGAAAACAATTTAGCTCGCGCTGAAGCCTCGCAATCGTTTGCGAAAGGATCGACTGAGTGTTGATGTCACCACTCTAGCTCACATACAAGTTCGCTTCAACTTCGCGGCACTAATACAAGTGCACCAACCTACGCACCTCCGCTTTCTGCTGGTTGAGTTTGTGCTTGATTTCCTTCATAAATCACCACCGAGATGTGAGAATTGTTGGCCGCTTCCACGCACTCACTGCGTATACGTACCAATAATTTGCCTAGAGTTACCTTGGCTGTAGATATCCATCTCTGCCGGCTGTCGTCCGATACGGGACGGAGGGGAATAGTTTTTTCATCACTTTGTATCCCCGTAACATGTTGAGGAATCGCCTTCAGGCGCTTTCTCTTGTCTTTGTGACTGTTTTCCGTTGCTTGGTTCGACTCATTGCAGACCTGTGGGGCTTTCTCGATCTTCGACAGTTGAGGTCGGGGACGCTGCTTGTATCTTCGTTTGGGGAATTTGAGACTGGTGCCGAAGAAAACGAGGGGCGGCTGACGAAACAAATGAGCAAGAAAACTGTGAAAACAAGCGTGCGTCTTTCTTCATACCAACCTGGTAGTACGAAGTGCTGGCAGCGTTGTGCGCGTCAATATAAGCGACCGAGGCAGGGGTCGAGGGACGAGCTGCGGTGCTCCATTTCGAGACCAGAGTGTATGTCGTTGAAGTCAGCGAAACGAACCGACTCGATGGTCAGGATAGATGCAGAAAGTGGCTCCTTTCAAACGGACTGCTTTCTATCGAAAGTGAGTCCACTAAGACAGAAACCCTGGGTTGTAAGCAGAACTGTTGGGCGACGAACAACAGCAGCTGGAGACGCTCACATTGCTGGTCTATGACTTTCAAAAGTATAGTGACGGTATCTACACACACCTGGAGTACAGAGTGATATCCGAGGTGTACGAGGCCAGTACGAAGCTTACTGGTCTGTCGGTTGTGACGATTCCGGAATGGTTCGTCCGGGCTTACGAAACGAGACAAAGTCGCTCACGTGGACGTGGAACTCTTGTCAAAGCAGAGCGAGGAGCTTTGTATTCGTCAGGCTTCAGCCTGGTGGGGTCTGCACCAGCCTCACGTCATGAACTATTCGGAGCTTGTCACGTCGGGAAGTCGATTGTCTTGGTACGAGGAAGTGATCAATGTGTGAAGAAATCCGGCTCGACGCTGCCGAGTCGAGACGTACTCGGCAGAACGGCTCACGTGCTCCAGTTCTTGCAAGACACGTCGTGCCAGCGAATTTGAGACTTGAGCTTCTTTTCTCAGCGGAAAATGAGCACAAGGTTATGCTTCATGGTGGACACGTCCGACAACATCACTTAAAAAACACTGACGCAGCTCCAGGAGACTCATTCCAAGTCTGGTCACTCGCACCTCTGGGACCAAAAACCTCTTCAGCCACCTCACGAACAACTTGGAATCGTGAAGTATACTCAGCAGTATATTGACCCAACTCTCAAGCTGTCGACAGAATCTCTCCTCCAAGAAGTCACACGACATACTGAATGAAGATGCGAACGAAGCTACCTTGACGGACGGCTACGTTTTCGATCGGCTTACGATTGTGCCCAACCACCTGCTTGGCTCCCGATTCACGATTGGAATCAACACTGCAACTTTCTCCGATTAAACCAGCAGGGGTTGTTCCAGTCGGCGTACAGTCTTCTTGTTTAATGAAGTTCAAGCCTTCCCTACTTCCTGGAGAAGTCTCTCTTGCCCCCACTCTTCTCCACGAGCCTCGTACTCTCAATCACGATGTCGTGGCTCAGAGCTTTGCACATGTCATAGACACACAGCGCAGCCACGGACGCCCCCGTGAGCGCCTCCATCTCGACGCCCGTTTTGTGCGTCACGTGCACTTGGCACTCGACGTGAATGGCGTCGGGCGCTTCCACTGTCACGTGCACCTGGCAGTTCTCGAGGGGCAGCGGGTGGCAGAAGGGGATGAGCGCGCTCGTCTGCTTGGCGCCCAGCACCCCGCGATGACCGCCGTGCTGGAAATGGGTCCTTTGGGCCCAAAGAGCTGCTCGCGGTCCCCAGTTTGAAGCTCCTTCAGCACCTCCGGCGGCAAGCGGATCGTGGAGCGCGCGGTGGCCGAGCGCCGCGTCACGCGCTTCTCCCCACGTCCACCATACGCGGAGCGCCGTCTCTTCCCACGTGCGTGAGCTTCCACGCGTCCTCGGCCGCTCTCGTCGACAGCCGTCGCAGTCGCAGTCGTCCCAGCATGATTATAGGAATTGGGCTACAACATGTTATATAGTCCGCATTCTGCGTCTATCACTGTAATTACTGGCAAGTATGTCCATGTTTAATGTAGTTCTAGTATTCTTAGCTATGTTTCCCTTGGGCTATAAAATGTAATTTGCTGCTCTCTCCCTTGGCTGATAAATTACACTTCTAGCCGATGGTATTTTTGCTGGGGTCATTTATCCCCAAGAAGCCAGCCAGCCAAGTCTTCTGCACTCTCGTGATCGATGGCGATGGCGCAGCTCGCGTCGTCCACGCCCAGCGCCCGCGCCGGCTCCGGCCCCGCGGGCGGCGACCCGCGGGCGCAGATACAGGCGCTGCTGGGCCAGTTCGACGCGCAGATCAACGCCATGAAGGACTACCCGGCCAAGGACACGATCAACGCGCTGACGATGCTGGCGGAGCGCGCGCAGTTCGCGCCCGAGCTCGTGAGCTTCCTGGAGACCAAGATCCACCGGGTAATGACCCCACTTGTGTCACTAAGAGAGACGTCCACCGTCTGTCCGTCTTCCATCTCTTCCTCTCTCTACTATCCAGTCCTTATATCTACTAGGTTTTATACATTTATTAGCCGTTTTAGCCCGTTTTTGCTGCCTCTGAGAGGTTAACTCTCCTAGGAGTTTGGGACTATAGAGAGATGGAGAGAAACTGCACGACGAGAACAGGTTGGCAGCAACTGCAGAGGACACTGGAGCTCATTTTGTGTGTTTTTGGCTGACAGGTGGCGCCCAACTGTAAACTGCCGATCTTCTACCTGACGGACTCCATCCTCAAGAACGTGCGAGGGCCGTACGTGGCGCTGTTTGCGGCCAAGATCGTGCCGCTCTACTGCAACTGCGTGCGCCAGGTAACGACTGTGCTTTTACTGCGAGAAAGAAGAATAAAACACTTACGTTTCGTCTTGCACGGTGGCATTTTGCTCGTTGGGCTTTTGGTTGCAGGTGTCTGGCAAGGACTTGAAGCGGTTCATCCATGTGCTGAATACGTGGGAGACCACGCGGCTGTTTAACAAGGACGCGATCGCGCAGATGCGGAGCGCTGCGAACCGAGCCATGCAGCAAGCGGACCCGTCAGCGCGGTCGGTGCCTGCGAGCATTAACCAGGAGAAGTCGGTGCAACAATCCCGTGCGCCGAGCGCGGATTCGAGCGCGAAGATCGCACAACAGCAGCAAGATATGGAGCTGCGCTCCTGCTGACTAAGCTGCAGAACGACATGGGGATCCATCCGACCGAGCACATGAGTCTTGAAGAAGTGCGTACGAATAACCCAGATTATTACAACCAGCTGCTCGAGTTCCACGCTGCCTCAAAGGTTGAACAGGCAAGCGCTGCACGGGAACCCACGGGTGGTGCCGCTAGCGCACCTCCTCCGAGAGCTAGACTGCAACCGGTTGCTCAGCAGACCCCGGTGGCTAGAGACCCACGACGGCCTTCTGCCGCACAGGACCCACGTTCTGGAGCAGGTCGGGGGCGTCCACAAGCTCCTCCTGCGTCGCAGCCTTCTCGTGTGGAACCTCCTCGATCAAGGCCGACTGCTAGTAAAAGTGTTGCTGACGATGCTGCTGCGGCAAAGTCTTCTAATGTTGCTCATTTGATGCAGTTGTTGAAGCGTAAGCAGCATACGCCTTCCCCACCGCAGGAACTTGCTCGAGAGATTACGAACGAGCCTCGCGCTCCGGACGCGGCTGCTGTTATGTCTATTTTGCAGAAACTGAAAGGCATGGCGAATGGAGGCAATCAATCCGAACCGCCACCTCCTCAAGTACAGACACAAGTGCCCCAGCAATCAAGGCAGCAGGGTGACCAGCAGCAACAGGCCCCGCCCCGCAGCGACCACGCTTCTCGAATGTGGTTCAGTGACAAGGTTATCGCGCACAAGGACCGCGTCGAGTCGAACGTGCAGAAACTGTATGCAGCGCTGCCGCTTGTGTGTCGCGAGAGTGGGCTGCGCTTCCGTGAGCAGGCTCAGCTGGATGCCCACTTGGACTTCCTGTTCCAGTACAACCGCGCGCGGAAAGAGCGCGGCAAGGGCGGCGTGTCACGGTCGTGGTACCCGGACGAAGACCAATGGGTGGCAGATTTCTCGGGAGACACCGCACCCCGCGAGAGCACTAGCAGCAGCTTCTTCGACCGCACACAAAAGGAGAACGACAAGATTGCAGGAGAGCAGGCTTCCTGGGAGAAAGCGAGCGTGCCAGTGGATGACGCCATCACCCGCTGTCGGATCTGCGGCGAGAACTTCTCGAAGAGCTGGGACGAAGAAGAGGAGGACTGGATGTACACGAACGCGGTCACTGCCACGATTCACAACACCGGTCCGAACGGCAATGACCAGGAGGAGACCATTTTCCACAAGTACTGCTACGACACAGTGATGTCGAACTCAGAGCACGTCACACCCGCACATTTGATTCCTGCAGAAAGAGACGTCGCGATGAAGGGGCGAACTCGGATGATAGTATGAACGGCAGCAGTAGCGGCTTGAAGCGGTCGCTCGAAGAGGTACGACCCTGCTAGCAATGGGAGCTTTGGTAGAATCACGGCTGACATTTTTGTGTGTTTTAATGTTTCAGGACGACAGTGATAGTGATGGAGATGACGATGTGAAGCGGGTGAAAACTGATTGAGTTTGGAAAGCGTGGCGTGGCCGCACAAAAGGAGAAGCAGTGTCACGTGGATGTAACGATAAATGAGTGCGGAACTGGTATTTCGTTGGTGTAGTGCTTCGGCAGCAACGAACTGTTTCCGATGTCCTCTCTTATTGTTTTGCTTCCTCTATTCAGCTTGTGTGGCGATCTCCCTCCCTACCGGTAGTTTGCAGCGCCAACGCGTGAAGAAACAATGATCTGAAATAAATACAACGCTTTTGCATTTTCTGTGTGTTTCTTACGGTGCTTTTGTCTGTGCAGCAGAGAGCTCAGTCCGCAGCTATGGTGATTCGATCAGCAGGGACCAAGCAGCACAAGCAGCACGTGCGATTCACACGATCCCATTGCTCGGCGTTGAAGCTGTCTGGGCGAGAAGGTAAGTTGCCTTTTGTCACCTCTGAAACAGCCACAGCTTCGATGATTCGCATACCGAACGAGTAAATATCCGAGGACGGACCACGGTCGAAGCTTCCTAAACGCTCCGGTGCCTTCCACCTGATGGCACCAATAGTTCGAATGTCTTGGCGAAAATGCTCGTCCGAAGTTTGTCAGCTTCACTCGGTGATCGGAGCCCACCAGGATGTTATTCCCCTTGACATCGCCGTGGATGATGGGTTTAGTCGGACTCGGCGTAGTCCGAGTCGTAGTCGACTTCATCCTCCGCTTCAACGTCGGGTTTCTTGACAGCTACGGGGCGAGGAGAGGTCTCGTCGAGTTCGTCTTCTGCGAACTCTTCTTCCTCGTTGTCGTCTTCGTAGTCGTCTGCAGAAGCTTCGGCTGGAGGGTCAGTTATAGGGGAGGAGCTGGGGTGTCGTCTTCTTCGTACTCGTCCGGGTCGTCCGCGTACGCTTCGTCTTCAGCTTCTTCGGGTTCGTCGGTCACTTCTTCGATTTCACTGCGAGAGGAAACTGGTTGCTCCAAAACGGGCTCGGGAATCGGAGTTTCCACTTGTTCTTCCGCGTAGTCTTCGTTCTCGTAGTCCTCGTAGTCGTCTTCGGTTGCTGGTGGCTCCGTAACAGCAGCTGGGGGCTCGATTGAAGGCTCAGCTGGAACGTTGTCTTGGTCATCAAAATCGATTGAAGACTCAGCTGGAACGATGTCCTGGTCAGCAGCTGGAGACTCGAGTGTAGGCTCAGCTGGAACGGTGTCCTGGTCATCAAACTCGTTGTATCCGTCATCGTACTGATCCTCAGCAGCATCTTCGACGTCGGGCTTGGGTGGGTCAGCTTCGATCGCTAACTCCTCGGAAGCATCAGGAGCTGTATCAGGAATTGTATCGGTAGGATTGTCGGCCACAGGTGCTTCTTCTACCTGAGGACTTTCGGCGTTATCAGTGGACTCGTCACTCTGAGGTGGGTCAATGACGTCTACCTCCACCGGTGCGTCTCCATTAGCATTATTGGCATCACCCTCTGCAATAGGACTCGAATCACTTGTCACCGTCGGGACATCCACGTCAGCTTCAACGACTGCCTCCGTAGCAAGCAAGCTTTCATCATCGATAGTAACAGGATCAGGTAGCGTTGGAGTCCCCAACGGATCGATTTGTGGTTCTTCTTGGCTAGCCTCCGAAGCGGCCTCAGGCTCTTCGATTCCAGACACCGCAGCTTCCTGTGTTGGGGCTTTGGCCTCTACAATTTCAGAATCGGTTGTTTCTTGCTCCACACTCACCGGCTCAGCAGGTTCCAACCCAACAGTCTCGATTGCATCGTCTACTACACCAGGCACCACAGCTTCAGCCTCCGAAGATCCCGACTCAACTGCGTTCAACTCGGACAGTTCAAATTGCACCACTTCAGGTTTCACAGCGGCAGACTCAATACGTTTGGACTCCACAGCACTGCCTTCTGCTGCTTCAGGCTCCACAAGTTCGGATTCCGTAGTCACGGGCTCAACAGGCTCTGGTTCCACAGCATCAGGCTCAACAAGTTCAGGTTCCACAGCCTCAGCCTCCACAGACTCGGGCTCAACAGACTCAGGTTCCACAGCTTCAACCTCCACAGACTCGGGATCAACAGGCTCTGGTTCCACAGTCTTAGCCTCCATACACTCGGGCTCAACAGGCTCTGGTTCCACAGCCTCAGTCTCCACAGAATCGGGTTCCACAGCTTCAGGCTCCACTGACTCGGGTTCAACAGGCTCTGGTTCCATAGCCTCAGTCTCCACAGACTCGGGTTCCACAGCTTCAGGCTCCACAGACTCGGGTTCAACAGGCTCTGGTTCCATAGCCTCAGTCTCCACAGAGTCTGGTTCCACAGCTTCAGGCTCCACAGACTCAAGCTCGACCGATTTCGGCGAAGTAAACTCAGAGTCCACAGCTTCGCTCCCAACTGATTCCAGTGGCGCAGGCTCAGCGTCTACAACTTCAGCATCAATTGGCTCTGGTGTAGTTTCGGAATCTGCCGCCTCAGGACCCACTTCATCAGAGTTCGCAGACCCAACTTCAGGTTCGGCAACTACTGGTTCTGATACAGCTGCTGGCCCCGCGTGAACCGAGTCGGCGATAGCACTTTCGGCGGGTTCCACTGTATCTTCTTCTTGCACAGCACTTTCAGGTGTAGTGAGGTCGGCATCATCACTCGGAGCCTGACCTTCGTTCAGCTGTTCACTTTCGGACACAGCACTATCGTGTGGGGTCTCCTCGTTTCCACTGTTTTCAGGGACATCGGCACTTCCGACTGAGCCCATCTCAGTAGTAGGAGTAGCGTCGGCGGTGTTTTCAGCATCACTTGGATCTGCAACGGTATTTTCATCATCAAAACCCTCGTCATACTGCTCCTCGGTCGATAGTAATACAGGAGCTGTTGAAGCTTGTGCCGAATCATCAGCGCCAAGGTCTGGAACGTGCAGCTCGTTATCTGCGACTGCAGGACTTTCAGCCTCAGCAACGGCGTTGTCACTGGTAATCGATTCCTCTTTACCAGGAGAAGCAGTCGTTTCCACGGCTGCATCTTCGTGTGTCTCCGGCAATTCAGACGGGAAGTCTTCATCGTACGCTGTAGCATCCACAGCATCTTGAGCTTCTGCTTCTGGCGTGCTGTTGAAGTCATGCTCGGCATTGTCAGAAGTATCGTCAACAGCTTCCTTCGTTTCTACCGTAGTATCAGTATCACCCGCACCCTGTGTATCGTCAGCATAGTCATCAGCATCTTCCACCAGTTCGGGGCCTCCAGAGTGTCTACCTTTTCTTGTATTTCAGTAGCTGGACTTGAAGCTTCTTCTCCTTCAGCGAGCTGGTCTTCCGTTGTCTCAGTTGCATCATGTACTTCAGCCTGAGCAACCTCGATACATGAAGGTTCATCTGCGCTCGACTTGCCGGCGGAAGAGACTTCCTCGCCTACACCTGATTCAGTTTGAGCGATTTCATTTTCCGAGACTACATCCGTCGCAGTGGCTGCATCATTCTCGACATCGAAACCAGCATCTTCATACTGGTTTTCATCGTCATCAAGCTCTGTGGACGGTTCTGCCGTAGTCTCAGCTAGAACAGAAACATCAGCTGGAGTTGGGGTAGGATCTTCTTCAAAGGTATCATCACACTTAGTGTAACCCGGTAGTTCCTCTGCGGTGGTGTTCTGTGTTGTGTCCACAGTGTTTACTTCAGTCGCATCTGAAGTTTCCGCCACAACAACGTCAGCACCATTAACTTCGACTGGATCTGCAGTCTCAGACGCATGCTCTGGTACTTCTTCCGCCAGAACACTAGCAGTGGCACTTTCAGGTTCAGGGTCTGCAGAATCTTCAGGAGGACTAGGCTGGTTGTTTGGATTAGCTGGCTGCAAATCAAGCTCAGGCAATGCTACATCTGGCCCAGGGTTCACCACTTCCTCGATTGAAGACCCAACGTCATTTGCTGTAGATGGCGGCTCAGCTTGATTTACAACATCGACAACCGGGCTCACAGCCGATTCAGACTCGATTGGCACTTCTGAAACAAAATCATTTGCTGTGTCAAGCGCCACACTCGGTTCGGCTTCATCTGCAGGACTCGGAGGGTTTTCTTCAGCGAGCTGTTCAGACTCAGGCAACACTTCTAACGTTGTAACAGGATCATCGGTGCTGTCTGTCACCTCGGGTGCAGGAGTGCAAACATCGGAGCTCGTTTGTTCCACTGACGGCTGAGCATTTGGCGCACCGTTCTGCAAGCTCTCACCCGTACTTTGGCCCTCAGCACTGGGTGGTGATTGTTCTTCTTCTCCGTCGTCGCCAAAGTCATCGTCGTCATACGCTTCCGGCTGTGCATTGGAATCCGAGTCTTCTAGCGCTCCCTCTCCTGCTGGAGGAGTTATGGGGATTTCAGGTGCTTCATTCACTGATGCGTCACTTTCTGCTGACGTCTCGCTGGGGTTTGCATTTACAACCGAGAGAAGAGCTGAGGGATCGTCATTGTTCGCAGCAGGAGCAGTAGATGAATTGTCGTCTTCAAGAGCAACTTCATCAGCACTATTGACATCTAAATCATCAGCATACTGGTCAGCTTCGTCCGCAACTGGTTCTTTGACATTGTCGTCAGACTCCTCCTTGCTTGGAACAGGTACCTCACTTTCAACTGCTACCGTAGAAGCTGTATTATCGATCCCTGGCTCTGCATTAGATGGAAAATCGTTGTGCTCCACTTGCTGCTCGGACAATCCTTTAGTAACCCCTGCTACCGTGGACTCTGGCGTCACTTCGCTCAGTGTATCATCTTGAACGGTGGCATCCTCGTTACTTTCGGGATCTGCACTCGGTGCTTCGGTGTCGATATTTACCTTCTCTTCTTCTCGCACACATTCGGGCTCTGTGGGCGCTTCATCAACCGGATCAACAGGACCCGACTGCAGATTCGTATCAGGATCAACAACGTCTTCAACTGCACTCATCTCCTGGTTCTCAGGTACTTGGTTGCCAACCTCAGTGCTCTGCTTATGGGAAGATTCTTCCTGTTCACCTTTGTCGAAATCGTCATCATCATAGGCTGCAGACTGAACGCTTACGTCGGAGCTGTTTGCAACTAGCCCCTTTGACTCTTCTTCTACACATTCTGTAGTGTCAGCTGCGGTATTTGCTGTTGTAGCATTCTCCGAAGCTTCAGCATTCTCAAGTGTATCGACTTCCTGTTTATCAACCACTTGAACAGGTTCTTCAACCCGAGTAACGACGGGATCCCCAGCTTCTTCAGTTGGCCTCACTTCTTGATGATCTTCCTCATCGTCAAAATTTTCCTCATCATATCCAGCAGACTGAATGCTAGCATCAGAGCTATCCGGTGCCAGCTTCTTGGAATTCTGTTCCAGCAAAGATGATGCATCGATTGCCACTAGGGGTTCCTCTGGCTGTTTATCAGTCTCTTCGACATCCACAGGACTGTCATCTTGAGCATTAGCGACACAATCATTAGCGTCAACACTTTCACCAGGAGTGTCGGCCTTTTGGACTTCAGCATCGGAATCAGCCGCCTGAACATCGGTCTGAGGGATGTTTACATCTCCCTCTTCCTCCGTTGGCTCGATTGTCGGCGGTACATCGTCAATTTCAGCTTCAGGTGCTGCCTCGACATCTCCTTTTTCAACTTCAGGAACAATTGGTTCGTTTTCTATGGTGGTTGCACCATCAGCATTTTCACCACCCGACAAGTCTACCGGATCAAGATGTGATTCATCTCCTGGTTCAGCCCCAGCGTTCACTCCGTCCAGTATGTTGCTGTCCACGTCAGTAGCAGTACCAGCGTTCAGTTCTCCTTCAGCGTTGACTTCGGGAGAGTTAAGCTCATTTTGAGTTTCATCCACTTGCGTATTGTCGTCATCTACCGCTGCAAGCTGTGGATCGTGTGCTTCTTCGGGCTCAATTACAACATCCTCGCTCTCAGGTGCATCAACCTCAGCGTGGGGCTTTTGAGCATCCTCATTGGTATCATGCTCTAAGCTTTCATGGCCCACTTCACCTTCAGTTGTAACTGGAACAGCCTCCTCAACAGCAGCTACAGAAGGAGTCTCACTCTGTGCTACCAATTGTTCTGCTTCAACCTCGAAAGCGTATTCCGGTGGATCTGACACAGCATCTTCATTCGCTTGTATAAAAATTGCGTCAGAAGGTTGAGTGTTGACAGCTTCCGTAGTTGGTGCATCTTCGGCCTCGGCCTCCTTAGTAGCCTCGTCGTCATCAAATTCGTCATAATTTTCCGCTGGATCCGGCACAACAGCATTCGCTTGCACAGCAATTGCGTCAGAAGGCTCAGTGTTGACAGTAGTTGGTGCATCTTCGACCTCGGCCTCTTCAGTGGCCACGTCATCATCAAACTCGTTATAACCATCGTCGTATAGCGCTTCGCCGCTCTTGCTCACCTGTAATGGAACGTCGATTGTGGGTACTGCAGTTCCTGTAGCTGGTGTATCTGCGCCATCCGTATCCGCTCCATCTTCGAGCGTCATATCCTCCTCATCATCTCCATTATCATCGAACTCGTTGCAGTCATCACCATACATGGCATCCGCAATGGTGCTCGCCCCGTCATCACCAGACTTCAGAACATCACTGGGTTCTTCCACACCAGGTTGCTCTGCATCCACCAATGGTTCTGATGACTCCGGTGGCGCTTCAACTGTTGTGTTCGTGCCATTTTCTGGTGCTGGATCAACATCGATTGATGGCGTAACATTTTCAAAATCAGCGACGACCTCGCCCTCGACGGGTGTTGACGACACAGCATTCTTGTCAGTCACTTGAACGACATTTTCTTCACCCTTTGGGACAACATCTCCATTTTCATCTCCTGGTTCAGCAGTAGCTGCTCCCACCTCTGACTCCAGGGCTGCTTCTTCCGGTTCCACACCTGCCTTCACTTGAACAACCTCGTTGTTTGGCTCGACCTGCTCCGCGGCTACCGATTCCGACGGTGCGATTCCTTGTTCTGATGACTGAGCTGGCACCACCACTGATTCGGAAGCCACTGCAACTGGTTCTGCTTGTTGCTGCTCCTCAATCGCAATAGCATTTACTGGAACTACCTCATCCGGAACGGTTTCAGCAAACGTGTTGTCCTTTTCCGTGTTGTGTTTGTCAACAAGCTTTGTCGCGGTTGGTTTGCTCGATTTAACGGCAGTTCGAGGTTTGGGATCTGCAGTTCCTTTAGGTGTCACTACAGACCGAGAAGCAATTGGCTTTGCCCGTGGAACTGCGGGCTGTGCATCATTAGGGGCTTGGCGCTTTGAAAACCCGGAGATTAGCTTCGGAGGTCTCGTTTCTGCAGCTTCCCGTGGTGAAGACACTTCCTTTGCGGTGTTCTTGGGGGTGATGCTGACTGTAGTGCGATTCTTCTTGGACAGCGGACGCTTTTCATCTGTAGGAGGTTCCCTCGTTTTTCGCACAACCTTAGAACATGCAGCCACCTTTTTAGACCGTACAGCATCATCTACAGAAGGTAGGGATGTCGTATTGCCGTTGGCTAGACTCGATTTGGCCTTGTCGATCATCTTGTGGAGCTTTTCCGCAAAGCTCAATCGTTCTCGTTCTCGGATCTCTTCTTTCTCCCGTGGTGTTAGCTTGGAGGTAGTGGGAATATTAGTGCCTACGCGAGCTGCATTGTCTTGAAACAGTTGCGTAGCGTAGTCGTTCAATGATTCAGACGAAGTATCCTTGGTCCTCCCGGTCAGTGGCGGATGCGTTGCACCGGTGATTCGCTTCTGACGCGCCTTTGCAGCTCTCTTGGTCGCTACACCCAAGCGCTGAGGAGATGGATACGGCGATCGTGTCTCCCTCGAAACGCGCAACTGATTGTCATTTTCAACTCGAACCTGGAACGCAGTTCGGGGTACCGTCGTCTTCTTTTTCCTCTTTGCGCCTCGATTCTGCCTCATTGCAGGATCGTAGACGGAGTTTTGAGGTTCGTCGTTGCCATAATCCCATCGATTCTGTCCGTAATCTCGATGTGAATACGCTGAACCGTGATCCAAATGTTCAGATCGACTTAAGTAGATCTTGCTAGTAGAAGAACCATGACGCGTGTCATGCTGCGGTGGTGCTGCCCACGCTGATTCAGCTGACGCAAGGTGCGCTTTCAATTGCGAACGCTTCGTGCCATAGGGTTTATTGGGGATTCCTCGGATACCATAGGCGTCAAACAACTCCGATTGCCGATCTTCCTTGGAACTTTGCTTACGCTTGCTGGTAGACCCGAATCCACTGTCCATTTCATCAAGAAAGACCAGACTGCTCGGTTGCTGAGGCGCTGTTGACGACGTGGTATAATCACGAGCGGGGTATCCAGCATAATTCGTATCGCCACCAAACCCAGGAGTTCCTTGCCCGTATGGGGAAGGGGAAGAAACTTTTGAGAACCCCTGGCCACTTCGATAGGGTGTACCGGAAGTATAAACTGCGCCACGCGGATACTTTGGGGCTCCATAGCCTGCAGTAGGATTACTCTTGTGTTTACCGATACCCGTTGACCGGCCGCGAGGAACACTTCTCTTAGTGGGCTGCCTCTCCCTGGGGGTATTTTCAAGCGACTCAGCCTCTCGTAAAATCTCCGTTGCCGTCTCCTTGACCCTTTTAGTTGGTGATTGCCGAAAACTACTCAGAGCAATCTGCTTCGAGGCAGGCGCCGAGTACTTTTGAATGCTTGGCTCAGTTGGGTATCTTGCCATCACGGTTGACAATTCAGCTAACCCGTTTAGACCCAGGATCAAAGCAGCAGCGCGTCGACCACTTGCAGCCAAACTAGACATGACACAAATGATAATACACATCAGTCACTCCTACCAAAGTTGCTGCTTCAAATTTTAGACAGCTTGCTGCTCGTACCACATCAGTAAGCTGCCAACCGCGCAACAAGCTTTCTTGTCATCAAGTGAGAGACATTGCCGCAGCAAGAAGAGCAGGAGCGAGACTGGAGACATATCGCCTGTAAAGTCGTCATCTTGCTCACCGCAAAGGAGGTTCAATGTCTGGAGATCGTCAAGTTCACAAAGCTCGAGCAGAACTACATACATGTACGAGTATTCACAACAGCGTCTTCGTTAGAATCAGAAACCATCTAAATCACTTTAAGGAAGCAAGTTTTACCTTCACACGCGTAATAGTGTACTTGCCGCGTATGAACACTGTAGGTTTTGTGATACGTAAGAGTCGATAGCACCAGCTGAGCGACTTGGTATTCGATGAGGCTGTTCAGACCCGTTTGGATTCTAGTAAACACTGCCAGAGCTCCACACGCTGACGCCTGAAGAATGGCATCTTCTGCAAACGCATTCATTGCTTGCATGACCAGTTCCACGATCCCGTTCCGAAGCAGGTACTGTGTGCTCTTCACACACAGAAAACAAAGTCTGCGTAAGAGAACGAAGCCGTAACACTGAATGACGGCATGCGTTTGATGAAACTTGAGCGAATCGATGATCAGACGTTCTCCACCGCGCTCATGCAACAAGTCCGCCGTGATCTGGGGGTAGGCACGCATCTGCTTAACCAAGGTCGATAAAACCGATTTGGTCGACGCTGCATCACCGAGTCGCTTTTCCAGTTGCTGGAGCGACTCGATAATGTGCGTGCGCTCAGCTGACACTGCGGAAGGAGTTGGTTCTGGATGATCCTCTTTTTGACGAGCAGGCTGTGCTCTGGGTTGCTCAATTGGCTCAGTATCCCAAACTCTTCTCCCTTCATTCACGTGGCGCTGTTCGTTTACACCTGTGGCGCTGTCTGCATTGTCCGCTGGATTATGAGGATAATCTTGGATATCCTCCACTTCAACATCCTCCTGCTGCTCGACTGCTGTATCATCGGTAGTTTCGTCATCTTCCGCATCCCCTTCATCATATCCCTTGGGCTCCGTTATATGATCCAGGGGTACGTCTTCTTCCACCTCTCCGTCATCGTACGCAATGGTGTACATTCCGTTTTCCTGGACGTCGGAAACTTTGCCCGGGTAAAACTCTTCCCCGCCATCGTACCGACAAAGCACACGCGTCCCAACACAAATGGTGCCAGGCACATGCTGGCGCAGAAATTCAGGTTGCACATGCATCTCCACCTCTCCGTCGTCATACAAAACTTCAAACGTAGGGCCATCTGCAGAGTCTTCGCCAAGGTGAACGCACCGTATTCGCCCCGGGTACCACATTTCGTCCGTGTTTTCGTCGTACAGACCATCCACCCGCTCACCCTCGCGATACATCGCTGCCATTTTCTATGTTGTTTTCGACGCGTTGGCTCACACACAAGGAGGCCGCTTCTGCCACACACGCTGCCTGTCAACTTTGTTCCAAAGGCGATTGCAGCCGTAAGTGATCGCTCACGAGAACGGATAACTGATCAAGGCCCGTTCGTTACTAGTTGCATCCAGCCAATATTGGCACCAGACCCTTGGTCAAAAGTCTCTTCATCCACAACCGCCGCCATTGCTACTATCTCCAGTAGTACATCCAATCCAATTATCAACTTCCCATATGCAAGGCGATTGTACCGATCGCAGCCTTAAAAACCGCCCCAAGTACCTGAACGACAACCACCAGCCACGCAGGAACACCACCAAAACGAAGCCATCTACCACGTCAGTCAATCAATTGAGCACGCAACACGCAGTAGGAAAATAAAAAAAAGCAGATAGCATTCCATTCGCCAGGCCCCTACCACGCTCGGCTGTAGCTCGGTCAAAACACCTCAGCTTCGGGACATCACGGGCTGCTGCTGTGCCGCCTGCTGTTTGCCCGCGCGGATGTCGGCGATGAGCTGCATCACCTGCTGCCGGTCGGCCTCCACCTGCGCGATGCGCCTCTCCACGGGCCACTCCTCGAACTTTTGCTGCACTTTGACCCTGGCCTCCAGCAGCTCGCGCCGGTCGTGCTCCCGTTTGCGCGCGATCTTGTCGCGCAAATAGTCGCACTGCGACACTGCGCAGCGCTGGCCGCGCGGCGCCGGGCACGTCTTGGCGTGGAAGCAGAGCAGGCCCCAGATCTTGGAGCACATTTCGCAGCTGACAACAACAAGAACAACTTTAAATGTTGCGCAATTTGCGCAAATGTGAAAATATGGCGCCACGCACCTCTCGATGGGCGAAACTTTGCGGCGCGGGCCGTAGCAGCGCACGAAGTGGTCGATGCTGGCCTTGACCTTGTGGCAGCGGCCGCTGAGCGCCGCGCACTTGGCCTCGGCGCACGTGGCCGCGTGCTGCAGCGCCTCGTTGTACACGCGGAACTTCTCCTCGTGGCCGCCGTCCATCTGCACGTCCATGGCGACAAGAGAAGGAGCTGCCTTCTTCTCTGATGGCGCGGGACCTCAAAAACAACAATAGACCGCGCCTATTGTGGTTTTTCGCGCACATGGACGGGACGAAATTTAAAGTCGGGAGGTGTTGCTGTTGGCGGTGCCTTTGACGGCGTAGCTGCAATTTGTACCTTGGGCGGGTGAAGAATGTGATTTATTGCGGTACAGTAGTCTCGCTGTTAAAAAGATGAGCAGTGGCTTGGCGTCCGACGCACAACTTCAGTGAAAAGGTAGGCCACACTTGAAACAAACGTCGCTTGCAGTACAGGCAACGGTCGAAGATCTGCTTCTGTAACTTGCCTTTCGCGATCTTATTCGGCAGCGAGCAAAAAGGCAAGTGTGTGTGTGTTTTGGACAGTCGGGGGTGTTCATATTGAGGGAAAACTAACTTAAATAGGAGCGGCACTGCTTTCAAAACCAAATGCTCGCGGGGACCGGACGAACATACAGGGCTGTAGAGATCATGCGGCGCACGTGTGGACCGCCGGCAGGAAGGCGAGCGTGGGCTTTTGCTGTGCGAGGTGGTAGCTCGCGACCACCTTCTGCTGCTGCTGGCTGAGGTCGCTGAAGCCCTCGAGACACTGCAGCGGGATCTGCGGCACGGCCTTGTAGCACTCGACGTGGTGCCAGTTGATGCACACGAATCCGTTGCGGTGCTGGTACACGACGCCCACGCGCAGACGGCCGGCCTCGATGGTGGCGTCGCACGACTTGCAGCACGCGTGCGCCTTGCGGGTGGCCTCGATGATGTACGTCTCGTCTTTGGTCCAGGGCGACGCCATGGCGCTCGGACTCGTGGGGCTGCCGATGGGACTCGCGCTGCGGATCTCCACTTGGGTCATGGTGGAGGAGGGGGAGGGTGTAGGGTGCGTGGAGCCGAACGAAATGGGAAGTGAGCTTTGGCTTTGGCTCGGTCGCTTGGTCTTTGGGCTTCCTGGCCCAGCTGGCTGGTGCAAACGAGGCGAGTGGAGGACAGCACCTGTGCAGAAAAAAGACACAGATCTGCTCACCTCGGACGTTGAATTTACCTGTCGTATCGGTTTACAAGTGGAGATTTGACGGGTGTCTTATTGATTATTTGAAGGGATGCAGAATATGGTGTCCTGTCAAAGTCACTTCGGAAGCCATGCAACGCGTTCGACAGGGACCGCTGCAACGGATCGGGGCATAGTGGAGATCAGTCAAACAAGACGGCGGCTACCGGCAGTAATGTGACACCCAGCCGCCCGACCGAGCGCTGACGCCGTTGCTGTCATGCTATTTCCCGCAATTGCTTCGCCTCTTTGCCTGTGCCCTGTTCGCAGCGGCGCGAAACCGCACTGGGATTTTGGCGCCGATCCTGGGCATGGGTTTTGGGACTTAATTTTGCCACCGACCAGCATGGGGCGCCGGAGCCGTGGCCTCAAAAGCAGCTGCAAAGAGTTTGGACAGTGCTTGTTTCTGCTTCTCGTTCCGACGTGGACTGCAGCGACGAACAAGGCCAAATCTCAAGAAAGCCGGCAGACTTCGACCCAAAAGTTTGGGCAAAGGCCTATCCGCGGTAGATTCCGCAGCGAAGATTCGCCTTACAAACGCTGAGATCAAGCATGTGCTGCCAACGTACATTGCTCCAGTTCACTGCTGGTAATCTCAGAGCCATTTGGCGGTTTCCATTCAGAATTTGTATCGATTGGTTTTTTCACTAGCGCCCGTTTCGGAGCCGGCATGTCGCCGATCATGTGGCCTCGAGAACACAGAGAACTTGAATTCTACCGTACAGTAGCAAACAAGACCAAGCAATTGGAGAGCTAACCCATTGTGGGTTGCAATGCTGAGACTTGCATGTTCGACGACAGGATTTCCACACCCTACGCGGCGGCTTTCGCTTGGCCGATCACTGCAACGTCAAACGAGGCGAATCGACAGTTGAGCGCGGGTTGCATCTTGCAGGCGCGGTACTCCGCAGACAAGCCGGACAGTGTTTGGATTCTTGGGCAACATGAACCTTGAAAATGGTTCTTTCGGCGCGTTTGCCCGAGCACTTTCAGCTTGCCGGACACTAATTTCGCTGCAGCGCGATCTGTCATGCTACTCGGGCAAGGCTGCGGGCTTTGCTCCGCGTTGAAGCTTCCCGGCAAAAATTACCTCATTTTGTGATTTGACGCTCACAATCCTTGCGGCTTCAACCGGAGACCTCGAGTCGAGACGCTCTACTGCTTCGACGATCCTTTCTGGTGGCAAGTGATTTAGCTCGCGGTTGCACGACGCACATCGCGAGCTCCATCTTGTTTAAGTTGACCTCGTGTCTGTAGAGGCGGCCAATGTTCCGAGTCGGAACATTGGGAGCTCGGATTCCGACGAAATCCGAGCTTCCTCTTGACCAAGCAAGCACCTTTTCATCGCTCGCTGGCAAGGACTTTGCCGCAAGGAGCCATTGCCATGCGGTTGCAACTTAATCATCGCCGTGAGCATGGTCAACAAGCTCATGGTCAACAAGTTCAAGCTCCAGTTCAAGCTCCAGTGGACGGATGAATGGACGGTCTCACGCTTTGTGCCGACTCGTCCAGCGTGACCCGCACACTGTAACCAACTGGTCGTACGTACTGCAGCGAGGCCCTAGCTCAACGCTGCCGCCTCGATTGACTGCCGCATTCAACTGTGCGAAGCGCAGATGCCAGTGACCACCTCCGGCAATAGCTTTGTCTCCAGCCGACGAGCATGGTGACGAGTCTTCTTCATGTCCCGGCAATTACGACCAAACACCGCCACTAAACAGCCTCGCGTTCTTAAGAACTTCTTACCGGTACCACGATTATAACGACGCATTTGACAACATCCGAGGCACGACAGCCTCAAGGCATGCAGCTCCGCACACTGCATGACGGCAACTTCACTTAAATGATCGCCGCATAGACTCTATACATGTAATTCGTGTAAGTAGAGCATATGCAGCGGTTTCCACTTGGAGACGTCGTCGTGATGTCCCTCCCCTGGTCATGCTTCTTTCGACCGTCTTTGCCGAGCAGGTATAAATACTGGAAAGGCTCTTTATCGACCCGGCGCGCAGCAGGATTTCCTTTGGATGTGCGCGACACAAAAGTAGTGTCATACACACAAAAGTAGACAAAGAATTTACAATATCACATTGGACGCAAAGACTTGAACAAATGTTGTGGTTCGAACCACAAAACTTGTTCAAGAAATGAACCCCGATGCCGACGCTGCGCCGGCCGAGCAGCTCCAGGGCTTCGCCCACCACGTCGCCATGCGTCCGCAGCTCCAGTTCAGCGCGTGCAAAGAGTTCTCCGCCGTCTCCAGCTCCTGCCGCAACAACTTCACCAAAGGCGTCAAGGTCTCCCCGACGGCCTCTGCCTGCTGACCAACAGCGACGACCACGTGCTCCGCCTGTTTGAAATGAACCGCGACGAGTCTCCGAGGAGCATTTTGCAGGCCAAAGAGGGCGGCACCGTGTACGACTACGAGTGGTACCCGTTCATGACGTCCGCAGACCCCAACTCGTGCATCTACGCGAGCACCAGTCGAGACCAGCCGGTGCATCTGTGGGACGCCTACAACGGAGAGCTCCGAGCTTCCTATCGAGCGTTCGACCACCTAGACGAGCTGGCCAGCGCTCAGAGTCTGGCCTTCAATACCACGGGCACCAAACTCTTTGCCGGCTTCGACCGGATGATCCGGTTCTTCGACCTCTCGCAGCCCAGTAGGGACTTCAGGGCGAGGCCGCTGACCAAGACGCGGCGCGCTCGTAAAGGGCAGAGAGGACTCATTAGTACGCTGCACTTTAACCCGGACCATTCCAAGATTTATGCGGCGGGGTCGTATGGTGGGACGACCTGTGTGTACACGGAGGAGGAAGGAGAGGAGCTGCTGGCACTGCGAGACCATGACGGACGAGGCATTTCTCAAGTCAAGTTCTCGCCGTGTGGGAGGTTCCTGTTTACTGCTGCGCGTCGGGATGCACGCATCCACTGCTGGGATATTCGTGCAACGAACGAGATTCTGCACACTTTCAACCGCGTCGCGGATACGAACCAGCGCGTGGAGTTTGACTTGCATTGTGGAGGAAGGTATCTCGCGACAGGCAGTCGTAGCGGTCGTGTGATGCTGTACGACGTACTGACGGGTTTGCTGCTCGATGAAAGTATCCAGTTACCTGATTGTGCCAATGGCGTGTCGTTTTTCCCTGACCCGAGCAGAGCAATGGTTGCGGTTTCTAGCGGTCAACGGCACATCGACTTGCCGGAAGACATGATGGAGGAGGAAGAGCATGGAATTGCCAATGGGGTTGAGCTGGAACAAAAGGCAGTTGCAAGCTCGGCGCCGCGAAATTTGTTGCAAGTCTATGACTTCCAAGCCCCTGAGAACGGCGAGATTATTAATGGTGCATTTGAAGCTGTTGAGCCAGCACAGCCATAGTAGAGAAGTACTGAATAGCGCTATAGAATTCACATGACCCTGTGCGGGGCACACGTCGCCTAGCGTATCCGCCCCATGCCTCCGAAGCTCTTGTCTTTCTCCTTGTCCCGTCCGTCCTCCTGTCTCCTCTCATCCCGTCTCGGCTTCGGCGCCGCAGGTTCCAATCTGCCGCGCCACCCCGTCGCACTGGGCTGCGGAGTCGGCCCGTCCTCCTGCCCCGCGTCTCTCTCGTCCCTCCTCTGCTCCTGTCTCCTCTTTTGCACCTCTTCAAAGACCTTGAGCTGCTTCTTCTCCAGCTTCTTCAGCTTCTTAGCCTTCTTCTTTGCCTTCTTCTCCTCCCGCTTGCGCTTCTTCTTCTCCTTGTGCGTCTCCTCGGGAGCCGCGAACACGTCCACGCCCTTGTGCAGGTCGAATTCCGTGGCCAGCTCCTTGCCCTCGTACGCGTGGCCGGGCAGTCCTCTCGGTCTCCTCTCGCCTTCGTCCTCCGAGTCGCTGTCCTCCTGCAGCTCCTTGGGCAGCTTGTACTTGAGCACGTGGTCCACCCGCAGCACGCGGTCCAGCAGCTTGAAGCCGTTCAGGTTGTCCACGGCCAGCACGGTGCTGCGCTGGTCCTGGAACTTGAGGAACGTGAAGCCCTTGGACTTGCCCGTCTTGCCGTCGCGCACCAGGTGAATGTCCTCGATCTCGCCGAACTGGCTCAGCACGCACAGCACGTCGCCCTCGGACAGCTCGAAGCTCAGCCCGCCCACGTAGACCCACGCCGACTCGCTGTACTTCTGGTGCCACGAGCCCGAGAGCGGCACGTTGAGCTCCAGCTCGCGCTCGTTCAGGCGCTGGATCTCCGCCACCACGTTCATACTGGGCGGCTTTTCAAAACTAGTGTGGAGCGCAAAAGTATTTACCCGATTACAATAAGTGTACACACATTTTGCGGCTTTATGTACAGACTTAATTTTGGTTTTGTGGCGCCTAATTCTGGTAAATAATGGAGATGAAGGAAGAGCTTCAGGTTGAAGAAGTGAAGGCGGCTGCGTTGACTGGACAGCAGCCAGTGTCTTGTGTGGATGACGCTCTCTTTCCTGGGGAGAGCACAGTGTCTAGACTGGCTTCGAACACGACCAAGGTGGTGTTTCTTACTGTGAACGACGTGTACGAGTTATTTCCAGACGCCGATGGGGTCGGAGGACTCGCGGAGCTCGCTACCATGTTGAAGAGAACGAAGCAGAGGATTTCACGTGATACTCACGTGATTGTCACGCTGAACGGAGATTTCCTGTGGCGCTCAGAGCTCGATCGCAGGGACAAAGGGTGCGTCAACAGTTTTCTTTACGGTATACCTATTGCAGTGATCTAAGGGTTGGTGTTCTTGTATCATAATGATAGAGCTTTAATGGTGCAGGTGCTGAACTACCTGGGCATTGAGTATGTGGTGGTAGGCAACCACGAGTTCGACTTTGGGGCTGAATACATGCGCAGCCTGCTCGCGAACGCCACGTTCAAGTGTTTCGGGTCCAATGTGCGGTCCAGTAGCACTGGAGAACTGTATCCTGGCCTGGTGAATACGTGTGTGGTTCCGCTAAGCAATGGACTGCGGCTTGGGCTGTTTGGCGCGGTGACGACTGCCACTGGGAAGGACCCGTTTGCTGGGCCCAGTGTCGTTTTCGACGATGAACGACCTCATGCACGTCGATGCATCGAAGTGCTCCAAGTTCAAGGAGCTGACGCCATAGTGGCTCTCACGCATTTTAAGGTAGCGGACGATGTGCGTCTTGCCATGCAGGCACCAGGGATTAATCTCATCTTGGGGGCATGACCATTTTCCGATGACGGCAGTCAGCGGAAGTGAGACGCTCATCCACAAGTCGGGCATGGATGCAATGTGGTTGGGTGTTGTCGAGATGACTTTGAAGACACCAGCGACGGCGCCTCAAGCAGCGGGGGACCGAGAAACAAAAGTTCAAGTGGATTTTCAATGGCACATGCTGATGAACCGCGGATATGAAGCAGACCTCGGGTGCTTGGCAATCCTGAACAAGTATGTTCACGATGTAGAGCAGGAGGAACTTGCGCAGGGAAAGCTCGAGCCTCTGACGACGGCTCTCGTTGCTTTAGACGGGCGGCGTGTCACGTGCCGCACACAAGAAAGCAACCTGGGAAATCTCGTGGCGGACGCACTTCGTGAAGGACTGAGTGCGGACGTCGGACTCGTGAACGCGGGGTATATTAAAGGAGACCGACTGAATCCTCCGGGGCTTGTTATCACGCGTAAATGGCTCGAGAAATATTTACCGCTGGTAAAGCCTACAGTAGTCGTACAATTATCCATGCGCGAGCTGAAGGACGCTCTTACGTACTGGCTGCGCCGATTCCCTGCAATGAGCTCGTCACAGCCGCATTTTTCCGGTCTCCGCGTGGTCTACAACCTCACAGACGCTTCAAAACCCGTGATTTCTTCGATACTGTTGTCTACAGAGAAGTACGAAGCTGCTGGCGAGACTACTACAGATTCACGAGGAGATTGTCACCAAGAGCAAGAGGAGGGGAATCTGGATCAATTGATAACCGTGGCGATGCCATTGCTAAGCACCATGGACGGGTGGCATTTCTTTGGTAACGCCCAGCAACTTCGCACCGGCCCAATGGTACGAGACCTGGTGGAACAGTTCGTCAAGCCGCGGCCTCAACTTGATTATCCAGCACAACAGGGTCGCTTGCGGGTGATTGAATCCTCGCCATCACAACCGAGTGGACTAAAGACATCTGCATTATGATTTAGCTGTACACCTTTGCCCGACCAAAATGGTAGTCCCGAGCAATACAGTGCAGTAGCGTAGATACATTACTCTCTTTCCCTACGACCTCGAGTACACATGACATTTTATTTGCATGTCTCGCCTTCTTGACGCTCGCTCATACGTCAGGAAGCACCTCTCAAAACTGGAGTATACAAACCAGAATCGCTATCATGCTGCTGCGTTGTTCAGTCTATCTGCTAGCATCCTCGAGAAGCGATGATCCTTGCCGTGCGTGATTTGAAGAATACGCTGTGCCTCGGTCAGGTGCTCGGACGATTTCGCCTTGCTGTTTTCTGCTCCAGTCCCAGTTTGCGTCAGCTGGCCGTACAGGTCACCAAGTGTGAACAAATGGAGCCCTGTCATCGGGTGGTTTGAGTTATACACGCGTCGATAGAACTCCAGCACGCACTCTCCGTATTGAATCGCTTCTTCAACGCTGCCACGCTCCATCTCGGCACTAAAAATCGTCGATAGCGTCTGCAACCTCGCAATGTTGTCGCGGTGGAGAATACCAGTTTGCTGTTCTAGCAGCCTCTGCAGCGCCTCGATATGCTGCTGTTGCTGTTCAGCAGGGGCAGCTGCAGCAGCACGACCCGTATCCTCACTAAATTCCTTGCGAATTCCTTGGACCGCCTCCTGGCGCTCCTTTGTCCACTGCTCCTGTGGAACGCCGTCAATGTCAGCATCCAAGAAGGCGTCCAGACTTCCCGGTTCCTGCAGAGGCAAGGAGCAACGAGCACATTCGCAGCTAAAATGATATTTCCGTTGCAGCCGTTGTTGCCTTTCGCGACGTGGGAGAGCAACATCCACTGCAAACACAATGAACCACATTAGCACTACATCAGCACCGATCATGCCCAAATCTCACAGAAACCCTACCGTAAGTCTGCGTGATCTCTTGGCCAGCCTTGATAGGCGTCATCGCTCGGAACTCCATCTCAAGAGTCTTGGGGACAAACCTACAGCACGAAATAAAGTAAGCACTTGCCCGCACATCAACAAAACCCCTTCCATTCCAACCGTACGTGACAGCGCAATTGGGTTCACAGCTGTGATTAATCATCGCGCCGAGCGGAAGCAGCCCGCGCCGAGCTCCAGCAGCAGCTCGTCGCAAATGGAGAAGTTGTTGTTACGGAAGCGACTCAACATGCGCTGCAGCTGCTCCACCAAGAACGAATCTGCCCACCACAAACACATTAGCCTGCAACCCCACTTCTTCAACACCTCTCGCCCTCTCACCGTCCACCAGCTTGAGCTTCTGCGCCAACGCCGCCAACAGCAGAAGCTCCTGGTCCGCCATGTCTTCTTCATACCACACGAGCTCGTTCGCTTTCACCCCTTCCACCTCTTGGCGTCTCATCACACGCCCCAATAGCAACACGTCGGCCACCTGGTCGCTGCGCAGTCCGAGCGACGCCAGCTGCGCCAGACTTTGCACTCCTGGCGATGGTCCGGCGTCCAATCCGCTTGCTGGCACACGCGCGAGCCTACAGACCACACCACACTCAGCCAATAAATAAATATCTACTAATCTATTACTATTTGTATCAGTTGTCTACGTACAGTAGAAGGCGGAGCGACAGCGGCCGCAGCGGCTGAGACGGGCTCCCGAGCCAAAGCATTTGTGGCAGTGCGAGCCCCAGAGCTGCGGTAGGAGGACGGCGGCCAGCGCCTGCGCTTGGACGGCGACGTCACCGGTGTTTACATCCGATTGGGCTTCCGCGCGTCTGCCGCGGTCCCCGAGACGTCCTCCAAAGCGTCCACATCGCGCATCTTGGTTGTCATGGGATAAAGTTAAAAACTGAGTGAACGTACTTAAGTGGGGAAAGTGGTGTTTGCCACATGAGATGGGCAATGTGCACCACACTTATTTTTTGCAATTCTCGGGTGGAAGACTTTCGCCCGCCCCTCAGCAAACAGTCGCTCGGCGACTTCCTGCGCGCGCTCAGACGGCGGCTCGCGACCCGCGCTCGGCGCTGCAGCCCGGTAAACTATCATCTGCGTGGCCTCTTCTCCGTTTCAGTCGAAGCCCACGACTCGTGTGCCTTTGTGGACGCCACAAAAGCGAGGTAAGAAAACCGTAATTTACCGAGGGGGCTTTCTCGCCTTCGTGTTTCCCAGCCCCATACACACCCCGAAGCCCTCAAAACGGACATAACACCACATCCAAGTGCTGAGGGCTGCTTTTGGTGGCTTTCCGGGTCCAATTTGGACGTCTGGGGGTGGCTTGGCCTTCGTGCCACTGTAAATTACCGTGACAGGCGGTAATTTATTTTACGGCCGGCAGTGGAACCCTTCATAGAGGGGTTTAATGCCCCAGAGCAGAGAATATATGATGTTCGGTGAGTAAACTAACTACCCAATGTGCTTTTGTATCTGCTGTTGCAGGAATTCACTCGAGAGGGAGGTTCCAAGTGTTCAGGGCTTAAACGAAGACTTTGGTGCTTGGACACACCTGGGAACCCTTGAGACAGCAAGGCAGTTGCAACTACTGGAGCAGAAAGCACTGACTGGTCCACTGGGAACAGACACGCGAGGCAGTTGAAATAGCTCATGTCCGTTCCCCAGCAATCTATGCCCTCTGCTTCTCAGTATGCACCAAAGCCGACAGTAGCTGGTCATTCTGAGTCCCCTTCTACCACGTCAGCAAGCAACGTACGTTGCGTTATTGTGGCTGCAACTACTTTAGAAGGAGGATCCTAATGCTGTTGTGGGGTGTGTGGGACACTGTTTTTATTTTTCTCGCGAATAGGCCATGAACACAAGTACTTCAGGAGCTCCAGTTTCGCAAACAGCGCCCACAACGAGTACAAGCGTCATGACTGCAGCAAATACCAACACAGCAGCAGCTACCGTCACCACTGCAGCGATTCCAGAGGGCGGAGGGGCTGCAAGTACAACAGCAGGTGAGACGGCGGATTGGAGAGATAAAGACGCCGATCGAGGCGCGAGACAGCAAATTGCTCGGATCATGTGAGTGTTTAAAAGGATTGTGTTCTGGTGGGAATTTGGTTGACTGAACGTTGCCGGACTGTGGTGATCGTGTACAGTTTGACACTGATAATGAAGAGTGCCAACAGACCGACTTCCGCGAATTATAATCCACGAGAGATCGCAAGGAGACTGGAACACACACTGTACATGGGTGCACCATCGAAGCAAGAATACAGCAATGTACAGACTTTGAAAGCGCGGCTACAACAAGCCTTGGACAACTCGAGGAGGCGACAAGTGCAGCAGCAGCAGGCAAGGTCACAGCAGCACCAACAACTTCAGGCGTCAGGGGCGGCTGCCGATGTTCAGCAACAAACTCAAGCCCAACTACTTCAGCAGCGACAAATGGCATTACTTCAGAGGCAGCAACAGCAACAAATGGCAGCGGCGCTGCATAACCAACGGGCTAACTTCCAGGCGGTTCCCTTCCCTGGGACGTCTGGTGCGATGAGTCAGCCACTGCAGATGCCGGTAAATATGTCTCAAATGGCGGTGAAGACGCCCGGTTCGATCGCTGCCGTGAGTGCGGCCCCAATGACTGGGGCTTCGTCGACCAGGAATGGAGCTGCAGCAGGAAATTCGATTCTGGACGAGTTGGAACGTGAAGCAAATGAGATGGCTAATGGGGTGAATGACATGCCGCTATCCATGCCGGATTCGGAGCTTCAAGCTGCCACAACGCCGACCGGGCTGCTAAACTCTGCGACTGGAAACAATTTTGCGAACGTGAGTCCCACAACTGCCTCACCAACGGTATCTGGTGTTGGTGGAACGGGTTCATTCAGTGGAGCCCCGCTCGGCATGCCATCTGATATCGGCACTAGTGCTGCATCCCCCGTGACTTCTTCATCTGCAGGACTAGTTCAACCAACTCCTGCGATGATTAATGCTGCTTCAGCCACGGCTGGGGCAAACATGTACCACGGAATGAATCTGACGGGACCGCAGATTCAGCAAATTCAGCAAATCCAGCAAATGCAGCAACTGAGGCGAATGCAGCAGCTTCAACAGCTGCAACAACAGCAACTGAACGGCAAAGTTAGCGCTGCTCAATTACAGGCAGGAGCGACGGTGCCAAGTAGTGGCGTTTCAACTACGCCAACGTCTGCAGCGACTGGGAATGGGGTTTCGTCTGGAATGATTCAGATGAACGAGGTGTCAATTGCTCAAAAGCGAGAGGAGTTGAAACGGCGTCTGATTCAGTTGAAGCACGCGCGAACATGCACAACTGGCGAATGTTCAATTGATTACTGCAGCCGCACGAAAGCGTTGCTTGCTCATGTGTCGCGATGTGCAAATGCCCAGTGCTCAACACTTGGATGCAAGTCGACTCGGCAGTTGCTGTCACATTTTCGCAAGTGCCGTAATTTGCAATGCGATGTTTGTAGCGCTATTCGGCCTCCGATGAACGAGAATGAACAGCAACTGGTACTTCGACGACAACAAGAGAGGCTTTGCATGCTTCGGCATGCCAGTACGTGCACGGCACAGCAGTGCATTCTGCCGTATTGTGCTGGAATGAAGATCCTATGGAAACACATTTGCGAGTGTCATCAGCGCCAATGCCGAACAGATCACTGTATTTCGTCTCGCTACGTGCTTTCACACTTCAAGCAGTGCAACAAAATGATTTGTGAAGTGTGTGGTCCTGTGCGGAAAGCCATTAAAGTGGTCGACTCATGTCGAGGGAATCCTGCCCAGCTACAACTAGCGGCTAGTCAGTGCCCTGATGGTGTACGTGGGTTGATCAAAATTATGAACACTACTACTGCAGCAGGTGTGCCAGCCTCCGTTAAGCAGACAACGGCAGGCAATGCGCACCAAAACGGCGGCGTGAAGAGTGAAGGGGTGAACGGCACATCGTCGAGTAGTGCAGCGAACCAGAGTCAGAATTCTGTTGCTGGAGCCAAGGAGTCGAGCCTGCTAGAAGAGATGAAGAAAAACCTCTGAAGCTGCAAACTGAAAAGGAAAAAAGTTGCGGCGGAAAGAGCAGGCAAAATTGCGAAGGCCCGTGCTCAGGCAAAGGCAGCAGCAGCAGCGGCGGCTGCGCTTACGGGGCCGATCACCGGCGCCCTGGGAACGTCTGGAACAGTTGATCCCGTTATGCACAACGGGCTTGTGGTTCGTGGTACCCAGGCAGCGCTGCGTGGTGACCATCATGTTTCACATCAAGATATCTCTTTCTTAGACTCGATGACTGAAGGTCAACTGGATGAACATATCCGTTCGCTCAGGTTCAATTTCTGCGGCCATATCTCGATTGCAGAGCTGAAAAGCCGGCTCATGCCGCTGCTAACGAAGCTCATGGATAGCGAGTACGGCTGGACGTTCAATAACCCAGTCGATCCTGTGCAGTGGAACATCCCAGATTACTTTGATATTATCAAGTGTCCGATGGATCTCGGAACGATCAAGAAGCGACTGGAGAACGAGCACTACAACAGCGTTGAGGCTTTTGCAGGTGATGTCCGTCTGGTCTTTGAAAACTGCATTGCCTACAACAGTAGCACGAACAAGTTCAACATCGCTGCGAAGCAGCTACTCGCCTCATTTAACAAGGCGCTGGCGTCGCTTAAGAACCAACTCGAAAAACAAATTTTCAAGCGCTGCGAGCAACGCAGGGAGGAGATGTGCCAGTTGTGCGGCGGTGACTCGTTCAAGTTTGCTCCGTGCATGCTGTTTTGCAGCGGCCCGTGTGCTGGTCGGATTCGGAGACATACACACTATTACAGTGACCCTCGGGGAGAACATCATTGGTGTTCAAGCTGCTACAAGCAGATGAAAGAAGGCCCGATCGACATGTCACTTCTACCGCAACTATCGAGCGCGGCTACCGAAGTGGCGCCTCCGCCAAGTGCTGGTGCTGTTCCGTTTGATGGTGTGCTGAAGAAGTCGTCGCTGGTAAAGCGTAAAAACAGCGAGGTTGCTGAAGAACCATGGGTGGAGTGTGATTCGTGCAAGTTGTGGTATCACCAGATTTGTGCTCTTTTCAACGAGCGCAATCACGCGATCTCTGGCGAACAAGAGCCGTTTGTGTGTCCCATTTGTGTGAAGAAACAGCGCGCTGCTGGTGTTAAGCCGTCATTAGACAATGGTCTCAAGGCTAAGCGGCTTCCAATTACACGCATGGCCAAGTTGATTGAGACTCGCGTGCTGGAGGCTATTGAAAAGGCAGGCAAGGACGAGGCTGTGCGCATGGGTAGCATGGGCAATTCCGACAGTATTGGGTTTTCGAATGGAGTGAAGGAGTCAGCGTCTGACACACAGTTTGGAATTACCATTCGCGAAGTTCTCAGCATTGATAAACAAGTGCAGGTGAAACCGAGAATGGGCAAGCTGCTAGCTGCGAAGTATGGAAAGGCCAAGAAGGGTGAAAATGGCGCTGCCGGTGGATCAGCTAGTCACACGAAGTCATTAAAACGCCCGCGATCGACATTGTCTGCTGCCGACAAAAAGCTGCTGCTTCTGCGTCAGCGTCGTCGTCTCTATCGTTGCAACTGACGTATCGCTCGCGATGCATTTGTGTTTTTCAAGAACTGGATGGCGTGGATGTGCTAATCTTCACGCTGTACGTCCAAGAGTATGGCCCTGACTCCTTATCCCCAAATGCAGGGCGTGTCTACGTGTCGTATCTAGACTCGGTGAACTATTTCCAACCCAAGAAG
Source organism: Phytophthora syringae (assembly GCA_012656105.1). Lineage (NCBI taxonomy): Eukaryota > Oomycota > Peronosporomycetes > Peronosporales > Peronosporaceae > Phytophthora > Phytophthora syringae. The sequence goes on along the minus strand of JAAKBD010000191.1, from coordinate 531,345 downwards.
CTGCGCACGTTGATGCATCAGCAAGTGATGCTCGGCTTTCTCGAGGATTGCAAGAATCGTGGCTTTCACACGTGCCATATTTGGTCTTGTCCACCACTGAAAGGTGACGACTACATTTTCTTCTGCAAGCCAGAAAACCAAAAGATCCCGAAGTCAGCGCGACTGCGCCAGTGGTACCAAAAGCTGTTGCAGCAAGCAAAACATGACGGCTTCGTGGTCAATATTTCCAACTTGTACGCCGAGTACTATATGAAGAAGAAAGCAGCCCATGAGCTGCCCTACTTCGAGGGAGACTACTGGCCGCGGCTCGCTGAAGATCTTATTAAACAGCTGGAAGAAAAAGACAGCGGCAACCGAGCGAAGTCTGGTACTTCGGGGCAAGGCGACAATGGTGCTGGGAAATCGACAAGCGCCTCTGGTGCTAGTACACCAGCGAATGGTTCGAAAACGCCAATTACTCGATCACCTTCTCCAAGTGAGAGTAGCAATGAAAATGGAATCGCCGCTGAGGGTATGAGTGATTCCAAGGCTACAACATCGAGCAAGGGAGCGATGACTCCAGGTTCGAAGAACAAAAGCAAGCGCAGCAAAAGGGAACTTCAACTGAACCGTCGGTGACGCGGAGTAGTGCTTCGAAGGCGCGTTCGAAGAAAGGGGATAAATCGCGTTCTGTCAGCAGCTCCAAGAACGTGATCAATAACGACCCACTCATGCAGAAGTTGAAGGGTATTCTCGAGCCTCAGAAAGATGACTTCTTTGTGGTGGACTTGTATCCGAAGTGCCACAAGTGCGGCGTGCCCATCGTGCACGAGGGCTACTGGGAGTTGAAAACCATTCCGCCACCTGCGTCTGTTAACAACTTGCTGGAAGCTGCCAAAAAGACTCGTGCGTCTTCATCAAGTTCACGCAATTCGCCGCCGCGTCACTATCACTACTTCTACTGCGGCTCGTGCTACGACTCCAACAAGACGCAGTTATTGCACCGCGTTGAGGTCTCTAGTAACTGCGCTAAGCGAGCGAGAGACTTGAGTGAGCGCATTCTACCGCTAAATGAGAAAGCAGCAGCTGCTGAGCTGGCCGAGTTAGACCTGCAAGAGATCAAGTTCGAGGTGGTTTTGGAGTTTGTCGATCAAGAGGTAGAAGAAGAGACCCAGGTCAAGCAAGAAGACAAGCCGGAGGCAGAAAATAAGCAGTCCGAAGAGGTAAAAACTGAAGACAAGGCGAAGGTACGCGATGGTGATGCTACCGTTTCTACAGAAGCGAGTGACACCTTCGCAACCGAGGCGAGCAACAAACCTGCCGACGAAAATGCTGAAAGCAAAGCTGCAGCTTCATCAGCCGCTCCGGCTCCTGTTTTAGAGGAGGCAGCTGATGCTTCCTCGGAAAAGGAGAAGCAAGCTGACGACACCCTTGGGAAAAATGACAGCAAGGTGCCCGAGCAGCCCAAAGAGACGAAGACAAAGACAACTTTGGTGGTGAAGAAGCCCAAACACATTGGTGCCGAGCTGGACGACTTGATCATGCCTTGCGAGATCTTCGACACGCGCGAGGCCTTCCTGTTGTACTGTCAGAACAACCATTGCCAGTTCGACCAAATTCGGCGCGCCAAGCACTCGTCTATGATGGTACTGTATCACTTGTTCAACCAGGGCACGACCGGCTTCACTTTCAGTTGCTCGAACTGCAAGACGACGTTGCTGAGTGGAAATCGCTGGAACTGCTCCATTTGCCCGGTTTTCAATCTTTGCGAGACGTGCCACGTGAAGACGAAGCACGAGCATCAGCTACATTTGTTCAAGGTGGTCCCCATTCCGAGGCCTGGCAACGAGGTGTCCAACGAGACGGTGAGTACAAAGGTCAAGGGCGTCGTATCGACTGCTGGCGGGGCAGCAGGTCGAGCCATTAAGCGGGATGTAGGCAGCTCCGACCTGAAGCGCGCGAAGCATGTCAAGGGGACTGGTAAGAAGGCTGGCGGTTCTCGCAAGCGCAAGTTGCATCAAACGTCTTCCCCGGTCTCGACTCCGGCCAACGCCCCAGCTGTAAGGGCCGAGGCAGGAATATCTGTGACTCCAGCTACAGTACCGGCGGGTACGGAAGGCAACACTGGATCTGCTGTAGCAGCCTCAGCCAGCGCGACGAGCGGCACCAACGGTAACACTTCCGACGATGCCGCCAAGAAGCGACGGATCCACAATATCGACCCGCAGCTCTTGCTGCAGCTGGAACACGCGAGTAGTTGCACGGTGCCCAACTGCACCTTTTTCAACTGCAACCGCATGCAAGCCATGCTCAAGCACGGAGCGATCTGCGAGCAGCGTCTGGCAGGCCCCTGTGTGCTGTGCAAACGGATCATTGGACTGCTGTCCGCGCACGCTCGCCAGTGCACCAAGGACTACGCGGCCTGCAAAGTGCCTCGTTGTGCCGATATCCGCCGCCACTTTTGGCGCAGGTCCAAGCCCGTCAACAGCAGCTCCAGCGCGCGCGGCAATTGCAGGCCCAACAGCAAGCAGTTGCGGACGCCGCCACTGCTGGTAGCACCCCTACGACTCCTGCGACTGGTGAAGAGGCGAAGGACGCAGCGGCTTGTATGGAGTGATGTGGTGTCTGCCGTGGAGTAGTGTCTTGAATCCCACCGACGCGAACGTTCTGAGGAGAGTAAGGCAAGTAGTAGTAGGTAGGCATAGAATCTAGGATAGGAAGTGGCTTCGAGCTGCTTATTTTGCTAATGAATACGTGTTCTGTAGAGCCATCTCCGTGCCGAGGGCGGTGAAGATCAGCCGCTCCTCGTTGCACCCTGACCAAAATGCGGCTGGGAGCAGTGCATCAGTCCTGCTGGTACCGATTCGATCCACAAGATGAAGGTGCTCGTACAAAGCGGCCACAAACGCAGCACTTAGACGAGCTGTAACTTCGGCGACCCCCAGCGGTTCAAATGCTGCACGCAACGCATCGTCCTCAGGGTCGGATAGCGGATTCTTGTAGTCCGACGAATTAGTACTCTTGCCTTCATAGATGTTTTGCTGCTGCAGTTTACGCGTCGTGTCCTCCTTCGGCAGTGTCTTGGTCTCACGCTTCAAACCTTGATAGAAGAGCTAGAGTTCGTTCCACAACTAAGTAAACCACACTCCACACCACTTGCAAGGAACTGTCTAGTTTACCTCAAGCATTCGCCTCAAGAGCTGCCGAACAAGTGGGGAGATCCTTCACTGCGCCTGCTACAGCCTCGAGATCAACTGGTTGCTGGCGAGGAGATCTAGGCGCCACGTTCGCCTTCGAGAGGGGATTCAACAAACTGTGCCACGAAATCGGAGCTACCGATGCAATTTGAAGCACTACATCTCGTAAAGCTGCCGAGAAACTCTCGTTGCGCACATCATGACGAAGCCTGCGGATAGCAAACTACGACAAATAATGTTAGAAGAGCAAAGTCTCCCGTGACAAACTGGTACACTTACTCGGTCGTGGATTTGAGGCATCTTGCTCGTGATTCTCTCCTCGAAGGGTATCAACTGCAGTCCAGTCGCTCCAACTGCCACAACATGCAATACTCCTTCGTGTCGTAACAACACCTCGCAACTACCTCAAGAGGAAGCGTTAGACCCTTCTTGAAATTAGTTGCCAAAGGCACAATACACGGAATACTACGTAGTACCTCGTCCAGGCTAATCGTCGCCATAGAAACCACGTTAGCTTAGACAGTAATACAATCGGCCACTTGCGTGCGTACGGGGCAAGGAGGTCACGCGCTGAGCGGGGAACTGGCCGCGCTGCATGCGTTGAATGTCTCGAGCCACAACAAAGTCCACGCCGACACGCAAGGCCGCATCCGCGAGCTTTTCGCGGGCGAGCAGCAAGTCGCCATCTTCACCCAGCGCCAAGACGTCTTTGACGTGGAAATGCGATGTCGGCGGCGGTGGCGAGAAGATGCTGCTCAAGCTGCCCCCATGGCGATCCAGCTTTATAAACAGCTCTGTTTCTATTTACTGCACGGGGGGTCAGGAGATCCGTATGAAGTGACACGAAAACAGACCAAGACAGCCTTGATCTCTTGAAGACGTAAAGTCGAAGGACTCATCCATGAGAGCATCCATCGCCTTCAGCACGATTGGAAACTGCTTGTCCAGTCTGGACTCCAGACGGCAAAGTTTGCAGCAAAACGGTATCCATAGGCACCGTCGGAGCGGGGTCAGTCACAACAATGTACTCTGGTCCCGAGACTCGGAGATATCAGACGCAGTAGATTGCGACCGTTCGCTTTCGGCGTCTCTGCTCGATCACCTTTATTAGTCTTTATTGGTTGAAGGCGCACGCCATCACGGCATCACCGAAAGTGTGGTCTCCGATGCTCGACTCGGTTGTGACGCCAAATGTTGGCGTTCCTATAGCATCAGTCAGCGCTACATGTACAGTACACGACGTTGCCGGTTTATCAGCGACTTGGCAAAGCCCTGTCCTGACGTCTCTACGCGAGTCAAGTTGTGACGGTTCACCTCCCAAATCCCTCGTGATTGGCGAGAGGCGTGTGCCTTCAATGCTGAAAGCTGCACGCCAACTTGAATCCGAGGACCCCACGCACTTCTTCTGATGCGCTTCCACGTTATTGACTGGCTGCGGGACGGTGTACATGTGCACTGTGCTACGAGAAGGTAGAACGTCTCCGGCTTGGTGAGCTCGAAATGCCATTTCTGAATCTGCTCCATCGACGCACAGCACCACCAAAAAGCACAAGGAGGCCATGTCCCTACCCGGCTCGGCCCTGTCGACACCTCGACTCAGCAAGAAGCTGCAAGTCGGAGATGGCAACGACTACCTCGAGGCCAAGTCGCCCAACCCGATGGAGAAGTTCGAAGAGGGCGCTCTGCGTGAAGGTCCGCCGCCCGATTCGCACAGCAAAACGTACTTCGGCTTCCTGTTCCAGTACGTGGGTGCCGGCTTGATCTACAGCGTGCTGTACAGTCTCACGTACCCGTTCCTCAACAACTACCTGCGTATGTCGGGTATTGCTACAGCTTCGGCCAGCGTTCTCATCGCGCTGCCCTGGTCGCTCAAGACCTTCTTCGGCATCATCACGGATTGCTACCCGATCTTCGGCTACCGTCGTCGTCCGTACATGGTCATCGGCTGGATTGTCTGCGGCATTTGCTCGTTCGTCATGGCCGTGCTACCCGAGGGCGACCCGTACTACCCGGACAACGCGTGGGCGTCGCTCACCGAAGCCGAACTTACTGCCGACCAACTCGCAGAGATCAACTACGACGCCCCCAACAACGGCACCAAGTTCATTCTGCTCATGGTAGTGGCCAACCTGGGCATGGTGTTGTCGTTCACAGCTTGTGGTGGTACTCTGGTGGAGCTCTCTCAGCGTGAAGGGGAGCAGAGACGTGGTGACTTGCAGACGATGATCTGGGTCGCTCGTGACGCTGGCGGTGTCGTCGCTTCTGCTCTTGTCGGGTTCGGTCTCAACTCGGCGGAGTACGGCGGAGATTTCGCCGGTTCGATCCGTGTAGGAGGTCTCATGGGGGTCTGTGCGTTCACTTCGCTGGTCACCGGCTTAGTGGCTTGGTTTTTCATTGAGGAAGAGCGTGCGGAGCGTCGATCGATGAGAGTGGAGATCGGCAAGCTCTTCGACTTGATCCAGTACCGCATCGTGTATCAAGTGCTGGCTTACCAGTTCTTCGGTAACATGTTCTCGTACGTGAGCGTGACGGCGTCGACTCCGCTGCAGAGCGTGTGGCTGACGATCACGCCCGTGAACAGCAGCATTGCCACCATCATCTCCACGTTCCTCTCCATAGCGGTCCTTCTGTCCGTTCGTCAATGGGGTTTGAACTGGAACTGGCGCTGGATGATCGTGATCGCGCAGCTCGGAGTCGTGTTCGTGGACTGCTTCCCGACCTTCCTCACCATTTGGGACGTCGTGCGTAGTCAGTGGTTCTGGCTGGGGGTGCCGCTTCTGGAGCAGCTCCCGTACAACGTCGGCTTCATCGTGTCGACCTACTGCATGGTCGAGATCATGGAAGAGGGCAACGAAGCCGCTTTCTACGGCCTCGTGGTGGCTGTCTCGAGCCTCGCGTCCCCGTTCGCCACGGTCATCACCAAGAACATCGACGCCAACTTCGACATCGCCACGACGGACCTTCAGCGCGACGACACGGAAGTCCGGAACCAGGTCACGTACGCTTATCTGTGCTCATACGCGTGCAAGATCTTCGCCACGTTCTTCGTGGTGCTCCTCCCGCGCCAGAAGGCCGAGACGCAGGAGATGCGCCGCAACGGAGGCAAGAGCAAAGTCGTGGGCATCATCGTGGTCGTCCTGCTCGCCTTCACGTACGTGTGGACGATTATGACCAACATCATGTCCATCTTCCCTTCCACCTCCTGCCTCAAGGTCGCTGGCGGCGACGGCTGCTAGCCTTCTGCAAAACCACGATTGATGTTCATGGGATCACCAACTAGGTCGATACACACAACTTCGATGCGTCAATACAATCTACATGTTGATAATTTCACGAAACGGACAGCAATATTAACACTACAGTAGTACTTCATCCAAATAACCACGAGAACAGTCTTTCAGGGTGGGTGGTCTTATACTGGTAGTGTCTCGAGGTCCTCCATAGTGAACCTCAATGGAATTTGATGGGTCTATTGCGGGAAGCTATTATTGGTGTGGTGCACGTTTGCGACCTTTCATGCAAAAAGTATCCGGGCATATTTCACTTCGACCTGTCCGAGAGCTGAGTGAGCATTTTGCGCAAAACTTGTTGCGCATCTTCATTAACCGCTAACGATTTGCGCAGCAGCAGATGAATCCATCCGCAACTTCGGACTCGGAGCGCAATTGCACGCGCAACGACAGCTCCAAGCGGCAACAGCGAGTCGTGGCCACCGACACGTTGCGCTTTGCAGAGCTCAAGTCGCAAGACCCGTCCGTGTTCGCACACCTCTTGGCAGACCATTTCGTTGCGCGAGAGGCGAACGCAACTGCAACTGCGGCGTCGACTTTTGCCAAAAGAGTCCGCAACAATTGGCGCGACCTGTGGCTGGGTCGGTCACGTTAGGCAGTTTTCGCAGCTGGCAGTTCGGGAAGCGCTGCCTAGCAACCTATCGCGTCCTTTTCGTCGTCCGTTGTGGGCGAATTCCACTGCAACTGCAACGTCCGTGACGTCCCCCAGACCGAGAAAGAGGAGGCACTGTACACCCCTACTAGCAGCAGCTCCGAAGGTTCGGACGGTGGCCATGTCGACCAGCTGAAGACGCTGCAGATGGAGAGCGGTGAAGGGTTATTGGACAACAGTGAAGGGTTCATGGACCTCCCGATGGTGGAGGAGCTGCTAGAGCTACCGACCGACGAGACTTTCGGGTTGGCAGACACGCAGGAGCGCGTGGACGACGTCCTTGCAGGTTTGGCCATTGGGCTGGACGAAGGAGCTGGAGACGACATCGACTTGTTGTGGGACTTGGACGCGAGTGAAGGTGACATGCTCACCGAATGAGGAGAAGAGGAGTTGCGCTTTTTGCATACGTCGCCAAATGGCTTCGTGGACATGGACGGCATTTGATATAATACCGCGCAAAAAGTCATTAACAGTTAGGTAAAACTCTTTTTTTTGCGGTTTCTGACGCCTAAATGTTTGCGTTGACACTGTTAGCGCGAAACTTTTTATGAGCCACGCGAATACGTTGACAGCGTGTTTGCCGAACTTTTGCTGGTCACCACGAGTTGCTTGATCAAAGGGACTTTTGTGAGGCCTTGGAGCTTGGGAGCTTGAGCAGCCCCGTGAGCATCCCGAAGCTGGGGGTCGTGGCGCCAACTCGCTCTTCTTCACTCTCGGCAACAGCGTTGATAGTCGTTCCGCCTTCTTTGAGGTGGCGGTGGCTCCCACTGACAATGTCGCGGTTGGAGTTGCTGGTCTGTTCTGCAGCTGTGAAAGTGCTGCAACATGCGATAAAGGTGAAAACCACCAGGATTAAAGTGATGGCGCGGAAATGGTTCCGGCTTGTGCGCGAGGACGGCAGCGCGGCGCTGCCGTCGGCTGCATCTGTCTCTGTTGACATTGAAGATGTTGATACTTTCCTAGATGCAGTGAAGGTGAAGTGTCGGATCACTCTCGCGCGGGTTGATGCGCCCGACCTCACAGTTTTCGAGAACCGGGAAAGGTACAACTCGAATTGGCATCAGATGCGTCGATTGGGTCGTTTGGTGGCTCAAAGAAAGATGCGCTCATTGTGCAAGTGCCGGCGCAGCGTCGAGTGGATACGGATAAGCCACACAAGAAGAAGGCCAAAGTATTGACTGTCATCCAGGACGAGGATATGCAGTTGATTGCCGACAACTTGCAGATCGATACGTGGCAAGTTGGCAGCCTCGCTCTTCCCATTTGCCACGTTGTGTCGGATTTCCCCGAGTGGTTCTACGTTCGACAGGAAACACTGGATATCGTCAAGGTATTCAAAGCCCAGATGGAAGCAGAACTTAGCGTTGTGTTTGTGGGGACGTCTGGTGTCGGCAAGAGCATGCTGCTCGTGTTGTTTGCGTTCTACATGGCCTTGATTCAGAAGAAACGGGTCGTCTTGTTTCGAAAGCAGAAGGGCAAAGGGTTTACCATGTTGTATCTGGATGGAGAGAACAAGGTATACTGGCGAAAGGACGAGGCAGCTTTTAGTGATATTGATCATCTGGAGAATCGAAGTTTTGAATTGTGCTTGGACGGATTCAAGTTCAAGGATGTTAATGACCATTTTGCAACGCTGGCACGGTACCGGTTGGTTGCCTCCTCTGCCCAGTATCCAATGAAGAACGACGACGCCCCTGTCTTGAGGCAATGTCTTGTGTCGTTTTGGTCTCTGTCAGATCTGAACGCGGTTGGCGCGCGTTTTGAATGGACCGAACGAGAAATCAAGGACAGATACTTCTACTCAGGTGGCAATTTGAGCGATTTTTTGTTGGGACAGGACCTCTGCATGACGCGAATTGACCAAGCTAGTCGTAAGGTCGATTTGTACGTTGCACAACTTCTCAGTACGCAGTATGGCAGCGTCACGAAGAGTCAGGTTGATCGCTTACGGATGACGGGAATTTGGGCGACCGACCAAAGCGACTTGAGTAGAGGTACGGTGGACCAAAGCATTGTGGGAAAGTATCTACACTGCACTCAGTGGATTTGCGTGATCACCTCCGAATATGCTCTGAGGCAACTTGGCAAAATTGTGAAGCCATCCTACTACGAGGAGCTGTGGTCCAAGGGCCGCATGCTTGGAGACGGCGGCTTGATGGACATTGCATTCGTGAATTATGTGCATACATTGCCAAGGGGTCGAAAGAAGATGGAGTTGCAGGTGCGGGTGTATGATCAAACGAAGGCGAGACAGCATACCTATTTTCCGTTGGAGTGTGAAGCCAAGTCGTGCCGCAACGATGGAATGAATGCAGCGGAATGCGATGCAGTCATGCAACAACTATCGAGCTCGGATGACGATTATTGGTATCCTTCCAGTCGTTCTTTGGTGACGATCGATAGCGTTGCAAAGCTGAACAAGGGTGGGCTTGGTACCGGTACCGTAGTTGGATTGCTTCGAATCACGAAGTCAGACAACCACAAAATCGATTCGAATGCGCTGAACAAGTATGCAGGGTTCTTTCCTAGCAACTGCGTGTACATTGCGTTGGTGCCAAACAAGGAAACGTGTGATCGATTTAGACTTCAACCAGTCAACCCTGAAACCCAAGTACCGCTGCGTGTTGCGTATATCCAAAACTGGAGCTCGTGAAATCGATACTCACGACTACGGTATGGCATTCTTCGTCGAGCTTCGTATGCTCCGGGGACTGCGTCGGTCAAGGCGGGTATTTTTTTATTTTTCGATCAATGAAAGTGCTAAACCATCCGCCCGAGTTTGGTACAATCCAGAGCAGTGTTTGCAGAGGTACCAACGACAGAACTACTGTGGCATCGCTTCTGAAGGCAGCGCAGGAGTTAATGACACTTACATGAGCACCACTTTATTTGCAATTTAATGGAACAGGCGATGCAGTGAATTGGAATGGGAATGGACATTGTCTGAGTAGAGAGTCAATCCGAAGTATTTGTTGAAATCACCGAACTACTTCAAGTACTATTACCTACCAGTACCTTATGCTAACCTTTGCAACTGAGGATAAGTGCGACAGTTTGCTGTGCGACACTGAGTCAGCTCGAGCAAAACTCGCATCTGATACCAAGATTTTGTGTGCGGAAATGGGGATGAAAATGAGACTCGACGCCGACTGAGTGAAGGTTTACTCGGCCATGGCGGCACTATTATAATATTGGATCATGAAAACCTGACTATGCCTCGCGGCTGCACCAAAATCAAGCGGTAAGGCAGCAAATGGGGATAACACCCACCACCACCGATCGGCGTGCAGCAACTCAAACAGCAAGTTTCCCTCCGTCGTCACGCCCGACTAGCAAAACCCGTTAGACACCCATGGATTTTCCGCCCCAAAGTACCCTTACCAACCATCCCCTCCTACTGGTCCGCTTCATCATGGGTACATTTCTCGTCTCTAACTCCAAGAAATCAGTTGGTGGCAAGATTTGCGCAGCCAAAGGCACCTTCATTTCCCTTTCTGCCGTCCCAGCCGCAAGCTCAAATCCATTTTCTAAAACTTACACAAAGTCCCCCATACATAATTCAATGGCCTCCCGCGCGCCCGTGCGGCGGCAGGCCGAGAGCAACTACCTGGACGTGAACCGCGAGCTGGGGCTGCACCGCCTCGAGAGCTTCCACGCGCGCGGGCCCTTCGAGCTGCTCGAGAGCAAGTTCGGCTTCCAGCGCAGCAGCGTCCTCAACCAGAAGGAGAACCTTGGCTGCTGGATTACCAACTACCAGATGCGCGTGCGCGCCGAGGCCCGCAGGGCGCCGCCGAGAGCAGCGACTTCGTGACGCGCACCGCGCTGGCCCGGATCCACCGCAAGTTCTTCAAGAACTACGCGCGCTGGTGCCAGTTCCTGCGCGCGCCGCCGCGCTGCTGCGACCCGGAGAAGGACAACACGACGAAGGTGGAGAAGGAGCTGGCGCTGTTCCTGCTGCTGTGGGGAGGCCGGCAACCTGCGCTTCATGCCCGAGTGCATCTGTTTCCTGTACCACAATTTGGCCAAGAAACTCGAGTTCCTGGACTCGCTGCCGGACGTGGACGAGGGCTTTTACCTCAACGAGATCGTGCGCCCAGTGTACCACGTGATCGCCAAGATGCGGACGGCCACGGCGCCCAAGGGGAGCGGCCGTTCGACCACCAAGACACCACCAACTACGACGACGTGAACGAGTTCTTCTGGACGGCGCAATGCCTCGAGTGCGACGAGATGGACGTGGCCAAGATGCTGGAGGTGCACGACCCCAAGACGTTCAAGGAGAAGCGCAGCGTCTTCAACCCCGTGCTGGCATTTTTCCGTGTCTGGTACTTTTTAGTGGTGGTTTTCCACGTCATGGTGGTGATTACCTACATCTCGTACATGGCCGAAGGCGACGATGACGGAGGCTTGGGCTTCTTCTTCCGCATCTTCGACAGCGGCCAGAACAAGATCCGCGCACACGCCTTTTACACCATTTTCGTGACGGTGACCGGCTTGCTGGCGATGAAGGTGGTGATGCAGATTTGGCTCTTCGGACGCAGACTTTACCGAGACGTGTGGATGGCGGTGGGGGTTTTCTGCCGGTTGTTCTGGCACACGCTCTTTTTCGCGCTGTTTATGGCCATCAACTTTTCACCGGATGAAACCGCGCTTTTTGGCTCGCTGAGCAGCATGTTGCCCGGTGGAGGCACTGCGGGAACGTACTTGTCCATGGGACTTGTTTATCTCGTGATTTACTGCATTCCGGTGCTGCTGGCGGCCACGATCCGCGCGTTCTTCCCCAATGCCATTTGGGGGATCTGGATCGTGAACTCGCTGGATGGTACCAGTCGACAGTATGTCGGACGCAACACGGCGCAGCCATGGAAGGACTACTCGAGGTACTCGCTGTCGTGGTTCATCATCTTCTTCTGCAAGTTTCTCTTCGCGCTGCAGTTCATGATCCGACCGTTGATGGCACCGTCCATTGAAATTTACGATATCAGCATTGACGATGACGGTGTCTTCCAGTCGAAGCACAACATCATGTTCATCGGCGCGTTGTGGGCCCCCATCTTTGTCGTGTACATGTACGACGCGCAGATTTGGTTCATCCTGTACCAGTCCCTTGTTGGCCTCATCATGGGAAAGCGCATGCGTCTTGGCCACTATGTGGGATTGACGCAATTGAAGAAGGGAATGGCGGAAGCCCCGAAGCTCTTTGATGAAAAAGTGGTGTCTCTTAGAACCAAGAAGCCCAGCCCGGAAGCAGTGACGCCAGTCCCTGGTGGTGGTGATGCTGGGGAGCTCCGTCACCACGACGTTGTTCGTCTTCGTTTCGCAATCATCTGGAATCAGGTGGTCGACAACTTCCGTTTGAATGATCTACTAGACGACCGTGAGACTGTTATCCTGCAGTACCGAATCCTGAATAAGGGTGAAAAGATCCAGGAGCCGATCTTCTTGCTTGCTGGTAAGTTGGCAAAGGCTGTTGAAGTAGCAGGTAAGTCACGTTCTAGCAAATGGGACACCCCAACATTGATCAAGAATATCGCAACTGCGGATGCCCTGGAAGGCATGAAGAACGGCCTCGAGCTTGTCCGCGATGTCTTCTATTTGCTGCTTGGTGAGGACGACAAGGGTGCCCTTGAAGTGCTGGAATACATCTACTCGTCGCCAGATGTCGTGAGCCTGATCGACATGACGTACTTGCCCCAGCTTGCGGAAAACATGGTCGAGCTTCTTGCTATGATCTTGGATATGCCGGAAGACATTTCGGCCATCGACACGCTGGCGTCTGCACCGGAGGAGCTGCGCATGGAGCTTCACGTGCAGGTCGCGCAAGTCGTTGATCGCCTGCGCACCATCGCGCTGACGCTGGAGCTAATGCTGAAGGACGATACTGTCTCGCGCAAGGTGCATAGTTGCCGCTTTTTACAGACGACAGCCGACCTCGAGTTCCAGACACAGCAGTTGATCTATCTGTACAAGGCTGATGCTATGGCTGAAACGGGTCTGATCGCTGTGCACCCGCGGGAGGGTCCTACGCCGCCACAGCGTTTTAATCCGGAAGATTTCATCTCCAGTTGCACACGCTTGTTCTTCTTGCTCCGCCTGGATGTTGCGAGCTCGCTCCCTCGCTGTGAGGATGCTAAGCGTCGCATGGGTTTCTTCCTCCACTCGCTGGCGATGGAAATGCCCCGCGTAGACTCGTTGGAAGCCATGCCGTCGTTCTCGGTGATGACTCCGTACTACTCTGAAACTGTGCTGTTCACGTTGGATGAGCTTAACGACCCCGTCCACTCGAATCCGCTGTTTGTGGAGCTGGAGAAGAAGCAGAAGGCCAAAGGATGGACAGAGTTGACAATCATGAAGTACCTGATCACGTTCCACGCTGAAGAGTGGAGTAACTTCCTGGAGAGAATGGGTGCTGCATCGCTGGAAGAGGCTCTTGTAATCAACTCGGTTGAAGTGCGTCTGTGGGCTTCGATGCGAGGCCAGACACTTGCCCGAACGGTGCACGGCATGATGCTGTACGAAGACGCCATTCGTCTTTTACGTTGGCTCGAGGTGTTTTCCCTACGTGATATGAACATTCAGGAGAAGCTGGAGGAGATGAACCGCATTTCTGCATTAAAATTCTCGTACATCACGGGTTGCCAGATTTATTCCAAGCAGGTTGCGAACGGGGACCCTCGTGCTGCCGATATCGATTACTTGATGAAGAAGTTCCCGAGTTGGCGTGTCAGTTTTGTGGATTCTATCACGGAAAAGGAGGGCGACAAGGAAATCAATCGCTTCGATTGTGTACTCGTCAAGGCCGAAGCCGGTGAAATTGTTGAGGTCTACCGCTACGAACTGCCCGGTAACCCGATTCTAGGGAGGGTAAGCCCGAAAACCAGAACGTGGCGCTGCCTTTCACTCGCGGTGAATACTTGCAGACGATTGATATGAACCAGGAGCACTACCTTGAGGAGTGCCTCAAGATGCCGAACTTCCTGGCGACTGCTACGAGCACCGGAGAGGAAGTGACCGTCATCGGTATGAAGGAGCACGTTTTCACTGGTCGTGCTTCGTCGCTGGCACGTTTCATGACGCTCCAGGAACTGGTGTTCGTGACGCTGACCCAGCGTGTGCTAGCCAAGCCGCTTCGTTCGCGAATGCACTACGGTCACCCGGATGTGTTTGAGAAGTCTTTCGTCGTCACAAGCGGTGGTGTGTCCAAGGCTAGTAAGGGCATCAACCTGTCGGAGGATGTCTTCAGTGGCTACAACGTCACTCTCCGTGGCGGTTTGGTGACTCACGTCGAGTTCATGCAGTGTGGTAAGGGTCGAGATGTGACGCTCAGTCAGATCAATGCGTTCGAAGCGAAGCTGTCGAATGGTTGTGCTGAAAGTTGTCTGAGTCGTGAGGGTCACCGCCTGACCAACTCGTTGGATTTCTCGCGCCTGAACTCGATGTTCTACGGCCACTTCGGGTTCTACATCTGTAATGCCCTTACAGTGCTATGCGTGTACGTGTACGCGTACTGCAAGCTGTACGTTGCAACGCACTCCGAGGTGGAGATCACAGCTATCATGAAGACGGGCAGTCTCGATGCGCTTGCAAGTGTCATGACGACGCAGTACCTGCTCCAGTTCGGTATGTTGACCACGCTGCCTCTGTTCGCGACGTTGTTCGTTGAGTTTGGCGCCAAACAAGCCGTTCTCAAGGTGATTGAGTTGGTTTCGACTCTCGGCATTGTTTTCTACGTGTTCTTGACGGGCACAAAGGCCCATTTCTACGACGTGGCACTTATCCGCGGTGGATCCAAGTACCGAGGCACTGGTCGTGGGTTTTCGATCACACGTGACCCGATGGTGAATTTCTTCAAGGAGTATGGTGTTTCCCACTTCCGCAAGGCTGTCGAGCTCATCGGTGTGATGATTTTGTTTGGAATTTACGGCTCGTTCGACATCGGATCTGATGCGCTTGAGGACTACTGCGCGACAGCGGACTTTGACTGCGACACTGATCCAGACTTGATCCCTGCTAACATCACGTCGCTTTCCAATTTCAGCTCCACGTCTCAGAGTTACGGAATCGCTTCATTTGCTGTACTGTTCCTGGGTGCGTGTTGGTTGATGGCGCCCTTCCTTTTCAACACGGACGGTTTGGTTCTCCAGAAGTCCAAGGTGGACATTGCCAACTGGTTCGCTTGGATGATGCGATCGCGCCACAAAGACGATGGGCACGATGAAGAGACTAGCAAGGATGCTAGCAGTGCTGCTGCTTTGCAGCCCAAGGATGGATGGGACGACTGGTGGAAGTCCGATGTGGATCTAATGGTTCCTCTGGGCCCGATGGGCCGCCTTACGTACTGCATTCGTGAGGTGCGCCACCCACTCGCCATGTACTACGTCTTTCTGACGGAGTTCACGCTCCCGTGGCTTGCACTACTTTTCGGTGCGATGGGTGCTACGTGGGTGCTGCTCTGGTTTGGAAACCGCGTGCACCACTGTGTCTCGAAGCACCGCAAGCTGAATTCGCTGGCCATCCAAGGCATTTTGTACATGGTTTGCGTAATTGGAGGCATCGTTCTGGTGCCGCTGATTATCGGAGCCATGGCTAGTTGGTCCGTGCTCAAGTGCTTCACATTCTCCATCGCAATGTTCTTGGGCTTTAACTCAATTGTGCAGTACGCCATGGCTTTCAACGGCGCATTCGGAATGGAAGTTGCTATGTGGAGTCCTGTCATGGCGCTTGGCTTCCTCATGGACATGATCGTCGGCTTGTTCCTGGTTATTCCGCTGTTCTTGTTGTCTTTGCTACCGTTTATGCGGATCCTCCAGACTCGTGCCATGTATAATGGCGGCTTCTCACGTGCTCTGAGCTCTGGATCGGAGGTGGCAGCCTCGCTGGTGATCCTGCTCGGTTTGCTGGGAGGCTTCATCCACGGCTTCATGACGTCATTCCTGTACACGCTTGGATATATCAACGATCCTGACGAGAATTTCATGAACCGGTCTTTCTACTACTTTGTAACCACGGAGTTGTCGAACAATGGCTCGGAAATGTTGAGCTGGATGGAAAACGGTTACCTGAAGATGATCTGCGCAACCATGAGCATCGTCGGCGTTCTCCTTTCGCTGCTTATCGGGCGCGTTCTCGGACGGCGGACCAACATGGCAATTGGTGGCTCTCTGATTTTCATCTCGCTTGGACTGAACTTCATCCCAAGCACGTCCATCATTGTCGTTTCTTGCAGCTTGGCGGCAATGGGCGCGGCGATTTTGTCGATGAACTACCTGCTCTGGAGTTACGAGATATGTACGAAGGGCTGGCGCGGCAAGAGTGTGACGATTTTCTGGATGGGCTCGATGGTCGGTTGGTTTGTGCACTCGCTGCTGATGGCGAACACGAACGCCACGACGATCAGTGAGAACTGGGACAACAAGCCCACGAATATGTGGCGATTCCAGCCATTGTTCGTGCAGCCTGAGCTAATCCTCGCATTCTTCGGTATCCTATGGTTCGTGCCTGAGAGTCCCGTGTGGCTGCTCGCGCACAAGCAGGAGGAGCCAGCTCGGGCTGTGCTCACTCGTCTGCGTCGGCGGCTGAACGTGAACCCGGAGATCATTCTGATTCAGGCCGAGCTGGAGCAGAAGACCAGGCAGAACCACCTCGTCTTCCGTTTGTCCATCGTGTTTGCGCTGCAAGCTGTCTTCGGGCTCATTATGTCGCAGACGGTGTTGGTCCGCCGTACGCTCCAAGTGAACGAGGACGACAGTGGCAGCGGTAACAACTACTGGGAGGTGTACTTTGCCCTGTGCTCTGCTATCGGCTTTGCGTTCGGCAGCTTCTTGGTGGACAACGTGCGCCGCAAAACCATCCTGAAGGAGTTTTTGCCGTTCGTGTCGCTGCTGGCCTTCACGTGCGCTATCATTGGCGCCGTCTCGGATGCCGATGGCGGCCTGTTGCAGACGCTGCTTTGCATGTTGTTCATCTCTGCCGGCCTGAGCCTCATGAGTGTGACGTGGCTGTCAGCCCTGGAAATGTTCCCAGCGTCTCGACGTCCGCTCTACTTTACGCTGTCGCTGTGCGTGTACTACATGGTGCAGAACGTCGTGTACTTCCTGAATCCGTCCTTCGCTCTGTCCAGCTTCATCCTGTGCGGCTGCTGCTCGGCGCTCACGATTGTGCTCTTCATGTTCTGCGCCAGCACCAAACTGGGAGCGATCCAGACCAAGGCCGAGAAGAAGTACCAGCGGTCCATGCGCGAATCGGCTCCTGAGCTGGACGAACCCGACGAGCACGAGTACCAAATGGACGACCGACACAAGCAGCAGACGCGCATTGCGCAGATCTCGGCAGCTATGAACCGGTCGGCGGGCACTGCGTCCAACCCGGCGGCGTCCGCCCCAACTGTCAACTTTGGGATCGCGGGAGCGAGCAGCCGCGGCGTCGGATACAGCGGCCCGCCCACCAGCAGCGCCGCCTCCCACGCCCAGCAGAACGCGACGCAGTTCGGCTTCAGCGGCGTTACGGTGGACCAGTACGGCGACGGTGGTGGCCGCAGGAGCTCCGTGCCGCACAGTGAGACGGACCATTTCAGCTTCCACCGTCTGGAGAGCGCCGAGGTGACGCCGGCAGCGAGAGCGCTGCGCTACGGCCTTAGCACGGGGATGAGCAGCAGTGCCAACGAGAGCTCGCAGGCCTCGGAGCTGTCGGCTGCGGACCAGCGGCGACTGGTGACGCAGCTGTCGTCCTCGTTCGACTTTGAGGCCGAGTTCGAAGCCGAGCACGTCCAAGACCTGCGCCAGGGCCAGATCGGATACCCGCGCGGCCAGCCTCGATCCGTGTCGTTCTTGCAGTCGCAGCAGTACCCGGACGCAGATTTGCACGCGGAAACCCAGTCCGTTCGGCTGTAGAGGAAGGAGGAGGGTCGCAGGCCATTGACGACAGTGATGACTGCAGATAGTAAAAACAAAATGCACTGTTCATTTATTTAGTCCACAACGTACGCGGACTAAAACCGCGAGCACCACTTTCATGGCATCGACATTCTTCAAATGGACAGCCACGGACGGAATGTCACCGCATCTTGATCTCGCACCTTTCGTCATGGAAGGCGTGGATAGTGCAAGGGGACAGTCACTCTCGCCCGCGCTCATCGTGTCCAACAAGTTAACTAAGGGGTTCACGGCTAAGCTGAAAAAAACAACTAAAAACCGAACCGCCTTGTCTTGCAGTGAGAAAACCACCAACTTGCGTAAATTTTCCCAAGCTGTCGCCACTGCTTCTGAAAGAAGCGAAAATGTCCAGCAATTCCTGGTTGCCGCCTCTGATTCCATCGTTAGTTCGTCATGTCTTCGCTTCAACGGCAAATGCACCACACAATGCGACTACCTGTACAACTGAACCCGGTGTCACTACCGCAACATTAGAGAAGACAGCAGTAAGGAGAGGGTGAAAACCAACTCGCCGAACAGTGCCTGTGGTCTAAGTGGGTCTAAGTTGTGATTTGAAGAGAGATGACATCCGTCCTGCAATAATATGAAATCCATTCATTTATGGAGGTATTATGTTGCTTGTGCGCAACACAACGGCTTTTGCGCTGCTCTAATGGTGCTGTAAGGCTGTCGTCGTGTCGCCCTTATGTTGTAGTAACGCCGTCCGAACCAAACAGTGCCAAAAGTAAAAACTCGTCCAGCCAGCTGGTGCAGCCACTTGTGCGGGGTTCGGTCCTGTCCAGCCGCGATCGGTTGCTGGGCGGCCCAGGTTGTCTGTCGTGTGCTGCTGTTTGGATAAGACAGGCCCCTCTGCCTCTTTTCGGGGCGTTTCGAGGTAGTTTCGCATTCGACGCCAGCCGCTTGCGCGAGTCATTTCCCACTAGATAGAGAACTAGCAGCACTAAAATGTCCGTGCGCGGTCTCCTCGTTCTCGTGGCCCTCGTGGCGCTCGGTGTCAACGCCGTCCACGCGCGCTATGAGGCGCTCGCCGCCAGCAGCAGCTCCGAGTGCTGCAGCACGTGCATCGGCAAAACCTCCAGCGCCGTGTACGACTACGACCCCGTCATCTACGCGCAGTGCACGAACGTGACGGATGGCATCTGCTGCTTCGACTGCGGCAGCATGGGCGACCCCGAGTTCGGCGACACGATCTCGTACGGGGACGACGGGGTGACGGCCGTCGTCACGGCCGGCAACTACGTGTCGTTCACGTGGAGCGGCGTGGAGAACGTCACGTACGTCTCGCTCAAGACTGGCCAGAAGAAGACGGTGACGCCCACCGTGACCGACTCGAAGGCGTCCGTCAAGTCGGACACGTTCCTCATCTGCGCCAAAGCCGCGGGCACCATCTACTTCCGCGGCTGGGGGAGCGACACCTGTCGCGAAGCCTCTACGGAGCATTCCGTGACGGTGAAAGCCGGAGATTCGTCCACTTCCACCTGTGACGCCAGTGATGTGACGGTCACCACGGCGTCGAGTGCGGGAGGGTCGTCCTCGAGCTCGGTGCCTGCGGACGACACCGTGGCTGACTGTAATCAGCAACGAGCCAGCATTCAGGTGGTGGATGGAACACGCACGTGTGTGCGTGTCCGACTGGACCAACCCGCCCGAGTGCGACTCTTGGCCCGTGTGGAAATGGCTCGTGACGATCGGCGGTGGCGTGGCCGCGCTCTTCTCCATCATCATCTCGGTGCGAGCCTTTTTGCAGGGGCGGAAGAAGAAGGAGGAGGCGCAGTACCAAGAGAACTTGGCCCCCATGAGCAAGAGGAGCGACGTCGAGACGCTGGAAGTGACTCCGGACAGTGGCTACCACGGCGCGGCCCAGTACAAATACGACCCGGACACGGACCGCACGCCCGGAGGCACCCGCAAGGCGGACGAGCGCGAGTTCACGCTCTGAGGAGAGAGCGAGAGAAAATAACGTTATAGCGCGGCCAGGACCAGCGCTTGCCAACTCGAGCGAACTAGTTAGCTTTCTTACTTGGAGGTGTGGGTCGTGGCTGCTGGACGACGAAGTCAATGCCGCAAAAATGCTATTGATGTAGTGACATAGCAGACCGACGGAAACACGCCAGATGAACTTATGTGCAATAAACCCCCCAGTTCCTTTTTGCCGGTCGTGGTCTTAAGTACTGTGTCGTTCGTGGTTTCCTGGTGCGGTAAAATTGACCCCGAGTAGGTAATACTGTAGTACTTCGATGATTTCAACGTTTCGGATTGACGCGCTACTCAGACAATGTCCATTCCCATCCCAATTCACTGCAATGCCAGCTCCCATTAAATTGCAAATGAAGTGGTGCTCTTACAAGTGTCATTAACACCTTTTACCCCTCCTGCGCTGCCTTCAGAAGCGATGCCACAGTAGTTCTGTCGTTGGTACCTCTGTAAACACTGCTCCTGAATCCTGGATTGTACCAAACTCGGGCGGATGGTTTAGCACTTGCATTGATCGTAAAACCCCAAATATTCGCCTTGACCGACGCAATCCCCGAAGCATACGAAGCTCGACGAAGAATGCCATAGTCGTGACTATCGATTTCACGAGCTCCAGTTTTGGATATACGCAACACGCAGCGGTACTTGGGTTTCAGGGTTGACTGGTTGAAGTCTAAATCGATCACACGTTTCCTTGTTTGGCACCAACGCAATGTACACGCAGTTGCTAGGAAAGAACCCTGCATACTTGTTCAGCGCATTCGAATCGATTTTGTGGTTGTCTGACTTCGTGATTCGAAGCAATCCAACTACGGTACTGGTACCAAGCCCACCCTTGTTCAGCTTTGCAACGCTATCGATCGTCACCAAAGAACGACTGGAAGGATACCAATAATCGTCATCCGAGCTCGATAGTTGTTGCATGACTGCATCGCATTCCGCTGCATTCATTCCATCGTTGCGGCACGACTTGGCTTCACACTCCAACGGAAAATAGGTATGCTGTCTCGCCTTCGTTTGATCATACACCCGCACCTGCAACTCCATCTTCTTTCGACCCCTTGGCAATGTATGCACATAATTCACGAATGCAATGTCCATCAAGCCGCCGTCTCCAAGCATGCGGCCCTTGGACCACAGCTCCTCGTAGTAGGATGGCTTCACAATTTTGCCAAGTTGCCTCAGAGCATATTCGGAGGTGATCACGCAAATCCACTGAGTGCAGTGTAGATACTTTCCCACAATGCTTTGGTCCACCGTACCTCTACTCAAGTCGCTTTGGTCGGTCGCCCTAATTCCCGTCATCCGTAAGCGATCAACTTGACTCTTCGTGACGCTGCCATACTGCGTACTGAGAAGTTGTGCAACGTACAAATCGACCTTACGAATAGCTTGGTCAATTCGCGTCATGCAGAGGTCCTGTCCCAACAAAAATCGCTCAAATTGCCACCTGAGTAGAAGTATCTGTCCTTGATTTCTCGTTCGGTCCATTCAAAACGCGCGCCAACCGCGTTCAGATCTGACAGAGACCAAAACGACACAAGACATTGCCTCAAGACAGGGGCGTCGTCGTTCTTCATTGGATACTGGGCAGAGGAGGCAACCAACCGGTACCGTGCCAGCGTTGCAAAATGGTCATTAACATCCTTGAACTTGAATCCGTCCAAGCACAATTCAAAACTTCGATTCTCCAGATGATCAATATCACTAAAAGCTGCCTCGTCCTTTCGCCAGTATACCTTGTTCTCTCCATCCAGATACAACATGGTAAACCCTTTGCCCTTCTGCTTTCGAAACAAGACGACCCGTTTCTTCTGAATCAAGGCCATGTAGAACGCAAACAACACGACCAGCATGCTCTTGCGGACACCAGACGTCCCCACAAACACAACGCTAAGTTCTGCTTCCATCTGGGCTTTGAATACCTTGACGATATCCAGTGTTTCCTGTCGAACGTAGAACCACTCGGGGAAATCCGACACGACGTGGCAAATGGGAAGAGCGAGGCTGCCAACTTGCCACGTATCGATCTGCAAGTTGTCGGCAATCAACTGCATATCCTCGTCCTGGATGACAGTCAATACTTTGGCCTTCTTCTTGTGTGGCTTATCCGTATCCACTCGACGCTGCGCCGGCACTTGCACAATGAGCGCATCTTTCTTTGAGCCACCAAACGACCCAATCGACGCATCTGATGCCAACGCCTGCTTCGAGTTGTACCTTTCCCGGTTCTCGAAAACTGTGAGGTCGGGCGCATCAACCCGCGCGAGAGTGATCCGACACTTCACCTTCACTGCATCTTGGAGTCGAAACACCTTGGCATCGTCCGCGCAATCAACGCAGTAGGATGGCTTCACCGCGTTTTCTTCTTCATTAACCAGCTGAAACCACACTTCGCGGGTCATCACGAAGTTGCTTGCAATTTGTATCAAATTCGAGAATGATGAAGAATACAGCGGGCCTATATCGGTTCCAGCCAATTGGGTATTTCCTAGGATGTGGACAAAATGCGGACCTTCTTAGCCCACTTTTTGGGGAAATGATAGTGACAAAGTCCACATCCTAGGCAAAGTTGAAGTTGTCGAGCAGAGCATTGTTGTTGAATTCAATGAACAGATATGTGAAAAACGAATACTACAGTACATGTTTGTCGTCTAGTCCTAGACAAAACCGCTTCGACGGTCTTAGCACAGGGAAAGTGCAAATGCACTCGCAATGGTCATCAGCACCGTCGCACCAGGCAGAACAGATTTCACCGCTGAATTCGGGTCCGAGCTGGACCCGGAAGACGACGATGTGGAGGATTCCGACCGCAGAGACGAAGCTGTAGAGCCTCCAGTGGATGAGTCACCAACGTCCACCGACGAAGTACTGGAGCCTTCAAGTGACGAGTTCGTGCCACCCCCACAGAGGATGACGATGAATCAACGCCTTGTGTCGATGAACTCGAAGTAGCAGCCGAGCTTCCAGCCGAGCCAGTGGACGATCCCGTGGTGGACGTGCCAGAAGCCCCGGCAGTCGAAGCAGCAGCAGTGGTTGCGCCCGTAGATCCTGCCGTGGTGGCACCAGAAGTCGTCCCAGAAGAAGTCGCCCCTGAGGTCGCCCCAGTCGTTCCAGAAGAAGTCGTTCCAGACGAAGTCGTCCCCGAAGACGTCGCCCCAGTTAAAGTCGCACCTGATGCGGTACTTGTGGTCGACCCCGACGTCGTCGATGTCGGTGTTGGCTCGGTGGAGGCGGATCCTGGGCACACCATCGTCTCGCCACTGCACATCTGACCACCAGCACAGCCACTCAGCGCATACTGACAGCTTGCCGAACACAGCTCGGCAATTGCCGTCGTGTCCGTGGTGCAGGAGCAGCTCTGTCCACACTCGGACATGCTGTTGCCATTTCCAACGCGGTTGCAAAGGGTGTTGCAGTCTTCAGAGGGAGAGACGCCGCTGTTTGCAGTGCACACCCGACGGGCACAGTTGCCTTGTGAAGACTGGAGAAGACGACCAGTGGAACCTTGGACAGGAGCAGTGGCCACCACCAGAAGACTCAGGACGATCGGGAAGGCACGAACCATGTTGACTGGAGGGATGAAGTTTGGTGAAAGGCTCTTGATCCTGGGAAGGAAGACTGGGGTATCAACTCCAGTAGGAATTAGTAAGTGAGGTTTGTTGAGCAAGCTCCATTGGCCGAGCACACTAAGGCCTTATCGGCTGGCTTACAGAGGCGTAGTGTTAGCATAGCTCGTCTCTATCGACTGCTGTTTTGTCTTGGCCACCTTGGCAGCATATGATCGACTCTGCCTCTTGCTGCATCTTGTGTTCATGCGGAAAAGTGCTGCCATGCGACTTATTACGTCCAGATGTAGGAATTTGTAGGTGCCGTTGGCCTCGCTGACCAGAAGGAGCCAAGATCAGTATTTGCTTGTGCTCTGCTCTAGCATGGCCGATGCCTACCATAGGCATTAACTGCAGCTCGTCGTCATATATTGCCACCAGCAAGTAACTATCTGCAACTGCAAAAGGGCACTGTAGCTTGCCAAAAGATCACTGCATCGCTGTTAACGCATGCTAGGATACCACTTGCTGCTCACGATCGGATGGTCCGGGCGTTTCAGCGAGGGCGAGCTTCAAGCGAGCATTTTTCTGGTAAGCTTATCATTCATACGATGATTTTATCGTCTGTGGGTCTTACCTGGCAACGGAATGCATTTATCAGTAGTGAAGGATGGCCCGACATCTTACCACGTCCTATTGAAGCGAAGCGAGCTTGCACTTGTAGTTTCGTACCCAGATTCGGAGCTCATCTCGAGGTACAGTTGAAATACGTTAAGAAACAAGCCAGTGTACGACCTTTGAATTTCCTACACACGACGCGCTGAAAAAGGTGATACCCTTCGTGAAGCGATGTGCCACGGTTTTGATTGTATTGTCGCTTGTAAGTAGCCAAAACCTGAAATTTGATTTTACCCTTTCATTGAAAAATACTGTACTAATTTCAATATGGACGGGCAAAACCCGAAAAACGACC
The DNA here is from genome assembly GCA_012656105.1 of Phytophthora syringae. Classification (NCBI taxonomy): domain Eukaryota; phylum Oomycota; class Peronosporomycetes; order Peronosporales; family Peronosporaceae; genus Phytophthora; species Phytophthora syringae. The sequence goes on along the minus strand of JAAKBD010000191.1, from coordinate 506,801 downwards.
ACCAGGTGGCAAGTGCCGCCCAGCATGAGCCCGAGTCTTCCAGTTGCTGGAAACTCGAACTGCCAGCAAAATGTCCATGCAAATGTATGGTTTGGTTGACAAATCGTTTATCCAGCAGACCACCCGCTGGAACAAACCACCGACCGCGTAAACGCTGGCACAATCCTGTCATTGCCAGCGACTCCACCTGCTTCTTTGGCTTACACACGTTCAGCACCTTGACGACATCTTCGCGCATCGTCACCCACATTCCATGGGAATGCACACTTTGGGTACCACCACATACTATCCCGCATCTTCAATCGACCCCGAACACGACGACGTGCAGTGATGTTCAATCGATAGTTTTACCAAACGTATGCATGTAACACACAGCACTACCGGTAAGCTTAGCAATATTCATTCAGCCTTCAGCGCAACCAAGTGTTTATAGTTATTCACGAAAGTCGAAAGTCACAACGACGTGTCGTCTGAGTTTCTTCGCCGTGTAACGATCGAAAGCATCACACGCCTGAGAGAAATCCCCACGTGGCACTAGCCAGTGACTCAAACTACAGCTCATGGTTTGCTACTTGGTGAATTTGCACTTTTCCTCATCAATTTCAATTCAACCACCAGAACGAGTTCCCAAAAACACCATTTGCCACCCAAAAGCGCGACGCTTTTTATCGTGCAACACTCTTTCTCGTCGCCTTACAGTGCATTCCCCATCCCAACCAATGGTCAACAGAGCCCAGAACTTGCTTCTACCCAGTGCTCGTAATCGTACTTACGGAAGTGTCTCGGGGCCGGAAAACTAAGAAAAACCTAACAATAAAAACGGCGTGTACCCCTCTGTACAGACCTCACTCACTCCCAGATTCGCCTCCATCGAGTGACTTGGTATTTCAAATACCGTAATGATGGCGTTTTCTCAACGTCCCACCCGAAAGGCCAAGCGGACGGACGTGGACTACGCCGTTCTGTCCTCGGGCCAGCAAATCCCAGAGTACTCGAGCGAGGAAGAGGACGGGGACGACGAAAGTTACGGCACCCAAAAGAAAAACGCCGAAAAGAATCGACGCAGTGTTTTATCTGCCACCGACCCCCAGGACATACAGAAACACTATGCTTCAGTGTGACAGTTGTTCCCGACTGTACGACATCATCCACTTCTTTTTCTTATTTTCTTAGACAATAGTTGACTAAAACCATATTAAATGTTTTTATTTTTGTATATACAGGTACCATGCAGCTTGTGGCAAACCTTTCCAGTCGGCGTCCATTCTAGGCAATACGAGTTGCTACGAGTGTCTCCAAGAAGCCAAAGTGGACTCATTAAGTTCACTTCCCCGCAAGACCCTGGACTCCATTGCCGACTTTGTGAAAGTGCTCAAGAAGGCCAAGAAAATCGTCGTCATTGCAGGAGCTGGAATCAGCGTGTCTTGTGGCATCCCCGACTTCCGCTCGAAAGACGGAATTTACGCCATGGCTCGCAACATGGACGTGGTACTGCCGGAACCCGAGTGTTTGTTTCAGATTGACTACTTCCGAGACGACCCGGCACCTTTTTTCGAGGTGGTGCGCAATGCCTTTGCGAATTCGCCCAAACCGTCACCGACCCATTGGTTTTTAAAGCTGCTACAGGATAAGAAGAAGTTGTTGCGTGTGTATACGCAAAATATTGACGGACTGGAAGAAGCGGCTGGGGTGACGAGGTGCATCCCGTGCCACGGCAGCTTTGCGTATTCGGCTTGTATGCGGTGCAAGAAGCGCGTGCCAACGAGCACTTTGATGCCAGTTATTCTGGCGGGAGTCATCCCTACGTGCTCGGAACCAAACTGCCGCGGTGTATTGAAACCCGAGATCACGTTTTTCGGGGAGATCTTGGACGATAAAGTGAGCACGACGATCACCAAGGACCGCTTACAGGCAGATTTACTTATAGTTATGGGCACCTCGTTGAAGGTTGCGCCCGTCATGGAGATTCCCGGATATTTGCCATCGCACATTCCTCAAGTGGTGATTAACAAGACGGTGCTGAAGAAGAAGAAACTGAAAGCGAAAAAGATTTCGGCGGGTGGAACTATGAGCCGAGTTAGCGGCGATGATCAGGAGACCAAGGACGAAGAGGAGTTCGATATGTCACTTTTGGGCGATTGCGACGGCATTATCCGCTATGTCTGCAATCAAGCTGGCTGGGAATTGGATCCGAAGGCGGTGAAGGCTGCCAAGAAGAAGCCTCTCATTCAACGCAGTGAAATTATCTCTCACGAGGATTCTACTGGCAAGCATGTGTACTGTTTTGGGGAGTGCCAGTGTAAGAACAAACTAGCTACTGGCATGAATGGTGATGATGACGACGAGGAAGAAGAGGAGGAAGAGGAGGAAGAAGAACTTGGAGACGAGATCGTGTGGTATGTTTGCATCAATTTTGAGCTGTGTGGATTTAGCTAACACGCTCGTACTGCTGTTTCAAATGCAGCAATCGGTGCGAAGAGCGGATTGACACAGAAGCGGAACCTTGCCCAGGAGTTAAGACTGTCCACTATCGCTGCAAGTAGGTCTTGCGAAGTTGAGGCGCTTATCTCTTCTTATGACACTGAGTATTCTATTTGCTTGCAGTGATTGCTTCGACTACGATCTGTGCGGAGATTGCTACCCCAAGAGGAGATTTAAGCACAAGGGCGGCAGACATCGGTTCACCCAGTGCTTATAGAGTATCGATAGCTGGTATGATATGAGGCATCTTATACAGCACACCACGATGATAGATAGCGCTATGAGCTTTCACATGAAGTGCTACAGTACGTGTTTAGATTATGTCTGAAGGCTAACAGACAAGATGGAAGACTTGCAAGTGAAAGTGACAAAGTTCATTAGCGCTGGTACTCGTGAAGGTGTCGTTATCGATACCACAGGCGGTCGGGTCTGGATTTACAATAATGACCAGGAGCCGCATTTCGCCACGTTGGTACCTATCGAATTCGAATGTTGGCAAGGATTTACGCTGGACTGCATCGCTATTCGAGAAGCACGGCTGGCTATTCGCTGAGTAAGTGATTTCAAGACAGAAATCTTCACGTTTTTCTGCTCCAGCTCCAAGACACAAGAGGACTCGGGGACCCCGTTGCGTTCAAGCTTTCCCCGGCGACGATTTCACCCCGAGTTCAACCTCTTCACTTTGACTACTGTGCACATTTGTACCAGTCAGACCGATGGTTGCCGGAAAAGAAAAACGGTATGAACGAGAACTTTCACAACCAAGTACCCCCGAGTGACAAACAAGCATATATGTTTGAGGATGGTATCGATCAAGTCCATCTCGTCGGAAATCGGCACAGCTTCCAGTCCTTAAGTAGTCGTGATTCTGTGAAAAGTGGCAGCAGCGATCTCGGGTGTGGACCCACTGACGACATGCACGGCCAACTTTCGGTGTCATCTCAAACGAATCCGTACTCATTTCCTAAATGGTTTCTAGCTCCAACGCAATGCGTTCGTCTTCTTCGAACGTGCAGTGACAACGGAATAATGTCCGAGTCGGAGTTAGCATCATCGTCCATATCGTCCGGACACCCCGCAAACACCGCCACGAACAAGAAGTACCTTTCCTTATTCCGACCGAGATCCCAACGTTTATCCCACAAGCTCCGATCGGCGTTCTTCCTCCGCCGCCTACTTTATTCGGAAACGGTGTGGGAAAGCTCGTTGCGGTTGCTTCCCAGTTGCTCTTCTTGGCGCCGATTACACAAAGGCATTCATGAACAAGCATCGTCACCCGAAGCCCGTTGTATTAGAAGAGTGGAGCAAGTACATCAATTGTGTATACTATAATCTCAAAAGCAAAACGAGCGCATCAGCTCCGAGTTGGTCTGTTCCTTCGTTGCCTGCCTCGGATACTGCGGCGTTGCTGGCTGTTCAGGCTCATCAAAGCTCACTCCATCTGGTCCGTAGTTGGTAGGAGGAACCTTGCTGCTGTACAAAGGTTGTTGCTGGGTAGTGCTCGAACCAAAAAATGTTGATGTTACCGTTGATGCTGCACAATCACCAACGTCGTTGTTTTGGAAGCTGCCGACTCCGTTCGGCCTTGACTGTTGCGTCATATATGGATCATCAATGGCACCCAAGTCAGCGTAGCTCAGCTTCTGCGAGTGTTGGATACCTGATGTACGCCTTGAAGCGCGCGAGCCACCCCTTTCAGCTAGCAAAGCTCGAGCCTTGGCTTTCTTCGCCTTCTTCTTGTTGAGTTTGCGTCGGAGTCGTTCCTCTTCAGATGACGAAATTGACAAAGAAGACGATACCGACGATGCTGAAGGTGAATCACTGCTATCATAGGAACGTCGAGACTTTGCCGATTTTCGCTTTGCACGACGCTTTCTTTCCTTCTCCCGCTTCCTGGCCTTTTCAGCTCTGCGGCGTCTCCTGCGACGACTGCTTTCTTCTTCTGAAGATGTTGACGCCTCATCCGATGGGCTGGGTGGGAACGACAAAGTGCTCGGAATATCCCAATCGTGGCGGCTCTCGTTCTGGGTACTACGTTGACTTTGAGACGACCCCGATCCAGGTATCGAGGTTTTCCTGCCACATTTTTCTTCAGGAATCTTAATTCTTGAAGCTTTCTCGCGGTATCCCCTGAACGCTCCGAGCTTGTGTCGGAAGACTCGTCACTGTAAACTCGACGCTTGGAGTGCTTTTTCGATTTCCGGCGACTGTGTTTGTTATCCTTGCGGTTTTTGAGTTTTCGATGTCGCCGCTCTTGATCCGAAACTGACTCGGACGAATCCGAGGTTGGCAAAGCGTTCTGAACGACTCGGTCTAGCTCCTCCGTCGAAAGCCGAATCGTCCCGAAACTAGTCAACCCACGATCCCCAAACTCTGCAGAGTTATAAACAGTGTAGCCGCTTGACATTTCCGAGTTGGCTTCTTGTTTCTGGACACTCGCCTTCAGATCCAATTCCCTCATCAATTGTGATGCAATATCTTCCTCTTCCTTCTTAAACCCTCGGTTCTTGAAACTCGCGGGCAGCTCCAAGTCCGAGCCCGGTTGCTCTTCTCGTTCGTCTTCCACATGTTTCTCCCTTCGCTCTTTCCACTTTTCCTCTCTATCCTTCTGCTCTCTCAGTCCAACATGTTTCATCTTTTCCTCCTCCATTTGTTTCCATTTCTCTTGTTGCAGCTGCTCCGTTTCTCTTCTGGCATTCTCCTGTTGCTCTCGGTGGTTCTGTATCATCCTCTGCATTTCCTCCCCACTCGGTTGCGAGTACCGTCTCTCGGGCACCGCAGCTTCCCCATTTTGCTGCAGACAAAGTTGCAGTCGGAGTTGCCCCGACGCTTTATCGTTCTTATGTAGAGGAAACCATTCATCCACCGTCTCTCCAAGTTGAAGTTGCCGCAAGTGGACGACGCACGCCCCGATAGCCGGACTGTATATCAGAACGTGGTTCTTCACTCGGATCGTCAGGATTTCCGTCTGGGGGTCTCGAACATTCAGCTGAAACTTTTCGTTCCACTCGGGGTTGCCCCTTTGTGCACCCATTTGCACTTTAGTATGGAACGTTTGGTGGCTGCTGCCCCGCCTATCTTGGTTTTCAAGCAGCGACTTCCTCGCCCGAAGCCGCCGACCATGGGCGAGTCTCCTAAGTATAATTTGCAGTAGGACGACTGGGTCACGGCCGGCAGCTGCTGCGCCGAGTGCACGCGCAGGTAGAGCGTGAAATTGCCGTAGAGCGACCGGAGGGACGCCGCGCTCACGGGCCGAAGCAGGGACGACGATTGGTTGGGAGGAGACCGGGCTGTGGTGGACGTCAAGCCAATAGACGTCGTGAAAGCTCGGAAGCGAGACGTCGCTGGGGCGTCGTGCGCCATGGAGGATGCAGATTACGGAATAGGAAGACCGGATGGTCCGCCGAAGGGAAAATGAACCCAAAGTATACTGAACACCAGACGTTTCTCGATGTAGGTTCAACTTGGGGTGGTAGAGGGAACAGTCGAAGTGCTCCATGGAGGACGGATGGTATGACCGAGGTGTGGGGCTTCCTATCACGGCATTCTATGCATCATGTTGATCGTCTCGCAGGGTCTACACTCCGCGCCAGAAGTTATCGCCAGGGTGGGTCGGTGGCTGTATCTCGGCCAATTTTTCGATTTAGAGGCTGCTATTTAGATATGTGTCTCGTGTTACCGTTACCGACCGCCTACATGTGCTAACGACGTCGATTTCGACGTTCCTGATAAGGCCAGTATACAGACGTCAAAAATTTCACTGCGTCAAAAGTATCGCCACTAGCCGGTTTTGGACCACCACATACAAACTTCTATATAAAAGGAAAAGGTCAAACCTGAATGCATTAGTAGTGAGTTTTACCACCCTTCTTCTCAATGACCTCGATGCACCGCTTCGGCATTGACTGGATAAGCTTCAAAAGCGTCTCTTATGGAATGTTCTCCCACGCCATTAGAATAGCCTCCTTCAGCTCCAAGACAGAGCGATACTGTCTCCCGTTAGGATAGACAGCGCGAGACAGGATGGCCCACAGATTCTCAATCGGGTTCAAATCTGGTGAACGTGCAGGCCAATCCATCACCTCCACGTTCGCCTCCGCAAAAGCTCATTGGTTCGATGCGACGTATGAATAGACGCGTTGTCCTGCTGGAAGGTGTAGTCGGTGCCGTAGTGTAGATGGGCGTAGGGAAGCAGATACTCGGACAACGTACACACATAGTCGTCCGAGTTCTGCTTCCCAACCAAAACAGCCAGCTTCGTCTTGCCCGTCGCACTGAACCCGCCCCATACCATGACCGACCCTCCACCATTTTGACGACGGATAGTGCGGCGGGCAGGCCGCCGAATGTCCCGCCAGTACTGCTGGTACCCGTCTGGGCCGTCCAAATTCCATTTCTTTTCATCGGAAAAGATCGTGGAGGCCCAGACGCCGGGGTCTGCAGGTACTGGGCCGCCCAGGTGCGGCGAGCAAGCTTGTGGGCTGGCGTCAGGTCCAGCAGCGTGTTGTCCATTTTGCTGTACTGGAGCCAGTCCACACGCGACAGTACTCGTTGGATGGTCCTCACGGACACCTTGACAGCAAGCTCTTCCTTCAGCTGCGAGGCGCTGTGATTCCCTGCGGCAGCCGTACGCACAATCCTGCGCAGCTCTCGGTCTGAGGTGAGGGAAGGGCGGCCTGTACGCTGGCCAACTGGGATGTCGTTCACGACTCGCCGGACGGTGCCCCTGGAGCGCCCTACTCTTGCGGCGATGTTGCTCTTTGAGAACTCCGCTTCGTGGAGGCCTTTGATACGGCCGCGCTCCTCTGGTGTCACTCGTGGCTTGTGTGCCATGAGCAATTCTTGACTGGTTGTGCGGCGTTCATCAAATTTACATGCACTCCTTTTATATAGAAGTTTGTATGTGGTGGTCCAAAACCGGCTAGTGGCGATACTTTTGACGCAGTGAAATTTTTGACGTCTGTATACTGGCCCTATCAGGAACGTCGAAATCGACGTCGTTAGCACATGTAGGCGGTCGATAACGGTAACACGAGACACATATTTAAATAGCAGCCTCTAAATCGAAAAATTGGCCGAGATACAGCCACCGACCCACCCTGGCGATAACTTCTGGCGCGGAGTGTACGTATTACTACGTAGTATAGCTTTTCAAACTAATACTTGAAGTAACAAACTACTTCCAGGTATTACTACTACGTACTACAGTAATAGTACAATGCTTCGAAGTACGTATTACACATAGTGTTTAGTAGTACTAGTACTATTGTCATTAGCTTGCCCACGCGCAATGGCCCCTCCTCCAAGTACAGTTTCCTGGAAATACAGGGCAGTCGTGTCTGCTCACGCCAAGCCTGAAAAATCTTGTTCCGCAAACCCAGAGAAGTCTTGCCCAGCCAAATTCGACAGATCTTGTCCTCCAAAGAACTGGCTAATGTCCATACCTCCTGCAGCACCCGCTTCTCCACCACCAGACAACTGCTGGACGCTAGTTGCAATGGACGCCACATTCGACATTATCGTAGTCACATCCGCGGCTGTACTCAGCATTTCGCTCACCGATCGTTTCTGCTGTCCCTGTGGAGGCAACGTCTCGATGTAGCCAGGAGGAGACTTATCGGCTGCGGCAGACTGCGTCTGTACAGGTATCGCGTACACAGGAGGGGGCTCGTTGTACTTGTTCGTTGGTCCCTTGGAGTAACTTGAATGGTCAGGACCGTAAGAATTCGAGTGCGGTGGGACGTAAGCTGGGACCATCGAGCTCACTTTCCCTTCACGCTGTGATCTGGCTCGCTCCTTGCTTCTCTGGTGCTTCTTTGCTTTGCGCTTACGGCGGTCGTCGGACGAAGATGATGAAGAAGAAGACGAAGACGACGAGGAGGAAGACTCGTATTCGTTGTTCCCATCGGATCCCCGGCGCTCCTTTCGTTTCGCCTTGCGTTTTCGCCGTCGATCTTTCTTTCGTGCTTTCTTCGCCTTCTTCTTCTCCTTGCGGCGACGACGGCGGCGGCGACGTTCTTCCTCTGAAGACGAAGTTTCTTCTGACGAAATGGACGATTCAGCTGGCTGAGCACGAGATGACCGTCGTTGTCGAATCTCCTCTCGAGGCTGTTCCTCCGGTGCTTTCGGGAATAACAAGTCTTCCGGTCGAATTGCATGGACTTCTTCCGCACTTCGAGATTGCTGTCTGGACCGTTGAGTACGGCGCTCTTTCACTTTACGACGATTGTTATCGGCACGTTCATCCCCGGACGATGATGAGTCCGAGGACGGCAAAGCATCGTGCACGACTTCACCCAAGACCACCCCACTCAACTCCACAGCTTCCACCACATCTTCACGACGACTGGCATCTTGAGAACCAGCAAAGCTTTTGTTCATGCTGGCTGAAGAGTTCGATAAGCGCACTGACGTCGACTCCGTCACCACATCATCCGCGAAGTGGTAGTTGTTAGAGCAATTGAGCTCCTTGGTCACCTCTTCCGGTCTGTTCATCCGAAGCCCACCCATTTTCCCAGCAAGTCCATCAGCTTGCCAGTCCTGCTCATGCTCCATTTGCTTCTGCAAGTAAGCTTGCGCCTTCGCCTGCTCCGCTCTCTGTCTCTCCTCCTGATACATTTGCATCTTTGCCATCTTGTCAATTCTTGCTCGTTCTTGCTCCTCCGCTTCTTCTCTCTGGCGTCTCATTTCAGCCTGCAGTCTCTCCTGCTCTTCAAACTGGCAACGTCGTACCGACTCCCCGTCCTGCTGCTGCTGGCGTCGATCTCGTTCTTGCTGACAATGCTGCTGAATGAGTCTCTGCATCGGAGACTCGTTCACTGCAGCAGGAGGAGCCACCGTCGGATCCTTCGGCCGAAGCATTAATTGAAGACGGAGATGGCCCGCCGGTTTGCCCGCCTTGTACAATGGGAACCACTGCTCAGCAGGCTGCCCCATTGTTACATTACACAGAGGAATAGCACAGGCCCCAACACTTGGGCAAAAGAACATGAGCTGGTTCTTTACTCTAATAGTCAGGATCTCCTTGTCCGGGTCCACCACGTGCAGCTCCATCTTCTCGTTCCACTCCGGACACGACTTGTTGTCCGTGTACAGCACTTTGGTGCGGAAGACCCGGTGGGTGGCGGCTTGGCTCTGGCTCTGCGGGTCCGCGAGCAGGTTGCTGAACGAGGCGCCAGCTTGGGCAGTTCCGTTGACGACCTCCGTGTTGCCAAGGTACAGTTTGCAGTACGAGCCCCGCCCCAGGGCCGCCAGGTTGCGCGCTGAGTGGACGCGCAGGAACAAGGTGAAGCCGCTCTCGGACAGCGTCGGGTTGCCCCAGCCAGCCAACCCGATGCTGGATCGAGATGAAAGGCGCTCCATGCCACTTGTGGGGTCGACGGCGAATTGCGGAATGAAGTTGTGGCCAGCAGATGCGGAAAGGAAAGTGTACCCATTAAGACTTCAACGGTCCCGTCTGAAAGCATATAGAGCGTCAGGGTGACCTTCACTCTGAAAGTATCTTTGATCGGGCAAGTTGCCTTTGGTCCTATCCTGGTTCTAACACCAAAAAGTGCATGGGCAACGTATTTGACTTTAGCTAAGCATTTGGGGGTGAGTTTGTGCTCTTATTAGGCCCCGAAGAAAGCTCCGAAAGGGCCGAGGCCGAGAGCTCCTAAGCCGATGGAAGCAACGGTGCCCATTGCTCCTGTCCCTGCGTTTCCTCCGCCATTGAGTTGCTGGAGGTTGGCGGCGAAGGTGGAGGCGTTGGCGGCCGTTCCCATCATTTCATGGAAGTTGGGGCCAGTCGACTGCTGAGACGGAGCAGCGTTCTGAGCAGCGTTTTGAGTTTGAGCCTGCAACTGCGACTGCAGGAGGGTATTGAACGACTGTTGATGTTGCTGCATGTGCATGTTCACCATGAGCCGCGCGTTCTCCTGCGCCTTGTTTTGGATTGCTAAGATCGCCGCAACGTTGTTGGTCGGCTGCTGCGGCGCGTTCGTCATGGCTGCTGTCATGGTTGCGATCTTCTTCATCTGGAGGTCCAGCAAAGCTTGGAAGTCCGGTGCGTACGGAGAGCTGCCAACTGGGGTCGGAATGGGGGTGCGAGGGTTGATTTTGAGCAAGCATCAACTTCATGTGGATGTAGCCAGCGGGGTGAAGCTGGAACCATTGGTCGAGTGCCTGGCCTGGACGCAAATGTGCCAGGTAAATGTTGCAGCTCGCAACGAGAGAGTCTCCGTGGTCTTTCACACGGACGGTGAGCACCTCCGTCGCTGGGTCTGTCACGTCCATTTGCAGCTCCTCGTTCCACTCCACGGGCTGGTTGTAGCGAATTTCCTGGAGTGCCGTGCACTTTGGCTGCGTTGTCGACTTGCCAGGGCCCCCACTGGACGAGTTGCTCCACATGAGCATCGTACAGAAAGCAGCTTTTGCTTGTGTCGGTAGGTTCTGCGCGGACTGGACGCAGAGTGAGAGCGTGAAGGAATCTTGGCCGTGTGTTGTCATAGCAGCTACTGCTCGGATTCGAGAATGACTGTGGGGCTGGCATCACCAAATGTAGCCAAAAAATGGCTGGCCTTCTTCTGATGACCGTCTGACAGTTTGTGCCAGCAAGAATGTGATTCGCGGGAACTTCCCGCCGGGAAGTGAGGGCCGTGCTCTTTCCGGGTCTTCGCACTCTGGGCTTTGTAGAAGAATAGCTGGTTGTAGAAGTCTTAACAAGAGAGCTTTTGAAAGAAACTACTCCGGAGTAGTTGTTGTTGTTTTACTTGATAGGAACAGAGGGTTTTCACGAGTGGAAACTCTGCTTGGAAAGGTTGAAACTTTCAACTTTCAACTTGAAAGGTTTCTCAAGTTAACCGAACAGCAAAATACACACCTTTGATATTGACGGTATCCGCCTCGGGCCTCGACAGCCTTCGGGATACTTTTTGAGTACGGAAATGCCGTGATACACACCTTCGCGCTCGCTAGAAGGCCATGGCGCCCCCATATTTGTCTACTTTGACATGCTGGTGCTTCTTGGTCGCGTCATGGGCGTTTATCCTGGAGTGCTTCACCTCGTCGTAAGTAGGCGGGTGGTTCTCTTTCATGTGCTCCGACAAAGAGGAGTCCGACGAGCCGGAGAGCAGCTCTGGCTCCTCGTCCGAGTCCAGCGAGTCGTCCGAGTCCGAGTCCGTCTGCAAGTCCGGGATGTACTTCTTCAGCTGCAACTTGAGCTTCCGCAGCCGCGCCGTCTCCTTCCTCACCTGGCGCAGCTTCCGATCCAGTCGTCGCTCATACTCCGACATTGGCGATACAGGCTCCTGATGATCTTCAGAGCCTCGTTCAGTGTCCTCCTCCTTCAGCACCGCGGGGTCCCCAACGGCGGCAGCATCTTGGGCGACGACACCCCCGGGGGCGGTGGCCACGTCGAGTTGTTTCCCCTCTTGTGTCTGTGGTCCATCGCCACCTCATCCAGTTTCCGTCCAATCAAATGGACGTCCTGCTGCCCTCTCTTGACCTCCACCGGAGGTCCGCTGGAGCTCCTCTCGAGTCTCTTGTGGCGGCGTTCGGCCTCCTGCCTCAGCTGCTTGTCCACGAGCCTCTTGATGGCTTCGTCCGCCTCATGGTTAGCAGCTCTAGCCGCCACCACGTCCTGATTCGGCTGCTTCCTTCTCGGCATTGACGCAATCGCCGCCTTCTCGTCCGGCGCAATCAACAGCATGACGCGGATGCGACCCGCCGCTTTGCGCCCCTTTGCAACGGGAACCACTGCTCCAGCCGCTCCCCGGGGCACAAATTGGCCAGTGACACGGCGCACGCCCCGATGACCGGGCAGAATAAGAGGTGCTGGCTCTTGACGCGGATGCTCAGGATCTGGCGGTCCAGCTCGGCGTTGGGGCGGAGCGGCACCTCGAAGAACTCGTCCCAGATGGTCTCGGGCGGGGACAGCGCGTTGGGCTGCTGGTGCTGCGTGCGCGTGCGTCGCACTTCGAGGTGCGGCGCCTCGTCGGCGTCCTCGCTGGACGTCGCGGACTCGGCCGAGTCCTTCTTGCTCAGCGCCCGGTGGCTGCCGTCCGTGACGGCCGTGGCCCCACGTAGAGTTTGCAGTACGCGCCTTGCGACGACGAGTGCTGCAGCTCCTCGGCGCTGTGCACGCGCAGCACCAGCTTGTAGCGCTGCGTGGTCATAAGTGTGGCACTTGTTCGTGAGGAAGCACGGCCAGTATTGGGCTACAGCACCAACAGGGGAAATTGGCGAATGAGGGCGGAAAAGACTGCGGGTTGTCTGCAACGGACAGAGGAACTGGTACACAATACCGGTATATCAGGATAGGTACTCTTTTTCGGCCAAATATTGGTTCTACCGGTCTTATGTGGTCTGTATGGCCACCCACAGATACGGCCCTGCTCGACATGGAGAGCGTGGCGTGCTCACGACGAGGAAGGCCGAAGTGGTCGTTGAACGATTCGTTCGACGTTGCCCATCGAGATAGATTTCGCTAAAATTTACCGGTTCCGGTACGCGCCTTTACTATCGAAATTTTGCCACGCGAAATGGCTACACTCGCCGACTTGATTGCAACGGCTCTTTAGTCATCGTCGTTGTCCTTGTTGATGTGGTTGAGCTCCTGAAGCAGCTGGCGCAGCTCGGCCTCTCGACTGCCGACTCGTGCTACTTGGTCATGTTCACTGGTTCTGGGACTGCAATCGTCGAGTCGAGTGGATATTCGCGAAGCCTCACGCAGAGTTGGCCTGGTGCGCGCCGCGTCCATCATGGCGCGGATGGGCGACTCCTGCAAGAGACAAGTCAGGATATGGCTACACGAAACTATGCAAGCTATCCTACCTGGGAAATTTTTGGTGGGGGCGTCTTGCCGCTCGCGATGGCGTTGAGCGAGCAGCGGATCTCCTCCATTCTCTTGTCAAAGTCTAGAAATGGAACAAAATCATTCATGGAGTCAGCCGAAAAAGTCGAAAGGCAAGTTGAAGTGGCCAAATGGGTGCACCTTTGAAAATGCCGCTTGACTCGGCCGAGACGCTGCGGTGTGGCTGGTCCGGTAAGGAGCTCGCGTCACTAGCAATACTGTAGGATCGAACGCGGGTCCTTGCGCTGAAGGTGGCACTTTCACTGGGCGCGATGGACTCGGCGTCGACGGTGCTTGAGGCTTGCCATCGAGACTGCAACTGTGTTGACGGGTAGGTGGACGTTGTGGACCGCACAGGGACAACTGGAGCATCACCGTTCTCGTCCTGAGACGAGACGCGTCGGATACTGGGCGAGTGTTCACTGGTGCAAGTCCCATCGCCGAGGTCCTGACCGTTGTCTTCCAGCAATTCGGAGCCCTTGATACTCGTGTCCTCATCGTCAGATATTTGGTTTGATGGAGTTCGGCTCCCTCGTTTTAGATCCGTAGATCGCTGCCTTCTGCGTTGTCGTGGTGGTGTCCACTCGGTTGACGACTCCTCGGATCGCTGAAAGTCCTTGGCGAGTCGAGAGAAATGATGGCGCAGATCTGCGAGCTGCTTGAACGCTTCACTTGCTAGTTGCTCCGCTTCTTGCTGTAAGTCACCGTTGAAAACGGGACTTCCCGTGCTTGGGTCGGACTTGAAGAACGACCGGTGCACATCGACCATGTCCTCAACACGGATGAACACCTCGCGCATCTGCTTGCGAAAAGCGTACAGGTCTTCTCGGAGATTAGTCATTGAAGACGGGGTTTGTCTGCTGATGGAGGGTGTCGCCTTGTTCGTGGATACGCTGCAGGGAGAAGTCTTGTCTGTCGATATCGACGAACAAGGAGATGAAGCTCGAACTTTTCTGCTAGCGGACGTTCTGCTAGTGGACGTATTGGGGCAAACTGGAGACGGAATTGATGACACCGGATATCGGATCGAATCGCCATCGGAGCCGGGAGAAAAGGGTGGGATCGAAGTTTCTGAGTTCGTAGGACTGAGAGGCTCGTCTTGGTTTTCGTGTGTTGAAGTGGCCGATGGCGCTACGATTTCCAGTGCCTTCCGAATGGGTTTGTTGTTCTCGTCCCTTGAACTCCTCACTTTTGAATCTACCCGACTCGCAACAGGCGACTCGGCTTCACGGGTGGAATCAGCTTTACTACCTCGGAAACCCGACTCGAAATGGCCATCTGCTCTTGCTTTTCTGTACGAGTCGAAAGCATTTAACGCTCCTCGTGGAATAACGGACACCTCCGTAAAACGAGTGTCGCTGCGCTCGCTTGGTGCTCTCAAACTGCTTTGAGCCAAGTACTCCGATGTCCACGATTTATCCACTTTATCCAGTTTAGTGGATTCGTATCGATCACCAGTTTCGCGTTGGTTGTCGTGAATGCTCCTCAATTCCTCACGGTCGCCCATATATGACGAGGTAGACCTGCTTTGGCGGGGATAATCAGTGTCAAACATGCTGTTCCCGATGGTACTGCGTACACTTGAAAAACTGCGTACATCGAACTCTGAGGTACGTGAAGCTTCATCTTCGCGTAATGACGGTGATTCCGAGGTTTGCCGGAGACGGAACTCGTCTTCTCTGATAGTGCCATAACGACTTGAGGAATCGCGCGTCTTGTAATACTCGAAATCTCCAGCATCCCTGGACATCGCCGATGAACTTCGGGAAGAATTTTCGTCTGGCTTGGAAGAGCTTGCAGAGTCTACGCTCCATCCGCTCATATCCAGTTGGCGGGGTACCGGGCGGCGAGAAGCACGGCCGTCATTTCCTGCAGGCATCGTATTCGTGTTGCTGAAACAATCGAAAACTGACCAAGGAAGAGTCGCTGGAAAAACGATCGATCATGTTAGTGCTAACGGATTATCCAGAAACTCCAATTGCTGTCTTCCGTTAAAAGAATCGCTGTTACTTGCAGCACTGCACAAACCACATTCAGATGAGATCTTAAGGTATCAACCATAACCATATCGCAACACGTACCTGGATTCGGCGAATGACCCTCCTGACAACTCCAACTCGTGATCAGACTCACTGGCATCACCCATCAGTTCTTGGCGGACTCGTTCCTCCTCTTCCCGTGCCTTACGGTCTTTTCCAGAAGCCTCCAGCTCCAGTTGTTGTTGCTTTTCGGCGGCTTTCCGAGCAAGAACTCGCTGTCGATACACGTCGATTGCGTTTTCATCCTCTTTCTTCTTCGCTTCCTCCGTCGCTTTCTGTCGCTCCTGTTCCTCTTCTTCGGGTGTCATAGCTGGCGGTTCTGGTGCGGCAACCGAAGTACTAGCCACCACATCACCTTGCGTCGCGTCAATACTGTTCGCATCTGTCACCGAATCTTCAGTGTCTGGTACGTTGTTAGGTGGAGATACCTCGCTCGCAAGATTTTCTTCAGCTTTTTCAACCCTGGCCAAATCTTTAGCATCAAAGGCATCAACTACATTGGTGTCGGGTTGAGTTTCGCTGGTGCCGAGGTCAGCATCATCATCTTCAAGACTGGACTCCTGCCATGACGAATCTGCATCTGCAACATTAACAGTCGTTTCTTCTGCCTCCTCCTCTCCGGCTCGCCTTCTTTCTTCCTCTGCTAAGCGCAAAGCTAAATCACGTTCATCCTCTTCTTTCTGCTTGGCCGCTTGGAAAATTTCTGCTTGTTCTTTCTCCAATTGACTGCGTTTTCGTTCCTCAGAGGCTTCGCGCTCTAGCCTTCGCCGCTCGTCCTCAGCCTCACGTTCCTGACGGAGCTGTGCCGCTTGCTCTGCTTCCCGTTGTCGTTGCTGACGCGTTGTCTCGATTTCTTCGTTGAACTTTTGTTCTTCGGCTAATCGTTTCTCCCTGTAGACTTGCTCTTCTTGCAGTCGGCGTTGCTCATCAGCCAAACGCTGTTCGGCAATCTTTTCATTTAACTCAGCGGCTTCTTGTACGGCTGCGCGCTGTCGAGCTAAATCCTCTTGTAATGTCGCTTCTGCTTCAGCTTGTTTACGCTTTCGCTGCTCCTCGAGTCTTTCTTCCTCTACAACACGCTCTTGACGCATACGCGCAAGGTTTTCTTCAAACTGCTTCTGCTGTTCGGCGAGCTCACTCTCCTGCTCCTTGATGCGGATCTGCTTCTTTTTCTCGTACTCACGTTGTTCAAGTAGCTCACGCTCGATGCGGATCTGATCCTCTTTAATACGCTTTGCCTCTTGTTGGTCTTCGTCGAGTTCTTGCGCAGCTAGTATGGAAGTAGACTGCTCTACTAACTGCTCAGAGCCATCCCGTGTCGTACCTTCATCTCGAGTAGGATATACAGTATGGCTACGATCATGAATACTGTCATCCGTATGAACGGCACGCTCGTTATGAGCGTTCGCCATCATTTCTATCATTTTCATCATGAACGTTCGCTCACTTCCTCGCACTTGGTAATCGGGTGCACCATGGCCCCCGAATCAAATATGTCGCTGTTTACAGCACTCCGTTGCGCCCTGAAACTTACTATATCCCTGGGAGTCCCGTGTTTAGCGTTGATAGTCGCTTGAGCTTGTGTCAGAAGCGAATTCAGACTTGCCACATCGTGGCGCAACGATTCAGCATGAACCTTTTCGTCTTCATATTGACTCTGGTATTTCTCCGCACGAGCTTCGGACTCCGCTACGCGACTCTGCATTTCCCGCACTTTTGCCAGTAGTTCATTTTCCTTCCAGTGGAAACGTTCGCGTTCTTCGTCCATCAGCTGCATGAACTTTTTCCTCTCGGCGACAACGGCATTCGCTTCGTCAAGTTTCATGTCTAGTACTTGCTGTTGCAGCGCCTTCACTTTCCCTTCCACGAGTTTCATCTGCTCTTTTATCTCGGCATGTTTCAGCTTATAGCGGGAAAGTTCGTCATTAGTGATACTTCTGTCAGTCTCAAGGCGCACATTCGCAGTGCTAGCGTTATTGAGAGTAGTTTTTGCTCTGCCAATCGCAGCTCCATGTCCGCTGCCTGTTCTTCGAGCCGTAGTCGATCCTTTTCAAGTTGTACTGTTGATTTTTGAGCCACCCGTAGATCATCTCCTGATTTCTGTCAGCAACGGCAGTTAGGATAAATACCGACAGTCACAGATCATTGTATCGTACCGATAGCGTGGCCTCCAGCGCAGCAACCTCCTGCTGTAGAGCAACAACTTGGGTTTTCAGCATCTTGAGCGTTCCCGTCTCAGTTACAAGCGATTGTTCACGATCGGCCAGCTCGTCTTGTTTCGTCTGGATATCTTGGAGAGCTTGAGTTCTTTCAATTTGCCAAGCGCGTTCCTTCTCACGCATGGCTTGAGCGACGATGCCCTCCAAATTAGCTTCCTGGGTGCGTACGCTTTCTTCCCAGAGCTGAAAACGTTGTGTCGCACCGGCAAAATGGCGGAAGTCACTTTCGACTTTGACTTGCAACTCAGCTTCCTTTACTCGTAGCCGTTCCATGTCTTTAAAAAGAGACTGTCGTGTTTCGAAGAGCGATGTCTCCAGCTCGGTTCGCCGGGCGACAAATGCAAGTTCCAACTCTCGTTCACGTTCTTGAAGCCGGTCCTGCTTGCTATGATACTCTAGCAATAGAGACGATCGAAGGGTATCCACTTCTCGATCAAACTGTTTCCGTTCTTCTGCTCGGACCAAGGCGACTTCTGTCGACTTGTATCGCTCTAACTCTTCCTGGAGGCGTTTATCGCAAATCTCGTCATACTCTCGTTGGTACTGCACCATTCGCTCTTCCAGGGACTTTTGTGGTTCGAGTTTCTGGGCTGCACATTCAGCTAGATATGTGTTCTCTACTCGTCGCAATTGATTTTCTACAGCAAACATCACGAAACAAATAATACGTTGAGATCATTATAGTCTCAGCAAGAATTGTTTACGACGCGTACCCAACACAATGCGGTGGTCAAAGCAATCCATAGCCGTTTGCGTTCCCGAATCCATCGTAGCAAGCTGAAATCGACGCACAAGTTCTTTTACTAGAACCAGCAGCAGAGAGTGCCCAGTATTTGTCCGCTCCATATCCTACCAGCCAAACAAACAATTCTCAAGTGAGTCATTGAGTCATTACAATACCTGAAGGCAGAAAGAGAAGACGACGCTTTCTTCGCACGAGTTGAGTCTGGATGGCAGAGTTCACATGCAGCATCTTCTCATTTGGTGTATAAAGTCAGTGTTAGTGTTAGACATTTCAACGCAGAACCGTGTAAGATCGAACCTCAAGAATCGTCGCGCTATCCACTTGATTCTTCGAGCCACCAATTTCAGGGACAAACACCGCCAGCGTGTTTTCGAGCCCCTTTGTCGCCAAATACTCTGCCACAAGACCGTGAACCAGCTTCTCGTCAGTTGTCGAGTTTTCTACATCGCGATTCACGCGGCTTGCATCGTTTTCTTGGTCGTCACGCTCATTGCTTGAGCGACGCTGCTGTTGGAGTTTTTCAATGAACCGTCGGCGCAGTTGTGCCTGCACGAAGTATACGCGTGAATCCCCGCTACTTTAATCCGCGACAAGAAGAGCCCTCACCCGGATCAACTCCACGGTACCGTTGTCACGGATGGTTTGGAACATGTTCTCCTTCATCTCCTCCAGAGACATTAAAGCATTGCCATCAGCATCCCGTCCCTGGGGACTTGCCGCCACGTTCCCTTCCATCAAGATCCTGAATATGAAAGGTCGCACGTGTCAACACCTAAGCTGAACATCCCTTGTAGTGCCTAGAGAATTAACAACGTCAGCTTCGAGCCCAAACTATCCCCATCAAATGCCAAACAGCTATCTTCATAAAGAGAGCTTGATTCTTCATACTACATCATAACACCACGGTATCAGCCGGTGAGAGCACCATCCTCACTTAAATCCACAGCGACTCGTCGTCCTCGCTGTCATCGGAGCTGTCCTCGTCATTATTACCTGCCAGCACTTCGTCTTTCAGTCTCGCGAGCTCCTTCTCCCTCTCCTCGTCTCTTTTCAACTCCTTCTCTTCATCTCTCGTCGCCTTCTTCTGCATGAGCTTGTTGACCACCAAGGCCGAGCGGATCTTGTCCAGAATGTCCTTGGGGATGTCGTTCTTTACCAGCTGCACCATCACGAGCGACCTGTTCTGCAGCACGGCGTCCAGCAGCGCCTGGCCGCCCTCCTCTCCGATGCCGTTATTAGCCAAGCCCAGGTATTTCAATGAAATGTTGTACGGCAACACTTGGGCCAGGGCCTTGGCCCCGTTATCCCCCAGTTTATTACTGGAGAGGCCCAAGTGCTGCAGCGACTCGTGGCCGTAGAGCGCGTCACTGATGGCGCCTACCCTCGGCCGTGACCTCGTTCCCGCGTAGGTCCAAGTGGTGCAGCGTGTTGTTCGCCCTTAGCATGTTCCCCATGGCCTTGGCACCCGCGTCTCCGATCTCGTGGTCGGGCAGCAGCAGCCGCAGCACCGTGCGGTTCGTCTGGAAGACGCGGCCCACGAGGTCGCCCCCGGACGGCCGCAGCTTGCGCTTCCTGGCCGCCATGTCCTTGAGGTCCAGCTCGCGGATCTGGTCCTGGTTGTTGCGGATCTTCTCCAGGATCTGCTTCAAGGTGCCGGGGGCGCTGTGACACGAGGTGGCCGGCGTCCTGGTGATGCACCGTCATGGCGGACAGCACGGACGTGAGCACGTCCACTTCGGACTGGTCGGTCGCCATTTGATCTGTGTAGCAGGCGGAAGATTGCGGAATGACACGGAAGAGTGATGGTCGGGAGATGGGGTGATAGACGAATGCATTGTTGGAGGTGGAGATGATGGGGGACATCTATAGAGTAAAGTATGTGGAGGTAATGGGTACATTGTTGCAAGTATGATGTGGTTTCGAAAGGTATAGGATATCAGGGAAGGGGTACGGTCTCTCAGTTCTGATCCGCGATTTATTTGCCTAAAAGAGACTGGAACGTGTTATCACTCGGGCCTGCTGGGTGAACCTGTCAAACTACCGACGCGCTCATACAACCGCTGGATTCCTACTGTTGTGGATCTACACTATGGCACGTACAGTTGGCGTGAGACTGTAGTGTATGGGAAGGGTATGCTTAGAAAGAAAGATTGACAGGAGCTGACTCAAGTTCTCGACTGAGCCCTCAGCTGCTGAGGGCCCAGTCGAGAACTTGCAGAAAGAGAGGAAGATACCCCGTGCCAAAGGTGGCTTTTGCCGCCCAGTGTCTAACATCGATTGCTTCCTACTCTGCCTACACCTGTGCTAGCGGACCCAGATTGCACCACTTCACCGACTTTGGAGGTTGTGAACGGT
This sequence comes from Phytophthora syringae, assembly GCA_012656105.1. Classification (NCBI taxonomy): domain Eukaryota; phylum Oomycota; class Peronosporomycetes; order Peronosporales; family Peronosporaceae; genus Phytophthora; species Phytophthora syringae. The sequence goes on along the minus strand of JAAKBD010000191.1, from coordinate 486,131 downwards.
ATCATGACCAAGATGACCCGCGAGATATTTGACCGTCTTGCTGAACGACTGATGAGCGTCGATATTGAAAGTCTCGAGATGCTGCAAGCAGTTAGCGGGAGCATTTTCGAAGGGGCTGTGGGGGAACCGGACTTTTGCGAGATGTATGCTGATTTGTGTGTGCAGTGCAACCGGAAGGTTTGGCCATTCCTCAAGATTGTCCAGAACGACGATGAGGAGACGTTTTATTGGAAAGCCATGTCCGGTTCGGCCTCGGAGGTCGTTGGCCCATTTGACGCTGTGAGCGAAGCCTTGAAGTCAGCTATTGGCAAGGAGTTTGAGCCAGTGGCTGCTCTTTCGAACTTGAAGCTGATCGAGGTTCGTGTTCGTGGCCACAAGTTCATTAAGGTCTGGGTGGAAGAACACGCACCCAACCCTCAATACTACTGATCGCGCAAAGATCTGGATGAGCTGGGAGATGACCAGGTCCTAAGTGGTCCTTACGGAAGTCGTGAGGACGCTGGCGCCATGCTCTCAAAATGTGCTCGTTCAAGCGGATGTTGCTGAATGCATGCCAGGAGGCGTTCGAGAAGGGTGACATCTACAAAGAGCTGGAGACGAGCTTCAGTAAGGACAAGGAAGACGGCAACAGATGGAGGCTGAGTACGAGGAGAAACGTCGGATCATGAAGCTGCGTAGGCTTGGCATAATTCGCTTTATTGGCGAGCTGTTCAGGAAGGGCTTCCTTCAAGAGCGTATTATGCACGAATGCATCATGAAGCTGATGGACGTTCGTCTGAATAGTGACGGCATGCTTGTGTGCGCGCACCCCAGCAACCCTCCTGGCGAGGAGTGCATTGAGTCGCTTGCCGTATTTCTGACCACGATGGGGAAAGATCTTGACCGGCACGGCGCACAGGGCTTTATGCCGTCATACTTACACTATTTGGAGAAGGTGCTTGTGAAAGACAAGCGCCTATCGACCCATATTACCTGCATGATCAAGGATGTTATCGAGTTGCGCCGGCATACGTGGGAGCCTCGCCGAAAGGAAGCAGACAAAGGATCGCGTGCTCCACCGAGCAGCGCACCGAGTGGAGGTGGTCGCGACCGTATCGGTGGCGACCACTTCCGATCGGGCCTTCGGTCACGCGGTGATGGATTTAAAAGTGGTCGCTCAAGAACAATGGCACCTGTGCACCAGCACTCGCAGTCGATGAGCCGTGATAACATACAAATGACGCGCGACATTAATGCGGGGGTGAACACTGGTCCGTCCAGCCGACCTGCTGTGTTTGGTTTTGGTCGTCGGGTTGGCGGACGGGGCGGCGCGAGTGGCTCCTCCGCGAGCTTCCCTACTACAGAGGCAAGCCCGACGAAGCTGCAGTCGCCCGCTCCACGTGCTAAGGCCATTCCTCCGCTTGATGAAGCGGTTCATTAGAAGATTGGCGAAAAGGCTAAGTCGACTGCGGAAGAACACGTTTCGGTTGTCGGCTGCTAATTAATTTCTGTTGCCCAGATGCTGAACGCCTGTTGTCTGTGTAATCTGCTGAATTCCTGTTGCGTACCAGGGAACTTCTGTTGCGAACCTAACGCAACAGGAATTCATTGCTGAAGTGCTGCACATCGCTCATTCAGAGCACCGGTATTAAAAATGTGTTGATGCTCAGAGATAATCAGATAGCAGCAAGACGTGAACGGAGCACTGGATTAATATAAAGGCGTGTAGATATCGGTGCAGTTTGCGTTGGAGTTTGCCGGCGTCCAGTTCTACATTGTACCAAGGTGGTGAGCTCGACGAATTGCATGGACCAGCTCCTCCACCTTGTACTCCACTTGGCCACCGTCGACAAACGTGGCGGTCCAAATGTAAACGCCATCTTGCGCTGAGAGTCGGCATGCGGCTACCTGCCCAACACGGTAGTCGGGTACGTTCACACCGCCGTCGTCCACGTCAAACTCGTCAACCACTGGCCATTTCAGAGGTCTGCCCGGCTGTTTCATGAATAGTTTCACGAGGCGATCTACGTCGTACATATTTGTTGGTACATCTTGCTGCAGAGCACCTCCTAGTGTGCGAGATCTTCCCGGTTGGCCGCGCATTGGAATCGACTCAATTGCTCGGTCGATGTTCAATTTGTCTAGCAAATGCAGAGAGGCCACTACGTGGGAGCACACCCACCCGGAGTGCATGAACCTCTTGCACGTGCAGACAATAGCGCTACGAACAGAGCGAATCTGGAGTTGCCAAGTTAGTATCATAATTCTGCAAAGTGTAGGTATGACTGCGGCGCACCTCAGCTAGTTGCCATCGCGCTCGAAATGGCAGGGGTTCCATTTGAGTCAGCAAACGGTCATTGACTGTCACTTGATGCAGTGACAGGAAAACGAACTGTATGTCTACGATCGGGGTAGTTTCGCCGAGCCACCAGCGCAAGGAGTGCTGAAATCTATGCGGAAACACACATCTAGTAAGCCTCGTTGCAGATATATCTCGAACTGATTTCGACGTACCTCTCAGCTCATTCGTTCGTCACAGGTGACCCCGCCGGGTTCTTGACGTGAACATTGATTTGGTTGTGTTGAAATCAATCCTGGAAGCACGTTTGGTTGCTCTTGCGTTGACAATTCGATGATTGTTAGGATCAAGCAAGAAGCTCTTCGCTTTCAGCACCGACTGGACAGGGAGCGGACCTGGCACAAATATGCCATCGGTTAGTCAACAATGCTATATGATGTACTACTTCGACCCCAAAGAAGTTCCAAGCGTAATAAATGCACACGCAGTCATACCTTCGGCATAATGAGCCTGTGGGCCTGATGCCAAGTTCGTGCCGTCGTACAACAGGACTCTCGGAAGAACCGAACTCAAAACTGAAATGGTGGTGGCCTTTTTAAAGTCCGTCCCGATAACTTTGATCACTCGATGGTGGCTCTCAATTGGTTGCTGGGTCGGTAGGAACCCTGGCACAGAAGAGCTACAAACGCTCCAGCGCTCCCATCTCAAAGTCAAATACGTACTCAGGAGCCATTCAGCCAATGCAACTTCACCGCTATCTCTCCAAGCCTGAACCACTCGTTTGGCTAGACCACGAAATTGTTTGAGTGACCCGTGCGCAGTGCAAGCATCGACCACGCTGACGCTATTGTATCTGCCCTCGAGTTAGTATGGCCAGATGTGGAAGTGCTGACCTGCTGGGAACATCGACTGCGGCAGGCTTGCAAGCATACAAAACTGGCCAACAGCAAGGACTTCATCAAGGAGCAGGTAGTGCCACAACTGCGACTGCTGCACTCGGCAACCGTCCGCACGAACATGTACAACCACGGGCGAAAGCGTTGAACAAAGCCAGCTTCGGTCGACTCGACCGACACACCTCCACAATCGACAAGTACCCACCCTCCAAAGTGAATGCGGTAGGTTCCATCAGTGAACAGCACTAATTCATCACCTTGATCTTCAACAGCGCGTCGAACGTTGCTGAAAAGAGACCGCGTTGTAATTATCATCCCCATTGAGGCAACTTCACGGCCGTCGTCAGTGAAGATATGCTCAAATTCGTCGAGAACTATCATCTCGTTCATGTCGGCCATGTTGGTCGCATCGACGCTGAAGTAGCTCGCTCGATCCTGGCACATCTTGTGCGATGTCCAGTTTCGCAGAACGGCGAATTTGTTGATCTCCCACCCACCTGCTGCTTTCTTCTTAAGGTACGCCTTCCGGTTCTCCATCTTACGAACGGTTGGCACGTGCACGACCATATTTGGTTGTTTCATGTACTTGAACAGCAACATGTTCCGCACTCTCCCCGCGGACATCCCAAGCTTGAGCAATGCGTCGATCTCTTGTTTCAGTACTGGGGATATGCCCCGTTCAGACAGCTGGATGCGAGGTCCGCAGTGCAGACCTCGCTGCAGGAGTTGATAACGAAACGTCGTGGTATCGACACGATGAGTAGAAAGCTTAAGAAGATGGCCGCAGCCAAAGTGCGAGCGGCACTGGTATACCTTTCCTAGCACAAATAGCGACAGATATCGAGTGTGATATGTGTAGATGAAGCTGTTGAATCTGTGAAGAGCTGTCTCGGCCTCGCCAAACGTGTCGTAGTATTCAATGTTGGCGTACGCAGGCTTCGCTGCTGGGAGAGCAATTGTGTGCACCCCAGCAATGTCATCACTTCCAAAGTCGAGAGAGATATTCGAGTCGCATTCACTTTGAGTTGAAGTCGGGGATGCAGGAAGATGCAGCTCTCCTCTAGCTGTATCTGGACGTAGTGAATGAGGAGTAGAAGAATGCATTCTCTTTGTGGCACCCGTGCTGTCGCCCGCAATTTCCCTGCTCGCTGATGTACGTAGTACTCCCTCGTCTCCAACGCCAACGCTTTCATCGCGCCGGCTTGAACACCAACGGCTTCACTTCGACCATCTCCGACAACATCAACTTCACCACGGGTATTCTCAGCACTAACACCTTCAAGGCCGCTGTCGTGTCCGCCAGCACCTTCGTGGCAGCTATCGCCACCACCAACACCTTCTCTGCTGCCGTCTCCACTGACAACTCCGTCACCGCCGCTAGCTCCGCCAACGCTGCCCTCTCCGTCAGAGTATTCTAACACAACAGTAGAGTCGCTCTCGTCTCCAGACGGCTGAGAATCGGCTTCCATTCTTCGTGGCAAGATGTGCAAGGGCGCTGCCTGGGAAGTGCGAACTTGTCTAGTGACCAATTCGTCTCGATTCAGAAACCAACTGCTGGACTTTGATTGGTGAGCGATTCAGCGCTGATTATCTGTTGGGGAAGGGCGGCAACAGAAGTTCCCTGGTACGCAACAGGAATTCAGCAGATTACACAGGCAACAGGCGTTCAGCATCTGGGCAACAGAAATTAATATTGTTCCTCGGTTGTCGACCTGAAGGAAGCCAAGGCCTGCCTCAAAAGGAATTCAGAAACCACGAGGACGTAATCCGTGTGTTTGCTTTTGAGATGCTGAATCGATACCATTTCGGAGGCACGTAAAAAAATACTTGAGAAGTTGAGTATTGAGTCCAAGACGCTTTCGTTTGTGGGCATTCGTCTCGCTGTCGAAAATACAATTGAGTTGTGCGGGGTGTGAAATTCCCAAGCTCCACGAGCACGTTTGAATTCGTGGCGACGTCGGTGGACAAGGACGCGATGGAGGAGTTGGTCGATGGTGGCTTCATAGCTACTTTACTTGAAACTCTGAAGCTGGAGCTGAAGGGGTTAAACGCGGGTGCAACCGTTTGTCACGGGTCATTTGCGTCAAGTGAGCGCGTGCTCGCATGTTTGACACGTGCCTCCTGCAGTGGAGATACCAGAGGAACCGCTAAATGTATATTGTTGACGATCATACAGCGACTCAACTCCACTGCATTGGTCTTGAGTCTGGAGCGTAGGTACGTCACACCTGGACTGAATTAGTCGAAGTATCAATGGTGAGCGCGTGCCTTGGAGCCTAACAAAGCTGTTTACAATCGCCCTGTACCAATAGTCAGCTGCATTGAAAATGATATCTACTGCAGGCTAGCTATCCTTTCGGAACTCATAGACAGCAGTCTCGCGCTATTAGAAATGAGGCCCCCAAAATGGCCTGCAGCTCTCCGATTTAAATCGTGCCTCAAGTCGTCATTCTGCAATTTGCTTTCCTGGAACCACCTCAACCACCACGACCCAAGACCCCGCTCTCTCAACATGAAGACTGTCATTTCCTCGCTTCTGCTGGCTGCTACTGCTGTGGCCAGCGCTTCGAACTGCGACATAGACGTGCTTACCGCGATTTCCCACTCTGCCGATGCCTCCACCTGCCAGACGGCTAGTAACTTCGAGGTGCCGGTCGAGACAACCGTCAACATGATCCTCACCGACTTCGATTCATTCTGCGACAACGATGCGTGTCTGCGTGTCTTGGACAACCTCCGCGAGATTGGGGAGTGCGCCGTCGACGATTTGGGTCTTCACCAGAACGTTGTGAACCCCATTGCGGCTGTCTGCAGTACGACCAGGGCGCTCAGAGCGGCCGACGGGTCCCACGTGCACAGCTCTGGTATGGACATGGGTTCGGCTTCAGCCGAAGCGGAGGATTCGCACGAAGCCACGTCGGCTTCCACGGCTTCCTCGGGTGCAGAGGACTCGCACGACGCGACTTCTTCGACCTATTCTTCGGGTGAAGCGGGAGATGAAGACTCGCACGACCACGCCAGCAGCTCCACCAGCAGCTCTGCTGGTGCTACCACTACCACCTCTGGAAGCAAGGCCACTGGCAGCTCGAACGGGTCACAAGCGACCAGCAGCAACTCGACGGCAAGCACCCAAGCTCCAAGCACAGCGACCACGTCGTCAGCGACGACGAGCACCATTGCTGCTGGATCGCTTTTCCTTGCGGCTGCAGCCGCTTTCTTCTAAGCACAGGAGTACAATCTGCACAGTCAAATGTGACTGACTGTCTGAGGAGCTTTGACCTCCTAGCATACATGTAATACACATCCCAGCCGGGCTGGTTGAGACTTTCTCCTTTCTTATCCGTAGTTTTCTGACTCAGCTGGTTTCGATGCGGTGCGAATTGTGATACACCGTGCAAACTAACACACCTTTCGTAAGAAAACGGTATCTGCTCGCTATGCAAGTGTCGTCCGTTGACTATAGAGGCTCTATAGCAGATGTAACAGCTAAGTGGAAATGCTTACCAACTCGTCCGTTTTACTGTAATGTTGCAAACCACAACTGTCCAGAGATTGTATTGTAGCCAGGATTCCTTTCCACGGCTCAATACCTCAATCACACGTTCTGACCCTCTGTCTCTGCAGTCGCAGCCCGCAGTGTTGGGGAGAGTCTAAACCTCACTACTCAATTCACCCTCAAGCCCCCCTCCCCCGACACACACACGCACACTTTCCAAGATGCCTTCCCTGACTTCGTTCGTGCTGATCGGCCTCGCCTTCGTCAGTGCCGTCAACGCCGAGGAATGCTCCACTGATTCTCTGATGGGTCTAGCGAGCAACACCAATCTGGCGAGCTGTACGGCCGAGTCTGGTATCAGCATGACGAGCATCTTAACGGTCACCCAAGAACAGATGAAGTCGGTTTGTGAGACCGCCTCCTGCATGGCGCTCATGAGCGACGTCGCCTCGTTGGGTCTTGGCGACTGCACGATCCCGGGCTCGAATGTCTCCGTGCAGAGCGACGTTCTCGACCCCATCGATGCGATGTGCGGTGGAAGCGGTTCGATGGGATCCATGGACATGGTGGGCTCGTCATCGTCCTCGGGAACCACCAACGTCGGTGACAGCTCGACTGACAGTAGCTCGAGCAGTGACAATGTTTCGGGTGGAAGCAGTTCCAGCTCCGAGAGTGCCGCTGCGACGGTGACCATCGGTTGTGTCTCGACGATTGCAGTGGCTGTTGTCGCTTTCCTGCTGTAGGCAGAAGGGTGGTAGATCGTCGTACCTATTGAAATCTCACAGTGTCTTTTTGTCTAGGGCTTGTTTTTGTTGTTGTGTGTGTTGAGTGGGTATTGTGCCAACCGATTAACTCGCTCGGTACACTTCTTGTTGCTCAACTTGCTCTTAGTTCTACTATGATGGAAGCAGATTTCGCTATCAAAATATGTAAGTTGTCGTTGTGGGAGTTCCGATCTCGTTTTCCGACCTGGAGTTCCTTGGGGGATTCAGGACTACGCCACGCGCTCTGGCTACGCGATAACGGCGCTCGCACCTAAAACTTGTAGGACAAAAATCAATTGTTTGCGAAGAAAATACTACCGGTACGCCAACTCGAGAACCACAACATCTTGTGAAACGGTATGGGAGCGTGCTTTCGACAGGTCAGACTCTGATGATCAGCAGTTTCTTTGGAGCATAAGACTTAGTTATTAAAATGCTTCAAGCAAGAGCGGCTGCGGTGTCTTGACTACCGTTTCTTCTAGGAGTGACGCGCCAGCCGACATACGTCTGAGGTTCTGAGGAGCCTCGTAATGCCGAGTGTTGTGTGTGTCGGGAGGATGCTGAGTGAGTCGTGATGATGCAAACCGAAACAGTGCCTCGTATCCATTGCTCCTCATTCTTAAATCTACCTCAAGCAGCGCCCACGTCTGAAGAATGTTGTCGCCATCTTCTATCTTCATGATCAGCCTGGTTTTGGTCTCCACAGTAAACGCTGAAGAATGTGCTACAGCGGAGCTGCTGACCATCGCGAGCAACTCAAACCTGGAAGAATGTACATCCGCCTTGGGCTTCGGTGGCTTCACGGCTGTCACGTCCCTTACTAAAGCCCAGATTCAAAAGGTGTGCGAAACTTCGGCCTGCTTGAGGCTAATGGACGACATGAGGGCGATGGATTTCGGCGACTGCACGATTCAAGGCACCAACATCTCATTGGAGTCGGATATGCTAGCCCCTTTTCAAAGGAATGCAGCGGTAGCGGATCGGTGGACTTATCTTCAAGCAGTGATAGTGAAGATTCCGTTGTCGGCTCGGCGAGCAGCTCGAGCGGTGTAGTCATGATGAACCTCAGCTGGGTCGCTATTATTGCGATAAGCTTAGCGTTTTCTACGTTGGTGCACATTTTCAACTAGATACTTTTTAATTTTCAGCTAGTCACTTTTGAGAATAATGTTTCCACAAGACACTTTTGCATCGCCAGACAGACACTTTAAATCGGACTTAATCGAATACATACGGTACTCCTAGGTTGAAGACGTTTTGCAAGCGAAGGCGAAGCCATAGCGGGCTTAGGGTGTGTCACCAGCGAGCGCAGCGAGCCCAGGTGGGGTTGGTTGAGGTCAGGGTGTTGGAGATCGCGTACATAGGCGTCCGTGAAGTGACAAGCACCTGGTGTTTGTAGTCCGTGTGCGAAGCACGCGGGTGCAAACCCAGGACCCAGCATGTCACCAACCGAGCGCAGTGAGGTGCTCCCTTTTAGGGGGACGTAGGGGTTCTTAGGGTTTAAAGAATACATACAAGCGAAGGCGGAGCCGTTGCGGGCTTAGGGTGTGTCACCAGCGAGCGCAGCGAGTCCAGGTGAGGTTGGTTGAGGTCAGGGTGTTGGAGTTTGCATTTTCTACTACATGTAGTCACTTTTGCATCGTCGGGTGGCCACTAGTGTCTAGTGGCGCGATACAAAAGTGTCTAGTGGAAACATTATTCTCAAAAGTGCCTAGCTGAAAATTAAAAAGTATCTAGTTGAAAATGTGCACCCGTGCTGTAGCCGTAAATGGCAAACCTTTTTGCAAAAATCTTACCGTGGTGACGTTGCGTTACTTGTGTTCGAATGTCCCGGAAGGTAACCACTAATTCAGCCATGCAAATGGGCCATGTGGTCGCGTTGGAAACACGCTTCATGGAACAACCCAACCTTCTTGGTTGCTAGCCTACAAGCTGTGCAGCTGCTAACAGTTGTATGGTTCCGTCTGATGACAACTGAGTCCGCTACGTGCTTATGACTGTGATTCTTGTCGGCTTCGGTGTGCGGGTAAGAGCGATTTCAGTGGGTCTCAAACAATACCAAAACTCAACTTGCCACGTGAAAAGCACTCCAACCAGTTCGACCACCAAAACATCATGAAGTTTCAGCAGACAGCATTTCTGGTGACAAGTCTTGCGCTCGTTCCTGTTGCATACTCGAACGATGATTGCCCCGTGTCGGTATTGATGGAAATTGCAAGCAATCCACACGTCGCAGGATGCTCGTCCGTTGCCGGCTTCAGCAGCATCTCCACCGTCGACGATCTTACACCCGAAACGATCAAAAAGATCTGCAGCAGTTCCGATTGTATGCAGCTGATGGAAGGCATTTCGAAGTTGGGTCTTGGAGAATGCAGAATCCCGGAGATGGAGGTTCGTATCCAATCGGATATCCTGGACCCGTTCGCAGAGAGATGCAGCGCCAGCAAATCTACCGGTTCTTCAAGTACCGACAGTTCTGGAAGCGGCAACAACCTCAGGGAAGTGGGCAGCTCGAGCGAGACGAGTGGCGTCGCTGGTATTGCCATCGGTTGCCTATCGATGGTCACATTCGTCATGGCTACAATATTGGTGTAACTTCGTCGCCATGTGACGAATACTCGTCGCTGTCGCGTGCATCATTTTTCCGGGTTTTGCATCTTTTCAGGGCAACTATCGTTACCATACACATTTGTTAATGTGTATTGAAATACAAACCATTATTATTTATTAGATGCGTTTCATCGTACTAATTGAAATGATGTCTACAGCTTTGATACGGATGAATATACACGTCTTTCCGACAGATAAAGTCAAAGGATTGTGGGGTATCAACAAATGTATGGTTATTAGCCAATCACAGTGCGGTACATATTTATTTCAGCCAATAGGATGCATTCATTCTAGCCTTCGCGTTCCGACACATTCCGACAAATATTTGTCGGAATGCCAGCGAAAATATGGATCTACCAATACAAAATTCAAGTCAAAAGCATATTTTTCACATATCTTCGCGGTTCCGCCATCAGCCCCACCCCTGTACTGGTAATTCGAGGATGTGGACGCTGGCTGTCCGCCACTCGTCTTCATTTGACAAAAAGCAGAAGTGACAGCCAGCATGAGTCTGTCCGCGTTCGTTCGAATGCTAGAGGACGACGGTGTTAGCATGGAACTACTCCGTGCTAGCGTTCTTACAGACCCCTCTGGTAAACATCTGGCTGCAACCATGGACCGCTTTTGTTACTATCTTGCCACTAATGAAGGTAAGAAAGGTAAGCTAGCTCGCAATACTGCGATGTCCTACTATAGGAATGTGAAGCTGTGGCTATTTGACGAGTTCCCCATCTCCGTTTGCCAACGGAGATGAACTTGTTGAAACAAGGGAAAACGCTGGACAAGCACTGTTTAAAAAGGGAGGAGGGAGGGCTCGTTAATAAGGCATCGCCTTGTACTAAAGAGGACTTAAGTTCTCTAATTCGCTATGTCTACAGCACAGCTCGTGCCGCCGATGACTACCAGGATGCTGCACTGGCGTGCCTCATGTGGCACTGCTTCGGACGCTCATCCGACCTGGGCTTCCTGCGCAAACAGCACGTGTCGGTATCAGCGGACGGCGTCTTCTACCTGCGGCTCCTTCGGGTGAAAACTGCAGAAGCGCAAGGACTCACGCTCGTACCGGACAAGGGAACTTCGCCACCTGCCCGCTGCACTCCCTCGCTGTGGCGCTGGCGATGCAAGCTGCGCCATGCGCGGACTTGCTCAGTCAGCTCCCTGAGCTGGTCACTGCAACCGCGGAGCCTCTCCAGTCCGGTGTGCCGCTGCACGACTTGTTAGCGGTAGGTCGTTCTTGACGTCGCCGCGCTGGATCATGGTGCTCAAGAGCAGCTGGCACGCTTGCGTGGCTTCATGTTCAGCACCTGCACAGGACTTACGGAGCAGCGTCTCAACGTTAGCAGCAAGGTCCTCACCGTTCTCACGGCGTATACACCCGCAGCTGAAGGAGATCGCGCCTACGGCTCCGATCGTCGCGCGCATGGATGAATGCTTGGTCGCCGCTGATATTCCGCACGCAGACTTGCTTGCATGGTCTGTCGCGCTGCACGAAACCGCCGATGCACCTGCACAAGCCCAAGAACAAGACACGAACAAACACCAATGCCTTTGCCAACATCCCGATCCACTTCTCGCTGTCATTCGAAAGCTTATCGCCAGCAACAAGAACATGGCGGCTCGACTGACTATTCTCGAGGCCGCTCAGCTAACATTTACAAACAAGGCAGCACGCACTGAAGATGAACACGTGGAAACAACGTCAGATCAAGAGCCCTAGCCTACACGCAGGAAGAAACAGGTAACGTACCTCTCCGCAGCTTGGTTTGAGTGGTACACTCGCGTGCCTCGCGTCTGGGACTGTTCCGATAGGCAAAAGAAGTCGGAGTTCCGCTACGTCGTCGCCTTCATGAAGCTCTTCATCCCCACGGCTTCATCCTCGACGACGGGTCGAACGGCTACAAGGACGACGTCCTCGCAGTTGGCACGCGCGCTGAGAAAGCTGTCCTCCAGTTCTTGAAGTCGCGAGGTATAAACGCGAAGGGAGCCGGCAGCGCACGCAGTGCGCTGCGCCCGATCCACAAGTCCGGCGCCTTGGACGAACGCATTGTCGCGTACAAGCACCTGCTCGCCATCGATCGCATCAGAGATCCATCTCCTGCAGATAGCCAAGACACCCTCTCACTCGCAGGCCACGTCTAAAAGGGTTAGTACGCACAGACCAGTTCATAATACATAATGCGTTTACCAGCAGTAGCACCTAGCAGTACACTTCACACACGCAGCAACACGCAACACACAACCGCATTAAGCACAACAACCACAGCCAGCACGTAGCAGGCCCACACAACAGCAAACGCGCAGCGAGCACCCTGGACGCACACCACTAGTCCACACCACGCAGAACCAGGACCAGACGCTGACCTCGAACCGCTCTGTCTTGATCGAAAGCACTGGTTCGATTCGAACGAACATCCTCAGGGCCGAAGCTCTGCGCTCTATCCATTGAGCTACAGTGCTGGGGCGGGGGGCAGTCGGGAGCCCGCTTCGCGTACGGACTGTAAGGCCTCGAACGAGTCTTGATCCGGAGACTTGCGCAGATGGCTTGAAAAAAGGATGACTGAGATATCGAAGCCTGTGTCGGCGACGGCTCAGTCGTCGCAGTGCCTGATAGCCACACAATCAGCGCGTGTCTTTCTGCGTGCGCCAGGTGGCGTGTTTCCATTGGCTTATGCAAATGCCAATGGTTGGGTTGCTTACCTCTCATTCGCTAACAATTCAATCAATAAATGATTTTGTAAAGAGTTCGCTGTCGCAAGACTGCTCCCAATTGTGGTCCCCATTCACGGGCTCATTACTGAATTTGCCGGCCCTGGTGCGCATTGCTGCAGAGCTCAAAAGTATGCATATGAAAAAAGTCGATTTTCTTGGCCTAGAGTCCTCTAGAGACAATTTCCTCGCGCCTGGAAGCGCTGTTTGAAAGCTGAAGTGAAGCGATACTTTTGAAAGAGATACGGATATTGTTATACATGATTTTACTATGCATGACCATGTTTCGTACTTAAACGGTGACAAAGGGTAGACGTTTTAGGACGGATGGCACGAACTTGAAGTGCAGTCCCAACCAACCCTGGCGACTCGCTTCGTTCACTGGTAACAGAACCCTACGCTGCCGCGGCTCGCAAGCTTCACCTTTGTTTGGTTGAGAGACACTACTAGGTCCTGGGGTTAACACAAGGTGCTCTGTAGACGGTTGTTAAACCGCAGGCATCCCAAAACATGGGTTTTCACCCCTCTTCTTTGAAACATGAGCTGTATTGGTGGCGTTTGCTAAACCATCCCTTGTCCATTAGGTGTTTCAGTTAATATTTATTTCAAACGATAAGCCCAAGAAATTATGATGTATTGAGCAACGGTAGTTGGGTGCTGTCGTGTTGGTTGCTCTACTTGTCCCTACTTGAGCTGCAAGCTAGTTTACATGAGTTTTGTATTGCATAGTGTAGCCCATATGTTACAGAGTCTGTGCTGCAGCACTCTGGCAATCCCAAAAGCGCTGAGTGGGCCAACAGTCGAGTGTTCTTCGTCTTCTCCGCTAGGACAGCTCTCCTAGCCCGACACTCACACCTGCGCATTGTGCCAGAAATGAGGCTCATCGTTTGAAAGATGAGCCTTTGGAGGCTCATTCTTTGGACGTATCGTTTGCCCAGAGGGCTCATTCCTTGTATTTCCTGAAAAACTCGCGAGGTTAAAAATAAACTGAAACCCCTACATTTTCATCGTTGGCTTTCTGTTATTTTTTCGGGTTCATCGTTTGAAAAATAATAATAACTGAAACCCCTATTATGTCGCAGTATAATTCGGGTTGCGGGTGCTGTCACCATTTCTGAAAATGGGGTGCAAGTTATGAGTTTGTACGTGTTAGGCTTGCAGAGCTACAGCGATATGGGAACAGCATGCAAACCCATAAAGATCCGAAGATGTCGTTGCAGACAGCGCAACGAGCAAGTAAGCAATTGTTGTATTTAGCTTTAACACCCCCAGCGCGAGACGCTGTATTAGACACGTTTCTGCAAAATGCTTAAGCTGTATTAGACACGTTAAGGATTTTAGATTTGCTCTTTGTATGGAGTCATACAAAGTTGAAGTCAACCAGGGATAGGGATGATGGTGAACGGTGCAGCTCTTGCTCATCGTGATTTCAGAGACGGGCAAACATCGGGATTTTTGTATTTACAAAAATAAGCTGTCAGGGTGACTGGTGTGGCCCACGCAATTACTATAAAGAATCGGAGGTGTGTTTTGCCGCCACTCGTTTTTCTCTCAGTTCAGAATCATCCCGCTGGAGCGCAGATCCCTCTTCCCGCCGTGAAAATGGCTTTTAGGACCGCTGAAGAAACTCGACTGACTGATACTTTGACTGCAACGATATGGGTGCGATGTTACGAGTTTGTCCAGTGCTTGAACGGGTCTAACATTTGTTGCAAACCTATAGAGAAGTCCGAACTGACACGGAGAAGGAACGGGAGGCTTACACTCAAGCGGTTGTGGCGCTCCTGGTGCTACGGACGGCGACTCCCAAGAACCTGCACGGTCATTTGAAGGTAGTTGAATTTCTACCTGTATGTACATGCTAGCTAGCTCACCCTTGATGTATAGTTCGAGCGGGAAAAGGAGAAGGAAAGGGAGGCTTACACTCAAGAGATTGTGGCGCTCCTGAAGCTGTGGACGGCGACTCTCAAGAACCTGCGCGATCATTTCAAGGTAGTTGAATCGCTACCTGTATGTACATGATAGCCAGCTCACCCTATGATTTATGTACATTCCCATCTACAACAACGCCTTACATCAATCCCAGATGCCACGATGGGAGCAGTCAACCTCGTGCGTTTCGTGATCGCTTCTCAATTGGAAAAGTTCTAACCTCAGTGGAGGACGACAGGCAGCTATACCACGAGGTTGCCTCAACGGGTTCATGAAACGTGATCGCCCACCCATCGCCCACATTTCCCGGAACCTGCATTTCAGAACCAATTCCGATTCAAGAGTGCTGGCATATCGCGCTTGGAAGTTGCGACCAGTCGTCGAGGTGCTACGAAAGACGTTCCAGGAGAACTATATCCCGCCGCCTGCCATGGCCTTCACCGAAGACATGGTCCCGTCTCGCTCCACGTTCAACAGCATGAGTGTCTATTTGAAAGACAAGTCCCACAAGTGAGGCACACTGATGTTTATGATGAACGGGTCTCAAACAGTCTACTGTATTCGGTAAGGAAGGTCGTGCCTTCGGGCACGCTCTCTTTTTGGTTCAAAGTTCCCGTATCGTGTCAAATACAGTATTGTGTATATTCTACTGTGTCTTGTACATCTTTAATGTGTATTGTAGAAAACGTCAAGTGCAAGCTCATAGCACACTTCGCGATGCGAAGTCTGGCCCCGCCGCTATCGTACGGAATGTGCGGTACTCGGAAGCGCTGGTATCGAGCCTGTAATGTTTGCTCCGTGATGAAGGCAGTAAATGTGGCGAGAGGCGGTGAAACGACATTCTACTGCAGCGGCTGCAAGTTGAAGACGTCCCCACATAATCCTGCTGCGTCGCGTGTATTCTTGTGTAAGAAGATAAAGCATACGATGCATGGTGAAGCCGTCACCTGCTTTACAATCTGGCAGAAACACTGGCGGGACGGCGCCTTGATTCCGAAGTCCAGCGACGCAGACAGAGGCCACATCCGTGCCCGGAAGCCGGGGAAGTCTACCCGAGACGCCCCTGGTGACGAAGCGTCTTTGGAGTCATCCGCAGAGTCCGGAAGTGATGATAATCAGTGCAAGCGCCAACGCCACGACACCAACTATCCGGTGTGCATCGCTATCAGCTCATCGTGTTACTAGTTTTCAATATACCAATGCATTGCTGATTCTCATGCATTTTTTCCTAACTTTCAACAAATGTAGGGACAGGCTCATACAGATTTGGTGCGATTTTTGTATTTGAAGGACACATTAGTCGAGCTAGTGTGTCTTCGCTATACAAGTTTGACTGATCGATACCACTCCGTTCCGTAATAATAGGAGGGTAGTCACCTTTCAAGCGCTGGATCCGTGGAAAACATGTAATGTGACTCGTCATTGGTAGAAAAGATAAGCTCGCGACGAGCTCTTTGATTGGATGTGCTGGTCGCCGCGCTGCGCCAACTCGTCGCTCCGCAACTGCCAAACGAGTGGTTGTCAGGCCCCACGAGCATTATATGTCGCCTCTCCTCCCCCTCCCGCCCTCTCACACTACCGGTCATTTCAAATTTACCCTTCCAAGACCGACCAGAACGTCTGCAACAAGCCCCCCTGCAACAAGCCCCCCAGCCCCAGCATGAGCAGCAACCCGTCCAGCCCAGCCGCTAACGGCAACTCCAAGAAGAACGTGACCGACGAGGAGCGCAAGCAGATCGTGGCAGCCGTGCTCGCCAGATCTAACAACGGCGTGCCGAAGCATGGAGCATTCGTCGAAGTTGCCATGCACTTCCCCTTCACGGTGGTTACGGTGTCACGCGTCTAGCGCCGAGCTGCAGAGAGTGCCAAGGCAAACGGAAATTACGACTCTCAGGCGCGCATGAAAGGTCGGTGCGGCAGGAGTGAGATAGACCGACGTGCCGAGCTGGAGCGGCTGCGAGACGTGCCGTTCAATCAGCGATCGACCATTCGATCAGCTGCGGTAGCGTGCGGCTTACCCCCACCACGCTTTACCGACGGATGCAAGCGGGATCTCTTCGCCCTGCTGTTAGCGTCACGAAACCCCTCCTCACGGAGGACAACAAATTGCAGAGACTGAAGTTTTGCCTGAGCCACGTTGGGAAAACGTCTCGCATGTTCGACGCCATGTACGACGTGGTCCACGTCGATGAGAAGTGGTTCTACGTCACGGAAGTGAACAAGCGGTTCTGTTTGCTCCCTGACGAGGACATCCCGTACCGGCCGCTCCAGCACAAGAGCCACATCACTAAGGTGATGTTCCTCGCCGCCGTGGCCCGTCTGCGATGGGATAAGGCTACTAACACTCAGTTCGGAGGGCTCCTTGGAATCTGGCCCTTCGTTGAGCAACGTGCAGCTCAACGTTCAAGCCGCAACCGTCCTGCAGGAACGATGGAAACGCATAACGTGTCCGTCACCAAGGTCACGTACCGGTCCATGTTGATCAACGAAGTGATACCTGCGATCAGCGCCAAGATGTCTGCGCCACCAAGCGGCAATAGGGTAACGATCCAACAGGACAATGCCCCGCCCCACATTTCGCCATACGATCCCCAGTTTTGCCAGGCCACCCTGGATGCAGGGAAGGACATCGTCTTGCGCTTCCAGCCCCCAACAGCCCCGATCTCAACTGCTGTGACCTCGAACTCTTTACTGCCGTCCAAGCCCGCCAACGCCTGCGGCAGACCCGCACAATTAACGAGTTGATCGCGGCAACAAAAGCTGCGTACTGGGAGCTGCCACCCTCTACTGTCAACGCTACCTTCCTGTCTCTTCAGTGCGCAATGAATTCGTGCATTCAGGCAAGCGGCAGCAACAGGTACCGGATCGCGCACATGGCAAAAGCTAAACTCGAGCGGGAGGGACGACTTCCTGTGAGTATCCCATGCTCTGACACACCTGACGCGTTTTTGCATATGATGGCTGATAGATAGACATTTCCAATACTAAAACCAAATCAAACTAGCTTACTATATTTCAGGAACAACCACAACAGTGGTACCTTACCATAATTGCGGAACGGAGTGGTACACGATAGCAAGGACTTGGGTACATCGGGTTAGGGGCGCGACCCGACTCTTGCCAATACACATTAGCAAACACCTTGCGCAAAGTATACCCACCCATCCTGATGATAAATCATAACGTGTACTGGTATGGGGTTTCGGTAAATGAGCGCAACCAAAAGGGCTCGCGCTGGGGGAGGGGGGTTAAAGGAGAAAGTCGTTTTGCGAAGAAATTACATTGCTCAAAAACCAATTCCGGTAACCTTAACTCATGTACCATAGTAGGAAAACCATGATCACGGTCGAAAACACGCACCCCATACCATTTGTTTGGATTTATTTCTTCAAGCAAGATCAGCTGCGGTGTTCGACTACAGTTTCTGCTGGGGTGAAGGCACCAGCCGACGATGTGCACCATACGTCTGAGGTTCTGAGGAGCCTCACGCCCCGGACAGCGTAACGCCGGTTTTTGTGTGTCGGGGAGGATGTTGAGTGAGTCGTGACGATGAAGAAACAGTGCCTCGTACCCTGTCAATTGCTCCTCATTTTTGAATCCACCTCAAGCAGCGCCCACGTCTGAAGAATGTTGTCCACGTCTTGTATCTTCGTGGTCAGCCTGGCCTTGGTATCCACAGTAAACGCTGAAGAATGTGCTACAGCGGAGCTGCTGACGATCGCGAGCAACTCAAACCTGGAAGAATGTACATCCGCCTTGGGCTTCGGTGGCTTCACGGCCGTCACGTCCCTTACTGAAGCCCGGATTCGTAAGGTGTGCGAAACTTCGGCCTGCTTGACGCTAATGGAAGATATGAGGGCGATGGATTTCGGCGACTGCACGATTCCAGGCACCAACATCTCATTGGAGTCGGATATGCTAGCCCCCTTTTCAAAGGAATGCAGCGGTAGCGGATCGGTGGACTTATCTTCAAGCAGTGTTAGTGAAGATTCCGTTGTCGGCTCGGCGAGCAGCTCGAGCGGTGTAGTCATGATGAACCTCAGCTGGGTCGCTATTATTGCGATAGCGTTTTCTACGTTGGTGCTGTAGAAATTGACGCTAAGCTAAATCGTAAATGAGACTACGCAATAACCAAAACTTGACTTCCAGTTCAATTGGTGGTCAGTTTTGACGCGAGTGTATTATGTAGCGTGAGCACCCGTGCAGTTGTCCATCCGCAGTACTCAAAGCGATGGAATAAATGCAAACACACATGAACTCCGCTCACCGGCTTGCTTGATGCTTCTGGATCAAGTCGAGGGGTACTGGAGGGCCAGCACTGCCTCGAGGACCTGCGTCAGCATGCGGTGGATGGTCAAGTGGATGTGAGTGTGTCCTTGGGTCTTGGCGGGTGGTTCTTGACGTAGCGACGTGGTTGTAGTCTCTTCAGATGAGATCTTCTTCCTCGCACTCGTGGTGGAGCCATCAGCATAGACGAAGTCTTCGGGTGTATCCGTGCCCTCGGTAAAGTCGACCTCACACCAGACGTACTCCGTGTACATCTCCATGCTTCCGTCCATCCCGCTTGGGCAGTTCGCGTACACCTCCGTTTCGTCGAAAGCCACGTCGTAACAAGATTGATCCGTGAATTGGACTTGGAAGACGCCCCATTCCACGTCGGTGCCGCACTCCGTGAGCGTGAATTCCGCATCGGGGAAGGTGACGCAGTCGCAGCTATCGATGGTAGTGATCGGGTACGCGATTTCGTCGAGCCCGTCGTCGACAGCCACAAGTCGGCGCACGGCTTTGTCAGTGGAGTGAGCCCGAGCGTGGCTCACAGGAACAGTTTGCTTGTTCGCGCTGTACAGGTTGACCCGCTCCATGAAAGTGCGGTACCTCGGGTATGCTTGATTGTAACCATTGAAATGCTGCGCAGGACCAAAAATTGTCAGTGGCATAGTGAGCTGTAGCCGGAGGTAGTAGTCGAGTGGAGGAGGCGTCCAAATGGAGAATGCCCGAGGCTTTCGTACGGAGCTGGTCAGGGATTTTAGGCAGTGGCTACTTGTATAACTGCAGCCCTTCCGGTACCCGTTGGGTGTAAAGCAACAATTCAAGTGGGGCCCCGAACTTGTAGCCAGTCGCATTGGCTACACTCGCTTTCTGTGCTCCAATTGACAATTGAAGTGTGAAAGCCTTTCACACGCAGCACAATTGAGGCCAGCTGGTACCAACGACAGCAACAATATCATCGAGTCGATGGGTACCAACTTGCTACCAACAAGAAAAGAGTCGCTGGTAAAGTATCTTGTGAAGAAAGCCATTCGTCAAACCCGCCGAAAAATGCCAAACCCTGTGGAGATGGATCTGCTGGACGCCTGCACCAGCGGAAATGCTGCCGACGTTGAGCGAGCTCTTGAAAATGGCGCCACTTCGGATTCAAGGGATGCCGCTGGATGGACTGCACTACTTGTCGCGGCCAAGCTGGGCTACGACGACATCGTGCGGGTTCTACTGAGCCACAACGCCAACATCAACGAGAAGACGCTACTCGGCTCGACAGCCTTGAAAGTGGCGGCAGGTTTGGGGCACCTCGCTGTCGTGCACGTGTTGCTGGAAGCCGACGCCGACACCAACTTACCGGCCGATGACAGCTTCACACCGTTGACAGTCGCCACATCGAGTGGCCATACTGCCGTCGTGAAACTTCTTCTCATGTACAATACCAACGTCGATAGTCAATTGTCGACTGGTTTCACCGCTCTGGCCATTGCGTGTAGCCACGGAAGGCTGGGCATTGCGAGGGCGCTTCTAACTGCCGGAGCATCGGTGGACTTGGCGGACAACGAAGATTGGAGTCCGCTTATGCTAGCAACAGACAGCGGTCATTACGACATTGTTTGCCTTCTACTGGAGCACAATGTTAATGTGAACGCCAAAGGACCCTGGCAGGCAACAGCTCTACGGCTCGCAGCTGAGATGGGACACTGTGGCATCGTGAGAGAGCTGATCTTCGGTGGAGCTTTCATCGATGAACCCAGTGAAGACGGCGAGACGCCGCTCATCATTGCGGCCACCCGCGGTCACGACGATACCGTGCAAACTCTGGTGAGCAACGGAGCCAACCTCGACTGTCAGTCCAACAGCGGCGCCACGGCTCTGATACTGGCCGCAATGTACAATCGGCAAGAATCGCTTCGTATCCTATTGGACGCGGGAGCAGACGTGGATTTGGAGGACCATTGCCGCTGGACGGTGTTGTCCATGGCGTATTTCAGCGGGTACCATCAGCTAGTCTACCTCATTCTCGAGCGTCGACCCGCGTCCATGAGAGAGCCCGCTCTGTTCAGCAGGATGACGAGTCCAAACCTCAGTTGGTAACTGAGGTGACACTGAACGTAGCTAGGAAGCTTGACGTTGCTGTGCCGGAGTCGGATCGACCTTCTTTCACCAGATCAAGTTCGAGAACCAGCTCCAAGACCGGTTTGGCCCACCTTGACGAGACGTTGGTCTCTTCTCGTCATTTACGATGCTGTAACGTGTCTTGATCCCCTGCACGCCGGTCGTCAATACTTGTAGTATCAACGTAAAAAGCATTATCAGTTCATATTCATGGGTTCATACCGGTACTTGTCCTCTTTACTTGGGTAGGAACGGCTGCGCTTCTCCTCCATGCAGCACGAAGTTGTTGTTCTCGGCGTAAAAGACATAGTGCTGCAGCATGAACACCACGTCCACGATGATGCTCACGAACCCGAGCGAGAACTTGACGGGGTCTCCGGTCATGGCCGTCCAGTCGTTCGTGGCGGCTGCGTCCAGCACTTGCTGGGCGATGGACAACAACCCTCCTGCGACGTCCAGCAGCACGTTCCAAATGGTCCACCCGACCGTGGATTTGCGCTGGAAGTTGAGCGCGATCTGCGGCAGACACTTGACCAGCGTCGTCACCAGCTTGACGTAGCTCAGCAGGTACAGCAGATTCAGCGTGTTCACCGCCGAGTGCTCCTTATTACCGGTAAAAAGTACCGCAATACCGAAGAGTACCGCCGCCACGACGGTACCGCCCGTCCACAAGATGGTGGGTTTACTGACGGTCTGGCCGCCGCGCGGGTAAATCGCGCACTGGAAGAGCGACACGGCCACCAGAACAGCTGCGTGGAGCGAGAAAAAGACGTCGTTGAGCTCCACGGCGTTGCGGTGGCCGTCGTGGCGCTTCATGTACTGCTCCTGCACGCTCTCGCTGTAGTAGAAGGCCACGTTGAAGATGGAGTAGCACGTGAAGCCCAGCATGTTGAGCACGGTGTAGTCCAGAGACAGGCCCACGACGCTGCGTCTCTGCCGGTTTAGAAACACCTGCGGATAGAAGCTCACGCTCCAGCAGAAGAAGTAGATCCAGCCGAGGATGCTGGACACGCGGTTCCAGGGCCTGGGGATGTGCGCGTTGGCGTTGAGCGCAACGCCGAAGAGCAGGCCGAAGAGCAGGATGAGCGCAGACACGACGAAGGCGCGGCGGTGCACGGACAGCTCCATGAAGGACGTCATGGCGGGCTTGGGCGAGGAAGGCGTTGTGCTTCGTTTGGCGGGTGACGATTGAAGTGGGTGATGGCGAGGAGACCGGTATACCGGGGTTTTGACAGCGAATCGGAGCGCAGGGTTTGGGCGACGTGCCCGTTTAACAGCGAATGAGAGAGGGACGAAGGGGATACGTAATCGGCACGTAATCGTGAAAGGAGACCGGTTTAGTACCGGTTTATCGGTAGGGCGGCCGGTTTATCGGTAGGGCGGCACTTCAATCTGCGATCCAAGACTCGGACTCCGACCAAAGGCGACGACTGCGCAAATGGAGACTCCAACCAACGACCAGCCATCGCCTCCAGCAAAGGCGAATTCGGCCGCCTTCGAGGCAGTCCCGAGCGATTTGAAGCCGGAGCTCGCAGCGTGCACCATGTCACATGAACCGGGAGTCTCCGACGCAGGCGCGCCAGTCAAATCAACCGCCTTCGGCCTCGAGCACCACCGAAGGCTGCCGAACCTCCTGGGCAACGGCGCTCGCTCGATTCAAAAGCGTCCTCGCATTGTCAAAAGTCAAAAGTCTCTCGGTGCCGTTCGTCGTGTACCGTCGAATTCGTTCGGCCGCCTTCTTTGCGTCATCTTACATAGATCCGATGGCAGGTCGTTGCCTACAGTAGCGCTTCATTCCCCAATTTGCGTGCTCGACGTAAAGCCGATTTCCAAGCCACCGAAGCTCCACAACCACAACCATGACCACCTGTGACGAACGAAAGAGGTCGTGCCACCGACGGAGGGCGACCCAGAGACGCCGAGCCAATCA
Source organism: Phytophthora syringae (assembly GCA_012656105.1). Taxonomy (NCBI): domain Eukaryota; phylum Oomycota; class Peronosporomycetes; order Peronosporales; family Peronosporaceae; genus Phytophthora; species Phytophthora syringae. The sequence continues at coordinate 463,141 of JAAKBD010000191.1, read as the reverse complement.
CTTGTTGGCCCGCCCACGCTTCCTCTCCGGACCCCTCTTCCTGTACCGGAGTCGACAATACCCCGTCGAGAAGCAGCCACTGGGCTCGCTCCATTGGGATCGTGACGACGACCTCGAGTCGGACGAGTTCGCCATCGACGACGACGACCTCCAGGCCATGCGCGACTCGGTCGACGCTATGCAGCAGCAACTGCGTCGGGGCCTCAGTGACATCCAAGCAATCCGCGACCTGGTCAGACAGGCGGTCGCGCAACGAGACTGCAAGAAGCAGCAGCCACCATGTTGAAGTATACTTGCATGAGGTGTTAAGTCGTTGTGAGTACATACAAATACAAAGTATAGCGTATACTTATTCGAGTCGGTCATGTGTTCCTTCGTCCGTTACTTGTTTCGAGCCTCTTTGGTCATGTTCGACTCGTAAGGAAAGTCATGACCAAGCGCTCTCCATATGAATGGGACACCACCGCGTCTCTAGCTGCTGGTCCTCAGCGATCGAGCAAGAAAAAGCGACGAGAGAGCGCGAGCGATTGGGAGACAAAAGCCAACGAGGCCTGGCTGGCGTCCATTCTGAAGCCCAATGGGCCACTTCCAGCAGAGACTCAGCACAATGAAGTCAAGGAGCAGAAACAATCGGAGAAGAAAGCAGCACCAACGCAGGTGTACTGAGATGATACCTGGTAATTCGTACCAAAGGTGACAGCGACCTCATTGGCTTTTGACTGCTCGTGGTCTGTAGATGAGCGTGCAAGTTTTCGAACAGAAGAAAATGCTGCTGCCATACCTCGACAAGATCGAGTACATCAACTGCCAGCTACGGTAGGCAGGTAGAAACCACTGTAGTGTTTGGCTGGCTCAGTAGTCAACTAACTGTGATTGCTGTTTCCCAGACAGCGCGGACTTTTGCCAGCAGAAGAGAGGCCTGCTATCGTGCCTCAGAGTAGAAGCTCGCATAGTAAACCGGCCAGAGTTCTTCCTGACGCGATGATGTCTCGGAATCAAGACGAGCAAGATAATCCACCTACTGCTCCAGTCAAAGTGTCCCCCGGATGCTGAGATCGCGTTATCCGAGATTTTCTGAGGCCGTAATACCAGCAGACGCAGTTAAAGCCTTGCTGCCCAAACAGCGCGGGATCAATTGGCTCCTTCGAATGATCGAGGTGGTCTACAACGCGCTTGCTGACGTTCTGCTACTGAAAATCGGGCTTGAAAAGACCGAGTCCACGCCAATAAATCCGTCGGTGAAACCTAAGAACAGTGTTCAAAGTCCCGGATGGCTGGCCATGCCGTTCTTCACTAGGAGGTTTATCCACCACACGTTGGGGCTCCCTGAACTTGCCGACCAAGAATGCCTGGACCTCATGTACAACATGGAGGTCGTACGCGAGCAGTATCCGCAGGTGGCTCTGTTCTCGTCCTTCTTGAGAGAAGTTTTCGACCAAGATACTCTTCTCTTTTTCCTCTTCGTACGACGCCACTTGCAAGACGAGTTCGACTTGGATCTGGCGGCTAAAGAGAAATTAGCCCACTCATCAATTGCTAGTGGCTCGAAAAAGTATATCGCAGTGGATATGATTGAGCTGCGCACTCATCCGTCTATTCCAGACGGCACCAAGCAAGTTTTCCTGTCGAAAACTGCGTGTGAATTGGTCATGCAGCGAGTTTTTGACTTTTCTCGGCGTCTTCGCTACGAGAATGCTCCTCGAATCGCAGTACCAATTCTTCTGGCGCAGTATATTGCCCGAGAAACGATCGTCGACCGGCTCCAAACCACTGAGACCCGCTTCATGATCTCTACTGAAGTCTTCTTAACGACATTGGTGGAGGTATTCGGTGAAGTCGCGGAGGATATCCTGGCTCAGTTCAAGTTTAACGACGATGGCGAGTCCTTATCCAGTCTCATTCGTCTTCGAGATACCATCACGTTGGACTCCAAGGTGGACAAGTGGGTAACACTGTACGCCGAGCAAGAACGAGCTTTACGGAACCAGAAAATTGAGTTTATGAAGATGGAGCGCAGCAATAGCAACAACCAGTTTCGAGTGCAGCTTCGACTACTGGAGAATCAAATTCGTTTACAGGAACAAGAGCTTCAACATATCCAGAAGAAGATCTCGGACGGTGAAAATCTTGTGAATAATGTCTGGAAAGAGGTCGTGGCGGTCAAATCTCCTTCAAAGCAGTCAATTCCTGCAAGAATTGGTGAAGATACTTCATCATCTTCAGCTTCGAAGGAGCTGGTATCGATACTTGGTCGATTCGAAGCTCACATCGGACGATTGCAGAGGAAACATGACATTGCGGTGAAGGCGTCCACACTTCTAGCTGTTCCTTGGCAACAGCAAATGGAAGAGCTGAGACTTCGTATGGTGATAAGGATCCAACGTGCGTATCGAGCACGAAAACGCTCCCAAGACACCAAGAAAAAGCTCGAGACAAACTCTCTGCGCAGATCCGTGAACGAGAAAGCAAACTGAAAAACCAAGAACTGGAGAGAAAACGACTCGAAGCTTTGCGCGAAAAAGACATGGAGCGCCATCAAGCACGTTTGAAAGCCAACAAAGAGCGAGATGACAAGCAGAAGCGCGAACTTGAAGACAAGCAGAAGAAACTGGTGCAAAAAGCTCGAGAACAAGAAGCCACACAGCGAGCTGCAGCACTGAAGAAGAAAGAGCTTGGGCATGTTCTGGCGAACTGGCAGAATTTCGTGACAAGGAAGAAGAACCGACGAAAAGCCAACCTTTTGTTCGTGAAATTCAAGCTCATGAAGTGGAAACTGCACTTTACTCAGCAGAAACGAATGGCTCGAGCTGCGAGGAGGATTCAGCACTTCATTCGCCACAGGAAAGAGCGTCTTCAGCTTCGTAAGCAAATGAACTTGCGTGCCAAGCGGAATAAAGTGGCGAAAAGGTATCTGCTGAAAGTGCAGTCACGTATGATGAACCGGTTGTTTAACCAGTGGACAGCCTTCACCGTTGAACAGCAGAGACTGCGAGATAATTTCGCGACAATCGTCCAGAAGCGAGAAAGCCACTGGTTTCAACGTTGGGTAAACTTTGTACACATGATGAAAGCTCGAAAATTAGCGTCTGCTGTCCTTATTCAACGACAGTGTCGAGGTCGAGCAGCTCGTCAAGTGTTTCGGTTCCAGCGTGATCGAAATCGCAAAGCAGTAATTATCCAACGAGTGTATCGTGGGTATCGAGATCGAATTCTTGTGAAAAAGCGGCGAGAGCTTAAGAATATTCAGGAAAACGGGGTGGAGACCATTTTACGTCGTGTTCAGAGCCGACAAGCTGGTATCTGCTTTGATATGTTAGTCCGCTATACGTACTGGGAACTGCGTATGAAAGAGATGGCACATGCTCGAAGACTTGTCACCGAAAAAATCACAATAATTGCTTGGAACCAGTTCGTCTCACGTGAAAAGGAGAAGAGGTTTGCGCTCTTCCAGCTTCACAACCACAGCGCCTTAATCATTCAGCGAAACTATCGCAGACACCGATGCCAAGTGCTTTTCAAAGAGAAGTTGCGCTTGAACCGAGCTGCAATTGTGATCCAGCGAATGTTTCGGGGTTTTCTAGGCCGACAAGCAGCTAAACACCGACGCTGGGAGATGAACGGAGCACTGCAAATTCAAACTGTTTGGCGGAGACACAACGCAAAAAGTACGTAGCAGCTCTGCGAACGGAGAAGATTTTGCTCGCCGCGTACAAGGGCGACTACACCACTGTAAAACGTGCCATTGCAAATGGTTTCTGGTATGTTTTGGACGCGGAAGGCAACAGCATTTTGCACCTTGCAGCCGCAGCAGGACACAAGCGACTTGTAAAACTCTGTCTGCGCAACTCGTTCGACATTAATCTGGTCAACTATCAGAACCAAACTGCCTTGCATCTCCTGCTCGCAAATCTTCCTCCATCAAGCGCTGTGGTTAGCTCCAGTGAAGTGAAAACTCGAGAGGAACGGGTCGCACTTGGTGAATATATGATCGAGCATGGAGCGTGGCACGAAGCTCCCGATAACGAAGGCTTCACTCCACTTTTACTGTGTGCGTCCTTGGGTCAGAGCGAAGCTGTCGATATGCTACTAAACCATGGAGCAAACACGGAGACTCGGACGTTTGGTGGTAGTTTGAACGCTGCTCAACTAGCAGTTGAAGGCAATTTCTCCACCACATTAAAGACGCTGCTGGAGTCCGGGAGCTTTGACATTGGTGAAAGTGGTCGTATCACAACGTTCTTGCTTCACGCTTGTGCTGGACGAGGACTGGTAGATTGTATTCGGGTCCTGGTGGCTCATATTCAACAGCGACTTGAGGTTTTCGGCTATGAAACTCTGAACATGTGCGATGCGGAGGATACACTCCGTTAATCTACGCCGTGAGCAACGGGTATGTCGATGTTACCGAGTGTTTACTGGGAGCTGATGCTGGTCCAGACGTGAAGGACTTCTTCGGTCGTTCTCCACTTCACTTTGCGCTTATATCCAGAGATTCAGCTGTACGAGAAGCTCTTGTGAACCTCCTGATCCAGTACGACGCTGATGTTAATATGAAAGACACGGACGGTGATGCACCACTGCATTTGAGCTGTGAAGGAGACGAACGGTTAGCTTGTACCCACCTTTTACTCACAAGCGGTGCCTTGATCTGTGCCAATGCACTTGGAAACCACCCGACGCACATTGCGGCTAGCAACGGAGCAGTTGATACGCTGAAGCTCCTACTCGACTATGGTGGAGATATGAATCTCAAGAATTACGCAGGTAAAACCCCGCTAGGGTTGGCTCGCATGAATAACCAAGCTGCTGTTGTCGAGTTCGTATCGTCATATTTCGCACAAGAATCTTCAAGCAAGAAGGATGATGCCAGTCCGGAGCTTGATCCTGTTGAAATTGAAGAAAGTAACCAGGAGGAGCTTGCGAATGGACCCGAAAATGACAAATTTGCTGTCCATGAAGCTGCAGAAGATGAAAGTCTTAAGACTCGGGCGCCAGTGGAGTGGACTGCAGCAGTATCGGACGCGTATTGCATGGGTTCTCTCGCAGAATGGACACAATACGTCGATGCGTCAACTGAGGTGCCATTCTACTACAGCATGGGGTCTTCAGGTGACCTTGTGTACACTTGGGAGACCCCGTAGAATTTGACGCTGCAATGGGCGAAGTCTGGCAGATCGTACGGGGTCCTTCAACGTCCACTGGAGAGCAGGATTGCTCTTCTTCTGCTGATCGTCGCTACTATCTGTACCACAACCGCTTGACGGATGAACTCACGTCCACCATTCCATCCATCGACTACGCTCTGCTGCAAGACGTCGTGCAAAACTCCAAGCGGATGAAACTTCTGCGTGCTCGAGTGCGAAAAGTGTCCGCAGATGAGCTCAGCGCTTCAGCAATGGAGTACATGCGCTTCTTCCGCGGCTTCGAGGAGGAAAGCGCCCAAATCCGCAAGGAGATGCGTGCTGCCATCAAAATTCAACGTCATTTTCGTGCTCGCAGGACGAAATTGTTGGTGAAGGCGCTGCTGCATCAAAATCGGTCTGCCGTACACTTACAACGAGCATTCCGAGGTCGTAAAGCTCGTCGAGACACAGAACTACGCCGGAAACAGCAGATTGAAGTCGTCAAAATCCAAGCAGCGATTCGTGGTCAGCTAACGAGACAACGAGAAGCTCGCAGTCTTCGATTTCAACGCCAATTGCATCTCAAGCGCAGACTTGCAGCTCGAGACATCCAACGTGTTTTTCGTGGCTTTGCAGGTCGCAAACTTGGTTTTCGCGAGAAAGTCATCCAGAAACTTGGTCCCAAGGGATATTTTGAATGGGAAGCACTACGTCAACGAGCGAAAGTGGTGCAGAAGTTCAAAGTTTGGGACGAAATGGAGTCACGCGTGGATTTCCCAGGCGTGAAGTTCTACTGCCATCAAGTGACGCGTTCGTGTAGCTGGCAGAAACCTCCCGCGTGGGTCCAACACGACCACGACAGTTTTCAAAACCGACAGCAGCTTCTGCGATGGGGGTACACGGAAAGCATGCAACAAGCTGCAAACACTCTGCAAACTCTGTGGCGAGCGCGCATTGCGCGAATCTCGTTGCAAATGGTGTTGCGAGCTGTCCGCTTGATGAAAACCTGTGAGCGCGAGTACCTGGAAGACCCGACCCACTTGGCGAAAATGGGCAACTACGTGCTGTATTTGCACACCATTGTGCACGACTACGATCGCGCACGACCGCTTTACGGCAGACTCGTGCGGGTGATGGCTCAGAGAGGACCCGATATCCCGTTCGTGCTCTTCTCGTACGGCATCTTCTTGTACATTACACAGGAAGAAGACACGACGCTGGTAGAGGAGATGATTCTGCGTGGGAAGCTAGCAGACCCGACGCTGGTCAAGTACAAAGTGGCGTTCCTGGGCTTCATCCGACAGGCGATCCTGCAGAACCCGGAGGACGCGGAAGCTCACATCAATTACGCAGCGTGTCTTCAATGGCTGTACGAACAGTACGACGAAGCTGCAGCACATTATCTTCGAGCATTGGCGTTGGCACCACAACGCAAAGGCACCATGGAGTTCTTCCAAAACATGCTGGACCGACAAAGACGTGTTGAACGTGCCAAACTCACTCCTCGCAGTCGAAAGGCGTTCACGAAGCTGGAAGACGATGGCGTGGAAGAGCAGTTTGACGCCTTTGCACTGTTCAGAAGGTGGCAAGCCAAACAGGCAGAAGACGACGATCGAGAGAGGAGAATTGTGCTGGAAGCGGAGCAGGATGCAATCGATCGAGCTGCAGCCGCGAGGAAGATCCAGACACGCTACCGTCGTCGAAGTGCCATGCGAAAGGTGACGAGACTCCGACTCGAGTACAAAATCGCTGCTGCTAGAGCTGAGGAGAAGCAGCAACAAGCTCTGTATGATCGAATATCTGTGGCGTTTGAAGACGTGATCGCCAAGAAGAAGAAGAAGAAGGGAGACATTGCTACTGTCTTGTGCGTTCCGGTGGTCCAACTGGACGCGATCTTCGTCTCCCTTCAAATGGGCTTCTTGGAGGCGCAACTGAACGCCGTTAGCGCTAAATTCCGCAAGGACCACCCGAAGCTCAAGCACGTGAATGTCATGGACGTGTGTCGCTTTATCCAGTCCCAACCACTGCTGCAAGAAAGACTTGACAGCATTTTTACGTCTGCCACCTCGGACGCGGCATGATACGTAAGCCAATGTTGTCCACTATCAAAGTCGCACTGATGTTCTTTTAGCAGGAAGTTAAGAGCAAACTACAAGGAGAATTGGGTCTGACTACCTGACTACAATGATGAAAATGCAGTTGATTGTTTTAGTATGGAGAGGATCGTGAAAACCCCTTCTTCACGGTAATCCGAAGGGATCCCTCGACCCCCATTCTTGATATGGGCTCGCCATGCTCAGACATCGTCACCACCGAGAGTGCAACGAGGCCATATGGTTGAGCAAGCAAGCCGGAAGTAATTTACGAAAAACACTGGCGTCCAATTAGCTTGCTGTACTGAGTTCTTCTCCCACGCCGTCTTTTTGGCAATGAGCTCAGTTGCTGGAGTTCAGTTGCCTGGTCGACTGGCTAGGAAACGGCGGTTCAGCGGTTACGATTGAGCGGCGCTGATTGGCCCAGCGGCAAAAACCGGTCCGCTATAGAGGTGCACCATTCTGTCCAATGGGACACCTCCATTTAACGGCGGCCAATCATATTTCTACATTTCACCACAATAGTATAGGTGCAACCTTTCTTACGACCTTTTCGCGGTATTAATACTACAGTATTCACTTTCGAAACGAGAAACCTTTCCTCCCGAATGGGAGATAAAACAGAAATTGGAGCCGGCCAGTGGCCTTCTCACGGGTGTTGGAGTAGTTTTCAACTAGCAATCACGATGCATCAGCAGAGCTTCACACACTATCGTATTGCCCCAAGCACAAAGATGCTTAACTCTCCCAACCATTCCTCTAACGTATACCACTTTGTCACCCATACGAACAGCTGTCCGTTTCCCGTCCCCAAACCGCATATTCAACCAATCAGCATCCAGCGTCGCCTCAGCCGCACGACACTAGGAACGAAAATGGACGGCACCCCGGAAGCGAGAAGATCATGTACACGACGGTGCGTCTCCTCCCCCACGCCCCAGCAACCCCTACTACGTATACTTAACCCGTCGCCTCCTTCTTATTCTACGTACAGGCCACCGGGGCCTTCTTCGGCGCCGCCATCGGCTCCGTCGAGTCCGTGTGGGCCATCCCCAAGCTTGGTGCGTCCGCTACCTCTCTCTATTAAGGGGTTAAATGCTCATTTTCTATTGTTTTGCTGTTTTTTAGGTGCCAACCTGCCCAAGCTGTCGAACCAGCTCAAGCACCTGGGCACGCGCTCGGTACGTGCTGGAAAAGGTTAACCCTTTAAAGCGGAGACTAAACTTGCTGTTCCTATTGCTGCAGCTCGTGTTCGCTGCTGTGGGTTGCATCTTCTCGACGGGCGAGTACCTGTCGGCTTCTATTCGCCAGAAGGAGGACGCGATCAACGCCGGGGTGGGCGGAGTATTGGTGGGCGTCGTGCCCGGCATTGTGAAGCAGAACATGCGTGTGGGAGCTGCCGCGAGCGTTGGTGCCGGTGCCGCCATGTGCGCCGCGTCGTTCTGGTATGTCGGCAATCGAAGTGACGTGGTGCTACCGACTGACAGGTTTGTTTTCGTTCTAGGCACTCTTCTCAGGACTCGCCTTTCGACAAGTACGCGGCTGCGCGCCACGCCGACCGCTCATAAGTTGAGGGTGGCCAAGTAACTGTTGGTATTGGCGAACACAATCAAAGAAATGAAAGGAAAGGGCTTGATCAGGAAGATTTTCTGCAGACATTTTCCAGTATGTTCGCGTTGCTGCAAACTACACGAGCGGCGAGAGGCTGGCGCAGTTGGACCCATAGTACCCTGAAAAGCACGAGCACTCGCCGCTGGAGTAGTCGCAGATGCCGCGATTCGCGCAATCCACGTGGCACAGGTTGTCGGTTCCACCCGTGCCGGCACCGCCTTCTGCGAGAACTCCTTGGCAGTTTGTTTCGACTACAGAAGTCATTGGATCGTCACCGGACGGACAGTGCTCTGCAGAAAGCACAGCAGTCAGTTTAAACAGCAAGGACCAGGTGGGGTCGTCTATGCAGCACTGTACGGCGAGAGCAGTCGGGTCCAAACCACTGCGAGAGCTGCGAGTCGCCAGCGCCGAGCCCCACGGGCCAGGACGAGTCGCACAAACAGCCTTGGATGCGGTCTTGGTCCCATGTCGTCCCCACCACGTCGCCCTGGTAGGTGGTCGGTGGAGAGAGCGGGAAAGCACTGGTCTCCGCCGCCAGCTCGCGCATACTCAGACACTGTCCATGACCGGAGCAGCTATTCGGACAGCTACCTGGTTGAACAGCGTCAATGAGCAGCCAATACCTTGCTACTGATAGCAATCAACGTACTCCTCTGGCAGGCCGAGCCTTCATATCCGAAGTAGCACATGCACGTGCCACTCGATCGATCGCAGACGCCAGCGCCTGAACACTCGGTTTTGGGATGGCTCGTTGTTGCGCTGGTCGGAATTCCTCCCCATGACGGACCTGCGGGGCACGTTCCTGCACCGCAACAGCCCATCGATGAGGGTGCGAAATCTCCACACCGTCAGTGCAATCGAGCGCAGTCTTACGTACGCAGAGAGCAGTCGGGCGATCGGTAGCTGGTGACGTCCGTGGAGGAGCCGTAGCCCTGGTAGCACTCGCAGGTTTTGGTGAGTGCGTCGCAGCGTCCGTGGCCGTTGCAATTGCTCAGTGACGCACACAGGTTTCCTGTAGGCACTCCCAGCTGCGCGCGCGTCAGCGGCAGCGCAATCATCCGGACAAAGAGCCAAGGACGGCACGACACTAGCTGGGGCCCTCGAAACGCTCACATGCTGTCCACCAATGGAAATGGTCAGCTATCAGACCCAAAACATAGTAAAACCTGCTGAACAGGCGGCGGTTGTAAGAGTGAGGAACAAGGGCATCGGTGTCAGAGCGAGCACTGCAGCACCACCACTACGCAAGGCAATCTCCATCTTGCATGGGGTTGCAAAGAGGTTCATTGATCTGGAGAGCGGTGGTGGAGAAATCGTAAGTCGACGGCACGCTGTCGACGTACGATGAGCTGGCAGCAGACATCTTCGGATTCAGGCTCAAGCGGACTCCACGCTGGATGATGCTACGGTGGGGAACAACCACCAAAGTTGAGGATCAGATGAATTATTCCGGTACTGCAATGAGATGTGGCAATTAACATGCGCGGTCATCCACGAGCATCTGGAGACGCAACGTTGATCGAGTACATCGAAAAGGAGAGTTGCACCGTTGCGGAGGCGCAAACGGGAAGTATTGAACCAAGTTAAGTGGCTCCAGCCGATAAGTGCGGACTGTACCCGACGATGTCACTACTGACTGACAGCTGATCTGTTGATAGGGTAGGTGGAGGGGTGAGCAGGCTGACAGGACGAGCAGCCGAGAGAACAAGATAACCCGCATCGGATTCTTTGATGAGGGGTCAAGAGGCAACCGGACCAGGATGGAGCGGCAAGCACAATTGTTGAACTGGACAACCATGGTACAGGAGCCGGGCGGCGACACCGCACTGGGGTCCCGGAAAACGACGAATAACGTTGCCGAATTTGTCGGACTTCAGCGTTTACTTCCACGCGCGGATAGACAGTGGACGGGCATCCATATCGTTGGCGACAGTCGGCTGATATTGGCGATGATGCGGGAACGGAGGCAGTCGAAAGCAGTCAAACTTCAGCACCTGTACTGGCAAACGAGAAGGCTAGCTCCAACTGGAGTGTGGTTCTTGGACACACAACTACCGGGCCAACAACAAGATGGCGGATTGGCAGCCAACCAAGCAATGGATAGCCAAACGAGCACCAGCGCGTGAACAGCTGCAACCGCGTTATGAAGCACCAGTTCGAGGTGGCTACCCAAGTCACAATCGTGCTGTTTCACCTTGGCATCGCTCAGAGTTCGCTGCGGCACCGAGCAAATCTAATTCAACGAGTAGAAGCCCAATTGTACTGTACCCAGCCCCACGCACTCCTCGGCATCGCGAGGTATCGGAAGCAAGACATTGACTACCCTGAGTGTTTCGATGACGACCCCGCACGCATCATAGTCGTGGATCCAAATCGTCCCCCAGGCTCGCAGCAGTCAGCAGTTCAACTCACCGTCAGGAGTTCTACCAACGCCACCGCTACGTCTGGAAGGATCGTGACCACGACTACGACAACCAAGCCGCCCACGAAGTAAGAGAGCCCTCTCCAACGCGGCATCACGACAATCCTGCGTTTGATTTCGATGAGTCTACTCGGCGTTTTTCTAAGGACCACAGCCGATCGAACCAAGTGGACAACGCTAGAGGGCACTTGGCCCCAGCAGTTCCCTCACCGCACAAACCTGAACCAGAGGAAATCTTCATCCCAGACACCACACAGGCAGTGCAAGTACCAGAACGACAGTCTTCACTGCCCTCGACATGGAGATCATCGAGCCGCCTGCAAAACCGCCGGTCGAACACGCGCTTGGGACGCCATCATGTCGCCTGGAAGCCGCCTCGCTGCCAAGGCCTTCGTCGAGAAGCGCCAGCGACGCACCGAAAGGGCACCCCCAGACTATGGCCACGCAGCGATGGCTCGAAGTCGTCGACGCTCGGGCAAGCAAGCACGAGGCTGTCAAATAGATGTCTTTGAAAAATATACCAAGTTGAAGTTGTCCATCGACACAAACATACGCCCTCATACTCAAGCTAAGTGTAGCTAACGGCCGACACGACGTAACCAACGCCACGTCAGATCTTAAAAGATGTCGTACGGCACCAAGCTCCCGCCGCCGCTCTTGGCGCCCGCCTCGTTCTCGCTGCGAGGCGCGGGCATCCTCGTCGCGACTGCTTTCGTCTTCAGTATGTTGTTCATGGTGGCTGTCATGCAGTCCGTGGGGGTCGAAGGATTGCCCCCACCGGCTCCGATCCTTGACGACGCTTCGACGTACCGCGGACGAAATGGACGCCACCGTCCCCATGCAAGTTCTGCAGCAGCTGAGCTCCAACTCAGTGACGACAGCAGCGTCCGTGTCGATGTCACGTTCGATGCGGACCACCCTGTGACTCCTGGGCAGTTTGTGCCAATGAAGGAGGTCACCAGATCTTTTTACTTCGTTGGGTAGTATAGTGCAAGTCTCACATAGTATTTCGTGTTTTCCTTGACTGTTAGGCTCAAGAAGCACCGAGTGTCGTTGTGAAAAGCAGTGTCGACGTCGGTTCTGAGCTGTACACGTACGTGCTGATGGACATTGACGCTCCTGACCCCAAGGCCCCGACGCACGCGCCGTTCCTGCACTACATCTTGGCGGGCTTGACTGGGGACGAGCAGAGTGAACAGCCACAACAGCAGGTGGTAGTGCCGTACTACCCGGTGTCACCGCCCACGGGGAACACCGCTATGTATCGCTGCTTTTCCACCAACAAGGAAGTGAACCCGATGGACTGACGATGATCTGACAGCAAAACGTCGAATTTCGACGTCGCTGATTTGCAACGAAGCACAAATTGGAACTGATTGCCACTAGCAGTTTTCACTCGCACCCAGCCAAGGAAGACGACTGAATATGGCTTTACGGTAGTTTTCTCTTTACTTTTCACGGCTTGAGCTTGACGACGAAGAGTGAACGTTAATTTCGATTCTAATGTAGCTATAGCGGTACCGTACGGCCGGAGCATTTCCCTAGCCACAGCTGAGTTTCCTCAGATAGCTCGCCCGTCCGCGCCTAGGTAGTCGAGGTAGGTTTCTAGTGACGCCCCTCAGTGGGAGGAACGGCGGACACACTAGACAGTTACTGGCCACCTCTGGTGGATAGGGACGACGAGGCGGACACATTGTCGGCAGCCGGCACCCCGGGGAGGGTCTTTGGGCCCGTGTCCAGCAACTAGTCCCCGTACTTATACAACATGTAGGTGAACGTCAGGGCCGCGCACATCCGCACAGGTCGGACCCCATTCTTCGTTACGGCCGGTACGACAACTCACAGTCCGTCCCGGCCCCCGCGGTCACTAACCACGGCCCTCGTCACCCTACTCGTCCTTCGTCCTCGCCTGCCTCCTAGACCTCACCTTAACTTTCGTAACCCGCACTTCCGTCGAACACCTTGTCTTTAGTCTTAACTGCTCCTTGTTGGGGACAATCTTAACTATTGTACTGGCTGATTGAACTCGATCACCCACTGCGAGAAGTCATAACTTTTCTTGCAGAGCGAATTTTTCCACGGTTTTTTTTTGCCGCGCAAGCTCACTGAAAGATCTGTTGATTGGCGCAAAATCAGCTCTAAACGGCCAATATACAAAGAGTTGTGGCTTCCCAAGAATTTTATTCGTCAAAAGTCAATTTCGTCGTCTTGACGTGAGAGGATTTGTCATGATCCCAGCTGATTTAGCTCGTAAATTACACATAGTTTACGACACTCTGATAAATAATACTCGCATAAATCATTTACCTGTAAACTGTATTTCTAGCACTGGAAGGCGTACTCTTCCAGCTCCTCGGCAGAGTCTTGCGCGGTGTCCTCGACTGCGTCTTCTACGAGCTGATCCTCAGCCTCTGTGATCTCTCGGCAGATTTCCTGGCGATTTCGAGCTTTCACCATGTATTCGTTCTCCATCCTCTGGACCTTGCGATAGGCTCCCACCCAGGTGTGGCTTGACACTGAAGTGAAGCTTCAAGCTTCTTGTTCAGGTCTGCCATCGACTTCGCTGGTTCCATTGCGATACGATTCACCACGCCCCATATCACCTCGATTGGCTGCAGCTCGGGGTGATATGGAGGCGTGTAGAACAACAAATGACCATGCTTTTGGGCAATGACGTTGGCTACGTAGTTGGTCTTCGGCTTGGCGGCGGAGGCAAGCTTGAGCAGCGTCGGTTCCTGGTGTCGCAACCCCACGGAATACCGTTCTCGATAAGCCAACGAAGGATGCGTGCCTTCTTCCACCCCTTCTTCGGAGACGGGTTGATGATGCGGCGGTGATAGCTCGCACCGTCCATGACGATGTTGCACGCACCGTGTTCGCGCTTCAAAGTACGGCAGAGTTTCTTGAACCAGTCTTCGAAGGTTTGGCTGTCGAAGTTGCCGTGATAATCCTCTTGCTCGCTTGCAGCGAGTTCCGACTGCCAAAACTTCAACGAGCCCTCCACCCAGTCGCCGCGTAAACCGCCATTCTTGCGGTGCAAAATGCCAGCCCCAACAATACAAAAGCGGCGACCTTTGCCACTCTTAGCGTAGCGAACGCGGTCAGCAGGAAGCCACGTCCGAGAAGCTACATGGTGCTCATTCACGTAGCTCTCATCGAGGAAAACCTCAGGTCTACGAGGATTGCGATGATGGTCGCGATTGGCAACCTTCTTGAGCAGATACTCCTCACGAAACTTGACTGTGCCTGCTGCGTCAGCCGCTATGTTACGCTTTTGCCCCGCCGCGTAGGAGAAACCGAGCCTCTTGACAACAGTACGCATGGTTCTCGCCGGAGCAGTGATACCTGCCACTTCTTGTAGTTCAGCTGCGATGTGACGCGCGGTAGTTGGTTGCTGATTTAGATTACGGCCCGTAATTATTTTGCGAATTTCATCCTTGTAATTTTCGGCGGTAGACCGGTGGCGGTGGCCTCGAGGGCGTGAGGTGCTCGCGAAGAAGGGGTCGTGGTGCTTGTTCCAGTGGGCCAAAACGAGCGCAAGTGTGCTGCCTGCGTAGCCTGTAGCGTGGCGCATCATTTGGCGTAGCGTATGTCCTCTGCGGTGAAGCCCCTGCGCCAATTCGGCCTTCAACGTGCGGTGGAGGCGCACGATGTAGTACTTGTCGGAAGCGGAAAGTATGTGTTGCGGCATCTGTAGTGGATCGCATAATGAGCCGATTCGGATGAAACAAGGACGGCTAGACGTGCCGAGGTGAACTGCAGCGATTGCCGCGTGTTTCACGTTGATTGGACAACCTGAGAAGACAGGAGGTCCGATTCTGTTGTGCCAAATTTTCATTGTGATCGAGTTCAATCAGCCAGTACAATAAGAGCTAAGCCAGCTCGACCGCTGCTCGTGGCCCTCCTAACTACCGTCGTCGCTACCGCCCGCTTCGCTCGCTGGACCTCTCCTCTTCGTCGTTCGTGGCCTTCGTTCCTGGCGTCCAAGTCGCCCAGCCTCCTTGCATACGCTCGTCCTCACGCTTTCCGCTGCGTCGTCCCTCCTGCGATCTTCTTGCAGTCCTGCTTCAACGTTGTGGACCGTCTTCAATTGGTGGTCTTAGCACACTGGCTCGCCCTCGTCACACCCTGCGTCCCGTGTACACTTTCTGAGCCGACTTGGCTCCTGTGCACCACGCCACTCATCCGCGCTGTCAACTTGCCCGAGCCCGTGCCCCTTGGCCAGGTGACAGGCCACCCAACTACACTAACGTTGGTCGTCAGAGTGAAATTGTTGCTTTTGTTGTTGCTGCATTCTTCGAACATGTTGCTGGTGCTCAATAGGCAGATGCCGAAGCTGGTCGGGTGTGGCCTTGACGAGCTTGTCATATCGCTTAGCGAACTGCACGAGCTCGAGCTGGGCCTTCGGCGACTTCAGTAACTGCTTTTCAGGCAAACGGAGCATTTCGTGTTGTGCAGGCGTCTAATTTTGCAGGGACTTCGTGCTGACGGAAATCATGGCTAATGATGTCTCTCTGTTGTTGTTGCTGCTTTCCCTCTCTGCCACCACCACTGGTTTGTTAAGCGATCTTCGAGCGCTAATATGCTTGCTCGAACTGGTGAAGGTTTTGCGCAACTTTTTTCGCACTAACAGGACGAACGGCGTTCCGGGTAGCTTGCCCTGCAAAGCATCATTAACAAAATAGAGGTGCATCAGCGTTAAGCTCGCTGGTCGCCCGCCTCCCTTCAAATGTGACGTACCAATTGCATATGGATGTACTTGTCTGACAGCATTCGAAGTAGGGATTCCTCTTCCTCAATAGAACTGGCACTTGACGTCATGAGCTGGCCAATCTCGTTTGTGACTTCGCGCAGCGCAGCTTTTGCAATGATATCGGTGTAGTTTCCCGGGGAGGAAGTATCCGAACGATGAACACACTGCGATGCGGGGCTAGATCCCGCACGAACTGTAGCCAGTGTATTTGAGTAGTAGATGGATAAATGAAGAGTGAGAGTTGGTTGGGGCCCGAGTGATGCTAACCAGCTCGTGTCCACCAAGCCATGCTCTCAGAGGTACGGAGTGACGTAGGCAGAAGCCACCTGCCTGACATCCGTGTAGAATATTCAACATGCAGCCAAGACTAGTGGAAACATGCAGTTGGCAATACAAGTTCCTAGACATGCAGAGTAAGGCACGAGTTGCCGTTACTGTGATGTAAGAGCTGACTCTGTGTCCGCGGCTGGGAGCCGTCGGACACTTCCCTGTCAACCTGTGATCCTGATGGATGCACCAGAGACTAGGATTCGGATGGATTCATGGACGGTACGGTGTAACTACAGGGATCGCAGGAGACCCAATGCTAATGGCAACGAACATCCTGCACACCTGCTGAGCGCAGCACTGGCGACAGCAGGGCCGGGCATTAGACAGCACTAGGTATACCTATAAGACGTTAATCCACCTCACTTCAAAACAAAACAAAACACCAGAAACTGAGCTGGTGTCTCCACGCTGAATGTCTGGTGCAGCCTGGTGTGGTGATACCAAGCTGAATGCCTGGAATCCACTACACTGCCCCCGAAGCTTGGTCTCACCAGTCCTGCTCATTGCTGTGACAGCGGGCACGCGGTGGTCGCCGGTTCGATCTTCGAACGGGGGTCGCGGCGGCGGTAGCAGTTGACTGTGTATCCGCATAGCGGACGGTACCTGTCATCCGTATGACGGATGGTACCTGTCATCGGTATGACGGATGGTACTTGTCATCGGTATGACGGATGGTACCTGTCATCCGCACTGTACGTGTCCACGGACGCGGGTTTCCAACCCCGTCGGCTCCGTGAGCCGCTATCACATACCCGTGTACACGGTATCACCTCCCGTGTACACAGTACCGCATATACGTGTACGTGTCTACGGACGCGGGTTTCCAACCACAATGCTAGCGTCGGCTCCGTGAGCACGTAACGGGCCGCCACTCTGTGTGGCAGCCAACTAGTTGACATAATCGATGTCCCCGGTGTTAGCTCTAAGAGCCATCTTCTAAGAAGTTGACGTGCGCAGGCTGCGCGGCGAGAAACCAATTCTCTTAGCGAAGTGCCGACCGGCGCTTCGCTACCGTCATTCGACGTATCTCCATCATACTCCCTAGAGCTCTGCAACCCTCCACATCCGTGGACTCATGGCTGCAGCAGCCCAGGATCAGCGCTTGAGCTCAGCGACTGATCCGTATGCTCCCCAGCCTATTGGCGGGAAGCATGGAGCGACCGACGACGCGGTCGCGAGCTCGCGGAGCGCATCAGATCACTCTGATCAAAAGCGTCCACGACGTCAGGGAAATCGTGCCGGAGCGGGCCCTCGAACTCCCACGAGTTCTCGGAGTGAGGGTATCCACGCCACTTCACCAGATACTGGGTATGACCCTGGCGACTCCGTCGCTTCATTATCTCTTCCACGTGGCAGTGGAGCTCCCCTGCTCATCGAGCAGCGCCGGCGGTGCACGCGTCACAGGAGCAGGCTGATGAGCCGTTAGAGGATGATGTCCCGCTGTGGCGCTCGAAGTTTGATGGCTTTGCAAGCCGACTCGACTGGGTTGATAAACCGGAGTCGTGTGCTCAGCGGCTGGCCGCTCTTGAGCGAGGTCATGTCGCGACCGTGGAGAAGCTTGACAAGCTCGTGGAGACTGTGGCTCGGATGCAGGGGATTGACGGTCAGTTTCGTCTTCTGCCCGCCGCTGTGGCTCCGCCACCTGCGGCGCGAGCCCCTCCGAGCTAACCTGCGACGCGTCCCGGTACGGCTTGAGCAAGCCCACGTAAAACACGGGATGCGTTCGCATCCTATTGGGAGGTTTAGCGTATATGCCAGGCCCTTCTTGGCCACGACCTTGAAAGGTCCCACAAAGCGCGGACGCAGCTTGATCTTGAAGACCGCGGTCACTGCATGCGTAGGGAAGTTTTTGGCATTTAATAAAACCAGGTCTCCGACCTCAAAGCTTTGCTCATTTCCTCTGCCCTTGGCATCTGCATAATCCTTCCGTTTGTCTTGGCTCTCAGCCATTGCGTCACGCACATGTCGAAGGACATTCAGACGCGTTGATAGAAAACCATCAACCTGTTTCTTAACAGTATTAGGGCTGACTTCAGCAAGTCGCTCATCGAGCTCTCCTCCCCACCAAGCCCAGAACCACGGAGTGGTAGCGTCAACGGGACGCGTGGATGAGAGAGGCCGTTCACGTAGAACGGCGTGTAGCCTGTAGAGGCATGCACAGCATTATTCAATGCGAACTCAACGAGTGGGAGCATGGTGCTCCAAAGCTTTGGCTTCTCAGCACAAGTGCTCCGGAGGATATCCTCCACAACGCGATTCGCGCGTTCGGTTTGACCGTCGGTCTGCGGATGATCCGCCGTGGACATGTCCAACTTCGTGCCCAGCACAGTGAACACGGACGACCAGAAGTGTCCCGTGAAACGGGGTCTCTGTCAGAGACGATCGATGCGGGTAAGCCATGCTGGCGAAACACCCTATCGATAAACAGCTTCGCTGTACCTTCGCCATCGATGGTGTCCGGCACAGCCGCAAGATGTACCATCTTACTCAATCGGTCTACAAAGACCACGATACCTGTGTTCCCATCCTGGTCTTTAGGAAGACTGAACACAAAGTCCAAACTCATGGACCTCCAACACCCAGAGGGTACAGGCAAACTTGCCAGCGGCGCACCGCATGTGGTGAAGGCTTCACCCGTTGACACGTCTCACACGTGCGCACGTAAGTGCTCGTCCACTTGTAAAGCTTGGGCCACCAGTACGTCAGGCTCACCGAGCCGTAGGTCTTCTCACGACCGAGGTGGCCACTAAGCGGCGTATCATGCGCCTCATAGAGGATTCGATACTTGAGATCCTCATCATGAGGGACTACGACACGGGAGTGTCCTCAACATCCGTGCTGTAGTACAGCAGGCCATCATCGATGGAGTATCGATGTAACCTCGCGCGCAGGCGCGACGTTACATGTCCGAGTCTTCAAACTCATTGCTCCCAAGAGCACGTAGCAAAGCTACACACGTATCATCACGCGCATAAGCAGCGCGGATTAGCGTCGTCACAGACGAAGTCACCGTCGTGACATGAGCAAGCTCATAGTCTGGGCGACGCGATAACGCGTCCGCCAGATCATTCTGCCTGCCAGGCTTATACTTCACCTCGAAGTTGTACTCCGCGAAGAAGGACAGCCACCTGGCCATCCTTTGCGAGAGATGAGGCGATTGAATCGCAGTGCGTAGCGACGCATGGTCTGTAAAGACCACAAACGATTTAGAACCGAGCAGGTGCACCTGAACTTGACAAGGGCATACTTCATTGCAAGTAGCTCCTTGTCATGAACTGGGTAGTTCTTCTCTGCAGCTTTAAGCTGGAGAGACTCAAACGCAATCACGCGTTCGTGCCCATCGGCATCAGCTTGTAAAAGCGCACTGCCAATGGCAAAGTCGGATGCGTCACAGACGACGCTGAACGGACGTTCAGGGTCTGGCAACGCCAGGATCGGTGCATGAAGGAGACTCTCCTTGACCGCATCAAATGCATCTTGATGCTCGGTGTCCCAACACCAGTCCGCATCCTTCTTAAGGAGATTGGACAATGGCCGAGTCATCTCAGCATAGTTCTTGCTGTACTTATGCAAGTAGTTGGCAAGGCAAAGCCATTTCCGCAAATCTTTTTGGTTGCGAGGAAGCGGCCAGTCCACGATGGACTTGACCTTGGCGGGATCCGAACGAAGGCCACGCTTTCCAATAAAGCATCCCAAGAAGGGCATCTCTTCAGCACCGAAGATACACTTAGACGCATTAGCGTAAAGTTTGTTAGTGCGCATGCACTCGAGCACCGCTCGTAGGTGGTCGATGTGGTTCTCCACGTCCGACTTACCGTGCTCCGCACGACTATAGACAAAGATGTCATCAAAATACGTTTGTGCAAACGCTCGAAGAGGCCTGAATAGTTGCGTCACAAGACGATTGAACGTCGCAGGCGCGTTCGACAGCCCTTGGGGCATCACGAGCCACTCCCAGAGCATACCACTCGGAGTGCTCACCGCTGTCAGCGGATGTCGCTCGTGCGCATGAGCAATTGGTAATAACCATCGACTAAGTCGAGCGCACTGTACATTGTACTGCCAGCCATGTTTTTCTGCAGAACATCCTTTCTAGGAATCGGCGTCTGCGCCGGGATAGTGGCCGCGTTGAGCTTATTAAAAGCGTGAACGATACGCCACTTCCCATTTGGCTTTCTGACACAGAATGTCGGCGTGGAATGTGGAGACTTGCTCTCTCGCACCATTCCTGCCGCGTGCTTAGCACTGAAGAAGGCGTCAATGACGTCGCACTAATCCCTTGGCAAGGGCCACTGTCGTGTAACGCAGAATTTGGTTCCAGGAACCAGGTCAATCTCATGACGCACGCCTCGATCAGGAGGTAGAGATGACGGAGGGTCATTAGAGACCAGGTCTTGGAAGTCCTTCACCAAAGGATAGAAGGGATCCGAGGGATTCTTCAGGATCGCGGATCCACTACGATCACTTAAGATCTTCTTGGTGTCCTCAAGGACTGCTTCATCCATAACCGATGAAGAGTTCAACTCTTCTTCTTCGGGTCGTATCATGACCACTTCGGCTAAATCGCCCGCCTTAAGGCCTCGCCAAACTCGGCGACGGACATCTCGTCCAGCTCTAGCAGAGCATCGACTGCGGGAATACTTTCCAAGGTGATCTCACCATTGGCCTCGCCAGTCACTCCATCCATGAGTGTGTATAGCTGTTCGCTATCATCCTCCACTCGGGATAATTCCTGTATCAGAACAGACGCCTTGCGTCTCGCAGCCGACATGCGGCGACATGCGGCGTCGCTGCCGTCTCCTCGCGGAGACCGAACGTCTCGGAGAGACCAGGGTTTTAAGACCAAACGCGTCTTCGGGTGCCCTCACCTCTCGTTGCTCCAACGGAGACTCGATGTCATTACCGACATCCGGCAGCGGGCTGCATGACTCGCAGTCGCCACCCAGTGGATTACGTGCCACTCCACGCGCATCACTAGGGCCAGGCCCAAGATGCCTCGACGTTCTGTCGACCACGCCATCATTGGCATGCAGTGAATGCTGCTCATCAGAGCGAGCGTCGCTCGGCGAATAGCGTGTCACCCCACGCGCTTCGGAAGGGCCCAGCCCCGCGTGTCTTGACACCGGGTTGGCCATGCTTTCTGAAGCAGACAGCGACAGCTCGTTAACACAACGAGGGCCGTTCAGCGGTTTACGTGCCACTCCACGTTCAGCCCAAGAGCGTTGCTCAGGGCTCGCGTCAGTGACGCCAGTGTCCATTAACTCGGACACTCCAACATCGAGCATATTGACCGTCTCGGTCCAGTGCTCGCGCCAATAGCGCTTTTGCATCCTAGCAGAGTGGGTTCATGACTCGCCAAAGCTCCGCTAGGAGGCAAGCGCGTAGCGCCTAAGTTCTTAGACCTCAATCGATCCATGGCTCATGGCGTTCCAGCCAGGCCATGCCTAAGATGAGATCGTATCTCGAATCCAGGTCAAGGACCAGACAGCGTTCCACGCTATCGAAGTCCAAAACCTTCACGCCCAGGTTCACAGGAACCTTAGGCACCGTAACACGGGCTCCCGTCGCAAGACGAACAGTGACCGTGTCACGCACTCGCGCCACTTGCGCCTCAGCATACTGCTGACTTCCTTCCATCGTGGCGCGTCGAGCGTAATTGCCCGACGCACCAGAATCGATAAGGATTACCCATGGCTTATTAAAGCCCTTCACGGTAACTTCGACGCCCAGCAAGCCCGGCTTGCATACACGTTCCGTGTTATAGAGCACGGAGCTCTCCGGGGCAAGCCCTGCTGACCTCTTCTCAGAGGTTCAACAGAACCGAGTTCTTCCCAGCAGGCCGCCCCGCGTCTACTGGGTCTTGGCGTTTCCCTGCCAAGGGACCGGCTTCCGGTCAGAGGCGCGGCCTCGGCTCATAGGAGCCTGGCGTTGCTTGCGAAGCGGACACCCCGGACGCAGGTGCTGTGTCCTCCCGCACACATAGCATCGGCGAACGCCAATGCGCTGCTCGGCAGTCTGAAGCTCAGCTTCTTCATCTTCAGCGTAGCTGAGATCCATCGGCTCGGGTCCATTGGACGAGCCCGAAGCTCCAGACGAGCTGTTGTGCGAAGCACTCCAACCAAGTCGAGCGGACTTGAAGTTGAACTCGGCGTTCAACGCCACGTTCCCGGCTTCTTCAAAAGAGGAAGGGTGAACACGGAAGACTTACGTCCTGGCCACGCCAGTGCGGAGACCTTCCATGAAGATGGTCACCGTGACCGCCTCGGGGAGAGGGTCCGCTGCCATACCAATCTGAGTTCGCAACTCTTGGACGAAGTCCACCAACTCCTTCTTACCCTGTCGGGTAGCAAGGAAGCGTGACCTCACGCGATACGCCTGATTAGGCGGCGAGAATACTCGCGAGAGTTGCAGCTTAAGCTGATCCCACGACGAGAAGGCGGCGTCCACAGATACCGCAGGTCAGTGACTATTCTCGCGCTCAACCCCCGAGCTTTGAGATAGCTAGCGCCACGCGCTGTTGCTCGGTCTTGAGCATGGCAGCCGTCATAGCCATCTCAACTTCTCTGACACAGAGCAGGAGATTTTCTCCATCCTTGCCCTCGAACGTCTTGACGCTCACCATGAGCGGTTTAGCTCTGGGAGCTCCATCCGGTGAGGGCCTGGGCGTCGTAGACGCAGCGGCCGCAGTCATGCGTTGTTGCATGTGCTCCAACAGAGCATTCTCGTAGTTCGAGAACGCCTCCAGACGTGCGTTAACAACGTCGGGGCCTTGCGAAGCAAGATGAGCCACGCTCTCCGGGCCAACCAAAGACATCAGCTTTTAAGCCTGTCTTGTTGGCTCCCGGTAAGTAGGCGAATTGCTCCATCCTCGCAGAGGGACAGTCGTTACGACTCAGGTGTAGGATTGACTACAAGTGCTACCAAGTGCAGCGGGGCTGCCGTAGACTGTAGTGTAGAGGAAGACTTAGTCGGACTCAGCGAGTCTCTTAAGCAGGTAGTTTACCTTGGGGTTCTTATACAAAGAACAGGGTCGAGCGTACGACAGTAGCGTAGAGGCTCCAAGAAGTAACAGTCTTTACAGGACAATGAAACTCTTAAGGTTAAAGGTGAACTGAATGTATTATTGCTATCGGCGGCAGAGCCGCCCTGGTGTAAATCTATAGGTCTCACTATCTAACATAGTAGAGCCTAGTATAATGCATATATTGGCTGTGAAGCCACCTACTGATATCTTGTTAACTTTCACGTACTGAGTACTGTTTTAGGGAGAGTGTGGTCACACCAAATAGGGTGACGTACATAATCGTAACTCTTTGCGTAACTCCGTTACACAGAGCCTCTTTGACTTGGTCAAATGCTTGACGTTCGTCATCGTTGAGTTCAATCTAGATACTTGCAGCAGCTTGGCGGGTCCGTTTGGTACTCGCGAGTGCTGCATCCAATCTGCGTTGGAGTGGCTCAACTTGCCTGGCGAAATCAATGATGCTCTCGCGCATCCAGTTAATGGCGCAGACAAATTGCTGGAGCTCGCCGGCAGTACGATGGTATGGTAATGCTCGCAGCGAGTTGATTCGTTCTGGATCGCGGCGGATTCCTTCGCCGTCAATTGCTTTCCCGCACCACTTAACTTGGGTCTGGTACAAGCTGGTCTTCTTTGCGCTCAACTTCAACCCGAACTGGTTGAGGAGCGAGAACAGCTCGGCCAGCTTCACCAAGTACATGTCGATGTCAGCAGCGTACCGGAGTAAGTCGTCGATCCAGATGAGGAGGTGGTCGTAGAGCAAACTCGCGAAGCACTGCTCCATTGTCTTTTGGAAGTAGATGGCTGCGTCACTGCAACCCTGCGGAACGCGTCGGGGAGTGAAGACTTTTTCGTCAGTCATGTAGGACAGGAATTCTTGGGAGATCTCTGCTAATGGAAGTTGTCATTAGCCTTTGAGAAAATCGAAAAGTCCAAAGTGTTTCATTCCACGTGCATGTTCCACCACTAACGAGAAAATCGGCATAACTGCAGCCATCGCATCCGTCACCTCAATAGTCCGTGGTTTGTCTGAGATCCATGAGATCAGCAGACTTCTTGACTGGCAGGACGGGGCTCGCCCATCGACTGTCAGCGTTTTCTTAAACCAGTCATAGTTCCACCAAACGAGAGTTAAATTCACGGAGAAATTTCTGAATGTGCGGCGGGTACTTGCGGGTTTACATTTCGTAGGTCCAGCCCCGTCTTGTAGGCGCACTTCAAGTGGAGGAACGTTGGCTGGGGATCATCTCGCAGCTCAAGACGCCACACGTCGTAGGCATGAGCAATGGTGCGAACTGTTCCACCTTGTCGAGAGGAAACCGTGTTCCACTGCACGGTCAATTAGACGTTCCACTGCGGCGTAAATGTCATCATCACTGGGCTGCGAAGCACTCGCTGGAGAGTCATCAGCTTCGAGCTCAATGTGGTCACCGTTAGTTTCATCATCACCTCGACCAGCCAACATTTCCAATTGGCGGTCAACATCGATGCCGAGAGAGTTCAAAAGGTCGTTACCCACGATGAACTCGTCATCGTCGACGTCCACAATCAGCACATCCATTGCACCCATCGGTTCAATCGGTCCTGCAGCGGTGTGAATCAGTAAATGTAGTTTGGCCTTCTTGGCAGCCGTCACCCAAGTGGAGCCGAACGCTTGGTTCCGCACAGGGAACTCCAGGTCTTCAGCTTCGACACTTGGATCCTTCGCCTTCAGTTGTTCCCAGTGAGAATGGCCGATGACCGTATGGTCTGATTCACGGCCAGGGCAGTACGGCAGCTGCAGTACCCCATTCAGTGTCACGACTCGTTCAGCAGTAGCTAGACACTCGCCAAGTCGTTTGAGGGGAGCACGCTTGGCCTGTGTGGCGTCGCGTAATTGTTGCGTAGTTTCTCCTTCTCGGCCTCGGATGTTGCCTTGGGACAGTCACGGATCCAATGCATCTCTTTGCACTTCGGACACGGAGTCGGCGGCAGATTTCCTGAAGTCGAGGGACGCGGCGTCGAGCTTGACGTCGGTCGAGGAGTCTCCGGAGCAGGTGCTC
Source organism: Phytophthora syringae (assembly GCA_012656105.1). Taxonomy (NCBI): domain Eukaryota; phylum Oomycota; class Peronosporomycetes; order Peronosporales; family Peronosporaceae; genus Phytophthora; species Phytophthora syringae. The sequence goes on along the minus strand of JAAKBD010000191.1, from coordinate 437,746 downwards.
GAGACGGATTGGTGCCGAACGGTCGCTTCTTGTTCACGAACCGCTCGGTCTTGGGGAGCGAGTCTTTCTTGTTCTCGGGCTGCTCCTTCTTCTTGGCCTTGAGTCGTTGATGCTGGTTCATGTTCCGTGGCCTTGTCCACAACCAACTCGAACAGAAGCCATGGGTCCGAGGCAGCAGGCTTGTGCGTAAACTTGACGCACTGCTTGATCTCTGCCTTCAGTGAAGCAGGATGCAGTGAAGCCACGAGTCGCTTGCACTTCTCTCGGATCCCAGCAGCATCTTCTAAGCACTCCGTCAGCCCGTTGGAGCGCATGATCTTGCCGAAGTCGTTGAAGTAGTCCAACACCCTCGCATCGACGTCGTCCTCGGTCATGTTCAGGCGCAGCTTGCCCTGAAAAGGACTTGATGTCTGGAAGAGTCTTGGTCTTGACACTTCCAGCGATGTGCTCGATCTCTGCGATGAGGACACCTTCCGTTACGTCGACGGTAGCCATGTTCAACCGCAGCTCGCAGAAAGCATCGAGGAGCTCTGCCTCGAATGATTCCGCGATGGGAGTCAGCACGACGTCGTAGTTCTCGCCGGAGACGCGACAGCGAGCGCGCAGCTCGACCTCGTACTCGCGACGCTTGATCTTCCACTTTGCGAGGAAGTCGTGGGAGATGCTGGAGATCTGGGGGAGGCATCGGAGGAGCGAACAGTGGGACTGTCGCTGGCCCTGTCGTATTGTCGTCATGCTGCATCTTGTAGCGTTGAAGTAAAGTTTAAGTAGATCCTCTTGCGCCGCTGGTGGTGCAGGAGTAGTCTGCGACGAACAGCGGTTAATTCTACTAAAGAATTCTTTGTAGTGTTTCCGGGGAGGAAGTATCCGAACGATGAACACACTGCGATGCGGGGCTAGATCCCGCACGAACTGTAGCCAGTGTATTTGAGTAGTAGATGGATAAATGAAGAGTGAGAGATGGTTGGGGCCCGAGTGATGCTAACCAGCTCGTGTCCACCAAGTCATGCTCTCAGAGGTACGGAGTGACGTAAGCAGAAGCCACCTGCCTGACATCCGTGTAGAATATTCAACATGCAGCCAAGACTAGTGGAAACATGCAGTTGGCAATACAAGTTCCTAGACATGCAGAGTAAGGCACGAGTTGCCGTTACTGTGATGTAAGAGCTGACTCTGTGTCCGCGGCTGGGAGCCGTCGGACACTTCCCTGTTAACCTGTGATCCTGATGGATGCACCAGAGGCTGAGCTGGTGTCTCCACGCTGGATGTCTGGTGCAGCCTGGGGTGGTGATACCAAGCTGAATGCTTGGAATCCACTGCACGGTGACAATATTCATCTTGCGGGAGTTCTGAGGAGGAGGCACCGCAGGCGGGGAGGAATGATTAAGCTCGCAGCGGTCATCGCAGGGGTCGGTCGCCTCGTAGCTGTCGCTGGAGACTTCCAACTTGACAATCTTTTAAGACGTGCCTTCAATGATTCAGAACTCTTCGACTCGGCAAGTTTAGTAGGCTGGAGCTGGCCGCCGTATCAGAGGAACATGTCGGCTAGCTGATCGATACTGCTGTGCGCCGTACGGTTACCTCAACCCAACATGCCGCAGGTTGGCACCAAAAGCACAAATATCGATCACTAATGGGAATTTCGAGAATCTAATTGCATACCCAACAAGGTACAGACAACGTCGATGCCAGGGAGGAGCGGCATGAAGCAAGAAAGCAAAACGGCAAAACACGAGGCTGATCAAAATGTTACCTCTTTATTTAGGCCCAGAATCAATCCGAACCGACTTGCCGCACTGCTTCGTGCCATATGTCTAGGCTAAAATAATGGCAAAACGCATAGATCTAAAGCAACAAACTTATATCATCTACGATGTCAAGTGCATCAGTGCGCTCAATAACTGGCACATCAACTTTCGTAGACGTACGAGCGTTTTTGACCCGGTTCGATGGAGGTTTACCTGCACTTCGCCGTAACTCAGCCTCCTTTTCGCGGTTTAATCGCTTTGCTTCTGCTTCTTTTGCCTTCTTGTATTCCAGCATTGCTCGCTTCAGTCCCCGGTTTTCCAGCTTCTCTTGAGCGCCTTTCGGCCTTTGTGCTTCCTTCACAGCACGCGTTACATGTCGTTCAGCAGCTCGTTTGCCTTCTGTGCAGTATCTCGCCCAACAGTCCACACGACTTGTTCAGAACTTGTAAAACTGCCCCAAGTCCATTCCGGCGGCAGTGGCCAGCAACGTCACGAACGCTATCTGCTCGCTCACATCGCCTGCGTTGCTCTGGCCCTTGCACACGCCATCCGACGAGTACTTTGACCACATCTCGTTGTTGAGCCCGGACAGCTCGTCGTATGAAGACCAGAACTTGTATTAGAAGTTGTGGTCGAAGGTCGTGATCGTGCTGGCGTTCCTGAAATCGCTGTCGACGCATAAGCCCAAGAGGCCGGCCTTTATGTTGGTGCTGACGACGTCGGTCGTAAGCGCAGAGTCGACCGTCTGGCTTCAGTGCAGTTTTGCGGCCTGGGGTGGCCCCATTTTGCTGGCCGTCCAGGTAACGGCTCAGCTTCTTCGCCGGGACATGATACAGACGTTCCGCAGCGAGCCTTAAAAGTCCAGTAGACCGAACAGCAGCGAGTGCGGTGAGTAAATCATCTCCGTCCATTCGGCATATCGTTTCTGTCGGCCGCTCTGACGGTCTTGATCCTGGGTGATGTTTGGTTCTTGAGCAAGTTTGATAATGAAGATACTGGAGGTCGCCACGGCGCTGCTAGTACATCCATACCTCAAAGTACAAGAGATTTGAAAAGGCGCGGGAGACTACAGCACGACGGGAGTGTCGGCGTGCGGAAAGAAATCGACGAGAGTGCATGCTTCATTCCCGTGGGCTCTGCGGCGGCTTGGCGGGGCGAGACGACGGTGCGACGACTGCGGGGAGCGGAGGCTACTATCCCAGCACGATGCACACAAAAGCAGAGGAAAGCGTTAAGCAACTAGAACAAAAGAGCAAGAAATAACAGCAGCACACGCACCACGTTGAGCTCGAGGACGCAGATTCCGAAATGAGGGCTGGGAAGGAGGGAGGATCCGGTTTTCGCGCCCAAAAAGATCCCACGACTTCAAGTTCGAAAATCCGTCGCTTGATAGGGGGTAAGTCTAGTCGCATAACCAAGTCAAGATGTTTGTTTAAATCAGTTGCAAGTTAGAGGTGAGATTAAACCGTGATAAAACCCGCTTTATAATTCTTTTGATGAGACCACTTTTTGGTCACACGAAAACAATTAGTTTGATCACGGTTTTATGTGGCTTTAATGATAGGTTTTATCAAGTTTAATGACCCACATAAAAATGGTTATGGAAGGCACCCGTTGAAGCAAAAGATCTACATATGTGTGTATAAATGGGTATTTGACAGGAACAGGCTAGATTCAATCTTAAGCGAAAAGATAAGTAGGTTCAGATGGTGGCGTCAGGGTACCGACAGTTAAGGGGTTTAAGGTACCGTCTTAAAAGCATGCAACCAAGGGCAGTACACCCGCAATGTATATAATGACTGCATGTGTGATATGAATCAGATCACAATCCGTAACGCAATGTGATTGGCTAAACGGCACGATTATCAGAAATCGTAATGCTTAGCCGATTTACACCTGCACTACAAGATAGCACATTCAACTTGTATGTAGAAAACGAATTCAGCAGCTACACTCGTGTTCCGCTAATTTTTGTTGTCTGCGTACTTCCGCAGCACACCCAGCGTGTGTTTCTTGTCCAGCATGGCGAAGTTCATGTAGAGCAGCGTAGCCACGAGTTGCCCATGTCCTCGCGCGTGACGATGGCCTCTTTGGCCAGCACCTGCTCCCACTCCTCCTTGACGAAATGCTTGGTGCGCACGAGCTCGGTGATGGCCGAGATAGGGATCATCTGGATGCCGCGGATGCACAACTTGTCGGCGCTGGACATCGTGCCGTAGCCATCTTGTTGACAATGAAGATGTCCGTGAACTTGTTGGTGCGGTTGTTGGCCGGGTACACCTGGTAGGAGTCCTCCACGAGGAAGTACGTCTTGATGGCGTGGGCGTTAATACGCGCCATGAGCTTGCCCACGCCCTCCATGGCGTTCTTCGGTTCCTTGCCGTCCATTTACATGCCAAAGGCGAAGCTGACGTCCTCGGACCTCGACGTCCACGAAGTGCGTAACCAGTCGAAGGAGCGGAAACGCGCGAAGACCTATGAAGACCTTCGAGTCGTAGTTGACCACGTCGCACACCCACGGAGTTGAGCTTGGTCAGGTCCTCCAACTCGGGCCCATGCAGTTGATTCGTTTGCATCGCAGTGTAGGGCAAGTCAGGTCTTCATCACGTTGGCATTGACCGGTACTTGGTGCTCGTTAGTTCACGTAGATTGTAGCGCCTGCGCCACCGCAGCCATGGAGTTCTTCTCATCACGGCTGGTCTCGGAGAATTTCAAATTGTGCCTGTCAAAGGTCGCTGTCGATCCGTGATAGTCGCCTATCACACTTGCAGTGAAATCTACCCATTAAGTTCGCACCATACAAAGCGCAAGTCATTTCGAGATGGATTGAGGTGCATTTCGGTCAGCTGTGATAACCTACTATCACACCACTGTACCAAGATATCATTGCACTATCACAGATGCAGCACATGTATTATTTTAGGCAGTCCTGACGTCGTGACAGGATCTGCCACATCGGGTGCACTAACAAGTTAATGACGAGGTTGTATCTTAACGGCTTGGATCACGCTTGACTCGAGGCCGATCCTCGTAGTTTCTCCAGGCACTTATAAAGGCATTGTCCGGCCGCCCTGGCAAGACACCCTGGGATCTTTGTTGCTGCTGCTGCTCGTAAAAGTAGTGGTCGGTTGCCTCCGAGCTCGGGACTTTTGGCGTGCAGGGATTTTTAACGAGCTCAGTGTTGCTATGCAGGGGTATCTAACGGCAGGCGTATATGACGAACCACCCTGGTTCTGGCGGGGATATTACTACTCCTGTCAAATAAGATTGAATCTAGCCTGTTCCTGTCAAATACCCGTGTATAAATACAGCCAGAAGGTTAAATGTTGATGGTGCGGCATGTTGGTTCGTTGCGGCATGTTAGGTTGAGGTACCCTTATTTCCAACCGGGGCCGTGCATCCTCAGTCTGCGCTTAGATGGTATACCAAGCGTAGACTAAGGATGCACGGCCACGTTACAGATACCGCTGAGAAATTGAAATGCACTTACAGCTAATACCCTGCCCAAATCGTTAAGATCAGAAGTATCACTTTCAGTTTGTATGACGACTTTCAATAGACGACTCTTCATTGCTATTTGCTGCACACCATGTACATGTATAACCTTTAAGAGGTTGGAAGGTCCACCCCTTTCAGTTTCTTAGCGGTATCCGTAGTACAGTATCGTACTACATGTACTCTCTCCCTCCTACCCCTAAATAGGACATGAGCGTACCCTAGACACCGTACTACTGTACATCATCGCTCTGGACTTTTAACCTCAACCGAGGTTATTTTCGTGAGTTCATTCTCGAATTTGCCGCCGATGACGCGTGAAGTGTGGTTCCAGCTCGTCGATGGAGAAGGCAACGCGGTGACTTCAGCCTACTGCGTGGATTGCGCTGATGATGCCAAGGTGTTTCGCCTCCAAGATGCGGTGAAGGACAAGTACAATGACAGCCACCTCGCAGGAATCGCTCCATCCGACCTCACAGTCTTCGCGAACGGTGTGGCGTTGGAAGTGGATTCGCCGATTGGGTCGTTTGGTGGTACAAAGAATGATGCGCTCATCGTGCAAGTGCCTCAGCGCGCAGGCGCACCTGAAGCTTCCCTTCTCCAAGTGATTCTGCCGCACATTCTCGCAAATGCTCCGACAACTCTGACTGAAAGGGACGGCACATTCAAGGAACGATTGTGCGAGTATTATGGATGCTTTCGGCGAAAGAAGACGTGGGTGCGATGCATGTTGCTCGATGTTGCTTTTCCAAGGTCGCTCGTGATAGCGTCGCATTTGTTTCGTCGAAGCAACGAGTATTTATCGCTTGCGATGATGCAAATATCGGATATCGACGACGCGAAAAATGGTCTGTTGCTGTTCAAGCCATTGGAATACGCGCTCGACCATTTCCAAGTCAGCTTCATCCGTGATGATTCCGGCGTTTTCCGTTTGAAGCTGTTCGATCCTTCCATCAAAAACACACGTATCATCGATCTCGAAGACCGCAAAGGGAATGACGTGCTCACTACGGAACAAAGAGGAGTGCTTCTCAACAGCGTATCGCGGGCGAAGAAAAAATGCACCTTCGACGTGGCGACGACTTTTGGCAACCTGGATGGCAAGCCTCTGGTATTCACTGGTTTAGAGCGGCCATTCTATCGCTGTTTGAATCTGCAAGCAAGAGTCGCTCGCATGATTGCCTTGAAGAAGAACAGGATCGACGCATCGTATGACTTTGAAGATTTCTGGACGGAAGTGTCTTTGGATGACAAGATGGAGATGTTTCACCGAAGCATCATGAACGCTGATCCAGCGATGTTCTAACCAGCCACGAGGAACCAGGATACATCGCGATGAACAGAGCTGCCGATATATTATGTGCGCTTCTCTTCATACATGAGCTTTTAACCTCGGTGTGGGACATGCTCCGGTGGCATGTACTCTGTAGCGGCAGGAGGAACGAACACTTTCTTACACACCGTGCAATGCATAATACGATACTACTGCTGCTTGGATCAGTTGTGATACATCGCTATGAACGTTGTTCGTCAGAGCGAAATTGTTGCTGCTGCATACTTCGAACAAGTTGCTGGTGCTCAATAGGCAGATGCCGAAGCTGGTCGGGTCTGGCCTTGACGAGCTTGTCATATCGCTTGGCGAACTGCATGAGCTCAAGTTGAGCCTTAGGCAACTTCAGTAACTGCATTTCAGGCAAACGGAGCAGATTCTGGAGCATTTCGTGTTGTGCAGGCGTCAAATTTTGCAGGGACTTCGTGCTGACGGAAATCATGGCTAATGATGTCTCTCTGTTGTTGTTGTTGTTGCTGCTTTCCTCTCTGCCACCACAGGTTTGTTAATCGTTCTTCGAGCGCGAAGATGCTGCTCGAGCTGGTGAAGCTTTTGCGCAACTTTTTCGCACTAACAGGACGAACGGCGTTCCGGGTAGCTTGCCCTGCAAAGCATCATTACAATAGAGGTGCATCAGCGTTAAGCTCGCTGGTCGTCCGTCTCCCTTCATATGTGACGTACCAATTGCGTATGGATGTACTTGTCTGACAGCATTCGAAGTAGGGCTTCCTCTTCCTCAATAGAACTGGCACTTGACGTCATGAGCTGGCCAATCTCGTTTGTGACTTCGCGCAGCGCAGCTTTTGCAATGCTATCGGGGTCTTGGCTGACAATATTCATCTTGCGGGAGTTCTGAGGAGGAGGCACCGCAGGCGGGGGAGGAATGATTAAGCTCGCAGCGGTCATCGCAGGGGTCGGCCGCCTCGTTGCTGTCGCTGGAAACTTCCAACTTGACAGTCGCTTAAGACGCGCATCCAACGCTTCAGAACTTTTCGACTCGGCAAGTTTAGTCGGCTGGAGCTGAAGCATACCGGTAGTTGCTGACCGTATTAGAGGAACATGTCGGCTAGCTGATCGATACTGCTGTGTGCCGTAGATGGTCTCGAATGTCTCGTCCAAAATACCAAGCGCAGACTGAGGATGCACGGCCTGCAGCTTCACTTTGGCAGCGCCATCACCGTCATCGTTGTACTGGCTCAGATCTGCAGCGATATCAAAGAGACTCGCCATTGCAGTAGCAACCAGGGGCATAGACCAATGGACTCAATGCAGATCGCATCGCCAAGACTTTCCACAGGGTTGACTATTCTTGGGGCTACTGCTCCTCGATATAAATAAGCCCACTGCTCCAGTAAACCGAGAAGCAGAACCCCTGAGAGCTCATCCGACCATCCAGTCGAGTAAGAAGAAGCCCACGGCAACGCAACACCCAAGCCTTGCTTGAACCATGTCGACGCTCACATCCGCACAACTGCACGTCAAACGTAGCTCCACACGCCGTCACGCGCCACCAGGTGGTGTCTCCAGTCTCTCCTTCGGTTAGTGTGTATGTTACAGGGTAACGATTTTCCTCGACTAAGTCGCGTTATACGCTTAGGTAGTGGTGGCTTCGGCACAGCAGAACCGGCAGAAGAAGTGCCCAGCAAGGAAGATCCCGGGTATGCGCGTCCGAGTAGCGGTCGATATCCTCCTTCGACATCCAACAACAACAACAACAACAACAACGCACCGGGTGGCGGCTACCCGAGTTATTCACAGCAGCTTGACCCAGCGCCGTACAACAATTACGCTCCTCCGCAGCAAATGTACCAGCAGCAGCAATCGTACCAGTATCAGGCTCCGTACAACCCCAGCCAAAGCGGCCATAACTACGGCGGCAACAGTTTCTCCGGTCCTGGGTACGCCACCACCAACAGCGGATATCAAGCTGGTCGCCCTCCGTCATCCACGCCGAGTTCTCGGTCGAGCGCTCGCTCGAGTTTGAGCTCCAGCTCTTGGGGCTCCCAACCACCGCTCACGTCCTCCAAGCGAGACCAAAACTGGGAGAAGAAGCGGCGATCCTGGTTAGCACGGAAGAACAGCGGCAGCAGCTACGGCGATTGTCCAACCACATCCTCGTCAACTTGGAGCCACAGTGGGCCCGTCGGAGGAGCGCTAGATGATACGATGAACCCTCCGTCTCCCCTGTCGAAATTCATGCACCAGCAAGCGCAGCAGCAGCAGCAACCACCACCGCCAACTCCTCATGTTGATTACCAGCGGGTGGACACGGCCAGCAGCTCTCGAAGCAGCAACTACATGCACGAGTCGTACCCAACACAGCAGCAACTGCCGAATCCAGGATTCCCTGCGCGTGCGTCTCTTTCTCGCGCTGGACTCTCGACGGCGTCCTCCACCGTCTCGACGAGCCGCCGACAGCCTCCGGGTGGTCAATGCCAGTGGTCACTGGGGTGAAAAACTGCATCTTCTTGCAGGTCCGACGTGAGCGAGGGCACAGCAATGGGTACAGGTAGCCGCGCGATGGTTTCTCGAGTTCACAACCGTCCGCAAGGCCAAACGAGCGCGAAAAACTCAAGTCGAGTGATAATAAATTCGCTGTCTGTATTTGTGGATTGGCCTACAGCTCCACTACATGCAGTTGAGTATTAGCTCCATAAACTTCCGTCAGAGAACTCACTAGAATACGTGCACTACAGCAAACCGATTTTTGTGTCGGTGTGGGCTATCGTTGTGTCGAGTACAGTACGTTACCCTGGTCACAATTGTACTCAATTAACCCCAGTGGGCCATTCCGTAGGACAAAAGGAAGGACCAAATGTAAATGCCACATCTTGACAAGAGTTTTACAAAACAATGAATTTCGGAACCATGAATACAAAGGCCATCCTCGATAGTTCTGTGGTAAAATTATCTTAGTGTCCTTCATCGTCCACCATGACGAAATTGTAGCTTCAAAAGTGTAGCTAATAACATATCGGATTTCTGATTTGTCCTTTTTCCTAGGACAAAAACTTGAGCGAGTTTGAGTTTGGCTAAGCCAAAAATACCTCTATTTTGGCACGCATTATTGTGACAACCTGGAGACATGTGCGCCATACAAACACTGAGTAAGACGTCGACATGTACGTTCTGACGGGGACGGGTGGCATTTACTCAGTAAGGCTTTGCATCGCAGGCAGTCGCTGCGCTCCTGCGATAAAAAGATTTTAATTCCTGGCGAGTGCAAGGCTCGGTTCGCTCGTGAGCTCGGCACTGGGCCCGCCTACGCAAATACCACGCGGCCCTGCTTCGCGGGCACCCCGCGCGGGTTTGCTTTGGCTACGCGCGCTCGCACACGCTCACCTCCGTTGGCCGTTTTATGTGAATTCACCCCTCCTTTCCAGGGTGTAACAATGCTCACTCTCCACTATTTTAGAAACCGAGTCCAGTAGACGATTTGTTAAACGGGATATCCGGCGATTTCTGGCGATAAATTCTGCCCTTACAAATTCCAAGTATGGTTTTGTCCTAGCACTCTGTCCGTAAGACAAAATGTGCTATGTACGCCACATCAAAAACAAGTTTGGTCCTTATTCCTAGGACAAATTTCACAAGCACATGGACCAATTTCAAGGACTATTTTGACACAACCATGGCCTGGTCACAATTGTGCTCAATTAGGTCCGGGCTATAGTTGTGTCACCAAATGGACCAATTTCAAGGACCATTTTCAACCAAATCTCGGACCAAACTGGCATGTGCCTCGCCTGCGCACCCTCCACGTTCGATTGATGATGCTAGCGGAGAGAGCGCGCGTTGATGGCACGAACCGTCTGTCCGCAAAGAACGAGAAGCAACGCCGAGGCCACGGTGGACAGCGGGTGAAGAGTCGGTGACTGCTTTGGCGGACCCTTGCTGCAGTGGCTCTGCTCAAATAATATGAAGAGAGTATTGGAGGAACTCCTTGCAAGAGTGACAAGACGGTGGCTGACAGTACCGTGCTATCCTCACTGCCCTCTTCGGTCTCTGGATGCATTTCAGCTCAAGCCACGCGGACCCGTAGGATCACTTATTAATAACTGTTGCATCGACGTGAGCTTCTAGGTGGTGTGATGGTCTTCTCCTGCTGGTTGTTTTTCTCAAGGTATTAATACGCGTCGCTGCGTGATATCAAGCACGCCTGGACCATCGGCTCTGCTGTGCCTGCCGACTCGAGTGCGTCGACGTCTATCGCCTCGCACACGACGGGTGAGTGCACCGGTCGAACCTGTGCCAGACCTGGCAAATGCAACGGAGGCGTATGGAGCACGGACTCCAGGACTAATCGCTCCAGGCTGAAGCGATTAATTGCTCGCAGGCGGATCCGATGTCACAGCCTGCAGTGCGGTCCCAGCCCGCTGAGCAGCGCCTGGAGTCGATAATCCGGACGCCCACGAACAACTCTGGTCCCATACTTGCTGTTTGAAATTGACGGCAATCTCACAGCCGTGGGTGTGGTTGCAGTTGAGCCTGCAGCAGACCGAGTGCTCGCTCCATAGAGACACCGGTCCAGTTAAAATTCAGCGGCGATTTCCACCGCGATCGGCAAACGGGTGGGCTCCCTCGGGCTGCAGGGCAGTACAGCTCACCAAGAAGCTTGCGCCGCCAAGGCCACGCTTTTCATCGCAGCCGTCAGGGCTTCTTGACCGCCTCGGGGTCGACAGAATGGCGCTACTGTACTCCGTAGCGAGCAAGGCAGAGATGCCCTGCAGTGCGGCACCAATTCCTTGACGCTCGCCCAGCCACCGAAATATCGCAGAGCTCGCGCACTCTCCATCTGTTGGCCACGCCTAGGAACGCAAGGCTTGCTCGACAAACAGCGCGAAGTCCGGCGTGACGCCGTAAATGCAGGCGTAACTCACACAGCCCAGCCCCGCAGTTCAATCACTGCTGCGTGCTGACCGGAGATCTGAAGCAATGGCCAGATGGCGGCGTGCTTCAACAACGATCCTGATAATCCTGTGCGCGGGCCAATCGCTGTGGCGCATTAGTTATTGCAGCTCACGCACTCTCCGCTATCATACCGAGTACAGTACGGTCTTGGTACAAATCGTCTGGTATGCACCTTCACTCACTATCACAGTTCACAGCTTCACGAATATCATATCAGCCAGGTGACCGACCTGTCAAACAGAAGTACCCTGTCACTCGAGAACAGCCGAGAACAGCCGTCGGCCCCACATCTCATGACGAGCCACGCACCGCAGCAGCAGCAGGAGGAGGAGCCGCCTCAGGTGGGCGTGGACGAGCTGCACGAGGAGCTGGACACCACGCCCGTGCACGCGGCGGCGCGCGCCGGCCAAGTGGAGGAGCTGCGCGACATCTTGCACGCCGACGTGACGCAGGCCGTGGCGCTGGACAAGTACGGACTCACGCCGCTGCACTGGGCCTGCGACCGCGGGGAGGCCGAAGCGGCTCAGCTGCTGCTGCAACGCGGCGCGGACGTCGACGCCGTGGAGAAGCGCATGTTCCGGCGCCGACCGCTGCACCTCGCCGTGCTGGCCAACTCGGAGGCCACCGTTCGCCTGCTGCTGGAGCACCACGCCGACGTGCTGGCCGTGGACTACCGAGGGTGGGCTCCGGTCCATGGCGCGGCTTATAGTGGGAATGCTGCGGTATTGGCAGCACTGCTGGACGCCGGGGCCAGCGCCACCACACAGCTGACGAAGCGGCGCGAGACGGCGCTGCACGTCGCCGCTAGCCGAGGCTGCATGGAGGTGGCTCGCCTGCTGCTGAAGCGCAACCCGGATGTTGAGAGCTTGCTTGCGCTGGAGGACGACGAGGGCTCCTCGGCGGCACAGGTGGCCGCTCGCAGCGGCTTCGAGGACGTCGCGCGACTGCTGGCTTTGATGGACGAGCAGTAGGACCAGTCGCCTCAAGGTGCGTGTCTGCGGCGAGGAAAACTGTCTGCAGATGGGTTGGTGATAACGCTGACAAGCCGTCCTGCCGCCAGACTTGCACCTCGCAATGCAGTGTTCAGCCTGTGACGGCGTCCAGATGGTCGCAAATAAGTCTTTCGATGGTGCGGCGAGGCAATTCGCGATCGGTAAGGCGCGTGTTGCACGCTGCTTCAACCGGGGACGGGCTGGCAGCGAGACTGCTGTTTGCATGTCAGGTCGGCACGCGTTGCAGCAACCAGCAGTGATTACAGTAGCGTCTCGGTGTACTACATGTACATGTAAGTAAACTAAACACGCTGATAAACATGCAGACGAACGAGAGCATTGGTTGAAGTGCACCGCCTAGAGTACATACACTGTACTGTATCTACCAATCGAGAAGGAGAGATTCAACGATCAACACAACCTAGCGTTGTTGTTGTTGCACGGAAGGCGAGTTGAAAGCCCGCCAAGCGAAGATGTTCCGACGGGTCGTCGACGAACGCGGAAATGTTGCTCATACATTTTTAGAGCTCCTACATTTTTGAGCGCCTATTTGTAGTTGGTTGCCGCAACAGTGCTCGTCGATTTCACAGCATGAAGGACGGCAAACTTCAAGCAGCTGGCGCCTTTGCATTTCGGCGCGATGAAACTGCACGAGTTTCCGGCGGGCCTCGATGGCGAGACGACTCATCCCTTCTTCCCCCTCTCGAAAGCGCTGGCGACAAATTGTATGCTGATCTTGCTGAGCAAGCCTTTCCTTTCGCCAGACATCGTGCTGTCCAGCGAAAGAATCCATTCCAGCCAGCGCACACACGTCGAGTTGAACGAGATGTAGGCATGAAAGCTTCTTTCGTTTGAGCGTTACCGTGGTTCCAATAAATAGTGTATAGAAACTGTGTCGAACTACGGAGCGGCTCAAGGGCTTCGTTGGGTGGCACGACGTGGCAGCCACGTGTCCGATGCTCGGGCTCGGGGAGAGCTGCTCTTTGGAGCAGCAGCAACAGCCTGCCGCTAACGTGTCGGCGCCCGATGATCCACCGCTCTATTACTGCGGAGATAGAGGCTTGGGTTCTTTGCTTTGACTCCACACGCTCAGCGCTTGGACGAGAGGGACAGCATAATAAACGTCGACACGTCAAACGGCTGAGCCTGCCGCTTGTCGAGAGGGTCGATGCACCTGGACTCGCGCGGGAAGCACAGGCCCCGGAGAATGTGGGGCTCCGGCGTCTCGGGCGACTCCACTATCGCCACGGGCTTCTGCGTGGCCATGAGAGGCCGCACGTCCCCGTCGTGGATGCGGAAGTCGCTGAAGCTGCTGGTCATCTCGGCCACGCGCTGCTTCTTCTTCCTGATCAGCATATTCTCGCGCGAGTTTCGCCGCAGCGGTAGCGAGTCGTCGTCCAGCACGGACGCGCGCGAAGGAGCGGAGGAGCTCAACGCCACTTCTGCGCTGAGACACTCGGTGTCGTGCATCTCGAGTCTGAACTGCAGCGAATGCCGCTCCTGGTCGTCCGCCTCATCGCCGCTGCTGCTGGGGCTGTCCATGGTGGCTCGAGAGCGCTTAAACCGGTGGGTCGGGCTGGCCGTCCAGGCGCAGGGGTCGGCTGCGCTGCTACCGCTGCTGCTACAGCTGGAGGAGGCCTCGGCCGCTAGTGCCACGAGGTCGTCGCAGGCACGGGATCGCTTCATGGCGTGCACGCGGGCGCCGTTCCTGTCTGTCTGAAAAGTGCTCCGAGGGCGGCAACTACCGTCGGCAGAGAAGAAATGCGGAAATGAGCGAGTTTGGCGACGTCCACCGCTTTATATCGAGGAATCAAGGCAAGGACGGTGTGTCGGGGCTAGGGTTCATTCGTTCAACCACGGCTCTTCCCGCAAGTTGAACCAGAGGAACGGAAACGGCCGACGCGAGACTCGATACGTGTGGTAGACCCCACGCGCACAGAGTCCGGCACGGTGTGGGCGACCTCCCATCGCGTATACTCAAACAACGTCAAATCTTTACTCCCTGCTTCAAGCAGCGAGAAACACGCGCCGGCATGGGTCATTACAAGAAGTGAAGGGTGAGGCAAAGCCTGTCCGAGCGCCAAAACCTTGAGACGGAGGACAGCCACTGGGTTGGCTGGACGGTAATAGCCGGCGGTCGCAGCGCGGCAACTTCAAGGGTGGCCGTCCCAGGTTTCAGTGTTTGACGATTTATTGTCGGCTAATTCTAGCCTAAAATGCGGCCTATCTTGCGAAACGCATGTTGAAGCGGAAATTAGCAACAATTCCGGGGTTTTAGCCCCAAAGCCGGAGTCGTCGTCGCATCTTAGTCCCTTGCCGGGGCAAGGCATCGCCACGGCCGATACGCAAACCGATACCTCGCCGAGACTCCGCTCTAAGTCAACAAGAAGGGCCTGATACTGTGCGGTTGCTCAACAACTTCAAGTTGTCAACTTGTTGCCATTCCAGCGGTGATACCGTCTCGACAGCCTTTTAACGCCTGCCAGCGTTTCCTTCACTCCGGCTTCTTAGTTGTGGACGCCGCGCTCCTCGGCCCTGTTGTCGTCGACAACACAACTTGTCGATCGATGAATCTTTTCTCCTGCTGCTGCGATCACCTTCCGAGGAGTTGCTCCCGATCGGTGGCAATCTCGGCGATGCTCATGTTCGTCTGCATGTTTCAGCGTGTTTAGTTTACCGGTACAGTTGTAACTACGGGTACTACTGGCCTGGTGGCCAGCCCTGGCGTGCAAACAGCAGCCTCGCTGCCAGCCCGCCCCGGTTAAAGCAGTGTGCAACACACGCGTGCGGACCGCGAATTGCCTGCTACACCATCGAAAGACTTATTTGCGACCATCTGGACGCCGTCACAGGCTGAACACTGCATTGCGAGGTGCAAGTCTGGCGGCAGGACGGCTTGTCAGCGTTATCACCAACCCATCTGCAGACAGTTTTCCTCGCCGCAGACACGCACCTTGAGGCGACTGGTCCTACTGCTCGTCCATCAAAGCCAGCAGTCGCGCGACGTCCTCGAAGCCGCTGCGAGCGGCCACCTGTGCCGCCGAGGAGCCCTCGTCGTCCTCCAGCGCAAGCAAGCTCTCAACATCCGGGTTGCGCTTCAGCAGCAGGCGAGCCACCTCCATGCAGCCTCGGCTAGCGGCGACGTGCAGCGCCGTCTCGCGCCGCTTCGTCAGCTGTGTGGTGGCGCTGGCCCCGGCGTCCAGCAGTGCTGCCAATACCGCAGCATTCCCACTATAAGCCGCGCCATGGACCGGAGCCCACCCTCGGTAGTCCACGGCCAGCACGTCGGCGTGGTGCTCCAGCAGCAGGCGAACGGTGGCCTCCGAGTTGGCCAGCACGGCGAGGTGCAGCGGTCGGCGCCGGAACATGCGCTTCTCCACGGCGTCGACGTCCGCGCCGCGTTGCAGCAGCAGCTGAGCCGCTTCGGCCTCCCCGCGGTCGCAGGCCCAGTGCAGCGGCGTGAGTCCGTACTTGTCCAGCGCCACGGCCTGCGTCACGTCGGCGTGCAAGATGTCGCGCAGCTCCTCCACTTGGCCGGCGCGCGCCGCCGCGTGCACGGGCGTGGTGTCCAGCTCCTCGTGCAGCTCGTCCACGCCCACCTGAGGCGGCTCCTCCTCCTGCTGCTGCTGCGGTGCGTGGCTCGTCATGAGATGTGGGGCCGACGGCTGTTCTCGGCTGTTCTCGAGTGACAGGGTACTTCTGTTTGACAGGTCGGTCACCTGGCTGATATGATATTCGTGAAGCTGTGAACTGTGATAGTGAGTGAAGGTGCATACCAGACGATTTGTACCAAGACCGTACTGTACTCGGTATGATAGCGGAGAGTGCGTGAGCTGCAATAACTAATGCGCCACAGCGATTGGCCCGCGCACAGGATTATCAGGATCGTTGTTGAAGCACGCCGCCATCTGGCCATTGCTTCAGATCTCCGGTCAGCACGCAGCAGTGATTGAACTGCGGGGCTGGGCTGTGTGAGTTACGCCTGCATTTACGGCGTCACGCCGGACTTCGCGCTGTTTGTCGAGCAAGCCTTGCGTTCCTAGGCGTGGCCAACAGATGGAGAGTGCGCGAGCTCTGCGATATTTCGGTGGCTGGGCGAGCGTCAAGGAATTGGTATCCGTGGTGGACAGATTCCGATACAGTTTTGGGTCCACCAAAACGCGATGATAGACTAGTCCATTCGAGGAAAGAGATACATCAAAAGAAAGAGGAGGCCTAGATCTGTTTCACAGTGCACTACTTGATTTTTTTGCATTAAGTGGAGACGAGATATCGAAGCCCGAAGTCACCGCCTTTTCGACCTCCAGGCCCGTCAGATTTTGATACACTATAAATAGCCGGTACAAAGCCCGTTAAATCAGGTTCCAGGGCACCAAATTCGGGAATCGGCCGAACTCAGTGGTGTTTCTCTTCCACTTGAGCGCGTCATTTGCTTTAGCGATCGGCTCTGTTTAAAGCCGGTGAAAAGAGCTATCGAATGGTGTGCATCTTGCTTGCAGAAAGGAATAACTTATTGAGAAACCCGACCAAACGTGCTAGAGCCGCCTCGATTTTTCTCAATGAAAAGGAGAAATGCAGCGTCAGATGATAATGCTATGCTAACGGGCTGCAATCGAGGCCGTAGTTCCAAAGCAGTCCTCCTGGTGAGCCGCAGAGGCCAATTTGGCTTCAAGAATAGCAAATTGAACGCTGTGCGTCAGGAGAAACGAAACTAATCTGATAAAATGAGTCAGTACCGATATTGTATAGGGTTCTTGAGTCAGAGGATAGATCACTGTCTTTTCATTATCATAAGCGCTTGCCGCTTCATGGTACGGCACTCTACCAGACGTGACTGCAACTACAACGGCTGGGCTGACGTCCAAATTCACTTAATTGTTTCAATATGTTTCCTGTTATTAATACAGTCAAAATAAGTTGTCATCCCTATCGCTGTCATGCTTCCAACTCCGCAACAAAACTCCCCAGAGACCTTTAGCACCTCCACAATCTCCAGAACAAACGACAGCTAGCCACGAGCTCGGGATCAAGTGAAGGTCCGAGCAACGCCTCGCCTCGGCTGAGCTCCGTTCACGCCGATCCAGAGCTCTCAATCCAACAAAGGCGCATCAGCTGTAATGGATCCGTGTCTATCGCGGCCACTAACTTGGAAGTCCGACCCAAGTCGTCGTTGTATTCCTCTAGCCCTCAATCAGTTCGTACTCGTCGGCGATTGCTTCGACTCCAGTCTCACATACCAGCCAGACACGCTCCACATTTCGACAATATACGTGGACGTACTCTTGGGACTGCCGAGATTGCCACCTTCATTGCTGTCCCCTTCGTGCTCGAAACAGAACGCATGGCGGCCTCTAAGGCTTCGTCCGTGGCAGCTTCTTTTCCAAATGCTGGAAGATCGATGGGAAGATCGAAAATGGGCCTTCCCTCATTGGATATAATTAGTTTTTGGGCTGTTGTGATTCGCTAAAAATACAGCTATATCGGGAAGCGGCCTTGTCCACCACGGATACATGTACTCGGATTGCTGCGGTTCCCGCACTGCGGAGCCCGCGTGTCATCTGCCTTGCTTGCTACGGACTCCCGTAGTACGGAGAAGCGCGCCATTCTGTCGACTCCGAGGCGACCAGGAAGCCTCGATAGCTACGACGTGAAGCGCAGCCGCTGTCCTGGCGGCGCAACCTTCTTGGTGAGCTGTACTGCCCTCAGGGGCTCCGAATATGGCATTTCTATTTAGTTAGAGCAAGTAGCCCAGTAAATTATCCTATGAGATTTCTTTGGACGCTACAATAAATAATGGGCAGGTTCACCGAAGAACAATAAATAATTCCATTATGGCAAACATGTCGTGTATTAGCAGAGAGTGTTTAGCCGCGCTCTAGCTCAAACTGTCTACCGTACTTGCGTCCCAGTAGGAACGGTTCTCACGAAGGAAGAGGATAGTCTCTAACGTAAGCGGGAGAAGACCGTGCCGCTGGTGGCCGAACGTCACTCGAGCCACACTGAAGAAGCGTTCAACGACGTTAGAAGTCACAGGAATGCTCTTCAGCTGCTCGTACTTGGTGGTCTCTTGAGTCAGCCGCCGCCGCTTCCTCAGACGCTCAACGAGCGATTCGTGCTCCTCCTCTTCGTCAGCGAGGTCGTCGTCAGACTCGGCAGCTGCGAATGGCTGCAGCGCGGCCTTTTCAGCCCGTGTCAGGTGGTCAGTTTGGCCGCGATGAACGCGAACACAGGCAGCCTCGAAATCTGGACTGTGGACAATGTTGGCGCGTGGTCCTGTATCATTTCCAAGTTACATACTATTAGTAAAACCTCGCAATAATAATCATTTAAAGCACTTACCAATGAACGGCGCGTACTGAGGCTTGGCAGCAATAAGCTCGTCAAACCACTCGCGAACATCGAGCAAGTCGACGTCAGTTCCTTGCAGCGCTTTCGACACGGACTCCACGTCGCGCAGCTCTGGAAAAGAGCGCGCAATCGCTTGTTTGCCGCTCTGGAGGGCATCAACTCGGCAATCTCGTCGTCGTCGTCCAGGAACTCGAGTAGCGCTTCAACATAAAAATGTTGAGCTCCATCGCGTGACGTTGCGACTTACAGGCCGAAGATCGGTTTTCAGCCTGGAAACAAAAGTCACAATAAAAATTCATGTTTTGGTTAGTCAAATTAGACAAATTCTACCACACCACTACCACACAAATTGTACTCACCGTAGTTTTGCCGACTGCGTTACGCAGCTTGCATCAGCGCATGGACGACCGCCGTGCATTGTTGACATGATCGATGATCCAGCAGCACTGCCAGCTGAACGCCGGGAAGGCAACACAGCGCGAACTCACGGTGGCCGTGTCAGGTCCTCATCCTCGCCGTCCAGCAGCGGCGCCATGCTGAGCAGTGTCGTTTAGCCGCCAACCCGTAGCAGGCGAATACAGCAGTAGTGCTCGGACGCGTGCGTCCATCCGTCGAACAAGAGGCCAAAGTGGGCGGGCAACTCATCCGCAATTGAGCGCTTTGGCGACCATCACCCCATCCATTGCCGCCCGCAGCGTTTCCTGTGAGACAGGCTTCAGACTCGAGTAGCTGAATAACATCCAACAATCGAACAAACTAGTCATCAAGTTTAACATAATAAAAGCAAGTTCAACATACCGTCGAGCTTCACGGTTCTCGCAAAACGTGAGTGGCAGGTTGCACATGACGGTCCAGACCATCCAGCCATACAGATTCTGAGAGGAATGGCGGACGAAGTTGACAAGAGAGCCCGTCTCCGCAGTCGTCGCGTCGAGCATTACTGCCTCGTAGTCTTGGTGCTCTCAGCACATGTTGCACGAGGTTGGAGTACCCATTTCGATGGGTTTGTTTCCGCACCGTGCCGCAACGACAGCGAAAGTATTCGAGGATCACTTCGTCGTTTTCGTCAGCACGGGCGGAAGTAGAATCCAGCGACTTGAGCGTTGGAGTAGGCGGAGCGGGGCGTGATACGAACCATCGAGTTGGACTGCTGGCGGGCTTGAGAGAAGGAGAATTGGAAAGTGAAAGCTGTAGTTTGCGCACAAGAAGAAAGAGCTGGGCCCCGCCGCGTGAGCGCTCAAGAAATGGTTGGTGCGTGCAGATGGCTGGTGAGCAATAAAATTATGTTAGAAAAGCTATCCTCATAAATAACGCGATATCATTCGCCCAGAAAATCAATTATCACTTTGACAATCGATGTCTGCTAAAATGCATAATTTACTGGTATTTTCCAAATAATGTTATTGACAATGCTATTTTCGGAGGCCATGACTGCCCTGCAGCCCGAGGGAGCCCACCGATCGCGGTGGAAATCGCCGCTGAATTTTAACGGGACCGGTGTCTCTATGGAGCGAGCACTCGGTCTGCTGCAGGCTCAACTGCAACCACACCCACGGCAGCGAGATTGCCGTCAATTTCAAATTCAAACAGCAAGTATGGGACCAGAGTTGTTCGTGAGCGGCCGGTTTATCGACTCCAGGCGCTGCTCAGCGGGCGGGACTGCACTGCAGGTTGTGGCATCGAATCGGCGTGCGAGCAATTAATCGCTTCAGCCTGGAGCGATTAATCCTGGAGTTCAGGTGCTCCATACGCCCGCGTTGCACTTGCCAGCATGGCCTCCGAAAATAGCATTGTCAATAACATTATTTGGAAAAATACCAGTAAATTATGCATTTTAGCAGACATCGATTGTCAAAGTGATAATTGATTTTCTGGGCGAATGATATCGCGTTATTTATGAGGATAGCTTTTCTAACATAATTTTATTGCTCACCAGCCATCTGCACGCACCAACCATTTCTTGAGCGCTCACGCGGCGGGGACCAGCTCTTTCTTCTTGTGCGCAAACTACAGCTTTCACTTTCCAATTCTCCTTCTCTCAAGCCCGCCAGCAGTCCAACTCGATGGTTCGTATCACGCCCCCCACGCTCCGCCTACTCCAACGCTCAAGTCGCTGGATTCTACTTCCGCCCGTGCTGCGACGAAAACGACGAAGTGATCCTCGAATACTTTCGCTGTCGTTGCGGCACGGTGCGGAAACAAACCCATCGAAATGGGTACTCCAACCTCGTGCAACATGTGCTGCGAGAGCACCAAGACTACGAGGCAGTAATGCTCGACGCGACGACTGCGGAGACGGGCTCTCTTGTCAACTTCGTCCGCCATTCCTCTCAGAATCTGTATGGCTGGATGGTCTGGACCGTCATGTGCAACCTGCCACTCACGTTTTGCGAGAACCGTGAAGCTCGACGGTATGTTGAACTTGCTTTTATTATGTTAAACTTCTTGATGACTAGTTTGTTCGATTGTTGGATGTTATTCAGCTACTCGAGTCTGAAGCCTGTCTCACAGGAAACGCTGCGGGCGGCAATGGATGGGGTGATGGTCGCCATAGAGCGCTCAATTGCGGATGAGTTGCCCGCCCACTTTGGCCTCATGTTCGACGGATGGACGCACGCGTCCGAGCACTACACTGCTGTGTTCGCCTGCTACGAGGTTGGCGGCTGCCCAAAAACGACACTGCTCAGCATGGCGCCGCTGCTGGACGGCGAGGATGAGGACCTGACAGCACACGGCCACCGTGAGTTCCTCGCGACAATGTTGCCCCGAGACTACGGCGTTCAGCTGGAGCAGTGCCGCTTCGTTATCGGTGACAACTGCTCGGTGAATCGCCGGCTGGCGACTCTCATGGGGGTGCCGCTAGTGGGGTGCGCAAGTCATCGACTGAACCTCGCTGTTCAAGCTGACATGGCAGACCATGCAGACGATTTGGCGGTCGTCCATGCGCTGATGATCAAGCTGCGAACGCTAACGCAGTCGGCAAAACTACGGTGAGTACAATTTGTGTGGTAGTGGTGTGGTAGAATTTGTCTAATTTGACTAACCAAAACATGAATTTTTATTGTGACTTTTGTTTCCAGGCTGAAAACCGATCTTCGGCCTGTAATTCGCAACGTCACGCGATGGAGCTCAACATTTTTAATGTTGAAGCGCTACTCCTCGAGTTCCTGGACGAGGACGACGACGAGATTGCCGAGTTGATGCCCTCCAGAGCGGCAAACAAGCGATTGCGCGCTCTTTTCCAAGAGCTGCGCGACGTGGAGTCCGTGTCGAAAGCGCTGCAAGGAACTGACGTCGACTTGCTCGATGTTCGCGAGTGGTTTGACGAGCTTATTGCTGCCAAGCCTCAGTACGCGCCGTTCATTGGTAAGTGCTTTAAATGATTATTATTGCGAGGTTTTACTAATAGTATGTAACTTGGAAATGATACAGGACCACGCGCCAACATTGTCCACAGTCCAGATTTCGAGGCTGCCTGTGTTCGCGTTCATCGCGGCCAAACTGACCACCTGACACGGGCTGAAAAGGCCGCGCTGCAGCCATTCGCAGCTGCCGAGTCTGACGACGACCTCGCTGACGAAGAGGAGGAGCACGAATCGCTCGTTGAGCGTCTGAGGAAGCGGCGGCGGCTGACTCAAGAGACCACCAAGTACGAGCAGCTGAAGAGCAT
Source organism: Phytophthora syringae (assembly GCA_012656105.1). Taxonomy (NCBI): domain Eukaryota; phylum Oomycota; class Peronosporomycetes; order Peronosporales; family Peronosporaceae; genus Phytophthora; species Phytophthora syringae. The sequence continues at coordinate 415,252 of JAAKBD010000191.1, read as the reverse complement.
TCCTGTGACTTCTAACGTCGTTGAACGCTTCTTCAGTGTGGCTCGAGTGACGTTCGGCCACCAGCGGCACGGTCTTCTCCCGCTTACGTTAGAGACTATCCTCTTCCTTCGTGAGAACCGTTCCTACTGGGACGCAAGTACGGTAGACAGTTTGAGCTAGAGCGCGGCTAAACACTCTCTGCTAATACACGACATGTTTGCCATAATGGAATTATTTATTGTTCTTCGGTGAACCTGCCCATTATTTATTGTAGCGTCCAAAGAAATCTCATAGGATAATTTACTGGGCTACTTGCTCTAACTAAATAGAAATGCCATATTCGGAGCCCCTGCTTGCCAGGCCTGGCTCAGGTTCGACTGCTGGTCCTGGCGCACTCACCCGTCGTGTGCGAGGCGATAGACGTCGACGCACTCGAGTCGGCAGGCACAGCCGAGTCTCTCCGCTAGCATCATCAGTCGAACGTGGAGGGGGAACAAGTGCGCAGGCGAGGCACATGCAGCGATCCCTAACGTCGCCACGTCAGTTTGGTCCGAGATTTGGTAGAAAATGGTCCTTGAAATTGGTCTATTTGGTGACACAACTATAGCCCGGACCTAATTGAGCACAATTGTGACCAGGCCATTGTTGTGTCAAAATACCGGAAGTCCTTGAAATTGGTCCATTGGCGACAGAACGATTGCCCGGACATAATTGTACTCGACACAAAAACCGCCAGTTAACAAATGGGCGAGCACATGGTGACCACCGAGGACCTGACGGAAGGACGAAGGGCGCAGCAGTGGGTGCAGGTAGCCGCGCGGGTGTTTCCCGAGCTCGCCACCGTCTCCAAGGCCAAACGAGCGCGAAAAGCAGGTCATTTGCTGCTGAATGGTCAAGCGCAAGTGCCCACGCTTGTTTGGCCTTCTCGAGTCCAGAGAAGCAGTTGCAACCTGTCGCCACTCAAGATGCCGACGACTCGAGGGCTCTCGCGTGGCTGAAAGTTTGTAAGACGCAAGGGTTGCGCGTAGTGTACGAGTGCGACACCTTTGCGGTGGTGGTGAAACCTGTGGGTATCCACGCAAAGGCCGGCAGGCGGAGCTGCAGCGGCAGCTGGAGCTCCGCCGTGACAAAACAGAACGTTTCTGCGCACACCCCGTTTCCTCCTTTTGTTGATCGCTTCACTGCGTCACTAGTTCGCTTCGAGCCGAGTGACGCGCTCGAGATCCACAGTGGGTGCAGAGCTTTTGGCTGCCAGCGGGGCGCCATAACTCAAGTTGCTCAAAAGTTCGCCATGGCGGACAACAAAAAAGCCCAGCTAACTCGCCAGAGATGTTCACGACGCCAGCTGAACGGCGCAAAATCATCACCAGACTGCTGCCCTTCATCCGTGCCGGTGCGGATATCAACTTTGAGGATATCGGGTAGCATATTACGCCCGCCGCAGCGCGCGCTGTATTAAGAAGGTGTACGCGAAGTACATGGCAGGCGAGTTGTGGAGCCAGTGGGGGCCCCGTGCCAGCCCGCTCGCGAGCCCATTCACGTCCACCGAAGGATGGACGACTTGCTAGCTCTGGAACCGACGATGTCTCGGAGGGCGCTAGCCCAGCGCCTCAGCATCGCGTGGCCGACCTTTCAAAAGGTGCTGAAGAAGGTGGAGGCTCTGCCAGACAACGAAATCGTTTTTCTCGTGACAACGCTGCCTTCAAAAAGATTTACCTTAAACATTTATCGATCGCCCAGCAGGAGCTGTCGGCAGCCTGGTTCGTGGTGACGGACATCGAAGTCCTGGGGCAGATTCTGCAACGGTCGAGGAGCTGCCACATCCGGCTACTCCTCGATGTGCTTCTCTCCGTTTGAGTTGCCGGTCCTCGCCCAGCTCCTCGATGCTGGCGTAGAGCTCTACATTCTTCGGCAGAAGCACAAAATTCAACATCAAAAGGTAAGACTGCAATATTTATTTAATGTTTTATGGTGCTGACATTGCAATTGTAGATGGTTATTGTAGACAATGTAATGGTCTCATTGGCGTCGGCGAACCCGTCCAAGACGGGGCTGGAGTCGTCCTTTGAATACGTTGCTTACCATTTTGAGGCCTCTAACGGTAAAACTTTTGTTTGTTTTTATCTTTGTTTTTTAACTTTTTAATTTTTTTAAATGTCGATTAGTGGACCATTGCTGGCAGGAGTTTGAAGAGCAGCTCGCTCAGGCCAGGCGAATTGACCACGCCTGGTTAGCAGCTGAGTACGCTAAGCTTACTGAAGCACAGCGGCTATCCGCTAAAAAAGGCAGTGAAGGCGTCATGGAAGAAGAACTGCAGGCTCTCGGCAACGAACGCGTTCAAGAAAAGGAAGAAATGCGGCGCAGACGTCAAAGGAGAGGAAGAAGAAGGGCGCGGCTAGGAGCTCCGCTTACTACCACGCAAAGGTGGCAGCACACTTATGCACCAAGTGCGGCAAACCAATGAAGGAAGAAGACTGGGGCGGCCGTAGATGCACCCCGTGCAGGAGGAACCAGCAGTTCATCCACATGTGGAAGAGCGATCTCGGCCGCCGCTGCTCGAATGCCACGGCCCTAAAGGGAGCCATGATTCGCACGCGACGTGCGAATCCTGTCGCCTCGCCGATAAGCAGCGCAGGCAGAGGCTCAAGGAGGCCAAGCCAGAGAAGTGCATAAAATGCTACAAGAACGAACGAGCTACTAACGACAAAGGCCAGGTACTTTCAATGTGTGTTGTGTGCCAGGCAAGTTCAAAACGATCACAAAAGAAAAAAACAAGCACCAGGGTGGCGGAGTTGGCCGAGAGTGAGATGGCCGTGGTAGTCGCCATCGCGGGAGATGGCGACGTGCTAAAGGCCGCGAGCGAGATGGAACGTGTGAAGGCTCGGTACGAGCGCAAGCGGAAATATCCACGCGGGCAGTGCTTCCGCTGCGGTGCAGAGTACTTCAAGGACGATCTTTACGCCAAATGCCGCACTTGCTTGGACGTGAAAGCAAAGCGTGAGAAGGAGAGGCGCCAGAAGAAGCGCCGGCAGCTGGAGGCGTCGGACGCCGATTTGGACCCGCCAGTGCTTTTCACTTTCTAAAATGTACTTTGTACACCTCGCGCGTGTTATTTCACAACAAAAGGCGCACCCGGCGCCGTCAGTTAAGTGCCATCTTGTGTCTTGATTGTCTTGCCTTCTGTATGGTCGTTCTTGTGTTTTTGCCGAAAAATGTGGAAAAACACAAGATCAGAAACATCTTGCGCCCAGTATGCCACCACCTGGCCGACTTGGCATCCAGCCCGCGGAGCCAATAGTGAGCAGAAGACGATCGCGCCCGTGGATGCTAAAGCGGCCGATCGAGGCCGAGGCAAACGCACCGTGGAGCGTGCGCTGCCGTTTCTGTTACAACGACAACAAGTTGCTGCAAGTGGCGACTTTGAACTGTCTGTGCCGCACGCGGTGCATCGCTTGGACTACCGTGTAGGCGGATTACTACTGGTAGCGAAGACCAGGAGGATGGAAGTGGAGCTATCGGCTCAGTTGGAGAGGCATTCGGTCACGAAGCAATATCGCGCGATCTTGGTGGGCGATATCCGTGAGAAGATATCGGCAAGTTGTGCGGGTTGTCCAATGCTGGAAACAGTGGGTCTACCCAATGCACTGCAGGAGATTCGCGACCAGTTGTTGTTCCTGGATGGCCTCATTGATGGAAGAGCGTGTTTAACTGCGTTGAGAGTTTTGAGTAGGAGCGTTGGTGCTGTTGGTATTGGATTTACAATCTTGCTAATTGATGTACGGACTGACATGCTGTGATTTAGTGCGCGGTACGGATGGATATCTACTGTGGACCTGTGGCCGCTGACAGGGAGGAAGCATCAGCTTCGAGTTCATACAGCGCGATACGGACACCCGATCGTTGGTGACGATCTTTATCATGACGCTTGCAATGTGGAGAACGAGGAGGGTGAAGAACATATTGCTGTAGATGCTGATAGCGAGCAGGATCGACTCGCTGTTGTGCGTGGCATGGGGCTGTTCCTGTTTTCGACTAGCTTGGCGTTCGAGGACATGATCGGCAACCGCCGCAGCTTCAGTATCGACGAGCCGAATAAGTTCGCACGCTTTCGGCACTGGTGCGATTTAAATTGGAAGCGGCAATCTGCGCGGCAACACCAAAACCATTGTCAACAGAAAGCGGGGGTGAAAAAAGTTAGTGCTTCGCTGGCTTAATAATGATCGGTGTTTCGTATGGTACGGAGGCAGGCTACACTCGCGGCTTGCAACGCCGCGAGTAGCAACGAACCTGTGCGTCTAGTGTACACGCTCAAAATACGACGAGTCTTGGGTCGTGGTATGTACAGCAGCCTGACCGCTGTAACGTGGCTGCTCAACGCATAGGTCTACTGCTGCGGCACCACATTCTGGAGAGCTACCAGCAACTGTGCAGCCGTTGGTCGACAACGGGGTCCGGGTGTAGACAACCCTGCAAAATCCACCGAGACAAGTCGGAGATCGGCCGTGCGTATCGTAGCTCGCCAGTGTACTGAGCCATCACCGTCTTCACTTCTGCCTGCGTTGACTTGTCAGGGCAAATTGGGTGCTTTCCCGTCACCATCATGCAGTACACGACGCCAACCATCCACATGTCGGCCTTCTCCGCCGTGGCCTCGCAATCACTCCGGTTCGGGCGGAAGCACTCTGGAGGAAGGTACCGCAGAGTTCCAACCGTTGAGTTGGAGGTGGCCGCCTTCGCGTCCCGCGTCAAGTCAAAGTCGGTCAGTTTCACGTACCCGCCGTCGTCGATCAAAATGTTCGACGGCTTTAGGTCATAGTGAGCAACGCCCATCTATTGTAGAAACACATCGGAATAAGTCAGTCACTAAGCCACGTGTACCGATTGCATTGTGATGTGAGACGTACATCTTCGTGCAAGTACTTTAGCGCGCTCAGAAGCTGGGAGAGCACCTTGTACGCAGAGTCATCGTCCAGGTACTCGTACATCTGCGAGTTGGATAGAACACGGCACGAGTCAATAACTTGAATCAAAGAAAACACGCGTCATTTGGCGACATACCTCAATGAGCTGCTGCAGATCGGACGAAACGCTGGCCACAGTGAAAGCCGTGTACTCTTGCTGCTGGTATCGAATCAGGAAGGGAACTTCGCCAACTTGGACAATGTTGGGATGGTTGAGTTTCTGTCGAACGGAAGAAAACCATGTTAGAAAACGAACTAGTTTTCATCAAAGGAAAAGTGCGACAGCGTACCGAGTGCATGTAGTGCTCGCGTTGGGCGTGTCGAATTGACGTGGAAAGCTTGAGGGCGCGAACCTGCTTGCCGTTGGCAAAGTCAATGACTTCCCAGACTTCTCCGTTGCCTCCCTTTCCTCGTAGACGAACCAGCAAAAAGCGGTTGCCCAGAATCGGGAACTTGGAGAACGGAGACACCTTTTCAAGACGCGTAAGCATGAGCTGCTGCCTGTGCCTTGTTTCGTCTCGCTGTGCGTTCAAATCAGAAAGATAACGTCAGCAACAATGAACTTGAAGTCAGCAAACTTCAAGTTGAAGCAACGTACGTAGAACTGGCGGATCTCCTCCTCGAAGCGAGTTCGTCGCTCCTTGACCCACGTGGCGTTTCCTTTCCCCATGGCGTCTCGGACAGCGTTGTCGTGGAACCGCTTCTCGGCCAGGATGTTTTCCCTCCGTCCACCTGGAATGAAGAAGACACGGCTGCAGTAGGGACGAACAAAAGGCATGACTATTAGCAACTTGCACTTCCTCAGCTCTCGTAACCAGGTAGCTGCACGTACGAGTCTTGCTCCTCCAGCTTTCCCCACTCCTCGTTCTTCTGTCCCTGCTGGAAGTAGCGTTGGAAAACCTGCTCCTGAATGTTCCATCGGAGTTGCTGTTCAGGACAAAAAGGAAGAAGAGACCAACAGTCAGCTCAACGCAAACCCTGGGTACAAAACTCCACTCTGCAGCCGCACCTCCATATCGTTCTCTTCCACGTCCGTAGCTTGGTACCGGTACACGTCGCCCATGATGGGCATGGCATGCTGCATCTGGTTGTCTCCGGCCACGAACGGCGTCGCTCCGTCCGACTCGGCCTTGACCGTGTTGTCATCCACCGTGTCTTCCGCGCAGACGGTCATTTCATCCAGCTGCGTCAGCTCGGGCGTTCCGTTGAGCAAGCGGCTCATGGGGATGGGCTGCGTCTTGGGCTCCTGCGGGGTGCAGAAGACCTGCTTGGTCACGCCGCAGCTGACTTTGCCCACCCTGGAAAGCGGGAAGCGGTCGGAGATGGACGAGAAGCCTCCGGCCGCGTCGCTGGCCGCCGCAGCAGCCACGACGACCGTCTTGACGGCGACTGGGTACTCGACATCCACCATGGCCTGGCAGTCGTAGAGCACGGCCTCCTCCTTCACTTCGGCCACGCGGGCCACGGGCGCCACGGCCAGCAGGTTGGGCGTGGGCGACGAGCGCGTGAGCACCACGTTGGGCTCGTCACAAAACATGTCGTCGTCCGAGTCGGCCGCGGCGCCGCTGTAGTTGCCGGCCACGAACTGCACGTTGTTATCGTTGCCGCTGAAGCCCCGAACATGGCGGGAGAAAGCTCCGAAGGCGGCGGAACGGAAGCGGAAATGGGGTAAAAGGGTTCCTGCGGGTTGGGGGCGAGAGAGCAAGTGACGGGGACAGTCGTTTCTTCCGCCCTGCGCGTCGCGTCGTGGCGAAGTGCAACTGCCTCTTCCTGCGACGTCTTGCTACTTATAGTGCGGAAACGAGAATGGGAAGGAGTGCGGAAAACGGGATCCGCTGAGAGGTCGACGTGGAAGAAGAACACTTGCCGCAGCATACTAAAAACAAGAGTCAGGCGAGATGTCGCCCAGCCTAGGCAAAGTGAAACCGAGCGCTGATTGGCCGGCTCCTTGAAGCGCTTTCCGTAGAACTTCAAGAATGAGTCCCCATACTGCAGCCAAGTGTAACTGTACGTGCGGCAACCAAGGGGTTTCCTTTTGGCATGATCGTTTTCGCCATGCGATGCAATGGACGACGACACGAGAGCGATCCCCGTCGCAGGGCTCAGTTGCCACAATGGTTCAGCTCCTGTCAGTGGAGATTGAGGAGCCAAGCGAGCAGTCCACTTTGCTCTAAGAATAAGGCGGCGCTCGATGTTGCCTCCCAGCGCTGGGACTGTGTCGACTTCGGTTTTTGCAGTGTGGGAGCGACGGTATTTGGGGTGAAGAGATTGGAGGCGCCAACGACACGCGAGGAAGGAGGTGTCTGGCTGCGCATGAGCAGCGCTTTGATTGTGCCGGTGAGGCTCGACATGTGCATGTTCTACCTACCACCACCGCTCAAAATCAGACTGCGTGGTCGCCGCGAAACGCCGACAGAAAGTCGAGAGACTTAATGCACTTGACTGGCGGGACCTCCCCGCGAAAGAAATTGGAGATACCCGTGCATGGACCAGTTGCAGGAGGTTCTCCTGACGCAAAGCAAGCTGGACCATGACACGAAGTAGAAAGTAGCGGGGAAATATATGTTTCCTTTCATGAAGCACGAAGTTGCTGAGGCCAAAGGATCGCGCGCTGTGAAAGGTCGCCGTGCCTTGCGGAAACAATGGCGTAGGCGTAGACCTCCAAGCATCTTACTCTCAGGGCACCTCATGCTTGCAGTACTCGAGAGCGAATCGTCCTGTCCAGCAAGGATTCGGGCGAGCTCGCCTCTGCTGGTTTCCGCTTCCCAAAAACCATTTATGACATCTTGACGTAGTGGTCAGCTCCATCGATGTTCGACGCAAGTCGTAGGCAAGCACCCGGCACCCGTACAAGACCTGCCCGACTCGGGCTTCTATCCATTGCAGAAGTTGCATTTCTTCAACTTGGTTGTTCAACGCAGCTATATAGTTATACCCAGCTCGGCTTGTGCGCAAAATGCATCACAAATGTACCTTACCCTGCCATCCATGTTTTGGAACCAGCGGTGTAGCTCTATGGTCGCATCCCCCATTGTATTTCCTTACCGGTTGGAGCTCGTTCTTGTCTTCGTGGTCACTGACCACTTAGCTTAATTGTGCTGGCAAGCCCCGCTTGGTAGACGGTTGCCCACATAGCAGCAATCAACAGTCGAAGAACACAATCGAGCTTGCCTTGCCAAGCACTCATGCGGGCCATATTCAGCGGCGAGATCATCCGTGTGGGGGCACCGTTGCATTGAAGTCACACACCCATCGCCTCACCACCATCACCTACAGCAACTGAAGTTCGACGAGCTGCTGGATAAAATTCGTCTACACTTGGGTTTCAACGTACAGTCCACGCTTGTCTCTCCAGCCGAGTGCTTTCGGCTCACTAGAAAATGCCGTTGGAGTGAGAGCTGGGTCCGGTCTCGAGCCTGAAAATGGTGATCTGCAGCAGCCTTTTTTCGGCTGAATGCTGCCGTTGCATGGCGTGTGACACCCGTAACTCTATGACTGCCATCCCACCGCGCTCATCCTGTCAGAAGGAGACCGACAAATTTCGTGCTGGAAGGAGATTCGACCGCCGAGACATACTGGGCATTGTTAGGGAGCCGATAGCTCGGGTGTCGCAAAAGCGTCGGATCCGCTGGATGGCTGAGGTGTCCTCTGTAGATAACCTCTGCTCTGCTGTCTCCATGCTCGAGGACGCCACACGCAGGTATCGATACCTGACGCAAAAGAGCAAAGCGTTCACGCACTTCTTAGTCCATGTTGACGGCTGCGGCTAAGGTACCATCCCTGTGTATTCTAATACACGTACATAACGCTTACCCGCCACGTTTGATTAGGTATTTGTAACAAGACCTCGCGTGCTCTCTTCCAATTCGCGAAAACCTTTCCCCAGATAATATCTAGTATAACAGGTAAACACGTTTTGCAGACACGGTCGCCAAGTCGTTGTTTTCATTGCGACGTTTTGGCCATTCCGAATATTGAGCCGAGTCGCGCATAACGTCATCGAATTTCCAGCCGCGAGTCATGACCTGCGCGGGCTTCCTCGTGGTCGGCAACAGCCACCCTGCCTTCGTGGAGGTCTGCACCGGCGTGTTGGTGTGCTCTCTGGACGCGGACAGCCGCCCGGAGTCGGCGGAGCGCTCGCTACCGCCACTGGAGCCGCGTCGCATGGCCAAACTCCAAGTTTGCACTCGTGCGTCGTCTCAGAAGTTGGAAACAAAGGCCAAGCAGCCAGAGGACGAGCTGGAGCCACAAGACGAACCCCAGAAGCGTCAGCGCCTGCTGCAGCTCAGCGGGTACCGGATCGAAGTGCTGGAGCAGGACGAGGAGCTGGACGAACCGTCGCTGCCCTGCTCCTTCCAGGTGAACACGTACAAGATGCAGTTGCAACCGGACGGCAGCTCCAGCAGCACGTTGAACGACTCCCTCATCCTCACAGCCATTGGTGAACAAGCCAAGAAGCTCTGGGTGAAGAACATCAAGTTCTGGAACCGCTACGGCTGGAGAGACACCGTCGAGGTGGCGGCTACGCACGACGACCTTGAGCAGCTCCAGGAGATGCTGCAGAAGTGTAGCAACCCGACGTACTTGGGTGCGTACCCGCGCTACAGCAGCGACGAGACCTACTGCCGCGCGCAGAACAGCGCCATGATGATGGACGGCGGCCGCAGCAGCTTCAGTGTCCAGTCCTCGTGTGCCACGCGACGCCAAAGCAGACGGCGCTTCTACCGCACGGCCATCCCAGGCTCGTTCGCGCCACCGTCGTGAACACTCTGCCACGAGCGTCTTGGGTGTACATAACTTATAACTTACTAGCCATGCAACTACCGGTACTGCATCGCAAACTTTCAACGGGTATTTCCTCTTTATCCAAGTACAACAACATTTTACAGCGTCTTGGCTTGAGAACGAACGGAATAGCAGACACGATACATCAACGGAAAACGCATACATTGAATGTCTATTGTATGCTCCTGCACCGTGTGGAGTGTGTGGTGGTGATATCCTACAGGCGTATCACTGCAACTTCTCTGCCTTCCAGTCACGAGGCAAGAGCTCGAGTTCACAACAGTCCGGTCTGTTACATACTCGGGCCGATTGTTCGTGTCGAATCTGGTTCGTCGGACAGCAAGCGCACGTTGGATCTCGTCGTAGACGTCGTAGATAGTGGCAGTCCGTCCTCTGGGATCGGCAATCGCAGCTTTGCGAGACGGATACGACGGTCGCGACGTGCTTTGATACTCTTGGCGCGAGGCTGACGAAGAGCTGTGCCGCAAACGCGACAGAAACTGGCGTCCTCTTGGTGCAGCCGCCGGAAGCAGCGTGGACACTCGATCACTTCCGTCAGAATGTCCTGCGATCCTGCCTGGTTCAGCACCAGCGGACACGCGATAATACCGTAACCCACGAACATCACAACGGTAGCTAGCATGCGGCCCACGATGGTCTGCGGCGAGATGTCACCGTACCCAACGGTGGTCATAGTCACCACCGTCCAGTACAGACTGATCGGGATGTTGGAGAAGTCGTGTCGGTCGCCTTCGATCAGGTACATGGCGCATCCAATGACCAGAATCATCGTGAAAAGCGCCACGAGGAAGACTGCAATGCGGCGCTTGTTGGACTGAACGTTGTCACTCAGCGCTGCACCTGCGTCAACAAACCGAGCCATTCGAAGCAGTCTAAACACGCGCATGACTCGGAAAATGCGCAGCACCGCCAAATGCAGCAACGGCCGCGCGTCCGGAAGGATGAAGCCCAAGTACGACGGCACCAGAGCGCACACATCCACAAAGCCCATGAGGCTGAAGGCGTATCTGCTCGGCTTGCGGAGCGACACCATCCGCAGGAGATATTCCACCGAGAAGACGACCGTGAAGAACGCCTCCAACGCCAGCAAGTAGTCGCCAATGTCCTCTCTGCACCATAAACAGTCAGAAAAAGCACCTATATACACTGCCCAGAGCAGTCAAAACGCACCGAATGTCGTCCACACTGTCCAGCACAGCTGCAATTCCCCAATCGTCCCAACACAAAAGCACGCCACAGCGTCAGCACTTTCTCCCCCCTCTCCAGTTGCAGCACTGACTCACCAACTACGACGCTCATTGAGACCATCACGAGCAGCACGAGCGCCACGCGCTGACCCGTGGGCGTGGAGCTCTTGAACATGATCTCGTACACCCTCCCAGTTGAGTCTGGCGCCGCCTTTCACCTCGTGGTCCACCACGATGCCGTTCACGCGGAAGCGCAGGTCGTGGGCGAACTTGTCGCTCTCCAGTTTGACCCTCGACGCGTCCTCCTCGTCGTCCTCGTCCTCTTCGTCCTCCTCCGAGTGGATCCGCTGTCGCTGGGGGCAGCGCCGGCCTCTACGTTGTCAGCGCCGCTTGGCGTGGTCAGGAACCCCCGGGACTCAGGTCCACGGCGCTGTCCACGTGGCCATAGCTCTTCTTCTCGGCTTGGAGCTCCTTCAGGTGCGTCAGCATCGGACTTCGTTGGGAATAAGATGGAGTGTAGCCATTGGTGGAAATTACTGCTGTTGGTGTGGACCACTTTTCATGACCACTTCAACTTGACGGGCCAATGGTATTCATTTGTGGTGGAGCGAAACGAACAGAGCGCGCCTATATATATTCGTATCAACTTGTATTTGCAAGTGACAGCGAAGATGGCGGATGAGAGCGACGTGTTCCAGGACTTTAGCTCCGATGCCTCGGACTTTGAGGAAGATGTGGATTGGAACTTCACGGACGGTGAGAGTGCGCGGATTGTGCAGCTCATGGGGAGCCACGTCCATCACTGCAGACGAAACCAGCACGACAGCAATCGACTCGGAAGCAGCTCAAGTGGAGAAAGTGGGACACAAAGGTTGTTCTGACGAGGAGCTGCTGGACGAGCTCTTTCCTGAATCGAAACCCCAGGCGGTCGTCGAAGAGATTAAACCAGCAACACTACACAGTAATCGCACGGAATGTGAGGTTGAGTGGGCGTTGATGGCGCTGGAGGAGCATGAACAATCGCGTTCGAGCAGCCCCACCCGCGGCGATGTCGACTTCGTGAATTTGTTCGAGGAAATGTACGGTGGCGATACTGAAATTGCCTTGTCAACTCCGTCACCAACACGGGTAAACCCGCCCAAGATTCGGCCAAAAGACTTGGACTCAAGTCATGTCGAAGCAAACACAGTAATGAAACAGGACTCCTCGATCAAAGCTGATGAGAACATCGCTGAAAACGTTCCTGTTGAGCTTTTGCCATGCTGAAGCTAATTTTCAAGAAGACGACAGAGGTAGGTGTCTTATCGTGCCTCAGTGTGAATGTTTGCTATCCATTGTGACGCGAGGTACAGCGAGACCTCCCATTGCTGTTGAATACTACTCGCAGGCTTTGTCTGCTAGATCACGATGACCAAGTTCAACCTTTCGCTTCGATGTCTTCTTTGGATTCGTTGGAGAAGTTTGTTTGCTCTCTCGAAGAACATCTCAATGCCCAAGACTTCATCAGCTCGTTTGCTCCAACCCGTGCAGAAAGGTACGATCAGTGAGTGTAGCTTGACGGGAGAGGCGTTTTTAATCCATGGTGAATTTGTGACGCACAGACTGGAACTCGTAATTGTTGCCCTTGATGACGAGGTTGGTGCGCTATCGCCCAGCTTACTAGCCAAGTGGGGCAAGACGCTTGACATGCTACCCTTGCTGACCAAGGTAAGTCTGTGGGATTTGACCTGCCCTCACTTACAGTGTTAATGAAGTCGTATTCATTTCATTGTCATCAGATGCGAGAGCAAAGTACACCGTCCGTTCCAGCACCCAAACCTACACAAGACGAACCAGCCGTTCTTCAGATCAACACGAATGCGTCTCAACCGAAGAAAGAGAAAAGATCACCTCTGCAAGGGTGGGCTACGTTTCACCCGGAGAAAATGCCAGCACGGAGATGTGAGTCTATGAAAGTGTCGTCCAGATCAAAGCATTCAGGCCAATCAAGCAGTTTGAAAAAGCCTCGAGTGCGACTTCATCAGTACATTCCCTCCAAGCTGCGAGTACGCTGCAAAGCGTATAATCCTGAGGACAGCGAACTAACCTTTCGCCCAAAAATCAACAAGACGAGCTTGAAGAGCGATCCCAACTATAACAAAGAAGACTTCACGACTCGAATGCAGCGAGATATCTCTCATCGTCTCACACAGAAACTGCAGTGTGAACACAAGCGGGAGCAACATGACCGAGAAGAAGAGGAGAGCGTGTCATCTTCAGCCAAACTCATCGCCAAGGGCTCGGAGCGTATACTACTCAAAAATGGGATGTGGGCCGAGTCGCTAGACGAAAGGATTCACAGATTGGCCAAACACCGAAGCACCAGTAATGCACCAAGTGATTCACGCTCCAAAAGGCGACGTCAACGGCATCAAGAGAGGAAAAGAGAAGCTGCTGTGGTAGCTTCGAGAGCCTGCGAGTCACTATATCAGCGTGGAATCGAGCAAAGACAACGCGAGCAGGACCGCCTGCAAGAAGAAGCCCACGATCTTGAATTTCAACGGAATCGACCAAAGATAAACAGTCGATCGCTGCGAGTAATGAAGACACGAATTCGACAAGAACTCGCACAGTTGTGTGCGGATTCGCAGCACACTGCAAATGAAGACGACGGGGAGTCCTCATTTGTGTCGTTCATCCAGTTTTCCTGTGCTTTGTTATACTTTGGCTTCGTCGCGGATTTGGACACGCCATGGGAAGGCACGAGTGATGAAAGTGATAGTAAAGTAACTTTACTTTGGCATTCGTGGACAGTCTTCACTCGAGATGATACTGGAGCCCCGGGGTCTAAACTACCAGTGAAAGTATTGGAGAAAGCTCTCTTTTCCGTCATCCTCGGTAGACAAATTGCGGAGCTCTCGAATCTCCAAACACGAGATGCACAAACTTTACTTCGACTGTATCGAGCCAACTACTATTCACGAAAACACACGCAGCCCAAATCCGAGCAAAATGTTGGAGATCGCACCAAACAAGACCAAACTACCGGTAGTCATCGAATTTCTTCCCGACGACAACGAGTTCGGTACTCGCTACATGGCAAACCTATACGAAACAATGACACTTCAGCTACCGACTTGTTGAGCGAGCGCGAGCAAATGTTACAAGAGAAAATTGACGAAATGCGCAAGGCCAAGGTGATACAGGAGGTAGAGGGCTGCACATTTCGCCCACAGATTAACCCGAGGCCATCTGAAGTAGGTACTCGCCAGTGTTCACCATTAAATGGTTCGTCGGCTACCGTGTCGACTTTCGAGCGCCTGTATAGTGACGCGTTCCACCGGCAGAACAACGTATTGGAGAAGTACTTGGAAGCGAAACTACATCGAGAAGAACTGGAGAAACGCGAGTGCACGGTGCACCCCAGCTACGTGAACGGTTTGGCGATTGAGGAACGACTCGAAAATCTTCGCGTTGCACTTGCAGGTAACGCGCTACCTGCAGACTTTCACAAGAAAATCGATGCCATGCGCACCGCTACCGAAATGAAAGTACTTAATGAACAGGTCAAGGAGCGACGGCTCCAACCCGCTCAGTTTCAGAAAGCGAAAGACGGCCGAACTATTGTGCTCCCGTTCCAGTTTGCCACTGAAATTCGAGCTGCTTTAAGCACAGAAGTGAAGAACCAGCGCGTGAAAAATACTCATCGACCTCGTGACCACTTAATGAAAGGTTTGCGTCCTCCAATAGAGGAAGAAGAGCGAGACGCTCCGACACCAACGCATTTTCCTACAAAGACTCGTGTCGTTTCAAGTGATGCAGACTTGTGTCTCGACGTTCATGTATCCCCATCGGAAACACATCAACTCTACTTGAATATTCACGAAGACCCACGAGAAGTGGTGGAATGTTTCGCTCGACGCTTTTCACTCACTACCACACAGCGACACTTCCTCATGCAACTCGTGGAGGCTCGACTGGAACAGCTTATCAGCCCTCTGGTGTAATTGAGCTGTCGTCTCGGAAGATGATGCCGACAACTACGTACTTCTCGAGCAATTCATGCGATGGTGCTCCTACTACCTACATCTCGGCTGAGGTGAATGAAACCTGTACAGTTCAGTCTATTACGACGCAGCTCCGTGCTGGAAGCGGGTGGAGTGCCTTGTACTTAGCGGATGCCTGTTGTATCCCTATGTGGGCCAGTAATCTGCAGCATCTGCTCAATTTGTACCAACGCTCGAGATCATCAGCTTTGCCGTTGTCTCCGCCACCGCGACCTCAAGTCTAGGAACGTACTCCTGAATGAAGACCATAGCGACGAAACTCACGGACTTCGGGCAGCACGCTAATCGAACAATGACGGCCGGCATCGGGGCATTGCTGTGGATGGCACCGGAAATCATGTCGGGCGAACGGTACGACGAGAAAGCAGAAGTCTTCTCGTTTGGTGTGCTGCTAGCTGAACTACCGGTAGACACACACGAATTGCCATACGCCGATGCACGGGAAGTGAAGGCCCAGACCGACATTGAAACCCAACGATCGCCCCACCGCTGCCGAGGCACTTTACAAGCTGCAGTGTGCTTTGAAAAAGCTATGAAGGAAACTAGTAGTGCTTGTATTATGAAGTAGAGCGATCACCTTTTCATAGATCTTGTTTTGCTGTAGTGCACAGCAAAAGGAGCATTCAGCTACTGTACTGGTAAGCCTGAGCGTCGCAGCCGCGCTGTACGGGAGTACTGCAGCAAAACTTGCAGCGACAGCAATGGGATAGTCACGCCATACAGCAAGGTCGGGCATCGAGTCCGACTCGGAGGTGTTCCGATATCCCGCTTGAAGACACATTAACGGCTTTCGCACGACCAGTTCCTGCACTCCCCCACCACAGCGAGACGCCTAGAACAACTCTCTCACCTCGAGCTCCAGCTTGGACGGCGTCTTTCCGGTGTCCGGGGAGCAAATGGTGAGTCGTCGACTGGACTTGTCGGCCGTCAGGTCCATCGTCTCCACGACCGTCGCGTCCACGGCCAGGAGCGGCGCGTCCAGTTCGTGGCCGTCGCTCTGCAGCAGCCGCTCGATGTCCTCGTTCGCGTAGAGCGCGAAGAGGTTGACGGACTTGATGCGGCACTTGAAGCGGAGGTCTGCACAGCACATGCACATTGCGCGTCAGACGAGCGGGTCATCGGTTCGTCTGCTTTCTTGCCATTCACGGCATCGCCGGGCCAGCCGCCGGAGGTACCTTGGCAGTCTCGTCCGAGCGTCACGTCCAGCGGAACGGGGCCGCTTCCGCGCGGCTTGATCTGGCCGAGGTGGAGCAGCATAGAGTGCAGGATTTCGCCGCAAAACAAAGAGAAGCAACGACATCGGTGAGAGGACGGACGTCGACCTGGTTCTGGCCTCCACTTTGACTCACCAGCAGCTCCGGCGCCGCGAAGAGCTCGTGCACTGCGAAGAACGAGTCGGCGCCGCTGAGCGTGCGACTGCAGCCGCGCATGACGCGGTCGGCCACCAGCAGCGCGCGCTCGGGGCCGTCCACGTGCGCGCCCACGATGCGCTTGACGGCCGCCACGAAGGCTTCGGTGCGGTGGTCCCCCACGAAGCGCACGCCGTTGAGTCGGATCTCCTCGCGCGTGGCGTCGCGAAAAGCCTGCGCCGTGTCCACGTCGCACTGCACGGGCAGCGGGATGGCGCAGAGCGGCTCGGCAAACGTCGCCACCGCCTCCGCGTAGTCGGCGGCTCGCGGGTGTCGCCCCAATGCGCGACGCACCGCGCGGACGAGCTCCGCGTCCGGCATCCAAAGGGCGGATCTTATCTGACGTAGTAGTACATGTATTCCTGTCGGAACAGAGACACGGGGCGCATTGCTGCTGGAAGCTGAGGTCCCACGCACGGCATTCCGGCTACAAGGGTGTGTGATGCAGTTTGTTGTTCTCTTCTTCCATCTCTAACCTTGGCAAAGGGGTCTCTATGCTCTCTCTACTGCTACTTGGACGGACACAAGCGCCTGAGCACGATCATGTAGTCTTGACTTGTTGGGTTCATTAAATACCTCTCCGCGGGCTTAACGCGCCGCAGCTTGTGGTCGGTGGTCTGTCGCGCGCGGCGCGGGCGGCCTCATAGGAGACCGGCCGCTCGGTTCCTCACACGCCACGACGAGTTGAACCGGGTCGCTACGCTGACGTTTGGGCTGTCACTGCTACTGCCTTGATCCGCCGCTCACTTGATGACGGCGAAGCGCTCGCTCTGCGCCAGCAACAGCAAGTCCGTCGGGTCCTTCTGCTCCGTCACGTCGTAAATATTCACATAGTAGCCCTCGGCAATGGGCATGCCCCAGTACACGCGGCGCCAGCGGTGCGCGCCGTCGTTGGCCACGCGGTGCGCGATGGTGGTCGGCACGGTCCACGCCACGTTGCACACGTCGATCCGCACGCACTGCACGCTCGGGTCCAGCGCTTCCCACAGCACGTCCGCGGCTTGGCCGCGCACCCAGCCGGCGAACCGCGGGCCGTCGGGCGATGTGATGCGGAGTCGCTGGTTGAGAGTCCCTCCGGCCGCGGCGGCCGCCGCCGCCTCTCGGAGCTGCTCTCCGCCCGTGGAGAGATTGGAGGGCATTGTGGACGAGGAGCCCGTGGGCGTGTCGTTGCTGCCGTACCCGTGGGCGATGCCTGCTCCGCCGCTGCTGCTGCCGTGGTGGTAGTTCTCGCTGACCGTGCGTCGTCGCGAGCGGCCGCGGCTGTGCCGCCGCCGGCCGCTCACCCAGAGCGCGGGCATGGCGTGGATCTGGTGGGACGGCGCCGGGATGGTGGCGGCCGTCACGTCGAAGCCGTCGTCGCTCTCGCCCGAGTGGTCCACGGCGTCCTTGTCCCAGTTGCTCGACTGCGCGCGGCACCGCGCCGACTTGGCGCGCCGCGGCTGCTGCGGCCCATGTGGGTGGCTGCCTGGTTGTTGTTGCCTGCTGCGGCCAGCGTCGTGTCGAGGGCGGCCGGCACTTTCCGGGGCGAGGCTGCGTTCCAGCACTTGAGGGTCATGGACGCGCGGCGAACTCCGCTGCTGCTGCCTGAGGGCGGGGGAGGGCGTGGGGTCGCGCTTCCGCCGTCTACTCCTATTGTCCGTCCGGCCGGCGCGAGAATGGGGATTCGATTTTGCCAGCGCCGGGAGGGACAGTGGTGGCGCCATTGCGCAGGGGAAGGTGAAGCAGGAGGGAAGTCCCGGCTGTGCACCGGTCGCCACAGTGCGCAGTTTTACCGTCTAATTGCTGGGGTTTTAGCGCCAGCGGAGTGCTCGCGCCATACAAACGGCAAGGCTGCACACACAGCCGGGACACTCCCGTCGCAAAGGATAGGGCGGCCACGCCAGACTTGGACGGTAAAACTGCGCAAACGCCGATCTAATTCGCTGCAGATGCCGTTCGGGCGCGGTTTGAAGTGGCCAAATCGTCGTGATAGTTGCGCGCCTTCTCCTTCATGCTCGAGGACGGTCGCCGCCGCCACGCCAGGCGCGGATCATCTGCAAACTACAGTGCGTGCGCCGCCGGCTACATGTTCATGTATCGACCGGCACGGCCCGCGATTTGCATGGCCACATTGGCGAGATCGGCTGCCTCGTCTTCCGGCATGCGGACACTTGAAACTACAATGTCATGTACAATGTCATGTACTGTACATACACACTATGCTCCGGTATGTACAGTAACCAGTATGGGCAGTTTGCGGCGCTGTAAACGAATTCGTGTGATATCCCCCGGCACAACGGGTCAGATAAAGCGCGGCAACCAAGTTCCCTAATGGCGTGTACCAATGCTGATCGCCGATCAGACTAGCTGCGCGAATACGCGTTGTTCCATTTGAGCTTCTAGGGCCAAACCACCGGTATCCACTAAGCGAGGGAGCCCATGTATCCAATACCAATAGCTGAGCTGCAATGGATCGAGGTGCAAATCTTCGGGTAAAAGGCAATTGCGAGGGCAAGTTATGACAACACGCCGAAGCCACCCTGGCCGTGTTGTGCTTCGGACATGCTGACGGATATTTACAGCAATATCCGACATGGGATAACTTCGGCAACATCACCTAGTCTCCACCCCAAGCGATTGGGCCGACGTGCGCCAGCTCTTCTGTCGCGCAGCGACCTCATGGCCACTACATCTGCTGGGTCTTCCTGCCCGCGAACAGCCGCCACCAACACCTTTGCTTGATCTTTGCCTCCGTGTTCGCCGTTGCCGGAGCGTTTCCTCTCGCTGACGCATTTCGAGCACGACAAGGCTCCCCACCACCGCCACACGGTGTTTCTCGTGGCAACGACGCGAGGCTGGCAGTGTTGCCGGCGTGCGTAACGGCAGTTAGATAAATAACTAGAAGTAACATTAGTAAATACATGTACATGTCGTAGATTGGCTTCACGCCTGGAATGTGGGTCGTCAGTCGTCTATGCAATGCTTTTTCGCGCCACGTAAAGTATACATGCACCGACCGGCCTGGAATGAGTTTGTGTAGATCAGTTGGTGTCCGGGCTTGGTGCATGGCAATGGAGTTCATGGATACCGCCGCAATATCGATAAGTGGGCAATCGATTTTCTACGACACCTTCACCGTTGCAGAGCGCTTGGCTGCTGCCATCGAAGACTGCGGTACTGCATGGGATACAGGGCTCAACCATCCGCTGCCTCCGCTCAACGCAAATGGTTCCACGTGGGCTCGCTGATTGCAGAGCTCAATATAATAGCTGTGCGTCAGTGCTGCAACTGGAGGCGTGTCGCTATTAACACGATGCGCCCAGCGCGCAAATATTCACGGAGCGTGCTAATCCTTGCCGAGCTCTGCCCGAGCCGCACACCGTACTGTGTACATGTACTGCGGCTCCAGTCCAGCGTGCCTTGGCGTGCTCCGACACTGTTGCCTGTCACATACGCCGGTGGCGGCAATCCGCGCACGCCCATTGGCTGATTCAAAATGTGATGGATGCCGCGCCTATCTCTGCCGCGCAAACTATACCGATTCAAATTTCGGCCATAATTTAGCTGCTCCGTGTGGACCACACCGCCTGAACTTGCCAGCCCGAATAATTTCCCCTTGCCAGCATACAATCAACTGCTGCAGGTTACGTTCCCGAGCCCTACTTCCGAGCCCATCCCTCCCACCACGATCTGCAGTGCCGATTTGCGGAATATCATCTTTAACAGTCCCCCTCCTTCCCTGATATCGCCTTGCGTGATCTCACTCCTTTGACTCATCTCCGCCAGCAGCTTGTTATCAGACATATCCGCCGCTTGGTCCCTCCCGCGCTGCCACTCTTCCTTTCGCCTCATAGCCCGCACTCATGGTTTCCCCGCGTGAGGCCTCGGAGACGGACGCGCTGCTGGCGCCTCCCCGCCGTGCGCGTGTCCGTCGCCTCCGACGACGACGAGAGCGACACGCTGAGCTCCGGCCTGGACGTGGCCGTCGAGGACGCGACGCGCCGCTTCCCCGCGCTCGCCCGCACCGCCTCCGCGCTGCGCTCCCCGTCGTCGATCCTGCGCTCGCCCATGACGCGCTTCGTGCTAGACGGCGCGCGCACCCCCAGCTGGAGGGTCAACAGCCGCAACGCCGCGCCGCAGCTCTCGCAGTTCGGCGCCCTGGACCGCGTCGATCCGTACGTGCAGACGTACGGCGTGCAGCGCACCCACTCGTTCCCGAGCGACTTGTACTCGGCCGCGCGGTTCTCGCGCTTCGAGATCGAGGAAGCGCTGAGGCAGCGCAACGGCACGACGCTGCTGGACTGGCTCAAGGGCAAGGGGCGCAACCCGTTCTCGTCCGCCTCGCGCAAACAGGAGAAGAAGGAGAAGGACAAGGAGAAGCGCGCCAAGGCGCAGCACCGGGAGTCCTACAACTACGACTTCTTCGAGAGCCGAGTCAACATGCAGCACGACCAGGAGCAGACGGAGAGCGCCATCCGCTCGCTGAGCATTGCGCGCTGGGTCATGACCTTCGGCGTGGGGCTGGGCACGGCGCTCGTCGCCTGCTTCGTCGAGTTCTGGACGTCGCTGCTGTCCACGTTCCGTACGACGACCATGGCGTCGCTTGTGGCAGACGAGGTGGGTGGATCCCGAGCGTTCGGCACCGGGTTCCTCGTCTACGCCCTCGTGAGCGTGGGCTTCGTGGCCGTTGCGAGTTACTGTGTTGCTATCCTCTGTCCCGTGGCTGGAGGCTCCGGCATCTCGGAGATCAAGGCGACGCTGAACGGAATCAAGATTCACCGCGTGGTGCGCCTCAAAACGCTCTTCTGCAAGGCGTTCGGCATTCTCTTCAGTGTAGCTGGAGGACTCCCTGTCGGAAAGGAAGGACCGATGATCCACAGTGGCGCGGTCATTGGCGCCGGGCTGTCGCAGGGCAAGTCCTCGAGCTTCGGAGTCGACACGAGCTGGACCAAATTCAAGGGGTTCCGCAACGACAAGGAGAAGCGCGACTTCATCTCGTGCGGTGCTGCGGCCGGTGTAGCCGCTGCCTTTGGCGCCCCAATTGGTGGTGTCCTCTTCGCGTTGGAGGAAGGAGCTTCGTTCTGGCACCAGAATCTCACGTGGCGGACGTTCTTCTGCGCTATGGTGTCTGCTTTCGTGCTCAACTACTTCATGTCCTTCATGGAGGCCAGCGAGTCCAACAATCCGCCTGGTGTGGGCCATGTCTTCATCGGCGGGACCATGGGGACGCAGACCGGGACCTTTACTTTTGGACAGTTTGACGGCAGCAAGGCCTATGAGGTGCTGGATGTGCCTGTGTTTATCGTGATGGGCATGGTAGGCGGCCTCTTTGGTGCCGGATTTAACAGCGCCAACACGGTTCTGACCAAGTTTCGCAAGCGCTACGTGACCCACCGCCTTCTGCGTTTTGGAGAGGCGCTGCTCATTGCGCTCAGCATGGCTACGGCGTCGTTCTGGCTGTCCTATCACTTTGGTTCTTGCCGAGATCTAGCGGGCGACTACAGCGACTCGCTCTCTCGATTCTACTGTCCGGAAGGTCAGTACAATGACTTGGCGTCACTTTTCACCGTGAACTACGCTACGAGTATGAAGCAGTTGCTTCACTTCACTGCCGATGGCAGCTTTACGCCATTTTCGCTGTGTATGTTCTTCGTTGTCTTCTACGTCTTCGCGTGCTGGACGTACGGCATTGCTGTCCCGTCAGGTCTTTTCGTGCCGAGTTTGCTCGCTGGCGCTGCTTACGGCCGCATCTGTGTCATGATCGTGCACTACTTCGGCTTCCTGTGGGTGCTCCGGATGGCATGTTCGCGCTTATCGGTTCTGCCTCTATGCTTGGTGGCATGGCTCGTATGACTATTTCGCTGACGGTGATCATTCTCGAGTGCACGGGCGTGATCGAATGGGGTCTTCCCATTATGGTGTCGCTGATGGCAGCACGCTGGGTTGGAAACAGCTTCAACGAGGGTCTGTACGACATTCACATCCACCTGAATCACCTGCCGTTCCTCGAGTTTGATCCGCCTTATTACGCTCGTTTCCTGCGTGCGCTCAACATCATGAGTTCGCCCCCGAGATGCATCCCGCAGATCGC
This sequence comes from Phytophthora syringae, assembly GCA_012656105.1. Classification (NCBI taxonomy): domain Eukaryota; phylum Oomycota; class Peronosporomycetes; order Peronosporales; family Peronosporaceae; genus Phytophthora; species Phytophthora syringae. Next base: position 392,793 of record JAAKBD010000191.1, on the reverse strand, counting down.
TAAGGTTGGTCAGATCTACGACGTCCTCAAGAACACCAACCACAGCGGGTTCCCAGTTATCATTCCCCGCAAACAGGATGGCCAGCGATCGAATTTGGGTGCAAAACGTGGCTCTCCTCGCTTCGCCGGCATTATCTACCGCCACCACCTGGCTGTACTCCTTCAGCGTAAGGACTTCTTCATCGAGCAGCCCGAGCCATTTGTGCGCACTCCTGCGAGCGACACGACGTTGCTGTACAATGATCAGTACGCGTTGTCGTACCGGGACATGGAAGGCAGCTATCCGCGATATCCGTCCGTCAGCGACATTCAGCTGGATGACGAGGAGCGGGACTTGTGGATGGACTTGACGCCATACATGAATCCAACGCCGCACACCGTGCAAGAGAACACCCCGTGCCGCGTGCTTTCCGTCTGTTCCGCTCATTGGGACTGCGTCACCTCGTAGTGCTGAACCGGCGTAATGAAGTCCGTGGCGTGATCACACGAAAGGATCTGACGCCTCCACACCTCAAATTCTGCCTCGAGTCTCTAAGCGAGACCGAAAAGCAGCGCATCCAGGGTTACTTCCACCGAGATCGCTCTGGATCCGAGCGCTTTGAAGACGTCGAGAAGAAGCTGATCAACATCAACGACAACTCCTAAAGCCGTGGCCGGCGGTAGCAGCCCAGTCGGGCGCTGCTATCGGCGGTTCATCATACATGAACCCCTGCTCTTCCCTTCGACCAGATTGGCGTCAAGCTGCCCAGTCCAGTCCAGCGGGGCAAGTTCACCGAGGACCCCAAGACCACAGACCACCCCCAATTCCGCTCGGCAATGACCATGTGACTTGTGCATAATCCGCTGTTCATGCGTGCCTTTGCCTAAAAATATTCGAGTTCTGACGCTGACATGTTCCTAGTTTTTGCATGCCCTTTTTGATTTTTTCCTGCAGTGTCCTCATCCTGTGAAGTATGGCGAGTCGCAACAGTGGTGGACCCCCGCCGCTAGGTCTAGGACATGGTCGGTACCAGCCGTCACCTAGAAGACAAGTTGCTGTACGCCTGCCGAGCAGTGCTCCAGCTTCAAACAGCGGCCCCACCGGGCAACGCCGAAGTATTACTGATGATTCAGGTTTAGTTTACCCGACTGCTGCGATGCTGGAAGCGGCGGTGGCGCCTGGGGCCCCCAACCCGAAGATTGCAGAAATCCAGTCGCGAGTGGAGGAGTTGGTGCGGCGCTACGAAGAATCCGTAGCTGCTGCGGAGCTCGAGGAGCTTAAAGACGAAGAAGAAGATGATCTGGAAGACAATGTGCCAAGAGCTCCGGCGAGATGGCGACTAGGAGATGTTCTGCTCTCTACTCATCGCGCGTTGGCTCGTACAAGTACACACACCGAGCGTACGATCATTGCAGAATTTGGAGACGACCCGGAGGTGAGTGCGGCCATTGGAAGTGGAGCCCAGAGAATGGGACTCGTGTTTTCAGAGGCGGCCGATCAGGCTGTCCGGCGGCATCAGAGACTCGCTCAGATCCAGCAGTCATTGCACTCTGTAGGTTTGAATGGGAATTCACTTGAAGACGATGAAGACGCTGACGATGAAGAAGACGTTGATAAAATCCCGTTGCACGTCATTCGAGAGCGGCAGCTGCGGAGTACCATTGACGCCTTGCACCGTGAACACGATACAACGTTAGCGCAGTTGCAGGATGTTTTGCAAGTGCAACGAGATGCTTGTGTGGCTTCCGAGCAGCAAAGTATGGAGCTCTCGAAGGCCCAACGAGCATTGCGCACCCAGGCTGAAGAACTGCGTCTTCTGCACGAAAGTAACGAGAAAGCTGCAGAGACCGCGAATGCTTTAACCACCTCATGGCGTGACAAGTTCCAAGCGTGTGCCAAGGCAGCGACAGCAGCGGAGACACGAGCTCAAGAACTTGAGGCCAAGGTGCGGGCGCAAAGTGAAGAAATCGTAAAGCACACGTTTGTACTTCATGCCAAGATACAAGAAATGGAGCACTTCAAAGAGAGTGAAGCTGCACGCACTCGAGCTGAAGCTGCAGCGCATGCTGCCGCACTAACTGAAGCTGAGGCTGAGACTAGAAGAGCGAAAGCGAAGGCTCATGAGGAGAAGCGGAAGACCAAGGCGAACGCAAGTGGCAACAGCAAGGACATGCAGGAGATGGAAGCCAAAGTGCGTGAACTGGAGGGTTCGTTGCTGGCTGCTGAGAACTGCAAACGAGAATTGGAATCGGAGAACGGTGAGCTCTCACAGCGTCTCCGTGAGTTGCAAGCTCGGTTCGGGGAGCTACGGCGAGTTAAAGCCCCCTACAAGAAGACGGCATGCAAGAGCCGAGTACAGCTACATCGGGGTTTGCACTGAGGTTACGAGAAAATGCTCCTCGTGGGAACTCTCGTAAGCGGCAAAGAGGGGGTGTCGTGATCAAGCTTAGCTCAAAGCCTGCTCCTGCTGCTACGATCGTCGCGAAGATCGAGGATGTTGACCTGTCGAGCAGTGAAAGCGAAGCAGGCGACAGTGACAACGACGCAGAAGTGGACGAGGTGGAGAGGGACGAGCGAGAGCTGAACCGCGCGTTGCAGGAGGTGGTGGCCATGGTGTTTCCTGTCCTCTCCTCAGTTGCGAGTGAATCTGCACTAGAAGAAAGTATCGCCCAGTACGAAGACCCAGCTCGATCACCGCTACGGGGTATTCAACCGAGTTCTATCGACGTTGCTGTTGTCACCACTGATGGGAATATGGTTCCTCGCTCGGAACTGGACACGCTACGAGAATTGTACGACCATGAGGTCGACGCTCTGAAGCAGCAGTACGTGGACGGACTACAAGAGTACAAGACGTTAGTGATCGAGCAATACGGACGCCGGCAGGCTATCGAGCGCGAGCGTCACCACTTGGAGATTGAGGGGCTGCTGCGGTTGATCCAGACGAAGTTTCACGCGGAGCTTTCGCGTCGCAGCCAGCGCCTGAAAAGTGCCAAGGAGTCGCTGAAAGTGCTGTACAATGCATTGCGTCACCACACCGGTCCCTCTCAGGGTGAGACCCAAAAGAAAACCCTACCCAGCCATTCAGCTCGGCAACACCGCTCAAGACACTGCTCCGTGCAGCCATCTTGGCAATGTCGACATCCGCCAAGCGCAACGGACGTGGCAGGATGCAGATCGAGGCGATTCACGAGCAGTTGACGAAGATCGGTCCAGCCCCGATACCCGCACAAGAGCTGTAGCTGCTGCCATGACCATCCACACCGCTTTACACGAAGACAAACCGCAAGACTCGAAGAAATGTCTCGATGCGAGCTGCCAAACCGACGTCGTTCCAGTGTTCAGAGGACGAAGAGCGGACGATCTTCCAACTGAGCAACACGTAGCGCCAGAGAGTTTAGACGGCTACGTCCTGCCCGGTTCGCCGTGCTTGCCACGGCTCAAGTCGTCGGAGCTGGATGTCACGCTGCATCTGCTGGTTGGGATCCCGTTGTCCGCGGCGCTAGTAGCGGAGCTGCGTCGCCTGCTGCCCAGTCTCCCGCCTGGCAACTACTACATGGCCACTGCGCTGCGTCTCGCGCTCTTCCACGAACTCGTGAGGTTCTACGCGGCCGTGGAGTTCCAGTCCGAGCGCCAAAAGCTGCGGCCGAGCCCTCGGCCTGTACCAGTGAAGGACAGCGAAGACCAAGTGCAGAGCGCCGCGTTCGTCGTCGGCAGTCCTCGAGACACGCCGTTTCTACGTCGCAAGGCGCTCGAGGCCGTCGAGGGCAAGTCGCGGCAACGGAATCGCCGCCAGCTCTTCACAGCAGGAGGTGTAGCCATCTTGCAGACACGCACTTCAACTTGCCCACCGAACTCGCGCTAGGTAGTACTATTAGTACTACGTTGTACATGTAGTACTACTACTACGTTTGAAATTGCAATAAGTATTGCTCCGATCATTGCAATCTTCTCACTGATCACCATCTCCATCGTCATGGACCGATGGCTGTACAAGAGACCGGCTAAGAAGAGTCGCGGCCAGGACGTCGGCCTACTCGCGGACCGGTTCATCACCGCAGGGGGGCGGCGTCGCATCGACTGCAGGCTACGGGGACGCGGGGATTGCCCGTATAGTCGGGCTAAATACCAGAACCTACCGGCGCTACAAGGTTCGGTTCCTACGAGAGCTGAAATTGATTGATCAGACCCCCGATGAGACCACGGGTGGGGCGTATCGGTATCTTGGAACGCCTCATGTACCATTTAGGCACTGCACAGAGGACCGTTGTGCAATGGCCTACGACTGGACTCATGCACTGGTAGCCAAGAAGATGGTAGAGCTGATTCAAAGGGGGTTAGAGTTACGCTGATAGCGGACCCGAGGATAGCGTACACGAAGTACGTTATCGTCGTTCTCAACTTTCTGATCGTCAACGGAGCCGAGATCTACTTTCCTGCACAGCGGTACCTGCAAGTCCACAGCAAGTTATGTAGGTTTCTTTTCGTGCTTTGCTATGTGCTCGTGCTCATTCTGATGTAAATGTATAGTTTGCATTGACGACAGATTGGTCATCGATGGATCATTTAACATTTCTGGCCGCGGGCTGGAAAAGGCTTGGCGTGTTGAGTAATAGCGTCGAGTCAATGACGACGGCAACGCGAACGTATGCGGAAGCGCGGCGAGTTGTGAGCCAGATGATGAAATTCGCAGTAAGGGGTCCACAACAGGTGTTGGTGCCTGACCCACAACATGCAACACGAAATGGCTACTTCTACCCTTCCAGTCTCGACAGAGGAGGTGTAGATCTGACAGATCTGCTGCCAGATCTGTCAGATTCTGATCTGTCCGATTCCGATGACGATGAACCAGAACCCGATATGCCGCTGACTCAAGATGAACCTGATCTAAATCTGACTGCTCTGATAACGGACTTTATTAGTTCGTCTTCGCCCGGCCCCAGCCCCGGAACCAACCCGAGTCAGTATCAGCGCCATCCCTCGTCTAGGGAGGATTTGTATGCAACGAAGCCCAGCAAAATTCTCCAGGCCGAACGGCGGTCCGAAGACCGACGTTCGGAGAAGCCCAGCTCCAATCAGCGCCACAGAGCAGGGGAGGACGAGGGCGCCACGGCGGCCAATCAGCGCCATGGCCGCCTTCCTGACCGACATCTCGGGTTTTTCTGGACGACGAAGCGGAGGACACTAGCGCTACTGCTGCATGCGCCAGTTACACGATGACACGGTTATGTTCGTATCCTGTCACCCAGAACCCGTTCTTCACGCGGTTGCAACCCCAGCAGCCACAGCAACAGCCACAGACGCCACCTGAGGACAACCACTTGATGGTCCAGGGCGCCAGCCAATTGAGCAACGCCAAGAGCATAGCGGAATACGAACAGGAGCTGCAGTCGCTGCGGAGAAGGCTGTACCAGGCTCACGAGGACGCATACGAGGACAAGGCGTGACTTGAAAGCGAAATCCGTTACCTACGGTCATTAGCTCCGCCTCAATAGGATACCGGTAACGGTAACGTATTCTTCACATTATTGATAGTTTTTATAAAATGAAATGAAAGTGGATTACGTTATTACGTTATTACACTTTTGTGGATTTTGTGGATTTTTGGCGTGTTACCCATTTTCATGTGTCACACGCCAAAACATCCACAAAGAGTGTGCCTTATTGGGACCAGTTCCCAGTATCAGCCTGCAGTGCTCGACGAGCTCCCTGGCAGTACCAGTATGTACGCCAACAACGTGAGCAACTTGGACCAGATCCTGTCGTCGCTGCAGTGCTACCCAGTAGGACCTGTCCGCTCCATATTCCTGTCCGTTTACCACCCGTGTAGCTCACTCCTTTTCGAATGTCCTTCTAGCAAAGTTCTCGCGTGCGTGGGGACGTGTACAACCTCCTGGGGCAAATCCCGTCGTTGCAGCCTAATTGCGGCACTTTTGGTGCGTCCACTGCCACTTTTAGAGCTCCTAGGGGGTGCTGACGGGTGTTTGTGGCGATGAACAGCGCACAACGACGGAACGACCAGTACGCTGCTCAACCTGGAAGGAACGATCCCCATTTTCTACAGGAGCAACCAGTACAACATCCCAGTGGAGTTTTGGGTCGTGGAGACGTACCCATTAGCACCTCCCGTGTGCTTTGTACGCCCTACTGCCGGTAGGAAGAGAGAGAACCTGCTTTTAGACTTCCGTGTTGCTAATGACGGGTTGTGGTGGACGCAGACATGATGGTGAAGCCTGGCCATCCGCACGTGACGAGTGACGGATACGTCAAGATCCCGTACACTTCCGATTGGCGCTCGGACTACACGCTGCTGGAGCTGGTGGCGCACATGTGCTCCATCTTTGGCAACATGCCGCCGGTTTTCCGTCGGCCGGCGAACGCTCGGCCAGCCCCGTACCAAAACGGAAATGCTGCAGCAAGTGGCAGCGGGACGGGTGGATACTTCCAGCAGGGCTCGTATGCGCACTCGCATCCACCGCAGCCGTCGCCGTACTATTCGTCGCAGTTTCAGGCTCATGCTAGAGGACAGGAATTGGCGGCGTCTGGAGGACCTCGTGACGGCGAGTCGCTGTTTGGAAGCAGCCAACACTCGGTCGGAGGAGCGTCGTCGTTGTCTTCCTCAGGCGTGTATGCGGCTGGACGAGCATCAGAAGCGAGACCCGAAGACCGTGCTGCAGCACTGAAGGCCGAGGTCACTGGCAAACTCCAGATGCAGCTAGAAAAGAGCTTCAAGCGCGTGCGCGACGATATCGACCTGCAATTTGAGCATGAAGTGCAGCTTACGCAGTCACGGGAGAATGTGGAGCGCGGACTGCAGTCGCTACGTTTCCTGCGCGACGATATCACACGTGCACGAGGTGTTGTGGACGAACAGGATAAAGAGGTCTCGACATGGCTCGGAGTGAACGAGGGCAACGATACAGTGGACCCAGACACGATTTTGATCGAAGGAGACGCTCTCTCAAAACAGTACGTTGTTGTTTTATGGACTTTGAAAGTGGCGAGGAGGGAGGAATTAACCATTGTTGTTTTGGGTTGGACAGAATGATTAAGACGCTTGCGGAACATTATTCCATTGATGACGCGCTCTACTACATGGATCGTGCTTTAAGCAACGACGCAATTGAGCTCTCGGTTTTTCTGAAGGAGGTTCGGAAACTCGCGCGGAAGCAGTTCATGTGCACGGCGCTCGTGAAAAAATACACGCCAAACAGCAAGAGCTCGCGGCGTCCTCGTACCATAGTTGTCCACGAAGCTAGACCGGATACGTAGTCGTAAGAACACATCAACATCAAGAATTGCGAACTCAACCACCAGTGCGGCCGCTTGATGTTCATAATGTTAGTATGTCCGCTCAGATTGGTGCTTCAATTCGGGTGCTCTTAACTCAAGTTGAAGCTGACCATCACTCTTCGTTTTGCTTCAACTGAGACAGGCTGTCAACCTCCAGACAAGCCCGCACTACTCAATTTACCGCAGCGAGCACAGTTGAGAACGTCCCTCATGCAGACTCCTGAGCGCGGCGTCCCCAAGACGCTGCGCCAGCAGGGCGGAGGTCGAGCGGCTGCGCCGGGACAATTTCAACAAGGCGCTGCGCATCAATTTCCTGGAGGAGCAGCTGCTGGGGCGAGAAATGGCACGGACTTCCGCAGCGAGGAACTGGAGCGCGAGCAGGAGGTGCATCGCGCCAAGGAAGCCAACGACATGCTCAAAGCCCAGCTGCACGAAGCGGCCGCTAGAGCACGCGAAGAAGCCCGGAAAGACACTGGCGCACAGCAGCACGAGTTTGCGGACACCAGGGCGAGCGGCCAGAACCTGCAGGTCGAGATGGCGGAAATGGAGCACTGGAAGGAGGTGAGCAAGCAGCGTGAAGAGCAGCTGACGGCGCTGAAGCAGCAGGTAAAGATGATAACGCAGGAGAAGCAGACGCAGGCCGCACGCTATCGGGCCAAGTTCAAGCGGATGGAGGAGCAGCTGCATCGCGAGGCCAAGACGGAGCGGCTATGGCTTAAGAACGTGAAGATGCGAGCAGTCTGTGAAGAACTGGTCAAGTCGCTGGAGGAATCGCAGCGTGAATACCACGCTATGAAGGAAAGCAACCGCTTGCTCGTGGAAGAAGCTCAGGAACGGCGACGGTCTGCTAATCACACTCGCAAGAAGCACACACAAGCGACACGAGATGGCAAGGTCAGCAGGATAACAGTGACGCTCCAAACTGGTGCTTGTACTCAATGAACCAACCCAAGTGACGCCGTGGCCGGTTTGATTCATGATGGTAATGGTGGCCTATGGACATTTTAAAGCTGAAGTTTTACCAACGAAGATGTCGGTGGCGCCTTCACCGCTTCTAACTCTGCTTTTACGTGCAGGTTCGTCGGGTATTTTCCCTTCCAGTTCATCATACATTTCCCAAAATTCCGAAGGCATGCTTTCAGTTCGGCCGGCCTTCCAGTCACCTGTTTTCAGCCAACCTCCTTTCCGGGAGCAATTATCTCGGAGTCCTAGCACAACTTCGCAGGTTTCCGGGTCGTCCATTTTCAAGCAAGCGCCAAGATGCACACGACAGACATTTCCGAGACCAATGAGCTCAATGGGTAGTACCGACACTTTGCAGCCATCCAACAACAAGGTCCGAAGCTTCGAGAGCTCTGCAAAACCGGAGGGTATCGGTGAAACAATTGGGTTTGCACCCAGGTCCAGGATTTCCAGAGCCAAACAACGTGTGAGTTGTGAAGGAACCTCCGTGAGCTGGTTACGACGAAGATTGAGATGTGCGAGAGCTGTCATATGAGCCACCTCGGTGGGTATCACCGCGATCTTATTACTATTGGCGTCAAGTTTTACAAGATGAACGAGATTCTTCATACTCGGTAGTGATTCAAGCTCGTTTTGTTGCACCTGCAGCACCTCGAGATTGCACAAAGCGTCTAGAGCTGGCAGTGAATGAAGATGGTTCACTTGAAGCAGCAATCGCCGCAAGTTCTTCCATCGATGTAGTTCAGTTGGTAGCTTTGTGAGTTGGTTGTTGCTCACATTGAGTTCCACTAACTCTGCCAGGATACTCACAGGATTTTCCAGCTCCGTTAATGAATTGTTGTACACGTTGAGAACCCGTAAACTCTTGCACTGACCAATACTTTCCGGAAGTTTCGCAATGTGGTTCCGGTTTGCGAGTAGTACTTCGAGTGACTCCATGTTGCCGAGAGCTTCTGGCAGGGCAATTAATTGGTTACTAGCGACCTCCAGAACGCGAAGCTTGGACAATTTGGTTAGGGCATCTGGAAGCGCAACAATTTTATTCTTTGACAGAACGAGCACCTGCAATGCCACAAGAACATCGATTTCCTTGGGTATTTCGGTGATGTCGTTGCATCTCAAATTGAGCTCCGTAAGATGAGGCATCGAGAAGACGATTTCGGGGACATTGATCAGGCTGAGAAGGCCATGTTTAGTCAAAGTGCCTGATGGCACACCCGAACCTTCACGATCCACGGTGGACGTGAGCTCCACTCGACCAGTGCGTGACATTTCCAGTACCAAAGTTTGTACTTTTGGACGGACTCCGTATCAAGGCGAACAGTGTGCCGCATTGTCAACTTGCGCTTGGACATTCCGCCGTTAGGAAGTGACTCGTTACCTGCTTTAGCGGTAGGAACCAAACTTGTGGTTGCAAACCTGCTCGCTTTGGAGTCACCCTTGCCAATGGAAACAGCTCCACCCATCGCCGCCGCCTACGCGAGCCGCCGCTTGCACTGCTGGTCGGTTAATTTACCCCTTGAACTGAGAGAAGTTGGACGACGTCAGGTTTGTCCTGAGGAGAGAAGTAGACACTGCTATTTATATGGCAAGGCTGTGCAGCAAAGGTTTTCAGCCTAATGTTAGCAGGTTTGATCACTTCAACTTCAACGTCTATAGCCAATCAGAGACCGCGTGGAACATGGCTACATCGCAGGCCAAGAAAGACAACCAACGCTTGTGGTTTACATTAGCCCAAAGTTCTTGTGAAGCCTCTCCGCTGTCAAATTTATCAGTAGACCATGACGAGGAAAATGAGGGCGGCAGGTCTACGCTCGTGTCGCACGATCGAACTCCGCGCGCTGGGCAGAAGCTTGTTGAGAGCAGAGCTCGTCGATGTTGTACGACTCGAACTGGCTGTCCTCGTGGTGGCGCGGAGCGTACGGAACGGGTCCATACTCTGGCGTGAAGGTGGACACTTTGCTGCTCGCATGAGCCTTCTGCTGCGTCCAGATGGCGTCCCAAAGTCGCTGGAAGCGCTCGACCTCGTTGCGTGAGAGTTCTCCGTCATGAGGATGCGGCAGCTGCGCGGCCTGCTCGGTGCCCACCCGTCCGTGCACATGACGGACTCGAGGCAGCACCTTCTCCAGCAGCCACTTGTTGTCCTGCGGCGTGTCCAACAGACGCTCCGTGACCACACACCAATGACTGAAGTCCAGCGTGAGTTTCAAGCTCGGGAACTGCTCCAGCGAGGCCAACGTAGGCCACGGCGAGTAGAATATGCGGCCCCGATGCGTCTCGTGCGCCAGAATGTCGTCGCAGCCAAATTGTCTCTCAATCTCGTGCACGCGAGTCAAAAACTCAACCTGTTCACTCGGACGCCAGTGGTCGCTCCCAGAGTGAGCGTTGATGCGAACAGGACGCTGACTGAAGCTGCAGACCTCCTCCAACTGTCTTTGAAGGCGGTTGACATGGGTCTCCACCCCTCAAACTGCTGGTGCAAGTTCTGCGGCTCGTAGTCCACCCAGCCCGAGTAAACGCCCACAACGAGCTCCAGCTCGTGCTCGGCTAGCAATGGCAGCACAGCGTCCATGCCGCCCAGAGCTTCGAGGTCTCCGAGACTCGCCTCGATACCGTCGAAGCCTTGGCGTCCGATATGCGCGAGCAATTGCGACGCATAAGACCCGGACGTCGACCCTGCAGTGCTGTCACTTGCGAGCTTCAAGGCACTGGGCGAACCCCATAGCGACCGGAAGCAGCGGAGACCGTGAGTCATCAGATTCTTTCAACTACTACTACGTAGTACTACGTAGTAGTATTTTATCTGTTCTGTATACTACTACGTAGTAATACGTAGTAGGAAAATACAGTGGGAAAAAAGCATTCAACTGTCATCCATCTGCCTGAAATCTCTGTTTACTGCGTGCGGCGAGCACACTCTTGACACATCTACTCACCTAACTACTTCTGCATATCTAGGGATCGCTGGTAGGCCGCAATTGCCTTCTCGTGGTCGCCCTTCTCGAAGAGGATCTTGCCCAGAAGGGTCGAATTCGTGGCCGACGCCTCCAGCTCCAGCGACTTTGCGATGGAGGCGACAGCAGCGTCCAGGTTTTCGTCCGCGTAGTAGGCGCGTCCAAGCAGCGAGTGCAGAGCGGGGTCGTCCGGTCGGATCTCCACCGCGCGGGTGAAAGCCTGTACAGCAGCACTGACACTGCCCTTCTCCATCATGACGTGTCCGAGACTCACCAGCACGTCCACTTCTGGCAGCGTATCACCGCCCACTTCATCCTCGCTCTCCGCTTCCACCTCGTCCACATCATCGTCATCTGCAGTGGCATTTGCAGCCTTGGACGCCTCCACTACCGCCTCTTCATCGTCATCATCGTCATCGTCCTCGTCCACAAGGTACTCGCGAGCTACACTGCCAGCGTCATCAGTGTCAGCCTCCGCGTCGGCCTCGGCATCGTGAAGGTCTCCAATATCCGTCTGCCGGCCCTCAATGTCGGACTCCGAGTCCGATCCTTCGATGTCGTCGTATGTGGATTCGACAGCAGCGATTGTGTTTAAAGCGTCCTGAAGTCGCGTCGTTCTCTGCAAAGCAGAAGTAGCTGCCGTTGAATTGGATCGTGATGCTTGTTGCTGCTGCGGCTGCTCTGGTTGGTCCTCGCCGAAGTTGGGACTATCGATGTCTACCTCTCGTGTTGGTCGGAAACTGCCCGCACTCTGCGTTCTGTTCAACAGTTGACCTGTAGAGCGATACATTGCGATGCCAGCGTTTGGGACAGGCACATTGAGCGGTGCAGACGCAGTGGAGCCTGTGCGCATCTGCATGGGGAGAGAATTCTGCCGGTCGCGGGACATGGGCATGCTCGTGATGCTGCTGCCGCTCGTGTTGCTGCTTCGAGATCCGTTGGTGAGTCGCTCCGGGTCGCTCAGCATCTCCGCTTGGACCCGCAGCTGCATCTCCGCTTGCTGCTTCTCCTCCATGAGTTGCGATACTTGTTTTTGCAGGTTCGCGACTTGTTCATTGACCGCAGCACCATTTCCACTTCTGTAGGGTCCAGCAGCAGAGTTGGACGCGCGCGCAGGAGCCGAGACGTGGCGTTCCAGCATCCCCGGCGGGGAGCGCTGCGCCTCGTCCGAGCGGCGCGCGTCACCGCCCATGGCCTGATTGACCCGCGTCTGGGGAACTGCACGTTGCGCAGCTTGCATCGTAATCTGCTGTTGTCGTGCCTGTCGATTAGCGTTGCGCAGCATGTCGTGACACACGACGCAGACGCGGTGGCGGTCGCTGAGTCCGTAGTGTGGCAGCTTCATGCGTTCACGTGCCGAGTGATCGCGACAGATGGACTGGCCGCAATTGCGGCAATGGTGGCGCTTCTTGAAGGTGCCGAACTTTTGCGCGCAAATGCTGCAGCTCGGCGCGTTCATCCAGCGCGGCGGGAGCGACACGGCGCCGCCGCGCGCAGCAGTCGACGGCCTTTGCGCAATGGATTGCGGTCTGGAGCTCTCGGTCGTCCGGCGTGGAGACCAGGGACTCGGTCCGGCCGCCACATTTGGCGTACCGTTCGGCCCCAACGCCACTGTCATTTGCTGCGCGTAGAAGTCGTTGTCTGAGAAAGACCGCATCTTGAGCGAGGCCGTGCTGCTAAGTCTGCGTTGCCTCGTGCCGTACTGCACCCCGCTCACTCTCTGAGGGACGGGGAGGTCCCCCGCAATGGCCTGGAACCTCTCGGAAGGTCTCAATTGGCCTTCTTCCTCGCCCTGCGTCTGCTCTTGCTGCAACTTCTCCTGCTCCTCCATCGCCAGCTGGTCGGGGAGCCCCTCCTTGGCACACACGTGGTGGTACATTTCTTCCAGCAACTTCACGCTGCGACCGGGCAGCCCGGCTTTGCGCGCGAGCTGCACGGCGTTCTCACCGCTGGGCGCCTTCTTGAGCACCGCGTCCGGGTACGAGGCCAGCAGCGCCTGCAGCCACTCGATGCGCGCCTGGGCCTTGATGGCGATCTGCAGCGGGAGCATCTCGGCCGTGTTGGGGGCTCGCGCGCCCTGCGGGAACGCCTTGAGGAGCGCCAGCAGAACGCCTTCGCCGATCGAGTGCGGCTCCGTGCAGGCCCAGTGCAAGGGGAGCATCCCGTACGAATCCACCTGCTGCGCGGCGGCGGGCTCGGCGTCCACGAGGCGCCGCAGCTCGTCCCAGCGAGAGCTCTTGGCCAGCTTGACGGCGTCCAGGCGCTTGCTCGCCATGGCTGCAGCCGGCACGTTGAGACTTTGGGGCGGTGCACGTACTGACGACGCCACGCGCTCGTGGTATTTATGAGTATTACTTCGTCACTTTTACATAATACGTGTAGTAGTGATTTCAGGCTGGGATAGTACCGATAGAGTAGTAGTAGTATACACATCACTACATGTACTATTTTTTCAGTACTACTATATATAGATTGGAGATTCTGATTGGACAAAATACATGAGTAGCCAAGACCCAAATCTTGGATTGCTCTGATTGGACAAAATAGTGGGAAGTTGCTTCACTTCATCCATTTTCCAAGCAGGAAACGTCCTACCAAATCTGAGCGGCCACGCCCCCATCCCCGCCAGATTCCTCGCGCAGGTCGTGCCCGTGCCGTCGCCCGTGGCGAAACCCGCCGCCATGGACGCCGCGGAGACGGAGGCCGGGAGCTCCGACCCCATGGAGCTGCTGCACGTGGAGCGCCAGGGCCAGCGCGAGATCTTCGCGCGCTACCGCCTGCAGGAGACGCTCATGCTCATGGGCTGCCGGCCGAAGGACGCGGTGACCGTCACGCAGGAGGCCTTCGCCATCTTCTGCAAACATCTGTCGAGGCAGAGCAGCAGCGACGCAGAAGACGCGCAGAAGCGGCCGGTGGCTCTGCCCTGGCACTTGCTGCACCAATGCATCTACTCGTCGCTAGCGAGGCTGGACTATGTCAAACCACACCATTTACTGGACTTTGAGGTGGCCAAGGAGATCACCCAGAGGAATCAGTCCTTCGCTGTGCTACTGGGAGGGACTTCAGGGACGGGGAAGTCCACGCTGGCGTCGCTACTCGCTGCCAGGTTGAGACTCACGACGGTGCTGCCTACGGACTCGGTGCGTCATGTCCTCAGGTCGTTCACGTCGAAAGAGGAGAATCCGTGCGCCTTCGTGTCGACCTACCAAGCTGGAGACGCGCTGTCGCCGGAGATGGTGGCGGCGATTCAAGGAGAGCGAGAGGACATGTCGGCGGCGAGGCTGCACAAGAAGATGGTGCTGAAAGGGTACAAGATGCAGTCGGAGCTCGTGCTGGAGAAACTCGATCGCGTGTTGACGATGTTTGAAGAGCGCAAACAGTCGCTGGTGGTGGAAGGAGTGCACTTGAACACTGACGACCTGCTGACGCTCGTGAAAAAGCACCCGAGCTGCGTCCCGTTCGTCATCTACATCAGCAACGAGAACAAGCACCGCGATCGGTTCGCTGTACGCGCGCGACACATGACCATCGACCCACAAGAGAACAAGTACATTAAGCACTTTGACAACATCCGCATCATCCAGCGCCACCTTTGCAAGCATGCAGACCGGTGTCTCATCCCCAAAATCGACAACACCAACGTCGACCGCAGTATTGCGACGATTCAGAGCACGTTAGTGCGAGTTTTGCGCAAATTGGACCGCGGCGAGAAACTTGTGGACGAAAAAATTGGCAAGTTCGTCATGCTATCGCGTGAACACGAAAACTCGATCAAGAAAGCATGGTCGAGCAAAGGCGTCCGCAAAGCCATGCACCCTCTTCTCAAACAGAAAGTGTCCAAGCGACTGCTGCTGCGTCGACTGCTTGCTGAACAGACTACGGATACGTTTGGGTCTCCTGATCCTGATCAGAATGAGGATTCATCTAGCAGTGATGAAGACGAGGAAGATGCGGGTCGTGAAGCAGATGACGAAAGGAATGGCGATGAAGAAGAAGAAGACGACGATGAGCAGACGACCGTTGTGGGGAGTCTGGTCAGTGGCACGACCACGCGAGACCACTCGGCCACGGCAGGTCAAGCGTCGCCAATTCAACCACAGGGACAAGCGACGCCAACTCGTCTGGCTGCTCAGAAACGAGTGTTTTTGGATGAAATTGAGGAGCACTCGGCCGGTACAAGTGACAACGCCAACCTCATGCGCTCGCTCTCACAGGCAATTCGCCAAGCGGCGGTCTGGCGTGCTAGTCAGCCGTTGACAAACTACACAGATTGGGATTCTCACCTTCCACCACCCAGCCCAGAAGTTACCTTTTCGGATGTCATGGAGAATATGTCTGGGTTCGTCGCTGCGGCGGAGAAAGGAAAGCGACCTACATGGAGCTTCGAAGAGCGGAGGAAATCGTGGATGGCTGGAGATCAACCTGCTGGCGCGCCCAAGAGTCTTGCTGCTCAGATGGGTACTAGTCGAACCCCGCCACCGAATGCCTCACGGCAGTTTAAGGCGTATATTGAGAGCCAACGCGTCGAAGGTGAGGCTCAACTGCAAATGCAGCGAACTCAGCAGCAGCTACAGCAGCAGAAAGTGCTTCCTTTGAGCCACCAACTGCCGCCTACCGGGAGGCGTACGAAAGGAATCGCCCGACGGGTACAGTCCATGCCCCCAGATCAACTGCCGGATAGCTCCAGCAGCTTGGACTTTGACTTCGATAGCGTATCGGTGACGGATGTCAACGAAGATGGAGACCATGTCTCGCAGACGTCATCTCCGCGCGATGGATGTAAGTGCTTGGACTTCCTGTGGTGGATTTGATTTTCCGTTGTGTATTAACGTATGCGGCTCTCTGTGTGCAGGTGTTTCGCCGCTGGAACACAGCTATGCAGATACCGACAGCCACTTTGAGGTCAGCTCGCAGAGCTCTGTGGAGCTTGAATGATGATTTATTGATACAGTTTAACCTGGTAAAAATGAGATTGAACATGGTGTCAGAGTTCTATCATCTATCTGCATGATCATAGTTGCTTTTGGTGCGGTGATGTGGGCTTCACCAACGCACGGTAGCGGATGTACGAGAACGAGTAGGCCCCAACGAAGGACAGCGCAACGCCCACGATGTTGGCAGCTTGGGTCGGCGCGTCTGGGAAGAGGATATAACCTCCAATTGTAGCAAAGAGGTCCTTGATGTTGCCCGTCACCGATGTTGTGAGCGCTGAAGTTCGGAGGGTGCAGAGCTGCACCGAGAACTGGTAGAGCACGCACATGCTGCACATGACGACCATTCCGGCGATGAATTGCGGGTCGCTTAAGTGAGGAAAAGCCAGAACCTCGTCACGTTCAAGCAGGAATCCCAGCACGGAACAGCACACTGCACCAGCTGTGCTGTTCAGAAGCACGAGCTGGCGCGGACTCAATGCGCTTTCTTTGGAGAATGCAAGTGACATCGCAGTACACAAGTTCTGCAGCAAAACGAGCGTGTAGCCCCGCGCACGTCCGACACGGCGTCCGTGCTGCCTGCAATGAGACTACCCGCAGAGCTCACTAATGTACAAAAGTTCAACATCAGAGAAAAGTAAGCAAGTCATCCAGATAAATAGGCAACAGAGCCTCCTATTCGCACCGAGAATCGCCACCTTGATTGACCCCGAAATGGTCTACAGTATCAGAGCAGCCGGCGCCATAAATCATCATGTTAGCCGCTGTATATGACGGACAAGACCTTTGCTTTGTGCGCACCTTATGCAGCACAAGCCACTCGATCAGCATAACTGTGATGGTCGTCAACCGCCGCAGAACTAAGCACCTGAAAGCGTCACAATACATCTACCATTAGCAGACGGCAGAAGGCTGATGGCAGGGGCCAGCAGCACCGTACATTGGCAAGTTGACAACCCTGAGGCTCGCAAAGCCCAGCAACATGTTGCTCAGGTGCAGCGCCATGAGCGGCAGCAGCACGCGAACCACGTAGGAAACTCCTATGTACTGGACCTTCACGGGTTCCTCCACGCTTGGCTGCTGTTTGGCCCCCGCTATAGTCGCCCAGACGCGCTGCGCCATCGATAGCAGCGCAAGACTCGCCAGCGTGAAGAAGCTCTGGATCGCGCCCAGAGTGTAGACGGAGCGCCAGTGGAAAGTGGTCAGCAGCGTCTTCGTGAGCAGGTTCATGGCCAGCGAGCACAGGAAGTAGCAGGCGCAGGGCCACAGCGCCGCCAGCAGCGCCCGAGGTGACGTCGCCTCCATCTTTGAGTGATTCGCGTCTATGTTTGTCGACTGGTGGGACACTTTGAAAGGCGTCGTCTACACTGGGACCCACTTTAGTGACTGTTAGCAAAAAGCAGGTGACGCGACGATGGCTAAGCCATGCGCAGTGCACGAGCTGCAGCATTTCGGAGGTCTCGACGGCGGAGGTCATGCTGACATGTCAGTGGGCAAGGGAAGGGAGTTGAAGTGCACCAAACACCGGTCATGTTGACTCCCGGTCATGGATGCGGGGCTTTACGCTGGATGGAGTCCATGTGTCTGCCGGCGGTGCTGCTGCTACTACTGTCGCTTATCTTGGCAGCAGAATGCGCATTCCGAGCGAGAAGAGCGTGCAGGGCTGCCATTGCGCAGCCATTATGGCGCTGATAAATGGTGGAGTTGCAGGAAGGGAGTTGCAGGAAGTTCGCTAATTGAATCAGAAGTCACCCTGAATAAAATGCTGAAAGCCAAGCGTTGGCCTCATTCTTCAATTTCCGCCGTGCAGCTCAAGTGATGGAGCCACAGGAGGAGCCGCCTCCCCACCGTCGGCATCGTCCGCCATGGTGGGACGCAGAAGTACAACGGCTTGCTGAAGACGCGTGGCTGCCCGTCATCGATGACTTTTGCGCTCGCAGCGGGCAGGCAGCCAGCAGTATCCTCCGCCAACTGAAGGGCAAGGCACTTTTCGGCCTCAGGGGCTGTACGGATCTCCGCCTTCACAGGCGGACTCCTCCACGAGATGATGTCGCTGCTGCTATTGGTGATGACGAAGACGACATCAACAGCACCTTCAGGGTAGAAAGACAACAGTTCGTCAATCGAGATCCCCGCTCGAGACATTCGTCGCTCAGGTTACAAGAAAGTCCGGTTCTTCACGACTTACCTTGGGTTGGGATACGGAACGGACAGGGGAATCCCTACCAAGGAAGACTTCGAGCAGCCCACAGTATCTGTGCGCTTACAGTTTACTCGTGGTGGCAAGTTTTTCTGTGCATTCCAAGGCACAAGACTTTTGTCCCTTCCACTAACACCAGGGTATGTGCCATCGACCCTGGTGTGCGCGACTTTATCTCGCTGTACGACCCAGACGGACTCGCCGTGGCCGTGCATGATCGCGATAACAGGATCTATCTCCGATGCCTGGCCATAGATCACCTGAAGTCTCTCCTGTCGCAGGAGCACCGCAAGCGAAAGCGGTACAGACTGCACCGCACCATTTACTTCACCTTCCAGAAGATGAAGCGCATGGTGCACGACATGCACCACAAGGTGTCAAAATGGCTGTCTGTACACTACGAACAAGTCTTAATGCCCGCGCTGCCGGTAGCGGAGATGGTTCGCCGTCATAACCGTCCCGATCGCCGCTGCCGACGCAACGGCAGCAAGACTGCGCGGCAAATGCTGACGTGGTCCCACTTCAAGTTTCGGAAGATGCTGAGCTACAAGATGACTAGACCTTTGATGCAGTTTGTAAGCACCACTCGAGTGATTTGGTGCACACCTAGAAAACACATATGGAATTATACAAATCCGAGACGCATATCGGTGATGTTCGGACTGCCGACTTCTATTGTCTTCTCGGCTTTTCGAGATCATTCGTACTAGTGTTGGGCTTCTAGAATAAAACTAACCGAAGAGAAGCAGCCCGCCTACACTGCCTGTCCGGGTTCTCACTTCCGTAAAAGATAAGCTCGCGCCAGCTCACCCACCTCCTCTCCGAACAAATCACAACCACGATGCCCCAAGTCTCCCGTCGCCAGCACTTGCAGTCCGTGCTATTGGAGCTCCAGGAACGCGACAATCGCCGCCGCCAAGAGCTTGCCAGCTACCCACACGTCGCTCAAGAAAACGAGCGCTCAGCACCGCAACACCCTATCTTTGAGGGTTTCGTGGCTGAGGGCGGCGGCGATGCCATCGTGCGTCTCACGAACTTCACACCGCGTGAGATTAACACGCTCTGGGCATCCATGCGCAGCCACGTTGTGCGTTACTGGAACGTCGGGCGAGGACGTCGCTCCAAGTTTACGGGCAAGGACGTCATGTTCATGTTGCTCGTCGTGCTGAAGAACGGCGGGACGTGGGAGATGTTGTCTAACATCTTCCACGTCAAAACGCCTACCATCATCAAGACCATCACGAGTTTCATCCGTGCTGTTGCCCCGCGCCTTTACGACGACTGGGTCAGCGAGAAGGCCCAGGAGGAGAACATGCGCACGGTGCGCACGTTAGGTCGGACGTTCGTGCATCATCCGTACGCGTTGTACGCGACCGATGTCACGTTTCAACAGGCTAACAGGCCCGCTGGCAACATGGCGGAGGCGCTTCCCTTCTACAGCGCGAAGCACAAGCGCTATGGATACAAGGTCGAAGTGTCGGTAAGCCCTCGTGGCTTTGCTATCAACTGTACGGAGCACGCGCGCGGTAACACCGCCGACATCGCCATGTTCAGGCGCAACGAGGCCTTCCACCACGCCACTCGCCGAAAAACGGACGACGACCGCACGCTGCGAGACAGCGGGCTCCTCTCCAGAGAGTTTCCCGATGAATGGGCAGTCCTTGCGGACAAAGGCTACCAGGGTATTGAGCAGCATGTGCGCTGCATTCACCCAACCAAGGGCACCAACCTTCCTGCTGCTACCGTCCAGCAAAACGCCGACATTTCTAGCGATAGAATTATTGTTGAGAACTGGTTTGGAAGGCTTTGTGGTCTTTGGCGCATTTGCGCCGACAAGTTCAGGTGGGCTGAGGACATGTACGATGACATCTTCCAGACGTGCGCGGCGCTAACGAACTTCCACGTCGGGTTTTACCCGCTTCGCACGACAAACGGTGAGGAGTATCGTCAGCGCCAGAACAGACTTGTGTCAATTGGTCGAGAGAAGCAGAAGAAGAGGCGTCTCTCTCAAGAGCGCTACCGCGAGCGCCGACGTCTTCGCCAGCGAATGTCGTTAGACGACCGCTGTGCTAGTGACGGATCAGACGACGATGTCGATCAAACGCAACTGTAGCGTAGTTCGCGAGATTCGCAGCTCGGTAGAAGATGCCGAGGATTTTACTAAGTGACTTTGCAAATCCGAATGTTGCCTGTCTATCTTGTGTCAAAGCATGTTATCCTGTGATTTGATCTGTTTATCGTTCACTACGTAACTTGTGGGCTGCACAGTAACTGCATTTGAGATCTACTGGGCACCTTATCGTATGTACAGAGCCGTGGACAAGCAAGACGTGCTCGAGCTGTGGGAGAATCAACCACAGCATTCGGAGCCAGAAAATGTTTCGCTGTCCTGCGTGTGGATACGAGTGTGATCGAGATGCAAACGCCGCTCGCAACATCTTTTGATGAACGAGCGGCTCATTTACTTTCGAAGGGTGTCTCCTCTGGAGCTCAGTATGGGGCGTATCCTAGCCTTCGCCCTGAGGTTGACTCCTGCCCAAGGGCAGCGAGGCCCAACGCTCGGTCGGACCGAGCGCAACAAAGTATTAGTTATAATACTTTAAATAACTAATAGAGGAGGAAGTTCGCAACAGCGGAGACCGTGGGTCCATCCAAGTTGAAGTGGCCAGAACTATTAATATCGTGCCGGATGACAGGGGCGCAATCTTGGCCGATGTTGACGCACTTTTGACAAACAGCAAACAGCGTTTAACATCTTGGACGACTTGCTGCTCCATGTAGGCGCTGCAATAGCTCAGCGCTGCAATCTGCTTCATGTAGGTGCTGCGAGCCACTCGCCGTTGCGGACGTCCGGTTCGGTTCGGCTCGCCCCGATCACGACGGGACCTTCAAGGTGCGTCCGACCAAACGGTCCAGGACTCCCACTCTCTGCTGACTCTTGTGACAAGAGGCAGTCTGTCATTCATGTATGTTCCGGCGCTCACTTGGCGCTTAAATTCACGATGACGCCTTGGACGACTGGAAACTCGGCTGCCGCGTGCGACTCGCAAGCCGCTGTATCATAATCATGGCATGGCGGCGCGTTTCCACCGTGGTGACCACCCGCCTGGGCTTTGCGGCGCGTCATCGACAGAAATCGGAAAGCGGAAACAGCCGCCGATTTGGCCGTCTCCCATTGGTTGAAAAGCGCAGAAGTGGCTCCATAGTGAGACCAAGCGATCAGACCGCGCCTTGCCATTTGTATGGGAGCCGTCGAAGCCAAATTCCGCACCCGATGCCAGTGCGGAATTTGCGACAGCGAGCGCAGAACCCAACGGCCGAGAGAAGAAGCCCCTCCCCTTCACAATGGCTAGCAAGTACACGGTACGCCGACGGACCCCCTCTTCCCAGCCCGAGACTGACCTTCTGCCCTTGTAACAGACGTGGAAGATCGACGAGGAGGTCAAAGTCCGCGTGACCGAGTCCGGCGTGGGCGCGCGCCCCGCCATCTCGGCCCCTCAGGCTTTCCAGAACACGCTGGCTAAGTACGGCTCGGCCAACGCCCTGCACTTCAAGAAGGACGGCGAGTGGTACGTTATTCAAACCCCCAACGGGTGAAGGGGTCGCAGCTGTTATTAACATGCTTGTCGTATCTTCCAGGACGTCGTACTCGTTCCAGACGTACTACGACAAGTGCTGCCAGTTCGCCAAGTCGCTCATGCACGTGGGTCTGGAGCGCTACCAGGGCGTGAGCATCATCGGCTTCAACTCGCCCGAGTGGGCCATCGCTGACGTCGGCGCCATCTTCGCCGGCGGCGTGGCCGCGGGTATCTACACAACCAACAGCCCCACGGCCTGCGAGTACATTGCCAAACACTCGAACTCCGGTGTCATCGTCTGCGACGGCGTCAAGCAGCTGGAGAAGTTCCTCGCCATCGAGAAGAATCTGCCCGGCCTCAAGGCGCTCGTGGTGTGGAACGACGCCGTCCCCGAGGGCATCCAGACCAACGTGCCCGTGTACTCGTTCGAGGACTTCATGGAGCTCGGCAAGGACGTCAAGGACGAGACGCTCAAGGAGGTCATGGACTCCCAGAAGCCCGGCAACTGCTGCACGCTCGTGTACACGTCCGGCACGACGGGCAACCCCAAGGCCGTCATGATCTCGCACGACAACGTCGTTTGGACCATCATGAGCGTCATCGGCATGATCAAGCGCAACTTCAACCACGAGATGCACAACGGCGACCGCCTCGTCAGCTTCCTGCCCATGTCGCACATCGCCGCGCAGCTGATCGACATCTGGCTGCCCATTTGCGGTGGCCTGCAGATCTACTTCGCGCAGCCGGACGCCCTCAAGGGCTCTCTGGGCGTGACGTTGAAGGAGGTGCGTCCCACGTTCTTCTTCGGTGTCCCGCGCGTGTGGGAGAAAATTGCCGAGAAGATGTGGTCGATCTCGGCCCAGACAACTGGCATCAAGAAGCGTATTGCGACGTGGGCGAAGGACAAGGCTGCGCAGAAGACGGAACTGGCCCAATACGGCAACTCGGGAGGTGCCCCGTGCGGTTTCGGAGTCGCCAGTGCCGTTGTCCTCATGCGTGTGAAGGAGGCGCTTGGTCTGGACCAGTGCATTGCCAACTTCAGTGGTGCTGCGCCAATCAGTCGCGAAGTTGTCGAGTACTTTGGCTCGTTGGACCTGCCCGTGTACGAGTTCTTCGGCCAGAGCGAGTGCTGCGGCCCTCAGACGTGCAGTATGCAGGGCAACTGGAAGATCAGCACGTGCGGCCGCACGATTGACGGATCGGAGACCAAGGTGCTACCGGGCACGGATGAGATGGTCTTCGGTGGTCGTAACATCATGATGGGATACCTCAACGGCGAGGAGCAGACCAAGGAAACCATTGACGCCGACGGCTGGCTGCACTCGGGTGACTGCGGCAAGATCGACGAGGACGGCTTCATGACCATTACGGGCCGTATCAAAGAGCTTCTGATCACTGCTGGTGGTGAAAACGTCCCCCTATTATCATTGAGGACACTCTCAAGGAGGAGCTGTCTCTGCTGTCGAATGTGATGGTGATCGGCGACCGCCGCAAGTTCCTGTCTGCGTTGTTTACGCTGCGCGTGACGGTGGACAAGGAGGGACACCCTACCGATTCTTTGGACGAGAAGGCTCTCAGCATTATGAAGGAGATCGGCAGCTCTGCCACGACTGTCGTGGAAGCCCGTGACGACGAGAAGGTGAAGGCTTACCTGGACGCTGGTGTCAAGCGTGCTAACAACCGTGCCACGTCGCGCGCGCAGAACGTGGCCAAGTACACCGTGCTGGACCACGACTTCTCCATCAACGGCGACGAGCTGACGCCTACGCTGAAGCTCAAGCGCAAGGTCGTGTACGAGAAGTACGACTCGGTGATCGAGGGCCTCTACGCTTAAGTATCCATGCCATAGATGGCCACTCCCCAACGCGATACGTCGGCGTTTGACCAAGAACGAACGCGCGTCCAGCGTGGCGCCAGTTCCCCGGGTGGTAACTGACTGTCCAACGGACATGCGCGCCGCGTCTTAGCTGCATATGATTGTATTTCCCTAGGTAGCTCGCTTGTAAAGGGGAGTATAAGTTTCAAAACTGCTTGTTCATGGTTTGCATTAACGCGCTGGATAAAGAGGGGCAGCAGCAGATCTACGCGCGCTTGGTCTTCTGGCGCAGCTTGAGCTGCTGCTCCTGCAGCTGGTTGTTCTTCTGGATGGCCTCATAGATGGCGATCAGCACGATCACCACCGCCATCATGAGCACGTGCGACACATTGAACTTGAACGACGCCGCCTTGCCGAGCACTTGCTCCAGGGCGTAGCGCAGCTTGTCAGCGTCTGCAAAAAGCACAGCGAATTGTCAGCAGGAGGAACTGCACATCTCTTACTGTACTGCACGTACAGGGCTTGAGCGTCTGCACAGCGGGGATCGTCATGTAGCTCTTGAGATCTGGAGAGAGAGCGGCTGTTAGTTCCTCTCACGCCTTCACCTACAGGCCGAGTGAGCGATACGCACTTAAGGTGAGGAAGCGGAAGACGTTCTGGAAGCTGAAGAGCGCCACGCCCGACACCAGCAGCAGCACAGGCGGCAGGAACAGCAGCTGCGGCGCACTCAGGTTGAGGATCATCTTGTCAGTTTGAAAAGTGAGGACTTTCACTTGGTTTTCCCTTTTGTCCAATCAGATCGATCCCTTTCACACGATTTTACCTTTTGTCCAATCCGGTCGATCCCGTCACACAGCATACTTGGCGTCCCTCCTGCAGACAGTAACTGAACCACTAGCCAGCCTCTTATACAGCCTAGCAACCGCCATAACCCGTCGTCATGGCCTCCCAGGACGAACAGCGCGTGCGGCAACTGCTGCGGGACCTGCGCGTGGACACGGGCGACGTGGTGCTGTTCGACCGCAAGTGCTCCTCCATGGGTCTCTACGGCGGCGCCATCTGCGCGTGCGCCAAGTTCTTCGGCCAGACGCACTGGGACCACAACGGCGTCGTGGTGCGCGCGCCGTCGCTGGCCCCGGCCGCCCAATCGCCCGAGGACGAGCTGTTCCTGCTGGAGGCGGCGCTCACGGGCGTCAAGCTGCGGCCGCTGGTGGCGCGCGTGCTGCTCAGTCGCGGCCACGAGGTCGCCGTGCGCAAGCTGCAGGTGGCCCGCACGCCGGAGCTGCAAGAGAAGGCGCTGCAGTTCGCGCTGGGCTGTCTCAACGCCCCCTACGAGGACAACCCGGCCAGGTTCTTCAACGCCGGCGTGTCCGTGCCCACGAGGATCGCCCGGGAACGGCTGTTCGCGGCTCTGGTGGCCACGAAGAAGGAGCTGGCGAGACTCGACTCGGAGCTGGAGCACAGAGACAAGATGGCCGTGTTCGAGCGCAAGGCGCTGCTGCAGGAGCGGGAGGCCGTGAATGGACGGTACCAGGCACTGGGCACGGAGCTCCGCGGCAGGGAGCGCTCAGTG
Source organism: Phytophthora syringae (assembly GCA_012656105.1). Lineage (NCBI taxonomy): Eukaryota > Oomycota > Peronosporomycetes > Peronosporales > Peronosporaceae > Phytophthora > Phytophthora syringae. Next base: position 367,505 of record JAAKBD010000191.1, on the reverse strand, counting down.
TTTGAGAACGCAGTGGTGGAAGGAGAAGCAGTCAAGACGACCAAGAGGTTCTGCTCGCAGCTGGTGGCGGGCATGTACCAGCACTTGGGCCTCTTGCTGCCGTACCCGTCGGCCAATTCGTATCTGCCCAAGCATTTTAGTGGTCGTGGTGAAGGCGAATTTCTAAAGCTGCAGCAAGGGGCGAGCTTCTTGCCGGAGATTTCGCTGAGGAAGACGCTGGAGAAGGAGACGGAGAGGTTTGCTAGGCGTGTGCAGGAGGTAAAGGAGCGAGGCCCACGCACAGGCACGGAGACGGCGGCTATTGTCCACTGTCTGCGTCGCCATCAACTCTTCCACACGCTCAGTGAGCCAGAACTCTTGGCGACAGCTTCCCAGTTCCGACGTCGCGTACTGGCGAAAGGAGAGGTTGTCTTCTACCAAGGAGCGCCGGGTGATTGTTTCTACATTGTCGAGCGCGGAGATTGTGACGTCTTCGTCGACTATGACCACCTGCTGAAGACGCAGACAGCATTACATGCGGTGGACTCAGAGAATTCTCCCAACCCAGAGCTTCAGCGTCGAGTGCAGCTGCGAAAACGCAAAACCATTGCACTGCCTGAGTTCAAGTCGTCTTCGAGTCTCGTGGGCAAGAATGAGCGTGTCCACGTTGCCACGAACGGCCCAGGCAACGCCTTCGGAGAGTCCGCGCTTATTTACGACACTCCGCGGCGTGCTACGATTCAAGCTACCGGTAGCACTTCAAACTCCGACGATGGCGAAGAGGCTGTTGTTCTATGGCAGCTGGACAAGCATACGTTCCGCGAGGTTTTAGCGCGCCACCCGGGAAGCCAGCAGTCCTTAGAAGAGCGGCGGTTTTTACTTGAAGCCCTGGAGGAGCATCCGCTATTTGCCGAGCTGGACGATCGCGCGAAGGCGTTAGCAGTCCGCAAGTGTTTTCCTCTTAGTGTCCGTGCTGGAACAACCATACTCCGACAGGGTGACCCGGGCGATTACTTCTACTTGGTTGAGAGTGGTCGGTGCGAGGTGTCCCGTCGCAAACCCAAGGCAAACAAACCTTTCGTAGATCGCGTCATTGGCAGTGGGGCGAGTTTTGGTGAGGCTGCACTTCTGTACAACAGTCGTCGGGGTGCATCGGTGAAGGTGCTTGAGGATGCCAAGATTTGGTGCATGGATCGCGCAAGCTTTCTCACGATCACTCGCAGCGGCTCCACTGCACTGCACAAACTGTTCAAGAAAGTGGGCACCACGGCCGTCTCCGGGTCGAACGAGAGTTTCGCTACGGAACGTGATCTGCACCGTATGCTTACAGATCCGCAGCAAATGCAGTTGGTGAGGCATAGTGCTAATGAAGATGAAGACGATATCGAAGAGCTACCAAGACCAGCAATGCACCCCGTACCATTACCGCCACCACAGGCCTACGATCGTGCAGTTCAGCTCGCATTGGCGCTTCTGCTGAATGACTCGTCGGGTCTCGTTAATTTCTCGCAGTTTGCACATTTCCACATCGCACTCGGCGCCTCGAACATCGATCAACTCCTTCCAGAAGCAGCTTTTCGAGTGTTGAAGTCGGTCACGGATGGTTATGATGGCGGTAACACGCGTATACCCACATCGCTGCCGCCTCTGTTTGATCAGGACGATGCTGACCAAGCTGCTATCAAGCTAAACGATCTGCCTCGTGCCATTCGCGAGTATGTGTCCACAAATGAAGGTTCGAATGCAGCATTGACTGCAGTGGAAACACCGATTCGTGCTACGCCTGACCGCTTAGCATTCTATGAACGGATGTTTGACTTGCCTGTACAGCAGCTAGGCGACCAGTACGTTACGCATGACGATCTGGTGCGTGGAATTGCAGCTTTTGAAGTGGAGGACGCTCAATCTGACGGTAGTGAGGACGATGACCACCCTGAATCTGCTGACGTTACAGCAGCCAAGCAGGAATTCCGCGCATTTTTGGCTGCGCTGAAGTCCGACATTGACTCGTTACGTACGATTTGGCATGCAGCTGAGATGCAGGTCCATGGTGGTGATCGCACGGACATGGAGAGTGACCAAAAGAGGCTTACGTTCGATGCCAACCTGAAGTCTGGCTGGATCTCTGCTTTGCGTCAGAATCCCACGGGTGGTGACTGGGAATACCTGCAGCCAGAGATGGAAGACCCTCAAAGCCACAAGACGTACGACAAGATCAACGCGACGCTCAGGAGACAGCAGCTGATGGCGCAGATCACCTCTTTCGCTGCAGCCATTTCGGCTGGTGCACTGGCACGCACTGTTTGTGCGCCTTTGGAGAGGCTGAAGATGCTCATGCAGCTCTCCACCCCAAAGCCGACGTCAGCTGCAGCAGCGGCTACTGCTAAGCTCTTGTCCGGCTCAGCTCCTACACATCGCTGACAAGGGGATTTTTGAACATGGTGAAGCTCAGCGGGACGCGCAGCTTGTTCAGTGGAAATCTTGCGCACTGCATTTGGGTGGTGCCGTCAGTACCGACCAAGTTTTTGTTATGCCACGTCTACCAAGAGCAGCTCGGGCTGCTACTTCCCGCGTCTTCGTCTCCGTTCGGCTCCAACGGTGTTGGAAGTCCTCGGGTGTCGGCGAGTATGGCCAACCTGGCGGTGGGTGGTCTCGCCGGTCTCACGCTCAACAGTCTGTTCTACCCTTGGATGTTATCCGCGGACGGCTGACTGTCCAGCAGTACTACAACTCCAGTCGCACATCAGGTGGCATCCTGGCCTGTGCCCGCTCCATCCGCGACAAGGAGGGTTTGCGGGGTTTCTACCGGGGTTTTGTACCTGCGAGTCTCGGTGTTTTCACGTACATTGGCTGCAATTTTGCGCTGTACGAGACGTTGCGGCCAGTGTTCGTGCTCTACGACACGGAGGACACTAGCAACCAGCTGGGCCACCCAAGCGTGCCCGGCCAGATCCTCTGTGCCACCACAGCCTCGCTCGCGTCGCAGTGCATCTCGTACCCGTTCGATGTGATCCGACGTCGTGTGCAGCTTCAAGGCGCGACGTGGCATCCGGAGCTCGCGTTCCCGACGTACGACAGCGCTTGGGACTGCGTGCGGTCGTCTGTACAGGAGGAAGGAGGAGGCGTGAGGGGTCTGCGGTCGCTGTACCGCGGCCTGTTCGTGAATGCAGTGAAGGCTCTGCCGTCCACCGTCATCTCGTTCCTCAGCTACGAGAAGCTGCGCGAGATGAAGCTCAATGCAGACGATGTATGAACTGTAAACGCAATGTACAGGCATAAGAGTGCAGGTCAAGTTGAAGTGACGACCATCACTCTCCTGTCACTATTTGTATGCCACTCAATCGTGAATATCTTGCCCAATGCGATGGCTGACTGCACCGGCTTGGCGTTGCCTCGCCCTAGAGCGCTCTAGGCCTGGTCCACGTCTGCTTCGGCATCTCTCAAGCGACCAAGCGCTCTCTGACGCTCCCTCAACATCCAGCAGCAACTGCGAAAAGGGTTTGGCCTTTGAGCAGCAGGTCGTGACGCTCATGCAGACGCTCAAGTGTGAGCTGCGGGCCACACAGCAGTCCAACGACGGCGGCATCGACCACCAGGTGCGGACTGAGCCATTTTTTGCATACTTTGCTATGTATGTGGGTCTAACTGTTGCTATTGTTGCGGCTTTGCAGGGCTGCTGGACGCTGCCGGACTTGGAGGTGGAGGTGGTGACGCAGTGCAAGAACGAGAGCAAACCGGTGGGCGTCCCCACGTGCGGGACTTCCACGGCGCGCTGAGCGTCTTCCCACGTACCACCGTGGGGATTTTCGCCTCGACGTCGGGCTACAGTCTGTACGCCAGGCGGTTCTTCTTGCGGATGGCCCACCCAGCCATCCTCTGCACCGTGGACTCTGGTCGGCTCTCGTCCTTCTTACTGAACGACCGCGCACAGACGCTACTGCCCAAACTCACGGTCGGCTCGCTGTTTGTAAACCAGGAGCACGCACTCGTGCTCACCTACGGCGACCAAATCCTTGGCTAACAAACTGCGCGTCATTGTTCCAATAGAGTTAACCTATCAACACGACTGAAGTCACCGTAGTCGCCCTTATTCCCGACACGCACAGTACCTCAACCTTTCCTGGTAATTGGTCAAAATCCACTCTAAACGCCGCCATTGGTCAAAATCCACGCCGAAAGGTTGCCCTCATAACCCAGCGATCTCCACGCCCTGCACCCCATGGCCGCGACGCTGGACCTCGCGAGTCTCCAGTCCGTGGCGCAGACGCTCCGCGGGAGTTTTCTGAGCCAGGCGCTGGTGCTGCTACTGCTCGTGCTGCTGCTGCGCTACGTGGCCGCGTCCTGGCGCGCCGGCTTGGCGCCCTACGAGGTGCAGACGTGTCCGCCCATCAACCCGAGCGTGCACTACCGCTACGGCGTGTCGCAGATGCAGGGGAGACGGCCGTACATGGAGGACCGACACACGGCCATGGCGGACCTCAACGGGGACCCCACGCAGAGTTTCTACGGCATCTTCGACGGCCACGGAGGCGACGGAGCGGCCAAGTACGGGACTGGTGTCGTTCTGTATTGATGCAGGAATGATGGTAATTGATGAATGTTGTGTGGCTGTAGCTACTGTGTACATGCTATGTGTCAGAATGTGATCCGAGAGCCGTCGATCACCAAGGAACCGGCCGAAGCGTTGAAGAACGGATTTCTTCGTACGGACCAAGAGGTTCGTGTTGCAAATTAGTACTATTGACAATTGTTTTCATTGTTTTTATTTATGTGTTTTTGGGGCGGTAGTATTTGCAGATTGCTAACCGCAAGAACTCGGAGGATGGCACGACGGCAGTTGTCGTGCTGGTAAAAGGCGACGAGATTTTCGTGGCTCATGCGGGCGACTCGCGAGCGGTGCTGGTGCATCGCAGTGGCAAAGTGTCGGTCCTGACGTCGGACCACAAACCGAACCGACCGGACGAACGCCGTCGGATCCAAGAGCTGGGAGGGTCGGTGGTGTTCTGGGGCGTGTGGCGCGTAGAGGGCATCCTAGCTGTGTCCCGCGCTATTGGCGACCGCATGCTCAAGCCTTTCGTGGTGGCAGAACCGGAAGTGAAGAAGTTTACGCGCACCGAGACAGACCGCTACGTTGTGCTGGCTAGTGATGGCGTCTGGGACACGATCTCCAACGAAGACGCAGCCCAGTTGGCGCTCAAGTTCGAAGATCCCCAGGTTGCAGCACAGCGAATCATGGAGGAAGCTTACGCTCGCGGGAGCATGGACAACATCTGTGCCATGGTCATTGACTTGAGAGCGTACGTGCGAAGTTCTTTCTGGCGTTTGTACTGCGTAAAGGATCTAACCGTGAGGATATGACTTGGTGCAGGGAGAAGAACGAGTGCTCAGCAAAAGAATCGTAGTTATACCATTTAGTGGGCGTGTGATAGAGTGCTACGGAGAAAGCCGATGTCGATAGTGGAGATGCCAACGACGAACAAGAGATGCGGATTCGCTGACTAGTGTGCATGCTAGCTGAGCACGTGTGACTGCGTCTCTTACTTGAACGTCGGTGGAGAAGGCTTGCATAGCTCCTTGCGGAATTGCGGCTTTACGGCGGGGTCCATCGACGCAGAACTTTCCGTGACGTAGCGCGCCTTGACAAGCGCCTCACTTTCATTTGTCCAGCGCTCGCGATGTTTCTGGAGCTCCTCGTCGCCCATCTTACGCCCCTTCATTTCTCGAGGTGCAGCGAATTCGGTCGGTGTGCTGGAATTGTTGTACGCTGACTGGGAAATGGACTGCCAAGTGGACGGGGCCCTGGTCTTGTCAGCGCCTACCAGATCGTGGTAGTTGTACTTGGATGAATCGTTGACATTGTGGAGACCTGACCCAAACTCTTGCACTCGAACGCGTGCACCATCCCGCATCTGAGTGCACGTGTTACTGGTGTAGTTGGCGCCTCCATCTCGAGTGCCCTTGACGGCGCCGGGGCGATACGCTTCCTCCACAAAATTCCCTACCAATGTCTTGCATTCAAACGATCGCTTACCGCCTCGCAGGATGTTCGAACCACCTCCTCCCAACATGGTGCTGGCGCTGTATAGCGACGAGATTGGAATGGGGGCTTGATCGATGAAGGCCAGTGTAGCCATTTATTATTTATAGCTCGAGCTGTGATTGGCCAAGCTTGTTGAAGTGCGAGCTGGCTTGGTTAGATATCAAAGCCAATCGCGCCGACGACAGGAGCCGTCGACAGTTTTAGTTGGATTTGACAGCTTCTGCACGCCCGTCCTGATCGTTTGATCCAAGAAAGCTGTCGCTGTCTCCAGCGGCTACTCGCTTTTAAAACTCACCGATGCCAGCCGAAGCAGAATGTAATCGAAAGTCCAACCTGAACTCCTGACGCTTGACCTAGCAAGGGTAGTTACTCACTTTCATCTATCCCGCGGCAACGGATGTACGCTACGCATCACTTTCACTGAATTGCATTGCAAGGCAACCAGAAAATGAGGAATGAAGAGGTGCGTTGCCCAAGAAAAAGTCTCCCATCGGCCACCAAGCCAGAAACGGCCATCTGCAGAACCTACGCAACGTCATAATAAAATCCAAGAAAACAATTCCCGCGTAGGCGCTTCCGTGCAATTCGCACCAAATCAGACCTCTCGTTTCGCATCCACCACTTGGATTTTCTCTCCTCCAAGCATACAAACCCGCAGTCATTCCTTGGTCGACTTTTATATCCGCTCCATCCACACTTGCCATTCCGCCAGACTCGCGGTCGCAGCCTCTCGCGCATCATGGGTGAAAGCTTGACTGTCAGGTGCGTACTTACCCACACATACCCCCATCGCAACCCCGCAGGAACGAGGGCAAACGGCCTCAAACTGATGAAGAAAACTGCAGTTTCCTAACCTCTTCCCTCCCCGACAGACTCTTCGTGCGTACGCAGACGTACGACATCCCGTGCGACCCGCGGCAGCCAGCCAAGTGGCTCCTGCAGCAGGCCAAGACCATCCAGCGCTCCGGACAGAGACACACGCCGCCCGAGGACGAGCTGGAAGTGCTTTTCAACCGCACGAGTCGCCAGGTCATCGCCCTGGACGAGTCCATCGGCAGCAGCGTCTCCGCCATGGACGTGGTGGACGCACGCACTCTGCTGCAGACCCCTGACACGTCCTTCAACAGCGCCATGTTCCCGTGGCTGCGCTCGTACCCCGGAGGGCTGCAGCTCTCAGCCGACAAGATCGACTCGTCCAACGGCCTCTTCTTCCAGCAACTGTACGCGTTCACGCTCATCGGCAAACGCACGCCCGTGTCGGCGGCGCAACGGAAGCAGAAACACGACCAGGACGCCTTCCTCTCCTTGGTGCACACGTACGTCACGGGCAACTACGACCAGGACAACCGGTCTCGGCCGAACGCAGCAGCCAATGGACGGGCAATGAACCACAACACGGGAGCGAGACGAGGGCCGATGCCGCCCGACCCGAACGGCTTCTCAGACTCGGGCTCGGATAGCAGCGTGGAGGACACGCCGTCGTACCCGACACGTTCGTCGCTGACCAATGAATACGGAGCTCCTCAGCGAATCCCGGCGCCGCCGAGCCCCGTGCAAGTGCCGATGGTTCCGTCTCCATCGGTGCCTCGTCCCCAGAAGGGGATGGACGGGATGGAGAACGTGTTTGATATTGTATTCAAGCAGCAGGCGATTGGGATGAAGCTCGGCGCAGATGAGACCAAGCAGTTCGCGATCGTCAAGGAGTGCTTTGAAGGATCCGAGGCGAAGCGGTATCCAGAGATTCAGAATGGCGTCGTTATCCTCGCAGTGAATGGCCAGGAGGTGAGCGGACTCGGACTGTCCCGCGTGCTCTACCGATTGAGAGAAGCTCCACGTCCGGTGGTCGTTCGATTCGGTCGCATGTCGACTCGTCAGCTGATGGAGAGACGCAAGGCGCGTGGCCCATGGTAATTTACAAGACAAAGAAGCTGTGACATTAGTTCGCCCGTAAATAATGCCACAATCTACCTTGGCTGTTGATGAAATACCACGTAGTAATTCACAATGCTGTTCGGCTAGTAACCCGAGTCGGTTTGCCCGACCAATGCGGATAGTTCTTGTTCGCGATTTACCAAACAAGCTTCTTGTAGTTTGCTCACATGGCAATCTTTTGATCTACTACAAGAGCCTTCGATTCGCTGTACCCCACCCCTCCGCAGTACAGTAAGGTTGTTGAAGACCATCACTCCTCTTCAACTTGAAGACCACCACTCCTCCAAACCATTCCGCACTCGATGCGCACTACTGTCAACGAGCGCGGAGTTCCTTCATTCCGCAATCTGCCGCCCCAGACCAGAGCCATGGAGTCTCCTCAAGGCAACGAGAGCAGCAACAGCAGCACTAGCACCCCAGGACAAGAAGGCACCCTCCTCCGAGTTCAGCAAGACTTCTACGAGCGACTCGAGCGAGACAACTACAACAAGACCCTATTTATCGAGCATCTACAGCAGAAGATTAAGCTGCTGCAAAGCGGCGAAGGCTACTACGTCTTGGACGTGCTGAAGGAGCTGCGATGGCTCCGTTGCAGGCTGCAAGACACTCGGCAAACGGTTCACGGGCAAGCACGCAAGATCCGAGAAGATACAGAGGACATTAAGCTGTTGAAGCAGCAATTACGAGAGAAAGACCCGTCGGAGAAGAAGCAGCTCGCCGACAAAGCGGAAAATCTGAGCCGTCAGAATAAGAGACTGGTGGACGAGCTGGCAATCGAGGCCCAGGGATTGGAGCGGGACAATCACCAACAATTGGAGAAGCAGCACGATATACAGGTACAGCTCACGGTTTGACGATTGTTGACGTCACACTAATCGAGCTTTGTTTTAGTGCGACCTTGAGAAAACGAAGAGGGAAGTGAACGCTCATCAACTGGAGACGAGAACTTTGAAGCGGAAGGTGGCGGAAGCAGAGAAGGAGCTGCGCCGAGCTGAACGAGATATCCGGGTTTTGAGCGAGCACAAGGTGAGTTACTACGTTCACTGCAGTCAAGTGTACCGATTGGTCAGGTATTGAGAGTACTGGGGCAGGTCCTCTATGAGGAACAGCAAAGAGATGTCAAAACCCTCAAGGCAAGCAACCATCTGCTGCATGACGAAGTTCAAGAGCGGCGCAGGCGATGCGAAAAGATGGCGAAGACCAGCAAGAATATGCGCGAGGAGATCGACATCTACAAAGAGGTCATTGCTGAACGCGACGTAGAAATCGAGAAGCTCGCCCTGCGTCTACAAGGACGCAGCTCAAATGAAGCCCTCAAGAAAGCCCTGATGGAGCAACTGGAAGAGACGAAGACTATGCTTGCTGCGGTGTCCGAGCGCTTGGAAACAAGTCCAATTGGCCCAGAAGATAGAGTTCCTCTCGGATGCAATTTGAAGCTATCGGACTCGACTCGTTGCCGTCTCAAGGCGACGCACGGCAAGCGTCTCTCCCTCCTCAGCAAGAAGCTTGAAGGTTTAAGCCAGCAAGTGGAGTTGTAGGCTGGTTCCAGACAGCGGTTGAACCGCAAGTTGAAGTGCGCCCTTTCCTGCGATTTCATAATTCGTTACCGCAATTATCAAATTCAATGGCACAGCTGTTCGCAGCGGACGACAAGTTCGCCGACGTCGTCTCGGAGCTGGGGAGGCGCGCGGGTGGCGTCGCCTGCCGTTTGTGGGCTGCCCCAAGTTCGACCTCAAGTGGACCAACTACTCGAAAGTGGCGTGGAATCGCGTGACGCCCAAGCAGCGCGTGAATCACCTGCAGCACTCAATTCTCTTCTCGCAAAAGGACAAATTCACGGAATTACTGTACAATTTCACGATTGGGCGGGATAAAGGACAAATTTTAGTGGATAAATCCTTTCCGAGGACATTCGACTTGACTAAAGTACGAGACCAAAAGTTACTGGAGCAGTGGGTTCTGTACAGTGAGGCAGTTGCGGTGCTAAAATGGAGCTTAACCTTTAGTGGACGCTCGGTGGATGGAGAGCAACTGGAAGCTGCTATAAAACGGGCAAATGAAGTCCTTGGCGATAAGAAGTTCTTTGAGAATTGGAGGACGGAGGACAGAAAGTTGAGTGAGAGCTCCATTTCGGGAGAAAGTGTACTTGACTGCAGGAGACGAGAGATTGAAGGGCTTTTGCAGGAGTTGGAACAGCGTGATCCGCAGTTTCATGCGGTTAGTGGAGAAGCTGGTGGCAACGTGTGGATATGCAAACCTTCGAACTTGTCGCAAGGAAGAGGGATCTTGCTGTGTAATTCGCTGAAAGAGTTAACTGAGATCACTGCACCAGTGGATATACAGACGGGTGGAGATATGAAGCAGCCGACCAGGTGGATCGTGCAGAAGTACATTGAACGGCCGCTGCTGCTGCAGAATGGCCGCAAATTTGACATTCGCCAGTGGGTTCTGCTCACCGAGCTCGACCCGAAACCGGTAGCTTTTTGGTTCCACAAGAGCTACCTGCGCTTTTGCTCTCGGAAGTTTGAGCTGACACGACTGCAGGATCGATTCACACACCTTAGCAACTACTCTGTTCAACAAGACTTCACTCCGGACGTTGACGACGCTACGCCGGATTGCGATGATACATACTCGTTTGAGCCGATGTGGACGTCGGACCAGTTTCGAGAGGCGCTCAGGTTTGTTAGAGCTCGCTTGTACTATTTATTGTTGATAGTCTTATTGATACTTGTCTTCATGCAGGCAAGAGTGCGAACGAGATGTATGGACGGAAACGATTTTACCCCAGATGCAGAGTACGGCGCGTCTTGCACTACTTGCAGTATTGCCGAAGCTCAAGAGAGTCGGGGTACGTTTCGAGCAGTGCGAAAAATGGATGACTAACTACGCAAACTTTTCTAACCGATTTTGTTGTGCTTGATTCAGCGAGGCTTCGAGTGGCTTGGCTTTGACTTTCTTGTGGACGAAAACCACCGCGTATGGCTGCTCGAAGTGAATGTCAGCCCTGATGTTAGCCACAGTACCCAAGTGACGGCTGACCTCGCACCCAAAGCTACTGTCGATGCGTTAAATGGTACGAATTTCTCGGATGCAGGACTACGGCTGACCACTTTGTCTGATATGTATTTACTTTTCCCTCAACAGTAGTCCTGGACACCTCGCGATCCGCTGACAACGGATGGCTTCCGTTTCCACTCAAGTAATGTGACTTATACTTCATTATCACCTGCTGCTGTGCTACAACAACAACTCCAGCCTACGCCATACGCGCACGAAGCTCAGTTTGCAGAGATCCATTTTCTAGGCGCACACTTTCCAGATCAGCGAGCACTTTGTCCAAATTGCTGCTACTGTTGCGTGCCTCCAGCTGGGAAACCCAGTTTTGCAGATCGCGAGCTGAGTTCTCTTTCTTCCCGACGTCACCGATAACCAGAATAAGCTCCTCAAACAGTTCGCGTACTTGGGCAAACTTTCGGTAGCACTCGACGTACGCCTCGGTTTTTGTGCTATTTGAGCTTTTGACCCTGCTTGCCGCACTGTACAGGTTTTCCTCAGCCACAGCTTCCGTCCGCTTGAGTTTCTCAGAAGCATTGTTCAGCTGTTTTTGAAGCCCCATAATATCCTCCAAGATCTTTGCGATATCCTGCTTTTGCTTGTGGACCTGCTTGATGATATCCATGATTCGCGACGTGTACATGTTGCGTGTCATAGGACCGCCCTCCGAGTCGTTCTTCTTGCCCAGCTTAGCTAACTGTCGCTCTTGGATCTTCTCCAACGCTCGCACACTCTCCATCTTCGAGTGGATAATGCCAGTGATCTCCAGCATCTCAGCTCTGAACGCCTTAATTTCGCGAATGAGTTGTCGACACCGCGCCTTGCGACTAGATTTCTGGCCTTCCAACTCGGCGTACTCTTTCAACAGAGGTGCACGCGCAGTTTCCATCTGCTCCGCTATCTCTGCCTTCTTTCCAGCGTTCGTTTGGCAAATTGCCTCCAGTTTCGCAATGTTTGCTTGGGCTTGAGGAAGCATCGCCACGAGTTGTTTCTGCCTTGCAAGCTGCTTTTGCATTTCTTGACCAGTAGATTGAGTTTCAAGAACGTGCTGCTCGACCTGCTGTAGCTCTCCGCGTTCACGATCAAGCACCTGACGCATGGCTGCAATGCGATGCTCCGTTTCATCCATCTGCTTTTGCACTTCATTGCGGGATTCCTCTTGGGTTTCCTCCTTCACTTGCTCCGCGTCTCTGGAAATCTTCATTGAGTCCACAGTGCTCGATCCTCCAGACTCGATCAGTGACATCCCCTCTTCCTTTGCTAACGATGAATCCAGCGACAGCGGTACATCCGGAAGTCCAGTAGCCAAGAACGATTGCGGTTGAATTATCGCGAACTCGTCGTCCTCCGCTTCTGCTTCTTGTGTAGCTAAAAAGTCACTTTCCCCAGCGCTTGTAGCAGCTTTCAGTTCGCCGTCAATGCGCCCCAGCTCCAGTTGAATCTCCGCATCTTCCACCTCAGCTTCCTCTTCAAAGTCGTCTTCTTTCAGCAGTATAGTCGCACCTCGCTTTTCCACAACAAGTGCTTCCAAAAGGGATGTCACCTTGACAGAATCACTGGGAAAATCTTCAAACAGTTTGCGTGTCGTATTTCCCGGTCTGTTCCACGGCAGTTCGAGTGGCGACGTCCGTAGAGGAAGTTGTTGAAACCCTCGAAGTCCTTTAACTTGGTTGCTCGGGAGCACATACAGCGTCTTCTCCCGTTTCCAGCTTGAGAAAATGGTCTTCAACTGCTCATTCTCCAGAACGGCGTCCTGCCAATTTTCAGCGTCGTCCCCCACCCTGAAACTTTCACTTTTACTTTTACTCTCGTCATTTTCCTCCAATTTTGACCTCGGCAGCTTCCCCACCAGCCACGACAAAATGTTCCTCGTCTCCTTCTCACTCGGATACAAAAGTGGTTGTACCCACAGTCTCCAGCATACCCCAGTTCCTGAAATAAAACAATAAAAATGACGTTAAAAGGAAAATAACAATAGAAAATGACGTTAGAAAGGTAAAATACCTTGAGGATATTGGCCAGTTGCGAGCCCACTCGGTGCCTCACCGCGACGCCCACGGGAGCCCTAGCGCCTGTAGAAGGCAGAGTGAAGGTCGTGCTATCGTCAGCACCCTGTAACTGCGTCAGGAACCGGAGAACGAGCACGATAAACGCGTCGGACGAGAGATCGGAGACCGTCCAGGACGCCGGCGCTTCCAACCTGAATAGTGGGCGCAATTCGATGTTAGAGAACGGGAAAATCACACGAGTGGAAGCGCAACAAAGCGTATCATGTAGTGAGGGTAAATGCACGAGGGACAAACGCACCATCCGCTCTGCTGCAGCGCCGCCAAGATGAAGGCGTCGGCCTCCGCCATGTTTCTCCGAAGCCGGAATCAGATCTTATCCGTATATTATCCAGTGTGTAATTTATTTTTGCTGCAACTTAAAAAAGTATCTTCCACTGCGACCCTTGGGTCACTTCCAGTTACAGCAAACTTCTTCACCCCAAATGAGCGCAATGCAGCCCGAGTCGGAGCCCGTGGAGCAACTGGAGAGTGCGTCCCTGAAGCCTCAAGACGCAGCAGATCCGTCGGTTGAAATTACGCAAATGCAGCAATTGGAGCACCCGTCCAAGGCGAAAAGTGGCGTCAGAGAGGACGAAGAAGAGCTTTCGCAATTGCGAACGCGTCTCCACACCCAGGAACTGCTAACTCAGCAGTTGCTGGAGAGAGAACAGGCACGAGAGGCAGAGAGGGAGTTCATGAAGAAGAGCGTGCTGGCCTTGCAGCAGGATCTGCTCCGGCTCATGAACATCGTGGAGCTGCAGATGCAGATCCCGACCAACATGACGATGTCCATGATGCAAATGTCGCCCATGGCGGGGTGGACATGGGGTTTCGAGGAGTGTCACCTCGGTATACCGGTGCAAGAAGTACTGGCGTGTCCCCTGGAGGACGTAAACGTCCAGCGGGACAACCGCAACTTCAAGTACCAGAGTCGCTCATCTCCCCGGCTCATGACGGAGCACTGAAGGAGTGCAAACGGGTCAAGGTGGCTGGAGCAGCGACGCCCAATAGTAAACTGAGCAAACGCCAGTGGGGGCAGAGGAGGACGGACAACTGGAGGTGGCGGTGCGGACAACCGGCGCGAACGACTGGTCGGCCATCGCCCGACTGCTGCCCGGACGGTGCGGCAAACAGTGTCGTGAGCGCTGGGTGAACCATCTGAGCCCGGCAGTCAACAAGGACGCGTGGACGGAAGAGGAGGACGAGCTCATCTTCTCCACGCGCGATCGCATTGGCAACCACTGGGCCGACATCGCTCGGCTGCTGCCGGGTCGCACCGACAACGCCGTCAAGAACCGGTACTATTCCACCATGAGACGTCAAGGACGGCAGCTACGAGGAGGCACTGGCAGCAACAAGAGCCGATCATCGGACTCCATGTCCGAGACCGATGAAAAGGTCGCGGGCTCTCCGGCGTATTCCGAGCCGAGTGCGGCTGAACTCCCTTTGGACATCTGAGACTTGACTTGACGACCAGCTCACGATGTGGTTGACTGTATATACAATGTAATTCCCCTTTGCGCTTTTGCAGTCGTTGCAACATGAACCGTCGCCCCATTTCGTGCTCTGAAATGACGTCGAGAGCTTCAACGCCTTCCCACGCGGCTTCGACAGGTTCTAGTGGGACAACTGCGTTTTCAGCAGCTTCGGGTGGTGGTAAATTTCGGTGGCGTATGGACACGGAGAAGAACGTGGTCGTGTGGAACTTTGAACGTCGAGGTTGGACCAAGACGGAAGGGGAGGACTGGAACATCTACTGGGCCAACAAGACCACGATGAAGAACATGTTCAACCCGGAGAACGGAGTTCGGCTAGTGGACGGGCAGTACGTGAACCACTTCCCAAACCACTACGAGCTCACTCGCAAGGACCTTTGGTGAAAAACATCAAGCGATACAAGAAGGAGATGCTGGCAGCAGCAAATGCTGCAAACCCGGCATCAAATCCCGGTGCTACTACCGCCCAAGCTGCAGCCTCGGAAGGAACTCCAGTATGGTCTGCTGAAGCTTTGGACTTCTTGCCAACAACGTACACGCTTCCAGCCGACTACTCGCTGTTTGTGGAGGAATTCCGACGCAACCCGAACGTCATGTGGATCATGAAGCCTTGTTCGCAAGCCCAAGGTAAAGGAATCTTCATCGTCAATAAGCTTTCCCAGACCAAGAAGTGGGCAAACCAGCGATGGACCAATATGCCCATCAAGGAAGGATACGTCGTCTCGCGCTACATTGAAAACCCGCTGCTTGTCGGTGGCAAGAAGTTCGATCTGAGGATGTATGTTCTGGTGCTGTCATATCGACCAATGCAAGCGCTCGTGTATCGTGAAGGTTTCGCTCGGTTCTGCAACGTGAAGTACTCGGCCGCTGCGGACGATATCGACAACCCGTTCATGCACCTCACCAATGTAGCAGTGCAGAAGAACAACGAGGACTACAACCAGAACCACGGCGGCAAATGGAGCGTCACAAATCTGTGTCTCTATGTGGAGGCTACGCGCGGTCGTGGAGCAGGTGAAAAGCTTCTTAATGGTATTCATGCAGTCATGCTACACGCACTGAAAGCTGTGCAGAATGTGATCATCAACGACCCGCACAGCTTCGAGTGCTACGGCTACGATATTATTGTAGATGATAACCTCAAGCCATGGCTGGTGGAAGTTAACGCGTCTCCGTCGCTCTCGACCACGACACGAGAAGACCGCAATATGAAAAGTCGACTGCTTCGAGACGTCCTTGAGCTGGCGGTAGCAGCAGATGCGGGACCAGACCAGCGTCGAGTCGTGCTGCCACCACCGACACTTAGTGCTACCACAGGCTTCTCGTGGCTACTCAACGAGACAGCTCAACTCGAAGCTGACAGGTTGCGAGCCGATGCTCTTCGTAAAACTGGTAAACGAGCATCGAGTGCTCAGTGGAGGTGATAGGTTTTGTTTGGTACATTGCTAGCTCTTTTCTATCACAATTCAATTGTTTGGTTGTCTTTCGTTCTTCGATCGACAATGGTGAATGGGCAGTTTTTCAAGCGAAAGCAGTTTGGAAACGAACACTATTTTCAAGCGTGCAAAAGGTCTGCAGTTGGCAAACCACTAGACTTGATAGTTTGTGCGAGGTGCTGCGATGGGATCGGAGAGGAAGCTGGAGAGGAAGTTGCGTCGGAAGGAAGAGAAGAAGGGACTTTGCGATGGCTCCGAAGCCTCCAGCAAGGTCGAAGTGGCACCCGGTGACTTGGACGATGCTGTCCCCATTGATGCTGCAGGTCTATCAGATGCTTCTTCAGACCCGACGGACCAAAGCAAGACACAACGAGTGATGCCAATTGGGGAACTACCGTCACGCCAAAACCCCAAGACGAAGTCTCCACGCAAGAAGAAGAAAAGGCCTGAAGAGGATCAAGAGGTCGAACCGGTTGAGTTTCGAGTGAACGGCATTCTGGTAGATCGTGACGTGATAGGAGGAGCCAAACCCAACTGGATGGGGGTCTACATGGTCCTCTTCCGAACGAGTACCCCTTGGGACAGAAAGTGGCGTTTATCTTGATCGGACTGGTGACTATCAGTGTCTCGGTGGCGGTTCTGGACAGCGTAAAGGAAATTCGGTACGCATTGAAATCTTGCGTAGAGTTTTTTCAAAAACTCAGCTAACTTGTTGTTACATTCATCATGCTCAGAAAACTATTTGGTGACTATTTGCTGGTCATCGAGTTCGGCTTCACGATGCTGTTCACGGTGGAGTATGGTCTTCGAATTGCCTGTCTTCGCAAACCAGGCAAGTTTATCTTCAGTCTGCTGGGCTTTGTGGACATGTGCGCTCTTGTCCCGTCATATTTCGCCTACATTTTTCCCGAAGCGCGGCCACTGCTGCATCTCGCGGTACTTCGCGTCTTCCGTGTGATGCGAGTGTTTCGCTTGATGCGTCTGGCTCGATTCGTGGACGCGAGCGCTGCGTTAACCGACAATATCGAGACCAACCGGCGGAATATCGCAGTCTTCCTCGTGGCATTGTTCACCGTGATCCTCGTCATTGGCTGTGCGATGTACCTCATCGAAGGGGACCAGCAATTCGGCAACATCCCTGTCAGTCTTTACTGGACGGTGGTGACCATTACGACTGTGGGCTACGGAGATATCTCTCCCCAGACGATCGTCGGGCGAATTCTAGCCACAGTCGTGATGTTTGTGGGCTACGGAATCATTGCCAGTCCGACACTGCTAAGTGCTCCACCGTCCGCTCCTGTCACTTCCGAAACCATCGACTGTCCGAAATGCACCAGAGTCCAAGAGTGCGTACGATGTTTCCAGAAGTTTCACCAGGAAAGTGCCAATTTCTGCTGCATGTGCGCCGAACCACTGCGGAAACCCGAAGCCAAGTCTCCTGAACGAAGACGTACTGTGAAGATGCGAGCACCACCTCCTGACGAAAATGAGCTTCTAGTGCGATCTCCAATGCTTACGGAGACAACGGCCAATTCACCTTTTGAAGAGATGAAGGCTGCAGTGCCGCTTTCGATGCAGTTGGAAGAGGTTAAACTAGCAGAACCCACTAGCTTTGTTTGCTGAATGGATTCTCGCCAGGAGAGTCTAGCTTTCAATTGAAACGAAATCATCAATTCACATACAGGACCCTCCTTGAAAGGTAACGCATCATTTGAGTTATACAAAAGGATGCATCCATGTTTTAGTTTTCCTCGTCTGCGATATGGTATGCTGACTAGGGAGCTAGCATGACGGGATCTTCTTCGGTCCGTAGCATGGTGAGAGATGAATCCAAGTTAATCACGCCGAGCAGCTTGCTGAGTCTCACAACGTAGACTTTCGTCCATGCGCTCATAGCTGCAGTCTTGTGCACGCGATACAGATCAACATCCTCTCCGACCTGGTAGCATAACTGTTAGTTTGTTGCAGGTTTTGGGTTTATCCGCTTAAAAGATTTTACCTGAGGCGGATAGCTCTCCACAGGTACTGACGTGAACGAGTAGTCTTGAAATGGCGGTCCTAACTCCAGCTATCGCGGCAAAACAACAGCATGTCAACACGATGGAAACGTAGAGCACTCAATAAAAGATTTTTTACCGGGTTGGACAGCGAAGTCGCATCTTTCGGCTGGAAATCCACGAGTGAATAGTCTTCCACCATGGCACTTTTTTCTTGTCAATGTCGAGGATGTTGGACACTAACTTTTGAATCCGAAGCGAAACATTCGGGTCCTTGGCATCAATCATCTGTAAAAGTACAAATTGTCAGCTTTCAAGTCGACCTGTTCCCTAAAACCTCCTTTATTACCTGCTTTCGGTGGGCAGCGATGAAACGCGCCACTGCAATTTCAAGATCGTAGCGCCGAAGGCATCCCTGACAATTTCAAGAACCGTTAGTTCTTTCGTCAAAATTAACCAAAAATGACGCTTACGATCAGCATCTGCGTTTCGGGGCCATCGCACAGTGGGAAATACTCTTCCTTCTTGTGTGTGTTCTAACCACAACAAATAGTTAGTTCTCTCTTGTCAATATCGTGCGATTCCGTGTCCTTACCAGAGCTTGGATGGCCTCCTCGTACGTGGTTTCTCTCGTGAAGAAGGCGGAAACTGGGCTCATGTAGTCCTGGGCGATCTTCTGACTCAAGACGTGTTCATTCAAGTCGTAGCACACGGAGTGAAGTCCTGCCCACCCCGCCATTATATCGTAGATAGAAGGCGAGATAGCTCCACACACGAAATACGAGACCGTGCACGCTGTCATGACAGGAACCATGTGACTCAATTGAGACGTGAGCTCGAAGAAAATCACGGCTGTAGACACTGTTTGTGTTGCAGAAGCTGCAAAGCAAGCTGCCCCCACTACAGCGTACGTAGCTGGGGATTGAGTCGGACTCCAGTACCTCATGAGTGTTTCTCCGTACAGTCGACCGACCGCTGCGCCAATGCAGAACAGTGGTCCGAAAACGCCACATGAGATCGGAGCCCCACAGGGCAAGAGCGACGTCATGAACTTGAGGAGAATGTAGACGAACAGCGTCACTTGCGGGTACTCCGAAATTTGAGTCCACTGACGGAAACTCAAGTTCTGGTCACGGAAGACTTCGTTCACAATCGATCGGTCGGAGAGCCGCATGATGCCCAGCGGGTACGTCAAGATGGCAGTGGCAAAGCAAATGGACACCATGTGAACCGTTCGGCGCTTTAACGAAGGTCCGTTGAGCCCGAGCTTTGTAAAAGCTTCATTTGCGTCCACCGAAGCAGAATCGCGAGTCTGCAGAAAATGCCTGCACCAATCTGAGTATCAACGATACATTAGCTCACAGTCTCGATCAATTGTCATGAAAAGTTTTGCAACCTACCCCAGTGACAACTCCCAGCAGGACAAACGCAACAATCTCATAGTCCATGTCGAAGCCAGCAAACGTCGTTCGCTCGAAAAGCACATCGCGCTTGATGAAAGTGATGACGTTAAACACCAGGATACAGACCGAGGAGCAAATAATGCCTTCCCACAAGCACTTGATCTCGTAGTATTTCGCCGTGACTTCAATACTAAACAGCAGCCCACCGAGTGGAGCGCCGAAGTTTGCAGTAGTGCCACAAGCCACCGCTGTAGCAACAAGGACGGGTAAATTAAAAAGCCCTGCCATTTACCATTTACAAGCATGCAGATGTACGAACCTGCGCGAATGAAGTTGTAGTTCTCCTGGCCAAAGTTGACGCGGCGAAAGAGTGCCATCTTTCCCATAAGAAAGCCGATCATGGACATTAGATGGGTGAACGGTCCTGCTCGCCCCACCGACAGCCCCGAGCCCGACGCGATGACGGTGCTGAGCGACTTGGCCACGAGCGTCCGAAACGACAGCATATCTCCCGGGTTCTGGTACACGCCCGCAAAAAGCGCCCGCATGACGGGGATTCCCGAGCCGTCTGAAGCTGGCGAGATGAAGTACCCGCTGCAAGTTGCGAGCATCCCGAGAGAAACACACCAGCACAACCAGCACAGGAAGCCTAGAAACGAGTCCGTCCCCACGGATTCGATGATGACGCGACGGAACCGGAAGAGCGTCCGAACCCAGTTGTCGACCAACAACCTGCAGCATTTCGAGAGGATGGTTAACACTCGTAATGCTTGTTGTACGATGAACGATGAAAGCAGCTACATGTCGACGTACCCGTAGGCTGCTGCCATCGTACCCAGCAGAACCAAGAACAACCACGTGATGGGCGAGTTCGGGAGCTGCTTGCACAACCGAAGCGACCGAACGCAGAGCTGCCGCATCGTCATCTCGACCAGGGGTCGGTCACCTCGCAACAACTTGTCGTAGTGCTCCGGCGAGTTGGCTCGGTACCAGGAATCTACACCCGAAACAAAGGTCAGGTACAGTTCAAGCAAACGCAGATATCGTTGATGAAGTACCATAATTGCCACGCATCCTCGGATTTTGTTTTCGCTTTGACGTTGAGATGATAGCAAACGGTGGTTTGCTCTCCAGAGGATCGCGCCAAGTGGAAAGGTCGGCAGCATTGAACACAGATTTTCCTCGACGGTTTGGTGCGACGTCCGTTTCAACGGGTCCTGCAGAACTTACCGTTGTCTTCCTACTTTTTTCATTTTCCTCGGGGATTCATACCGGTAGACTGCATTGAACATGTTAGGTGTGTTTGAAAGCTCTGAACGGATGCGACTTAGCAGAAGGTGAGAAGACCCCTACCAGTTGTTGAATTTCGTGGTGGTGGACACTTTGGTTGAGCCTCACAATGATTATTGTTTCTGGTTCTGAAGTGCAGTTGGTATCACCATGGTGGTTGGAGGAACCGATGGCGACGCGTATGTCCTGATGTGAAACCTGGCTCTTAATGTGCTTGAGGCTTGAGAACTCGTGAGTGAGGCAGTTGGAAATTTGCAGCACACCGAGAGCAGCTTTGTAAATGAAGTTCGGAGCGACCCGAGGCGTGGTTTACGCTCTACTGGTGCTGGCGTGGCGGCCAGTGATGAGCGCGTCTTACGGCTACCAGACCACGTACTCCGACGTAAATTGCCAAGGCACCCCCATCCGATTGTACATGCAGGAGGTGACATCATGCAAAAGCGAGAGCAACATCAGCGAGAGCAACATAATTCGGTGCCATTCGGATGGCGAAGCTGGCGCGGCACAATACGCTTCAATCGGTTGCGTCGACGCGGATCCCCACGAATATGTTGCAGAAGTATTTGGCGACTTCGCGTACCTGACGCTGCAAGTGTACGCCTTCCGAGGCTGCAAGGCCTTGATATCGTTCGAAACGTACCTCGCAGCAGGTACATGCCAGCATGCGATGTATGGTGACATGGTTACGTCCAGCATCGCGATGCTGTACCCGAACGGCTCAGCGTTGCTTCAGTTATTCACCAACTCGACTAGTTGTGGGGACGACGCGGACAATACACTTCGCCCGAACCGTACGAAGATTTCCAGACACACGTGCGGCGCCACTAATTATTTTCGGTACTACTCGAGCATGTACCCCACGAACAGTACCAGCAACTCCGGCAGTTCCAGCAGCTCAAGCCTCCCAACAACTGAATCATCAAACAATTCATCGGATCTGAGTGTCGGTGGAATTGTAGGCATCGTCCTTGGCAGTCTCGTGGTCTCGCTTCTTGTCATTGCAGTTTTTATCTGGCGGCGCAGAGCCAAGTCTAAACAATGGCATCCGTCCGAAGAAATGGAGAGTCCGGTTGATCACCAGTGCGACGACAGCAAACTCAATCCCTCGTACATGTCGGACACAACAGAGCGAGGTACCATAGCGGAGGTTCACGTTCCAAGAGGCTCAAGCATGATCAACCGAGAGCATTCTGGTATCGGCGAGCTTTGGGATGACGAAGCGATCGTGGCAATGCGAATTCCACGCAAAAAGGTGTTTGTGCACGAACTCATCGCTCGAGACGGCTACGCAGAAGTGTTCAAAGGCACTTTCAACGGCCAGCTCGTCTCCGTCAAGACGCTGCTGCCGCAAACCCGGAACAACGTCGAGTGCGTGACCAGCTTTTGCTCCGAAGCGAAGATGATGACAACGATGGACCACCCTCACATCGCGCAGCTTATCGGTGTTGCCTGGGACAATCGCATGGATGTGTGCATTGTATCCGAGTACTTGGACGGCGGTGACGTACGAGGACTTCTCGACTCATTTGCCCAACTGGATCATCCGGCTGGCTTCGACTACGATAAAGTGAAGATCGCGCTGCACATTGCGCATGCTCTCACGTACTTGCACTCTCTGGAGCCGCCTGTGCTTCACCGCAACTTGCAGTCAAAGAACGTCTTGCTGAGCTACGAGTTGGACGCCAAACTGGCCGACTTTGGGATTTCTCGAGAGCAAATGGACACGACCATGACTGCCTGTGTCGGATCAGCCTTGTGGATGGCTCCGGAGGTGGTGATGGGGCAGCGATACGATGAAAAGGCCGACATTTTCTCGTTCGGTGTTGTCCTCTCCGAGCTCGACGTACATTCGTTGCCGTATTCGCACGCCGAGACGCAGTTCAAGTCCCGTCATAAGATGTCCGAGTCGCTGATTCTGCAGCAGGTAGTGGAAGGCAAGTTGAAGGCTGAATTCACCGAGACTGGCTCGGGATCGGCGCAGCAACTAGGAAGAGCCTGTATTGCGCTAGACCCGCGTCATAGACCGACAGCCGCAGAGGTGCTGTACAAGCTTCACCGGATTCTGACGCAAGAGATGTAACTTGTAGTCGTAAGAGCTCGTTGTGGTGTTCACTTCGTAATGTTCGTGTGATGTCGCTACAGTGGATTAGAGCTACAGACAAAGGAAACTTGAATACTCAAAGCTCTGGGGTGGTTGGTTTCAGTTGATTAAACGCTAGACTACTACATGTGTTACCACTTGCTTCATCCATTGTAGTCGTAGCTAGACGTACCTTGAGGTCTCGATTCTCCTTCTTGAGGTGTTGAATCTCATGCTCGCGGTCATTGACCATCGCTCGGCACTTGTCATTCTGTTGTTGCTTGTCCACCTCCGCGTTGTAGGCGCCTCGAGCTGATCCTTATAGGCCTTGATCTCCTTGGGAGCTGCTCTAGAGACGATAGTGCAGCTTCATATTCGTCTTCAAACTCAGACCGCAGAGTCCCGGAGTGCGTGTTGCATGAAGACCATCACTCCACTTCAGCTTGCCCGTCACTACTGCGGCTGCCGTCATAGCCGGCAACCATGGGGTCCAGCTAACAACTTCAGGCTTTAATCTACACAGTCCATTTAATATACACACTAAGGTCAAGCTTACTCTGCATCTATGCGAGTGACTCCACTGGAACACTGTCCGCAGTCGTCAAAAGGTTGTTTCGCACGTTGATGATCATGGCGAACTGTGTCACAAGCTCCTGAATCTGCACGTGCCCACGCTCACCAATGAAGTTCTGGGACAGATCCAATAGAGCAAGGCGAAAATCACCACCAGCCATACCACGAGGCAGCGCAATGGCATCGTAGAGATCCATGACGCCATCGTCGGAGATGCAGTTGCCAACGAGTGACAGCGTCTGCAATCGCGGGAAATTGCTGGACGGACCTGCCAGCACGTCGGCGACCTGCCTCGTCACGTGGTCCTTGAGCCCTTCTGAGTAGCAGAAGTTGAGCGAAAACACCGTCAGTTTGGGCAGTTGGACGCTGCTCAGCGCATTTAAGAGGCTACGAACAAGCACATTGCGCGAAACGAGTGTCTTCTCGTCTTGAAAGTTGAACTGCTGCGCTTGCACCCGTCCCGCTAACGAGAAGCTCTCGAGGTTGGGGAAGCGCTGGAAGAACGACGCTCGAATCGTTGGCGAGAGCTTCAGTAGCGACACGGTCGTCGCCTCGATACAAGTGACAAATGTGGGGAGCTCCGTAGCTGCCTGCACGCAAGTAGCTGCACACTGCAGGACATCGGGGAGGCCAGGAACGAGCAGACCTGCTGTAGCAAGTCTCGGTTGCCATTGAAAAACAACGGACTGGTAGCCGTCGCAGTCTCTTCCAACTCGTACCGAGCACGCTTGCCACCAAGCAGAACGTCGCCCGTGCTACTGCATTTGTGCTTGTGCGACGCACTTTGAGCCTGATCCACGGCGAACGCTGCGTCTTCTGTCACCGAGAGGTTGTTGAGGTGAAGCTTGACGACCAGCGAGTGCAGACGACGACTGAGTGTCTGTGGGTTGCGGTACTCCCACGCCGAGAAGGCCTGGCTGTAAAGTGCCAATTCAGCGCGACGACCAATGTACGAGATCTTGGAATCGACTTTGCCGTACTTGGACTTGAGGAGCACCAGACTGCAGTGGATCAAAAACAGCATTGCGAATTGTCAAGTTTTTCACGGCATGACGACCACTTGAGGTGGGACGTACATGTGCAGGAGAACGGAGCGACGAGCGGCCAAGTCGATTGATGCGTGCCAGTTCTGTTTGGCGACAGAACGCACAACTGGCCATGCAGTGGGGGCCGCAGCGAAGGTGCTCATAATGGAAGTAGATGCAGGTAAATACTGACACGCAGTAAGTAGAAGAGATGGGACTCCGGCTGGAGTAAAGCAGAAGTGAGCTGCTCGAGCACAACTGAGTCAACGACAATGGTCAGCTCCCATTTGAAGCCGAGCTCTCCCACCAGCAGGTGCCGCCCAGAAATCGCGGAAAAGAGAGCACTCATGCTGATCCCACGGTCACAAGTCACAGATTGCAAATTTCGGGATCCATAGCATTTAACCTCTCATAATGAAGTCTTTTGTTGAGTATGCACTATCCAGGATACGCTTATACGGAGTCGCACTAACAGTTGAGTGTATGCCGACATTGTATTTTGTACCCACGATATTAGCAGTTTATAGAGATGCACTAGCGAAAAAGAGTTTTTAGAGGAGCCCATCTGGCCGGTGTCATGTGGTATGAACGAAGGTGAACCTCGTCACATTGCAACGGCATTGCTTACTTGCCGACGGCACGGCAAGTTGTTGTTGCGCTGCAAGCTTCGTTTGGGTTATTCTTGGTCACCTTTTCGACCAGCATCTGCTGCATTACAACAGGCTGAAGAGTATCCGTGATACGTGGATGACCACGCCGCCTTGAAGCGCACGCCATATGGCCGTGGTGAGAGAGCTGCTCGTCCAGCTGAAGGATGAAAAGCTTAAGATCTCAAGCAGTTGTATATTATATCATGGATACGACGATTGCTGCTGGTGGTCTACAAGTTCTCTCACCAAGGTGTCAGGCGTGAGACTTTCACGGTATGATCCATATACGCACACAGCCTACTTCTACAGTACAAACGCCAGTGCTAGGCAGGCCCGCAAACACCACTGCACACGTCGCAGTTTTATAAGATGGATACATTGTGTTGACGAACACCACTCGCACACTTTGCTGAGACCATGACAAGCCCCGTCGACGGCGACGGCGATGCCCACGCGTATCTCGGCACCTTAGCGGCTGTAGATCACCGGCAGCTCTCCATGCACACCGAGGGTAAAGTGTTGACACTTCCACTCATCTACCTGCCGGACATTGTACGTGAAAACGCATCGCGGCAACGCAAAGACAGCAGTTCTAACTGCCCCAATGGTCAGATTTTGTTCCCAGGCGACGATCTGCCGCTTCGGATGCTGTCCGAGTCGATGGTTGGCGGTATCCGCGAGCTCCTGTCAAGAGAAGGAGCGGTGCTGGCTGTGCTGGCTGCTCACCAGACCGGAACTGCGTACGGCTCGACCGTCCGCGTCGAGCGGTTCAGTGTGGAGAACCGCCTTGTGAGACTAACTGGGGCTGCTCGGCAGCGCTTCCGTCTGAGGCGAAGGCTGCCAGCTGAGCCGAGTGCTGGTGTTTTGTACGGAGAAGTGGAGATTTTGCCACAGGATCGAGCGCAGCCGCTGCCGTTCGACGACTTGTACTGGCATTTAAAGCGGGAAAGCGACCAGAACGACCTGGACAAGCAGCACAGAAGGAGCTTCCGTCGACTGCGTGGACAGTGTCCGGCGTACTGGGGACGCAGCACATACGCACTGTATGATGCACGGGTGCTGGTGCAGAAGATCCAGAATATGCTGTTGTCAAACATCCACGGTGAGTGGTTTCGCAAGCCGAGGACGCAACGATCAAATGAACACGACGGAGATGATCAGTCGTCGTTGGTGCACTACTTGGCGCTGCCGAGCGACCGCCAAGACCCGAACCTGTTCGCGTACTGGGTCGCTCGCAATTTGCCATCGGATACATCCCAGCGACTGGAACTACTGAGACTGAATTCTACCGTGCGCTTGCTGCGTCGCGAAATTGAGCTGCTCGGACAGGTTGAGGAGGACATTTTTGCTCCATGTGCAGCTCCTTCCTGGCAAACACGCGCGAGATATTCAGCATGACGGCGCGTGGCGCTGCCGGTGGAACGTTTGTCAATCCCGGAGGACATGTGTACCAGGTGCTGACGCTGCGTGAGGTGGACCGCGCACACGTGTTTGTGAACTTGGATCGCAGCATTCAGGACACGTGGTTCGCTGGTTACTCGTGGAGTATCACGCACTGCGATTCTTGCTACCAACACCTTGGTTGGCGCTTCGACAGGGTCGATCCAACGCGTCTGCCCGCTACCTTCTTCGGCTTCCGGCGAGCAGCGCTCACTCGCTCAAGAGGTTCTCGACGTGTTGATCCTCGATCAATTGGTTTGGACGGATACGACACGGACGATTACGTGTCCGTGGCTTCAAGCGAAGGCGGTTCCACTGCCAACAGCGAAGAGATGCAATTGCTCGAGTAACAAGGGTATGATGGCTGCTTCAGCGCTGTTTTTATTGATTCATTGTATTGGAAGCAGTGGCAGGACGAAGGGTGTCAACCAGCTGAGTCGCTTGCTGACTGCAAGGCAGACAGAGCTGCCTAGTTGTCCGAGACGATCCACGTGTCCAGGGCGCGGTCGTAGTTGCTGACCTCGGCGGGAGTGAACCACATGGAGATCTCGTGCTTGGCCGAGTCGGGGCCGTCCGAGCCGTGGATGAGGTTGCGGCCCGTGGAGATGCAGTTGTCTCCGCGCAGGGTGCCGGGAGCAGCCTGGTTGGGGTTGGTGGCACCGAGGATCTTGCGGCCCGTGAGGATCACGTCCGTGCCCTCCCACACCATGCACACGATGGGGCCCGAGGTGAAGTACTTGACGAGACCCGGGAAGAACGGACGCGCCGACAGGTCGGCGTAGTGGTTCTTGGCGCGCTCCTCGGTGGCCGTCATGAGCTTGAGCGCCACGAGCTTGTAGCCCTTCTTCTCGAAGCGGCCGATGACCTCGCTGATGAGACCGCGCTGCACGCCGTCGGGCTTGATGGCGATGAACGTGCGCTCCTTGGACGTGCCGGGGACGCCGGCCAGGGGCGTCGTCGGGGCAGCAGCGTTCTGGGCCACAGGGGCGGCGGCCAGCGCAAAGGCCGCGACGCCAGCGGCAGCGACGGCGAGAGCGGCGGGGGCCTTGACGGCCGAGGCGGAGCGCGCCTGCGTGGCGAACGAGCGCGAGCTGCGCTTAGCAGCGGAGGCGACGCGGCGAGTTACACGAGAGAACATCTTAGGAGCAGGAGGGACTTGGGGCAGCGAAGGCAAAAGCGCAAATGAGCTCAAATCTGTGGTCGTACGTCAGCCGGATCTTTTGCCAAAAACTGCCGGATTGTAAACACCAAGTGTACACAACGTGTACACCAAGTATACACGAAGTTCATTTTCCCGCATCGGCTGGTCATTCCGCATTCCGCACTTCCGCACGCGCAACGATGACGGAGGAGGACAAGAAGCAGCAGCAGGACGGGGAGGCGTCGGACGAGGAGGAGCAGGTGGAACAGGCCAAGAGCCGGAAGGACGAGAGCAGCGCCATGGAGAAGCTCACGGACCGCGTGGAGGAGACGCAGATGGACGAGAACAAGATGAAGGAGGCGTTCCAGGCGCTGCGCAAGCAGGAGGAGGCCGACAAGGAGGCGGAGCGGCTGCTGGAGAAGAAGCTGGCGGCCGTCACGGTCAGAAAGGACGACGTGGCGCTCGTGGCGCTCGAGATGGCGCTCACGACGCAGCAGGCGGAGCG
Source organism: Phytophthora syringae (assembly GCA_012656105.1). Lineage (NCBI taxonomy): Eukaryota > Oomycota > Peronosporomycetes > Peronosporales > Peronosporaceae > Phytophthora > Phytophthora syringae. Next base: position 339,413 of record JAAKBD010000191.1, on the reverse strand, counting down.
CAAACTGCGGAGGCCGACGGAGACGTCGTCACGTGTCTGAAGACGCTGCTGGCCGCCTGATTGGGAGGTGCAGAAGGAGTTCAATAGACGGAGACGCTCTTTGACCGGTTTCTTGTGCTTGGCAGTCAAACGTACAGAGGAGCAGAGCTGGAGAGGTCTTTGTGGGGCTGTCTAAGGTTTTTTCGTGGTGTAGGGACTTACTTTACAGGCTGCAAGACGCGACGTGGTGACTACTGCGGAGCCAGCGCGCCCGAGGGGATCTGTCTCCGGGCCTGGGACTTCTGGATCGTACTCATCATGCGTTCGAGCTGCATGTGTTTCATGTCGACGTGGCCGCCTGGACGCAGCACTTGCAGCGAGTCGCGGAAGTGGTGGCATGCGGCGACCAAGCGCGAGCCTTTCCGGTTCGTGTGCGGGTCGAGCGTGTCCACGACGTTCTGGAAGTGCAGACTCTTCTTGAAGCGCGGGAAGCTGTCTTTGACCATGAGGCGCATGATCTCGTCGCACGCTTCGTCGAAGAACGTGGACCCGATGGCGTCCGTGGGGGTATTTTGTCCAGCTGCTCGAGGATGCCGTCGCGAATTGTTGCCGGGAGGTTGACTTCTTTGCAGATTCGGGCTGAACGTACCGTTCTCGGATCCGCGCCGACAGCTCGCGTCTTTCGGCCTCGTCTTTGATCACGCGGAATCTTTCAATGTCCTTGAAAAGAGGTAGTTCTCGTCGCTGTGTTCGGACTCGAGGAAGGCCTGAAATCGCTGGGTCAGGAGGCCGTGGCGTAAGATACTGGCGAAATCGCAGCGCTCACCGAACCACGCGATGTTTGCAGCAGCGCCGGCAGACGGGTATTCTTCGAACAACTCGACGATCTTACTGAAGGGACATGCGAGCAGTACTGCTGACGAGCGAGCGAGAACCTTTCCTCTGCGCATATTCATGCGATCGAATGTAAACGGACCCAGATAGCACCCCGGTGTAAGGAACACTGTGCTGTCGTGCCCAAACTTGCTGGTTTTCCTTTGGCTTCCAGTGATTTCGAGTGCTCCGTACACGAGAAACACAAACTTTTCGTCGTGTGGATCATTCTCTTCGTGTTGACGAAGCACAATGTCACCTTTGTGGACTTGATCTTCGATTTCAAGGTCGTGGCTAAACCGGATCATTCTTTCACTGGGTATGGACTCGAGAAATGGCAGGACGCCGCTCATTATTGCTTTAAGCAACAGTCTTTCTTTCAGAAGTTTACCCACATTTAATTTCACATCAGGGCACTGGTCCAACAGCGTGTGGAAGGCTTTTTCTCGATGCTCATGAGCATGCAGCTATCAAGGGCTTTGACAGTAGCTGCACGTGGAATATTGATGAGCAACGACATTTCACCGAAAAATGAGCCAGCCTCCAGTTTTGCCAACGGACCCGCTGCTCTAGAGCTTGTGACTTCCACTGAACCGGTCAACGTGACAAACATTTGCGTGCTGATACCCTCGTCTTCACGAAAGATCACGCTGTCGCTTGGGTACACGCGTATGGTCGACATTTCCGTGAGCATACTGAGTTTGTCTTTCGGCAGGGTTGCGAAGAACGGGATGGTACCAAGGAGTCCTATAAAGTCTGCGTTGGTCAGCGCATTGAGCGACGAGTCTTTTGAGCCTTCAGTGGCTTCAGGCAGAGAAGAGGGTGGCAAAAGGAGATACTGCGACTGGTGCTGCAAGTCTACGCGAGCACACACTGTTGACTGGAGTATTACTTCATCACCCTTGCCTTCGGTCACGTATCGGCAAACAACTTCATTTTCGGATTTCCAAAAGAGAAATACTTCCGATGTGAGGAGGAACTCGTTGTCTTCCAGCTGAGGGTCCGCAGTGTACTTTTGACCAGGAGAATTGTGCAAACCAGCTCGTGTGCGTCCAAGTGGCATGAACGCATGAACGTTCAGCTTATTTTTGCCGTTCGAGTCGAAGAGACTTACACTCCCGTCGAACACCACAGCAAGTTGGCCGGGCTGAGCTGGAATCGATGTTCGACGACCCTGGGATTGATTCGCTGAACGATGACTAGCTTCGGCTTCTGTTCGCACTTGCGCATAGCGGATGATTGTTTGAATGCTGTCTGCACCGATGAGCTGGAGGAACAAGCTACCTTCGAAGATCCGTCGAACCTCCACCTGATTTCTCTTGCCTTGGGTCAGCTTACCGCAAACGCCACCCATTCTCCAGGCTCGCCACACCGCATTAAAACACCGCGCTAACAACTCGGCAGAACGCACACACGGCATGACGTTGTATAGATAGAAACTGGTCCATGTTGGCATATTTTCGACGTGAGGCAGGGACCATAATTATCGAGGGACGATGCTACTGCGACCGAATTTAGGCTCGAGGGTGAAGGACGGGTGTCATCTCTCACAATCCCCAAACGAACGAATGCCGAGCAGCTCAAATGCTCTAACTAAGCCAAAACAAAGCCGATCGAGGCGCTTAGAGCCTCTTCATAATGGCCAGATCAATCCGATCAGGTGTGTGGGGCCGCACGAATGGCATTCGGAGCCTGTCTAGAGAACTCACGCGTTCGTTTGACTGAATTTCACGATAGCAAATCACCCCCCTCTTAACCCTAGCCCGTCCACTGCATTCTGGCTCAAAAGCCAGATCTTGTGAAAATTTGGTAAACATTACAGTATTTACACAAGATTCAGCCCCTAAATCTTGTCGCAGCAGCGTCCCCCATTATCGAGGCACGGCTAAACAATACACAATGCTTGATCACTACTACGTAGTAGTACAAGCGCAGCATCAGGTATACGCTTGTACTACTAGGAAGCCGCGGGTCAATCGACGTTACACCTGAGACAGCGTAAACCAAAGAATACTTACGAACCTAAGTACGAATCGCGATTCAAGCACGCCATCGTAAAGAGGGTGTTTCCCCTTTCGACTGAGACCTTCACCGTCTTCTAAAAGAAAAAACTGAAAAAGTTATGGACTCTCAAAAAATGTCTCCTTCCCAGACCGAAAACTCGATTTTTTTTTTGCTGTCTAAGACTAAAATTTGCGTGCGGTTCGAATGGTGCTATCGGTTGCTTCTATTTCGAAGTGCAACATTACCAAAAACAATTCTCTTTTCATCTCGCATTAGTGACACCCATACTCATAAGTAAAATCAGAAAAGTCATGACTTGGTCATGACCTTTTGACCTGGATCCACGGATATCAGCCAATAGTCGCGTGTTACCCGCAGATACCAAGAAAAAGTCATGACCTCGATACCAAATCTTTTCTGCATTTCTATTGGTTGCTCAACTAACAATTCATTGCTATTGGTTGTTCCAACTGACAATTTCGACAAATTTGGAAGACTCGGCCAGCCATGCATTTGTCGCTTTTGAGTGCCGCAGACATAAGAGACAGCGAGCGCTGCCTACGGCCACAGAGATGGCAGCGCGCGGGCTCCGCGGCACCTGAAGACTACCGCGACACCACAGCAAGGGCAGCCATGCGCACAAGGAAGATTCAGCACAGATCAAAAAGGAACCTCATGAGAAAGATTGGAGTTTAATGCTACGGTGAGTTAGTGGGATTAAAAGGTTAATTTATTGAGAAGGCTGACGATTTGTTGTTATGATGTTACAGAACTTGAGGTCGAGTTGACGCTGCAGAACGCGCTGGACTGAGGCTGTATAACGGCAATCACGACGGTAAAAGGGAAGAGCAGGAATTCACCGTGCCCTCAAGAAGACGCGGCTGGTGCAGGGAGAGGAGCACCTTGCGGGTGCCCTCGCGGAAGTGAGTTGGACTCAAGGAACTATACGGCGCACTTGTACTGCGTCTGCGACCTGTACCCGTGGGTCATCATGGAGTAGTACTTCATCGGCTTCATCTATCGGTGCACTCAGCACCAAGGAGATAATTTATTTTGCAATTTATTTCTCTCGATGTGAAACCTAACTCGAGTTGTCTTTACTGCGAAGCCATTTTGAGAAAGCGTCGATGCTCCTTCGACCACGCTCCATATCAGCCTTGTCAATAGCTAATTCAACTGTCAGGCCAGACTGCACCAGAACCCGTACGTATTTGACGACGTAAAGGCGTCCAGAGAAATACTTTGTCTCTTTTGCTGATGAACGCCATTTTGTGCCATAGGATCGCTCTAGTGCTTCAATAGATGGCTGATTTGCCAGTCCCTCATGCCTATTCAGTCCACAGCTCGCGTACAGTAGATACGCCACGACTCATGCTGTACTGAGGATTGCCAGTATTCGACAGAGAAGAATTGGTAATATCGGACGAGTTGACGAGGGTAGTTTGCTGACGTTCCGGTGTGTGACTGACGCTTGTGCTGGTGTTACTTGGGACAGGTTGCAATCGGAAGGCTACGTCTCCGTGAAGAAAAGAGGTGAGTTCTCCTTGCATCTGATGTACTAAGTTCACCACGTCTGTATGTCCCGACTCAATTTTATTCACAAGTGCTGCGTGCTGCGTACTTATTTGCTCAGCCAAGAGAGGCATGGTCACCTGAAGTTGGGCCTCAACAGGATGCCGAGCAGTTTGTATGGCTGCCAATAACTGCGTGCGGTACTGTTGGAATCGCTCACCAAATATCTGATGTTGCTGCATTCTAACTGGAAGATGTTCAAACAGAACGGCTGCATCTTGGATTAACACCACGCGTAAGTACTCCAGCAAATCGATGAACCCACGTGCAGCCAAATTACGTTCCCATTCGCCTGATAATATCCTGTCTTTAAAAACTTGCAAACCAGGAAATATTTCTAGCAGAAGATCTCCAGGAGGTTCAACAGTGGCCCGATCCAGAAAATATAAACGAGACTTCGGTGGGTGACCCGACAGCGCGCGGATAGCTTCGCGGGCCAATGGAGCAGAGTAGACGGCCTCCACGGTATCCAATCCCCATCGGCCATGCCTCCGTGTTTGAGAGATGTCCACATCGGTACTTTCAAGTTGTCTAACCCCTGCTGTCTATTGATGTGTGTTTTTTGTTGAATGTTAGTCGGAGGTGAGTAAACACAGCTTCATAGCAGTTTTTATGCATTAAGTAGGAGATTGACTTGGTCGGGTTCTTGCCACGCAGAAACTTTATGTCATACCATTCTCTTGAGCTGCGAAACGTTGGAAGTGGCTCCAGGTTGATGTGAAAGCGTTCAAAGAGATAAAATGCAACAGCCCCTATTGGACACAAGTGTGCATTCTTGTTCCGCATAAATCCACAATGCTGCAGCTTTCCATATGTGTTCGTTTTGCCATGTTGGATCAAAACAACTAGCGCCGTGCATGGCTGAAAACCTTCTTTGTCTGAAGGCTGAGAGAACATGTCCGCCAAATCTAAATCTCTTATATTTTCACCACGTAATAATCCGTAGTGAGAAACCAAGAATGCTGCACGTCCACGAAGGTCTCCAAGCAGAAAAAGGTGTCACAAATTTGCTGGAACTGCGATTCAGAGTGATAACCATCTAACAGTGAACCAACGCCTCGATCTTGATAATTTTGCTTCCTTGTTTGAACAGTTTGCGCTTGTACATTTCGAATCAACTGCTTCACTTGAGGAGACCGCGGATGCTCGTTGGAGTTTATTCGTACTCCCACTTGCTGGTTATACAAATCGACGACAGCATTAACGTAGCCACAGACTGTTGACCCTCCCACAGTAGTGCCCTTCTTCTTTTTGGATTCCCTCCCCACCACTCGCTCCGACAAGAAAAGATGGAGCTTGCCCTTTGTGACGGTACCACCGTCGCAGAACTTCTTCTCATTACACCACTCCACAAACTCTTTCTGGTACCCCTCGTACTTCCTTTTGGTGTTAACAGGACGGGATTCCAATGTTGCTCGGAGTGTAGCACGCTCACTCTCCTCTATTTGCACTTGTATAGCGCTGTCATCATCTTGTTGTCGAGGCAGTGTGACTGTTGTTGTTGTTGCTGCATATGAACGGTGGGAGACCCCAGACTTCTTCGCCATCGTGGCGTGCCCTGGTGTCTTTTCACAAAGTTGTTCTGAAACTGAAAAATAACGAAGATAACATGAAAATAGATATTTGCATTGGGTCATGAATGTGATATTGACTCGGGTCAGGACCTTTACAATTTTTGGCATGATACTCATTAAGTAATTGGCGGTATCTGCTTGCCAATCTCAAAGAAGGGCCTACAAGTCTCCCCAACAAAAACAGAAGAATCAAGAATACGAGCGACACAGAATAGATGATCTCTTCTTTTGCAAGTTTTTTTCATGACTATTACTACTTCGAAGTACGTGATTGGAAGCCTTTGGCTTATCAGATATTGCCCCTTAGTTAACCTCATACAAATATAATATAGGCTGCTTCTTCGTGCACAAGAATGGGCTTCTTTCATCTCGTCGAGCTTGCGCGTTAGATCAAAATTTGTTTTGAAAGCAGCGGCGATGCAGCATGCAAAGCGACAGAAGATCGACGCTCTCGGAATCATCAGATGGTTCTTTTCAGGAACTATTTGAGTTACAGCACAAACCAAAGTCCAGGATTTGCAGGAGCAACGAGAAGCAGGATTCACTAACTGCTACTACTAGTAGCACTGGTAACTACTACTAATACTCATCGTCGAAAGATTCTGGGATGGCAGTCATTGTGATGGGTTCTGTGGTATTCTTATGACGAGGTTTGGTGTGGTCAACGCTACTGAGAAGCAAACATTCTTGCTTCTCTTAAAAATCAACATGAAGCGATCGGCAGATGAAATAGGGCCGGCGGGTCAAATGAAGCTGTGGTGTGGGGTCTATCGTGCAGCTCTTCTCTTCTCCGTCGAGATAGACCGGACTGCAGACGTGGAAGCTCTTCAAGAGGCCATTGTAGACAAGATGAAAGACCGGTTCAAGGTCAACCTGGCCACGCCAACACTTCGCTTGGCGCGGAAGCACAACCAGTGGCTGCAGGAGGACAAGACAGTCAAAAATCTTCTGCGCGGGTCCGTTGACACCGACTATAAGAAGATGATACGATCATGGCCACTAAATGACGACGCGTACTTTGGAATGGGGTTCACCCCACAACCAAAGACAATTCACGTGCTGGTGGAGCTGCCAGATCAGTTCGCACAAGCGTATTCTTCCCCGAGACTTGCTTGTCCTCAAGTGGATATCGATCCTAGTGCGCTCGTCCAATTCTTGGAAGGTGAAATGAGGGACGTGGATGCGATTCTATCGAGTCCGCACATTTTGGACGAGGAAAGTCTACAATTTCAGTTGGTTGGGCGGGAAGAAGCGATTGAAATGGTCGTAGCGTGCTTCATGGACATCATCGAGATGGCAAAGAGCGGCGCAACTGATCGAATGAAGAACGCGATTCCGGTTTGTTCTGGCATCTCTGGCCTAGGGAAAACTCGGATGTTGGAAGAAGGCGGCAAGATTTTGCGAGATGTGATGAAGTTGGATGACCAGCGCGTTGTCAGCGTGATTGTTCCGTACTACGGATTTAACCCCAAACCAGTCGAGAGGTTAATGCCGATTGGAGCATCTCTCTCGTGGCGATTGCTATACCAATTTTTTCTCCATGGGAATTGTGCTGAAACATTTCAGATGTGGTTTAAGTCACGACTACCAGTCAATGGAGCTGAGTTGACGTTTGAGGTTGCTGTCAAAGCTATCGAGCTCAAGCTGAGTCAAAGACTGGAAGATGTAGACTCACCGATCTTCCTCTTCCTTGGCATTGATGATTATCAAAAGATTAAACATGTCAAGGCCAAACATAACAACCTCAAGACTTCAGTTCTTCGCGAGCTTGTGGAAGTCATAGAAAGTGCGTTGTGCTCTCAGTCACCATCCTCCTCGTCTCTGGTTGTGCTGCCCATGTTTGCTGGGACAGATTGGGGCATGATTGAATCGATTGCCAATTCTTCACGTTTTCGGACTGTACCGCTTCCTATGAACCTCTTGACAATGGATCAAATGTTCGAGAGTGTGAGGGCCGATGCTGATTATGCTGGGTTGCTGGAATTTGCCCAAGTTTGTCGTGATTTGTACACTCTTGGCGGTGTTCCGAGATGGATCGTCCACTACTTGGCGTCAGTAAAAAGGCTCGTGGAGAAGCGAACACCCCGACGTTGGATGCTATCAATCGTTGTTTTAAGACCGTTTGGACAGATTACGTTAAGGGGCACTGGAGCACGCTAACGACCAAACAGCGCATCCATTTGGCCGCCTCTGCTATCGCTGGCCAACTGTCTTCTGCAAGTGACGTGTTCGATGAGGACATCAAGTGGTCAAAGCTTCGGGATTCTTCTCTGTGCTTGCTGACTGGGCGAGAAGATGAGCGCGCAAGTCTAGGATACAATGTCCGTGTACCTTACGCGTTGTTAGCGAGCGTCGGATCGCTTTATGATCTGTTTAAAGCAACCCCTGCCTTAACAAGCCCGACCGAAAGCGCTTTTGCAGGATCTCTCAATGACCTGCAAGTGTATGTCGACGATGCCATGTTCGGCGTTCAGGCATGGCAGTCTTCGGAGATGTTCGGCGCCTGCTTCTATGCCGTGCGAATCAATTCGTTGCTGGTGCTTGGGCGCAAGACGGTCACGCTCAAGGAACTGCTACCTGGTGCACTGATGAACAAAGAAATGGAGGGCACGGCGGTAAAACTTGTCCCCTCCAGAATTTTTCAAAGCCCACACGGATTTGGTTCCTCAACTCCCCAATTCATTTCCGAAACAGACCATGAAAGCCGAAAAATCGACTGGGCATCGGGAGGACACATTGTGGTGAATGGACGCCTACCACAAATAGCCTATGCGGGCGGCTTATCTGCAGCAGATATGCCAGAAATAAATCAGATATATGGCGGCATATCCGCCGAGGCGCCCGCCAAAATACAACCACAAACGACATAGGGGTGTATTTAGTCCGGAGGTATTGCCCGCAGAACTGGACAGATAACCGCGGGCGGACTATAAGATGACATTTATATTCGGACACTGGGCGGTAACTGGTCATTTTCAAACTTCCCGCGCTCCCGCCACCATGAAGGCGGACGACGACTCTGATGCGCTTCTCTGCTTGACGGAGGTGTTCCTGCGACACGAGAAGGACGTGGCGAAGGTCCGCGAGGAGATTCACCGGCTGCCGGTGGACGACGCGTGGAGAGCCGCCATGAGGAGCCGCCACTACCTCACCGTCGAGTGTTTGGACGCCCCCACGGACTCGGCGTGGATGTCGCTGTACATGCACAGGAGCGACAGGAACTTCCTGAACACGACAAGCCTAACCAGGTAACTATCTTGTATTCATATTTGTCTATTCTATTCTAACGTGTTCGTGTGTCTACTACAGGGCCACCTTCCACCAGCTCCTTGGCAGATTCGGCGGCTTCTATTCGACTCGACCTGTACCTTCAAGGAGACGGCCGCCCAAACTACGGTATCTTCACTAAGTTCTCGGGATGTTACTCTGCTTCTACGTCGGATCCATGGAAAACAGCACTCTGTGTATGCTGTTCGGCGTGCCGCCGGCCACGCTTTCGCGGACGCTCCGGAAAGCCGAGGACGCGCTGTCACAAGCGCTGCAAGGATATGCGCCTGCCCGCATCGCGTTCCCGTCACCCTCACAGCAAGCGAGATTGGCCCAGCTTGTGGAAGCTCGGGAGCCGCTGCTGAAGCATACCTTTGGGTTTATCGACGGGAAAAAGTTACGGGTGAGTGGTTTAAATTAAGATATATTAACCTTATTGTGCCTAACTACTGCTCGTACGTCCTGTAGGTGATGCAGCCGTCGAATGGGGACCTCCAAAACGCCATGTACAATGGCTGGCTGCACTCGGTGTTCGTGACTGGCACCATCTGCTTCGCCGCGGACGGCTGCATCATCTGGTGCGAGCACAACTGCCCTGGGTCGTGGAATGACAGCGACACGTCGTTGGGGTTCCGCCAGAAGCTGTTGGACCCCACAATCTGCCCTGATGCGAGGATGAACGTCGTCTCTGACTCGGCATTCCCCTGTTCAAGTACTATGACCGGACGTATACTAACCCCCATGAAGGACGGAGACATCGAGAAAATCGTGCCCTCACTCCGCAGCTCAGCAAGGACTTTGCACAACGCCATTACGTCGGTGTGCCAGGCTGCGGAGTGGGGAATGGGGAGTATGCAGAAAGTCTACAGCCGGCTCAACTTACCGCTTCCCTACGACCCCGTGCTTCGGGGCGTTCGGCTCAATAACATCTTCCGGATGGCAAACCATCGCGTTCGCACGGTAGGGATCTCACAGATCCGCACTACGTTTAGTGGAGATCTGGCGCTGCCGGCTTCCACGTAGTGAATGAAAACGAAACAGCTAGTCTGTTGATCTTCGTGACAAAGTCACTATATTTCGTCGAGCTTGTCTTCTACTTTCGTGTCACGTCACTGCAAATACTTGTATCCCTACGGGAGGTGTGCTCATGACTGGCTTCTTGAAAATACTATCTTCTCGATTTCGAGGGTGATTTGAGCTTTGACCTTCTTGTGCCTGCGAGGGTCATTTGAGCTTCAGCCCTTATCGATTTGAATTTGAACATGCTGTGCATTGGAATTGAAGTTAACCGAGGCTCCATGGCTAATGAAACGCTACAAGTGAAAGAGTCTCGCTGTGTTTTGGTCTGTAGTTCGCTAGAGCTTCAATGTACAGCAGCAGGTTGTTGCACGTTAGCATCGTGTGCTCAATGTGCTGGACTTGTCGTCCGAAGCGGATGTCCCCACATCTACTCCTTCTTTAATGTGGCCCCGATCAGTAGCACCATCTCTTGAGTGCGCGCGCGGGCTTCCTCCTTTCGCGGCGCGCGCGCTCGTCCATTTCGAGCTTATCCTGTCGACGACGCTCTTCGGCTTCAACTTTGTCAGCTTGAAGGCGAGCTTCTTTGGCGGCGGCAGCTTCTTCACGGCGACGCTGGTCTTCCTCTACGCGGCGGTTCTCCAGTTTCCGCTCGTTCTCCTCGCGAAACAGCAACATCATCTCGAACGTGCTGTTACCGAGGTTGCTACTTGCGTTTTCGAGGTCCGCCAGCTTCTGTTTCAAGGCGGTGGACGCCTTGGTCGCGCGAATGCGTTTTGACTTGGCGAAACTCGCCTCTGCTTGCTCTTGGTCGTCTCCATCTCTGGATCGCTAGGCTCCCACATTGTCCCAGAAGGCGTTCAAGCTGCTACCTCCAAGGCGGTTTGACGCGCTCGCCAAAGATATGTGGTGGTAGGCCTCTTGCTCGTCGCGAGTACCGGGTTGGAAGCCCCGCGCCGCTGGTGACTTGGTGGCCTTGGTGGTTGTCGTGGTTGGCGCCCGTACGAGTGGCGATCATTTTCCTTGGCTTCTTCAAGCCCGCAGAGCGAAGCGGGCGGGTGGCCGCCCCAGCAGTACGAGGCGCGGGCCTTGGTGTTGAGGCGAAGGCCTCCAGACCCTCGGCGCCAAGTTGCAAGTCGAAGGTGCCGGGGGTCTCGGCCGGAAGTGGGGTCCTCAGGGCAAGAACAGCACCCGCATCTGCGGCAACCGTAGAGTCCCCGGGTTGCGAATCGTCGCTGCCGAACTGGCTGGTGTTTGCGGCGTCACTGCCCGCCATCTCCCCGACGCGGTGGCCCTCTTGGTCATCGAAATAGGGCTCGAAAGTAAAGTCGGATCCAGAAACAACTGCTCGTCTCCCGCAGCGTTGTCTTCGTCTTGGTCTTGGTCGGCGTCGTCGTCCATCTCGACGACGTTGGCTTTGTCATCGATGGCCTACTTTGTGAGCTTGGCCTTCTTGATGTGCGGTGGCATCTCCGCCGTGCCCGTCGGCTTCCTGACGCTGTAGAGTGCTTTGAACTTCCGGCGAAGACTGTCGAGGTCTCGCTCGGCCCACGTGCGGCTGCGGTTCGTGTTGTACGCCACCGTGACGCGCTCCCACTCGTCTCGCCCGAGCGGCAACAGGTCTTCGAAGACCGTCAAGAGGCGACTGATCTCGGGCATCTTGTAGTTTGGGCTGCCAGTTAGTTTCACCATCTGTACAAGATCGCAGCAACAGAGTTAGCATCGGGTGCGAATCCAAGTCGTGGCTCGATCAGCGGGGCGTACCGTGCGAAGGTGGAGTCGGGTGGGGGTTGCGGTGGTGTGCTGGGCGCTTGTCGGCTACTCGGAGAATTGAAAAGTGAAAGACGAAGACGTCTATCGCGCGGGAGACTGCGTTTTTCTGCGGCGCGAAGTCGACCGCGACTTCAAGGCGCGAAAACCTCGCGCCCAAACTCAAACCGGTGGATGGGAGGACGCTCGCAGTACCAGAAGAATCTACCGTGACGTGATGCGCAAGCTGTGCCCGCGACAACCCCAATGAGCGACTCCCACGTGAAGCTTGTGCAACCTTTCGCTAAGATAATAGAACAAACTAGCGTGAACCTCAACGTAGATACATTACGTGTGCATAGCAAATCGAACAACTCGTACCAACATGTCCTCACCACTTCTTTCACTCATCTCCTTGATACCCACCACTTGCTACGGGTTCTGCAAGTCCTGGATGTCGCTGTGGCGGCACGCGTCAGCCCCGCAACGACACACGAACCATAGATCATCTCCATAGTTCACGGTAATCTCCTCGCCTTGGAGAACATAGTCCGTAGTCACCACCACCACCGTGGTGCGTAGCCTGTTGGCGACCTCGCGGAACTCAGCTACCGGCTCGCAGGCATGATTCACGAATCTCATCAAGCCGCCCATCCCTTGGGCGTTGATGGCCACACCCACCGATCGAGGCAGCAACTCTGGCCGCGTCTTCATCATGAGCCTATATCCAGTGTTGCGAGGCCGATTGCGCTTCGAGAGGAGCACGTGCTCCAGTTCACCCAGGTACTGGCCCAGCACCTGGCCCGGACCAATATTAGCGGCCGCCACTACACACAGCGACGACGTGCGCGTGTTGCGCATGAGGCACACCTTCTCCGACTCTGCGAGTCCGTTGCCGCACAAGCCGTCGAACGGGCAACAATTTACGTTGCAGTAAAGGTTGACCTTCGCATTCCGACAGCGGTCTGCCCGGCAGGGCGATGAGCACGTGCACCACCCGTAGCGCGGTACGTCCGGGAAGACGTTCCCGAACGGGTCGTACTGCTCCCGCAGGTGGGCCACTTGACACGGCCACTTGGCCAGAACCATGACGTCTCCAGGAGCCGACGCCCGCGACGGACGGAGGACCTCAGCCTTCTGCGGAGCCTTATGCGGCGCCGTGTACGTTGCCGGAGGGTTTTGGATGCGGTCCTTCGTCAGCTGGGTCTTTCCACGGCCACGGGAGTAAGGTGTGGCCTCCACGCGACGTTCACGGCGACGCGCATCTTGGCCGGGTTCTTGGCCGCGTTCATGTAGCCCGCGATCGGGTCCGCCACGATGTTCTTGGCCACGTCCTGGTTGGCCGTGTTCGTGGCGCGGTTCTTGGCGCGGTTCTGGGAGCGGTGTGAGAGCGGACAGCTCTTGGAGTGCCCACCTTGGCGGCGTGTCCAGCATGACTGGCGACGAAGTGGTCGGGCTCCGGGGTCGCTGGTGTACGTCCGGAGACGCAGGCGGGGGTTCGTTTCCGATTTCGACAACCCGAGCTTCGCGGTGCCCGGTGGGAGCCAGGGGGCGTCGACGTCCCAGTGGAGGAGGTGTCATCCAGCGTCGTTGCTCCTTTGCTGCTGCAGGGCTTCGTGTGCTGTTCGGTCATCTGCGATGGCACCACGTTTGGTGGACTATTCTCCTCCTCGCCACTCGACGCGTCGACTACGCAGCGCACGCGCCAGTGAACCGCGGAGTGTTTTAACTGGACCATTGGCTTCTACAGATGCAGAATCAAAAGAAGTAAACGTTAGAAGTTAATAACGAATACAAAAATTTGAACCCACTTTACCGTTTGGGGGGTCTGTGTGATTTCTTGGCAGATTGAAGAGTGAGCGGCTTCTCGGCGCGTCGGAAGATATATGTCGGCGCTTATGACAGCAGAGACAGGGATGCTTCAGTAAGAATGATGGTAGCATAAACTATACAAATTTTAAGACAAACCTTTAAGATGGCTTCACTGCATAAAGCTAAGGTAGGGGTCTCGTGAGACTAGAATCGAAGACCACGGGTGGATATGTCGGCATACACCCCGGCATATCTGCTGCAGATAAGCCACCCGAAAAGAAGAGGCCAGTCCGAGTCAATGAAGCGGTTTGTTTAGAATAAGCTAACCCTTTGAGTACTTACACGAGCTTTACACCGTCTGAAAGGTGCTGGAGAAACTCCAAAACTTGGGGATTCTTCAAGTACACAAAATTGGGTCGCTTGGCTGCATGCACTCGAGGTGAACACGTTTCTAACCAGTCTCTGTCTGCATCGCTCCAGCTCGTGTTTGTTCAGCCGCGGCATATCTTCCAGCGTCACTTCAATCGAATTGCTGGATCAAAGAAGCCCATTCTTCTGCACGAAGAAGTTGAAAACACAGCATATATATGCCAAAGACCTTTTAGTTTCATGGGAAAAAGTCAACTTGCAAAAAAGAAATCATGTATTCCGAGTCGCTCGTATCCTTGATTCACTTCTAGGTCCACCTGAATCCACAAGCGTCTTCGAGATCCACAAGCTCTTCGCCAATTCCTTCCTATGACGAAAACTCCAGAAATGGATCGACCGTAATTTTGAACTGCTTGGTTTCAAGATAATAATCTTTCAGTTCGTCGGCATCACGGAACCGCTTCTTCTTCTTCACGATATCGTCAGCTACCTCACCAACCTCTTTTGGGACACCTCCCAATACTGTTTTGAGAGCTGCTTTGGACGCTGACCAGATTCGGACGATAGGCGAACACGCTGGATGATACGCCAATGTTCCGTGGAACTTCTCAGTATCCTCTAGTGCCACGAGGAAACAATTAGGAGGTACAGTGTATGCCGCAAAATTCGACTTGCCCACACAATTCAAAACCCCTCGAACGAAACGTGCATCGCCATTGAGAAACGTTGGGGTAGCACTCATCTTGCTCAAATATGTGGCAGCACTGCCTGGCTGAAACTTACCAACATGTCGTTTTCGCTGGTCAACCAAAACGACCAGTTTCCCGGCGTTTTCAGCATCCTCCAGAGCAAAGAAAATGTCAACACCAGCTCCACCATCACCATTCACCACAATGTGTCCTCCTGATGTCCAATCGATTTTTCGGCTTTCATGTTCTTTTTCGGAAATGAATTGGGGAGTTGAGGAACCAAATCCGTCTGCGCTTCGAAAAATTCTGGAGGGGACAAGTTTTACCGTCGTGCACTCCATTTCTTTGTTCATCAGTGCACCAGGTAGCAGTTCCTTGAGCGTGACCGTCTTGCGCCCAAGCACCAGCAACGAATTGATTCGCACGGCATAGAAGCAGGCGCCGAACATCTCCGAAGACTGCCATGCCTGAACGCCGAACATGGCATCGTCGACATACACTTGCAGGTCATTGAGAGATCCTGCAAAAGCGCTTTCGGTCGGGCTTGTTAAGGCAGGGGTTGCTTTAAACAGATCATAAAGCGATCCGACGCTCGCTAACAACGCGTAAGGTACACGGACATTGTATCCTAGACTTGCGCGCTCATCTTCTCGCCCAGTCAGCAAGCACAGAGAAGAATCCCGAAGCTTTGACCACTTGATGTCCTCATCGAACACGTCACTTGCAGAAGACAGTTGGCCAGCGATAGCAGAGGCGGCCAAATGGATGCGCTGTTTGGTCGTTAGCGTGCTCCAGTGCCCCTTAACGTAATCTGTCCAAACGGTCTTAAAACAACGATTGATAGCATCCAACGTCGGGGTGTTCGCTTCTCCACGAGCCTTTTTACTGACGCCAAGTAGTGGACGATCCATCTCGGAACACCGCCAAGAGTGTACAAATCACGACAAACTTGGGCAAATTCCAGCAACCCAGCATAATCAGCATCGGCCCTCACACTCTCGAACATTTGATCCATTGTCAAGAGGTTCATAGGAAGCGGTACAGTCCGAAAACGTGAAGAATTGGCAATCGATTCAATCATGCCCCAATCTGTCCCAGCAAACATGGGCAGCACAACCAGAGACGAGGAGGATGGTGACTGAGAGCACAACGCACTTTCTATGACTTCCACAAGCTCGCGAAGAACTGAAGTCTTGAGGTTGTTATGTTTGGCCTTGACATGTTTAATCTTTTGATAATCATCAATGCCAAGGAAGAGGAAGATCGGTGAGTCTACATCTTCCAGTCTTTGACTCAGCTTGAGCTCGATAGCTTTGACAGCAACCTCAAACGTCAACTCAGCTCCATTGATTGGTAGTCGTGACTTAAACCACATCTGAAATGTTTCAGCACAATTCCCATGGAGAAAAAATTGGTATAGCAATCGCCACGAGAAAGACGCTTCAATCGGCAATAACTTCTCGACAGGTTGGGGATTAAATTCGTGGTCGTACGGGACAATCACACTGGCAACGCACTGGTCGTCCAACTTCATCCGATTTCTCAGAACCCTGCCACCTTCTTCCAACATTCGAGTTTTCCCTAGGTCAGAGATGCCAGAGCAACCGGAATTGCGTTCTTGATGCGGTCGGTTGCGCCACTTTTGCCGTCTCGATGATGTCCGTGAAGCACGTGACCACCTTCTCAATCGCTTCTTCCCGCCCAACCAACTGAAATTGTAGAAATTCCTCGTCCAAAATGTGCGGACTCGACAGAATCGCATCCACGTCCCTCATTTCACCTTCCAAGAATTGGACGAGTGTACCAGGATCGAGATCCACTTGAGGACCAGAAAGTCTCGGGGAAGAAGACACTTGTTCGAACTGATCTGGCAGCTCCAGCAGCACGCGAATTTGTTTACTTGGCAAGAAATTGCTTCTCAGTAGCGTTGACCACACCACAATCATTTGCAGAACCCATGACAGTGACTGCTGCGGGACTCCTCTATTTACGTAATTTCCCGTCAAAACCTACCTCATTCTCCTATTTACATAAGTATCCAGTCGAAACGTCGGGATATTGCACTATTTCACTAATTTCAGCAAAAATGGCGCAGCTCTCTCTATTTTAATACTTCCTCCGGTTGGGAATGATTGCCCGCCCCAAACAGATGTCAAAGTGTGTTTTCTTCTGTGTCCTCGCTACAGCAGTCCTTGCTTACGCGCCTCCCGAACAACAGAGCGACCCACACCAAGTTCCTGCGCAAGGCACTGTTGTGTCATGCGCCGCCGCATCGGAATGGCAGCGACGCGTTCCAGGACAGCCTCGTGAGGTTGGGCTTCTTGATCAGGACCATCGAGTTGGTAAGGATGGCGGTGTTGGAGTTGATATCTGCTGGCAATGAAGGAGCAAAATTGGTAGTGAGGTGCCTTAGCAGCATTGCCATTCTTCATACTTTTGGCCACAACTTCATCGTTTACAAACTTTTTGGCGCTCAAAAGACTACGAAAAAGCTTAGATCAAACTGCGTCGATTCCGCCAATCACCGCGTGTCAAGCGAGGACACAGAAGAAAACACACTTTGACATCTGTTTGGGGCGGGCAATCATTCCCAACCGGAGGAAGTATTAAAATAGAGAGCTGCGCCATTTTTGCTGAAATTAGTGAAATAGTGCAATATCCCGACGTTTCGACTGGATACTTATGTAAATAGGAAAATGAGGTAGGTTTTGACGGGAAATTACGTAAATAGAGGAGTCCCGCAGCAGTCACTGTCATGGGTTCTGCAAATGATTGTGGTGTGGTCAACGCTACTGAGAAGCAATTTCTTGCCAAGTAAACAAATTCGCGTGCTGCTGGAGCTGCCAGATCAGTTCGAACAAGTGTCTTCTTCCCCGAGACTTTCTGGTCCTCAAGTGGATCTCGATCCTGGTACACTCGTCCAATTCTTGGAAGGTGAAATGAGGGACGTGGATGCGATTCTGTCGAGTCCGCACATTTTGGACGAGGAATTTCTACAATTTCAGTTGGTTGGGCGGGAAGAAGCGATTGAGAAGGTGGTCACGTGCTTCACGGACATCATCGAGACGGCAAAAAGTGGCGCAACCGACCGCATCAAGAACGCAATTCCGGTTGCTCTGGCATCTCTGACCTAGGGAAAACTCGAATGTTGGAAGAAGGTGGCAGGGTTCTGAGAAATCGGATGAAGTTGGACGACCAGTGCGTTGCCAGTGTGATTGTCCCGTACGACCACGAATTTAATCCCCAACCTGTCGAGAAGTTATTGCCGATTGAAGCGTCTTTCTCGTGGCGATTGCTGTACCGCTTAGATCGTTTGATTCGTGGTTTATGTCGCGACTACCAGTTAAGGGGATCAGTTAACGTTTGAGATTGCCATCAAGGCTATCGAAATGAAGATGCGTCAAAGACTGGAAGATGGAGACTCACCGGTATAGCTGTTTGTTGGCATTGACGATTATCAAACGATTGAGACTGTCCAGGCTAAACAGAACAATTCCGAGGCGTCAGCTCTGGGTGAGTTTGTGGAAGTCATCGGACATGTGCTGAGCTCTTAATCACCACCTTCTCTGGTTCTGTTGCCCATGTTTGCAGGGACAGATTGGGGCATGATTGAATCGAGGGCCAATTGTTCGTATCTCCCGACTCTGCAGCTTCCAATGACTCTCTTAACGACGGATCAAATATTCCTGATAGCGAGGAGCAATGCAGATTATGCTGTGTTGCTTGAGATTGTACACTCTTGGCGGTGTTCTGCGGTGGGTTGTCAAGTATTTGGCATTGGTGAAAAAGGCTCGTGGAGAAGTGAAGACCTCTACTGTACTATCAATGGTTGTTTTAGAGCTATTTGGCCGAAATACGTTAAGGTTTACTCGGTCACGCTAACAAACAAACAGCATATCCATCTGGCCGCCTCTGCTATCGCTTCCCAACCGACTACTGCAAGTAGCACGTTCGACAGGGACATCAAGTGGTCTCAATTTCAGGATTCCTCTTTATGCTTGCTAACTGAGCGCAAACATGGGAACGCACGTGGAGGCAATGTCCAAGTTCCTTACGCGTTGTTAGCGAGCGCTGGATTGCTCGATGGTCAGTTAACAAAACTAGAACGTGAGTTTGTGGGATCTTTTAATGACCTGCGAAAGTATGTCGACGATAACATGCTTGACGTTCAGCCATGGAAGTCGGGGGATATGTTCGGTACCTGCTTCTATGCTGTGAGAATCAATTTGTTGCTGGCGCTTGGGCACAAGACGGCACGCTCAAGGAACTGGTACCTGGCGCACTGATGGACACAGACACGGAGAAGATTTCGGTAAAACTTATTCCCTCGCGAATTTTAAGAGCGCAGACGCGTTTGGTGTTTCTACTCCTCGACTTATCTCCGAAGAAAACAACGAAACGTGCAAAATCGACTGGATATCAGATGGGCGCATTGTGGTGAATCGTGATTGCGGAGCTGGCGTTGACATTGTTTTTCTCTAGAGGATGCTACAAGCCCTGGGAAGCAGGTTGTTTTTGCTGACCAGAGAAAGCGAAAGTTTGGTATCTTTCAGCCTAGCCACGCTGCCAACTGTCTGAGCAAGATGAATGATGCTCCAAGGTTTCTCGGTGGTGGTAGACGTCTTTTGTCCGGAAGAATTGGCATGGGAATAAGGTCATCTTGCTTGTCGTCTATTCCGACTCGCTCCTTCTTCTCGGGAGACTTGTGTACGCAAAAAGTCCCACCTCGATGCCCACAAGCGTCTTAGATTGACAAGCGCTTATCGCGTAGATAACGCCTTCCTACTTTACGACGAAAATTCCCCAAGCCGAGCACCGACCATTATTTTGATCCGCTTGGTTTCAAGATAAAAAGCTTCCAGTTCGTTGGCGTTTGGGAACCGCTTCTTCTTCTTCGCGATATCTGCTGCAACTTCACCAACCTCTTCTAGAACGCCGTTTTGAGAGCTGTTTTGGACTTTGGATGATAGGTGAACACGCTGGATGATACGCCAGTGTTCCATGGAACTTCTCAGTATCATCTCGGGCCATGGGGAAACAATTAGGAGGCACAACGAACCCCGCCAAGTTCGACTTGCCCACGCATTTCACCACTCCTCGCACAAAACGTCTACCACCACCGAGAAACCTTGGAGTATCATTCATCTTGCTCAGACAGTTGGCAGCGTGGCTAGGCTGAAAGATACCAAACTTTCGCTTCTCTGGTCAGCAAAAACAACCTGCTTCCCAGGGCTTGTAGCATCCTCTAGAGAAAAACAATGTCAACGCCAGCTCCGCAATCACGATTCACCACAATGCGCCCATCTGATATCCAGTCGATTTTGCACGTTTCGTTGTTTTCTTCGGAGATAAGTCGAGGAGTAGAAACACCAAACGCGTCTGCGCTCTTAAAATTCGCGAGGGAATAAGTTTTACCGAAATCTTCTCCGTGTCTGTGTCCATCAGTGCGCCAGGTACCAGTTCCTTGAGCGTGCCGTCTTGTGCCCAAGCGCCAGCAACAAATTGATTCTCACAGCATAGAAGCAGGCACCGAACATCTCCCACGAGTTCCATGGCTGAACGCCGAGCATGTTATCGTCGACATACTTTCGCAGGCCATTAAAAGATCCCACAAACTCACGTTCTAGTTTTGTTAACTGACCATCGAGCAATCCAGCGCTCGCTAACAACGCATAAGGAACTTGGACATTGCCTCCACGTGCGTTCCCATGTTTGCGCTCAGTTAGCAAGCAAAAGAGGAATCCTGAAGTTGAGACCACTTTGCTAGCTGTCCAACTGACTACTACCGCAAGTGACACGTTCCAGATGGATATGCTATTTGGTTGTTAGCGTGACCGAGTAAACCTTAACGTATTTCGGCCAAATAGCTCTAAACAATCACTGATAGTACAGTAGCAAACAAAGCCGAGGTCTTCACTTCTCCACGAGCCTTTTTCACCTACAAAAGTTGCACGCTAGATGATACGGTGAACTGCGCACAATTCGACTTTGTTGTGCAGTCCAGCGCCCGATCCATTCACCATAGAAAGCGAAGTAAAGGCTAAATTATCTTCTTTAGTCCAGAAGGGTAGTCATGGGGAAAAATCAGTTTAGTGGTCGCCTATTCCATCGCGTAGCCTTGCTTTTTTGTTTCTTCTTCTTCTCAAACGGCCTGGTTTTTAGATAAAAAAACTGTCAGTTTGTCACGAAACTCTTCTTCTCTTCGCGATGTCGTCAGCTACCTAATCAGCCTCTTTTGGGACGCCTTTCGAAACATCTTTACGAGCTCTTTTGCAAATCCGACGGATAGGCAAATACGCTGGATGATTCACCAAAGTTCCGTGGAAGTCCTCAGTATCATCTCGGGTCATGAGGAAACAATTAGGAGGCACCGTGAAATTCGCGAAATTCGACTTCCGAACGCAATTCACGATCCCTCGCACCACGCGCGTTTCAGGATCGAGAAACATTGGAGTACTAAGCACCTTTTCCAGGTATGTGGCAGCGTGGCTTGGCTGAACCTTACCAGCAAGTTGTTTTCTCTGGTCAACAAAACCAGCCAGTTTCCCGGCGTTTTCAGCATCCTCCAAGGCAAAGTAAATGTCAACACCAGCATCACAATTCATCACAATGCGGCCACTTGATATCCAGTCGATTTTTACATTTCGTTGTATTTTTCGGAAACGAATTGGGAGGTTGAAGCATCAAAGGCGTCTGCACTTCGGAAAACACTGGAGGGTACAAGTTTAACCGAAATATTTTCCAGCTCTGCGTTCATCAGTGAGCCAGGTAGCAATTGTTTAAGCGTGACCGTCTTGTGTCCAAGAACCAGCAACGCATTGATTCTCACCGCGTAAAAGCAGACGCCGAACATTCCATCCAACTGCCATGCCTGAAAGGCGGACATGGGATCGTCCACATGCTTTTTCAGGTATCGAAGAGATCCCGCAAAATCGCATTCAGTCGGGTTTAGTGTTTTTTCACGATGGAGCTCTTTAACGCTCATCAACAACGCATAAGGAACGTGGATTTTGTATCTTCCATTTGCACGCTCCTTCAACAAGCAAACACCAGAATCCGGAAGTTTTGACCACGTGATGTCCCTGTAGGCCGTGGCCTCATCACGTGTGCCGACCGCGCACCAACCCCGAGGCAGTGACCATCGAGTGACGGCGATGGCCAAGTCGATATCTTGCTGGACGGTCGGTTGCTGGAAGAGGGTCAGTTGCTGCCAGAAGGACGCCGGGCAAAGAGGCGTGGGGAGATGCGTAAAGATCACGGGCGGGACGACGTGTCCTGGCCCGCATACCGAGAAGAAGGACAACCCGGGTGGGCGACGAGTACGAGCAGAGCGAGTGGCGAGCGACGCGAGAGACGAAGAGTCACGGGAAGACCGTAGTGAGAGGTAGATAGGCAGTTACTATTTGGACAAGCTAAGGCTAAATCAAGTGACTACCGCAGCAGCACGAGACGACTTGGAGGTACACTGAGTAGCAGGCGGTAGGACAGCCGAGACAGAGCAGCAGACGGAGGGCACGGGTGGTGGTTTGCGACCACCAGGGACTTGAGGACGGCGTGAGGGTCCTCTCGGCCGTGTGTCCCGCGAGATCCGAGCGGGTAGCGCGGTGACGATCTCCGGGGCGATGCATGTGTGTATGAGTTATCGGTTACTTTGCAGTGAGCGGGCCAACAGACGAACCGACGTTGCGGCTGCCGACAATGCTCACACCCTAGCCGTCTCCGTGCAGTTTGCGACCTAGCTACCAGAGGAGCAGGCGTAAACGCGTCGACACCTGGTCGATTATGCAGCTCACGGGTCTGACTGGGAACCCCAGCCTCGGCGATGCTATCCGCGACTTCATCCCCATCGAACGCTTCGCCTGGATGAATTGGTTGGCCAGCAATTGCATGGGCCGCCAGACGAATCCTTTGTTCGGGTGTCCGAACATTTGAATAACTGTCAACGTATTTTGACCAGACACGTTTGAAACCAAGCTTTATATCGGCCAAACGCGGGGCTTTCGCTTCTCCTAAATACTCAAAAATCCACCGCGGAACACCACCAAGTGTGTTCAAATCCTGACAAATTTGGGTACTCACCAGTCACGCAGCATAATCTGCATTGTTCCTCACAAACTGGAATAGGGGTTTCAGTTCTCCATTTCTCGGTGTGTTTTCTCGCCAAATTTCTCGCGCGAAAAGTCGCCAAGAAATTAGACGAGAAATGGGCCTCTCGGGCCTCATTTCTTGGTCTAATTTCTGTCGTCGCGAGAAATGAGGCGCGACCTTTGGACCAAGGCGTTCCCGCTCGAAAAGATCGCATCATCAGCTTCGCCCGCTTTGCTGCAGAGCGGCTCTTTCGCGCGCGCGAACATCTTTGACCGCCTAAAAACTTCGATCTGCTCACCATTCCCAAACGTGCCGAACAACTCCCGCACCTAGTGAGAAGATGACCAAGACTCGTGCCGCCAAGACTCCGAACGAGACCACTCTGTCCAAGACTGACCAAACGACCAAGGTCACGAATGCACCAGCGCATGCCAAGACGTCCGCGTCCCCCAAGACGTCCAGGTCCCCCACAACGTCTAAGGTGCCCAAGTCGTTCAAGGTGTCCAAGTCGTTCAAGACGCCGAAGTCGACCAAGAAGTCGAAGTCGGTCAAGAAGTCGGAAGACTTCCGAGACTGCCGAGTCCTGCACCACGTCTGTGGCCGCTAAGACGAATAAAGCGCCGAAATTTACGCACACGACTGAGGTACAGCTCCGCGCAATGGTGGAGTGGCTTGAGATCCCAGCAAACTACAAGATTGTGACGGGACAAGCAACCACGGGGCGATGCGTTGCGGATGGCGTCGGCGTCACGAAAATTGACGGTTTTGGTAGGATGGCGAAGTACGTCCAATCAATGTCGCTTGAGCATATGCATGCCCAAGGAAAGGTGGACGAGCAACACGTTCAACAATGGAGCGCCTCGGTTTGCTCAAGTCGCTGGACGTCGCACTTTAAACGCTACAAGAAAACTCGCGACCATCTGAGTAAGCAGACGGGCCTTGGTATTACCGAGGAAATGCGAGCTCAAGGCGTTACGGTACGAGAGATGGTCGAGAAATCGTGCCCGTTCTACTATCGGATCGACGAAGTGTTTGGAGGGCAGGCGAACGTGAACCCGCCGTCAGAAACCTCCGTCCCGGAGCGCGAAGACGACGACTACGACTGGGGCGCCGATGATGATGCGAGTTTACCGGAGAATGAAGAAGTTTGCGGTCTTTCTGATGTTGACAGCGACACGGTCACTTGCAACACCGTTCAAGATCTCCCGTCGCTTGATTTCGGCTTGCCGAATGAAGACCTGGATTTTCTAGATCCTAATCTCCTACCACCCCTTCAACTACTACGCCGCCTGCACGTACACCTGGACGTGGTGCAACAACTACAACACCATCGAATCAGTCGCGTTGTACCCCACCCTCCCTGGCATCGGATGACAAGTCCGAGCGTATTTTACGGGGGATGCCAAAGGTGTTGAGAAGGCCAACAATGCCAAACGTCGTGACTTTGCCAGCGTCTATACTGACGCATCGAATAAGAGGCTCGAGTTCAGCGCTAAACGTCTGAAGAAAGATGTCGCGTTGAAACAGCAGCAGATCGAACAAGACGATCGCTTTCGCCGCCTAGAACTCGATGAACTTGAACGCGATCGCCTCCAGCGAGCGGCCGACAAGAAAGCAGAAGAGAAAACCGCATGACGCTACAGTTGCTCCTAAACGGGAAGTCGATTGAGGAAGTCACTGCGATCCTCAACGTCTTCTTTCCTGCGTAGAACTGTAGCTCAACTGCCTCTGCATATACTGTTCGTGCATATCAATGACCTTGATAAGTCATTCTACTTTACGCATTCAACAACCTATGCTTCAGCTGTTTCTCTTCCTAAATCCTTCACGAGGGTCGTGGGCATTGCGCAACAAAGCATCATTATCGTCTTCTTCCTCGTCACTTTCATCGTCCGAGTTGCTGTCATCAAACCACACGTCACAAATAGACAACCCTATGTTGTGAAGCAGCGCACACGCCAAAATGTGATTGTTCACCACGGTGAAATCCTTCTTCGTCTTTATTTGCGTGCGAATGCCTTTGAGTGACATCCAGCGATTCTTCCACAATCCGATGCAGTTTCCGTTGATCACACGAGCGCTCGAAATCACTTCATTTAACGCTGTGTTATCAGCTTTGGACGCGGCTGGCTTTTGTACGGCGTAATAATGTACTTGGAAACCGCATACCCAGAGTCGCCGAGGAGAAATTCATCGCCCGAGAAATGAAAGTGAGTGTGCTGCATTGCGGGTGACTTCGCAAATACTGTCAAATCTGAGCAAGATCCAGGCCATCCAGTGTAAAGCATCAGAATGCGCTTGTCCTCGTTGCAAACGACCTGTACATTGAATGAGTAGCGGGACTTGCGGTTGAAATGCAACGAACCATCAATGTGAGGTATCTGGTCAAAACAAACATGGGTTCCATCAACCATCCCGACTACACCTGGCAGCCCAAAGCGCTCACGGTGGTACGCAGAGGTCACCGCACGTTGACTCGCCGATGGCCACGAAACATATTTGCAGTAGTGACACATCAGTGCTTGCCGGACTCGCCGAACATAGCACATCACCGTTCCAGCACCGATACCATAGTGACGGGCTATACGGAACGTAGAATTGCCATTTCCATATGCACCAAACCATTCCAAAGCTACTGCCAACTGCAAAACAAAGTGCTCTCTTGCCTCGCTGCTGGAAGCGAATGTCATCTCGTATGAGCTGCCAAACAACCTCAAACGTTGGCTTCGTCACTCGAAGTGATTTCATGAATTCATCGTCACGGAGGTCAAACACAAGATAGCGGTGGGCAGCGGAACGATCCACGTTTGCACGTGAGCCCAAATAGCGATTGAGTTTAACCCCGAGTAGACATCGAGCGCCTCCTCTAAATCATCATCATGACTGCCATGATCGGCGTCTGCTTCGTTAGCATCGACTTCGTCAATGTCTTCAAGCAGCACGCCACAAAAATCATGTCCAAGAGTGACTTTAGGAGTTTTCTCTCGTTGAGGGCGGCATCACGGGAAGCAGGTGCTGCTCACGCACACAGAACATCGTCGCAGCAAATAGTGAGCCCAGATAATGGTAGATGATAGAGAGCGCTAAGTTCCGTACCTTGCTCGTCACTGAGATCTTTTGACACTGCAAGAAACGCGAGCAGAAATGAGAACGGAAGCTATTTTAGCTCTATTTTCTTGGAGCACTTTTCGCAAGAAAATAGTAGAACTGAAACCCCTATAATATATATAGTCCGTCGTTAAGAGAGTCATAGGAAGCTGCAGAGTTGAGAAGTACGAAGAGTTGGCACTCAATGCTCCCCAGTCAGTCCCAGAAAACATGGGTAGCACAACCAAAGAGGACGATTGAGAGCTCAGCACATTTCCAATGACTTCCACTAGCTCACGCAGAGCTGATGTCTCGGAATGTTGCTGTCTCGTCCGGACATATTCAACCGTTTGATAATCATCAATGCCAAGAAACAGGTACAATGGTGAGTCTTCATCTTCTAGTTTTTGACACATCTTCAGTTTGATAGCCTTGATGGCAATCTCAAACGTTAACTGATCCCCTTAACTGGTAGTCGCGACATAAACCACGAATCAAACGATCTAAGCGGTACAGCAGTCGCCCGAGAAAGACGCTTCAATCGGCAATAACTTCTCGACTGGTTGGGGACTAAATCCGTTGTCGTACGGAACAATCACGCTGGTAACGCGGTGGTCGACCAACTTCATCTCATCTCGCAGAATCCTGCCGCCTTCTTCCAACATTCGAGTTTTCCCTAGGCCAGAGATGCCAGAGCAACCGGAATTGCGTTCTTGATGCGGTCGGTTGCGCCACTTTTTGCCGTCTCGATGATGTCCGTGAAGCACGTGACCACCTTCTCAATCGCTTCTTCCCGCCCAACCAACTGAAATTGTAGAAATTCCTCGTCCAAAATGTGCGGACTCGAAAGAATCGCATCCACGTCCCTCATTTCACCTTCCAAGAATTGGACGAGTGTAGCAGAATCGAGATCCACTTGAGGACCAGAACGTCTCAGGGAAGAAGACACTCGTGCGAACTGATCTGGCAGCTCCACCAGCACGTGGATTTTTTCCGTTGTGGGGTAAAATCCGTTCCAAAGTACTCGTCGTCATTTAGTGGCCATGATGGTAGCACCTCCTCATAGTTGGTGTCAACAGGGCCGCGCAGAAGATCTTTGACTCTCTTGTCCTCCTGCAGCCACTGGTTGTCCTTCCTCGCCAAGCGAAGTGTTGGCGTGGCCAGGCTGACCTTGTACTCGTCTTTTATCACGTCTACAATAGTCTTTTGCAGTTCTTCCACGTCTGCCTTCCGGTCTATCTCGACGGGGAAGACAACAGCTGCACGATAGACCCCACACCAGAGGCGAGGTTGCAGCTGAGCGCGACCTTGGGAGTAGTTAGCCTGATAACCGCAACAAATACAAATACAAATACAAAGACCCCACACCAGAGCTTCATTTGACCCATTTCATCTGCCGATCGCTTCATGTCAGAAAGTTTGCGGAAACACTTGCGTAGAAGAGAGGAAATCTCGAACTACCGAGGAAGAAGATAACCGCTTGTGGGTCAACTTCAATCCATGTGTGGAGACCGAGACCATCACTCTGCCAACATGTACCCATTCCCCAACTTCAAGTTCGCATGGATACAAATTCCAAGTGACTTATGGTGCTTACAAATCTCCAGCGACTTTGCGCGTCAATCGATCTTCACTCCTCATTCCGCATTCTGCCGCCCAAGACACAAGCGGCCAGAGTAGAAGCGCAAGACTAAAGAATGAAGGCCAAGCAGCTCGTAACGGACAGCCACAACATCGTGGCCGACATGGTGGAGGGCATGGCGCTCTCGCACCCGCACCTGGTGCTGGAGCCCACGGAGCGCGTGCTGCTGCATCGCGAGTACGCGGCCATCCGCGAGCGTCAAGTGACGCTCCTCTCGGGCGGCGGCAGCGGCCACGAGCCCGCACACGCTGGCTACATCGGGGAGGGGATGCTCACGGGCGTCATCTGCGGTGGCGTGTTCGCCTCGCCCTCCACGCAGCAGGTGCTGACGGCCATTCGCTTGGCTGCAGGCCCCCACGGCTGCCTGTTAGTGGTCAAGAACTACACAGGCGACAGGATCAACTTCGGGCTGGCGGTGGAGCAGGCCAAGGCTGAAGGCTTCAAGTGCGACATGGTGGTGGTCGGAGAAGACGTGGCCGTGGTGAACGCCAACGCAGGACGTCGAGGACTCAGTGGAACTGTGTTTGTTCACAAATTGGCAGGTGCTGTAGCCAAGGCGGGCAAAGATCTTGCAAGCCTTGTGGAGATGGTGAACGGGTTGTTAGGGAGAGCAAGTTGGGCACTATGGGCGTGGCGATCAAGCCCTGCACGCTGCCTGGACAGGAGGACAATTCTAGGCAGTGGGGGACAAGGAGATGGAGGTCGGACTAGGCATCCACGGAGAACCAGGTATAGCCAAGTGCGAGCAGCAGGATGTGCCGTCGCTGTGCAAGCTGCTGGTCGAGAAGATCACCACGGATGAGACGTCCGTGGGGCTGGCCTTGAAGCAAGGAGGCAAGTGCGTGTTGATGGTCAACAACTTGGGCTCGACGACGGGTATGGAGCTGTATGTGGTGGCCAAGTATGCAGTGGAGGCACTGCGAGCTAAGGGGATCGAGCCGGAACGTGTCTTGGTGGGGTCGTTCATGACGGCGCTGGATATGGCTGGCTTCTCGCTAACAGTATGGAACTCGAATGGCGACGCTGGCATGCTCGCGCTCTTTGACGCTCCTACCTCGGCGCCGGCGTGGACATACTCGCCGTTTGACTTATCGCAATCGACCATCTCTGGTCCGTTTATCAAGGCGTGGGTTCCTGCCCAGACTCAAAATCCATATGAGCGTCCAGCGGAGCTCTCGAACAAGGGACTCCTGCTAGAGAAGATCATCGTGGCTGTGTGCGAGACTCTGATCAAGAACGAACCGCAACTTACCAACTGGGACACGAAGGTCGGCGATGGAGACTGCGGCACCACTTTCAAGAACGCGGCTGAGGCCATCCTCGCCGACTTGAAGGCTCATTACCCGCTTAACAACGCTACACAGACGTTGCGTGCGCTCGCGGACTCAGTTGGTCGCAGCGCCGGCGGCACCTCAGGCGTGCTGTACGTTATTTTCTTGACGGCTGGGTCACTTCACCTGGAGAACTGCAAGGAAGTTGACACTGCAGCATGGATCGGTGCCTTCGGCGCTGGCATTGCTGCTATCCAGAAGTACGGCGGGGCCAAAGAGGGCTCGCGCACCATGGTGGATGCACTCGTCCCCTCGCTTCGTGCTCTTGACAACCCGACTTCGAAGACCGGTGCTGAGCTAGCTGCAGCTGCTGCGAAAGCAGCACAGGAAGGGGCCGATGCCACGGCTCGCATTTCTACGAAGCAGGCATTTGGACGTGCCGGATACGTCGGCGAGGAGTTTGGTGCGGGCATCCCCGACCCTGGTGCCAAGGCCGCTGCGTTCTGGATCCAGACCATCGCGGACACGGTGAACTCGAACTAAAGCAACACAAGAGTAGGTGGTTGTATGTTGATAGGGTGCGAGTCTTATTCAAATGCACTGGTGGTTTGACGTAAGGCAGAGTCGCGTATCCATTTCTCGCGGTGGAAGGTATCTTTGGCGGCGAGTCGGACACCAAGACTTCTCAACTGGCGATCACACCACCGGCATTATGTCACGCTGCCATATCGGATCTGGACGCGCACGATTTTTGCCGGTGCTCGTGGAGATAGCTGTGGCCTCCTCGCTTGCAGCGGGGGAACCGTGTTGCGCCGTTTGTCTAGACCAGACCGATCCGACGAGCCTTGTAGTCTCTTACGACCCGCTCGTATTCGAGCAGTGCAGTGCGGCGGTAGGTATTTGCTGCTATGGATGCTCCTTTTCTCATGGCACTATGGAGTATCAAGACGGAGTTACCTTCGACAGCAATGGATCAGCTCAAGTTGTGGCTGGCCAGCAGTTCACCTTCACTTTCAACAGGGTGGCGCGGGTGACTTATGATTTTCTGAAGATCAATCAAGCTCAAACCAGCTTCGTTCGAAACAAAAGCACCGAGGCAAGTTCCAACGGGGAAGATTTCACTATCTGCGTCGACGACCCTGGTACAATTCTTCTGCGTGGCTGGGGAGCTGATGAATGCACGCAAGTGACGGATATCTACACAATCGAAGCCGTCGAAGGCGATGCCACTGGAACTTGTGACTCCGGTGGGCCTTCCATCATGCTCGGCTCTGCTTCATCGACACACAACGAACCAATTGATGATAAGGATCATGCCGCCACAAGCTCAACGTACACCGATGAAGACGAAAACGTCAGCTGCAATTCAAATCGAGGCACTGTAGTGACAAACGCAGAGGGATCAAAGGTCTGCAAATGCACTGGCGACTGGCGGAACCCTCCGACTTGCGACGAGTTCTCGTATGTCAAGGTGATCATCACCATTCTTGGCGCTGTAGCAACGGTGGTAAGTAATGAACGTCGCGCAAACTAGCTTCGAATCACTAACCACGGTTCAACGCTTGTTGCAGATATCGATCCTGATCTCCATACGTGCTTACATCAAGAGCCGTAATGCCAAAAACTCAAGAGCAGCGAGACCAAAGCAGAGGAGCATAGCGACGATGACGGAGATGATATCCTATCCGTCGAAGTTATCCACATCAGAAACAAACCACCACTTGGCACTCCGTGTAAGTCAACATCCAGCATTCCTCGATCCCCAATCCGCCCGTCATTCATCGCAAACCAAGAGGTAACAGCTACCCCGAAGGAGACAACACTATAGGATTAATGCACATTCCTCATATATCAATACGCGTGATGGAATGTCGTGCTAACACCCTTCACCACCAGCGACGTTGAGGCACGAAGTTCGCTCGAAAGACGAGAGGGTCGTGGTGAGCAGCGCCCAGAACACCATGAACCCTGCACAAACGGAGGCTGCGATAACGATCACCGAGCCTTTTCTTCCTGTAAAGCGCGAAAGCTTCAGCGCTCGTGCTGCCTCAGCTTGTTCTGGAAGTAGAGGCAGCAGTGCAAGGTGCAGTGCACGCACAACGACAGCAACGAGGAAACAATACATGGCCTGAGCGCGTGCGTGGCTGGAGTCAGACTCGTACTCTGAGTCATAGACATCGAAGTGTTCTCCAACAGCTTGTGACAGCGAAACGGAGAAAGGAACGGCGAGGTTCCCCATCGTGACAATTAAGCTGAACGATGCGCACTCCCGTCCAGGTTCAGCGATTGCTACCGCCGCGAGAAGCGACACGAAGTAAGCGAGAGCTTCGAACAGAGCAATGATCTGCTCCATCAGTAACGTAATTGCGGCGACACGCACCAAATTGTACACCGTGACAAGTGCCACAACAAGAACAAGCGCTGCAGACACCACCACGGAACCCGCAACAGTCTGTCGCCAGCCTAGTTTCTGCAGGATCGACATTGTAGGATCGTGTCCGATGAGCAGCGCAGCCCCAGCAAATACAGCAGCATTCACGCTCGAGAAAACATTCGTCAGCAACATCCCTGCTGGTGTCCAGTACTCGTAGATGGCTTTGGCTGAAGTCGCGTAGTACGAAAAGCAGAACCGAGAGAGGAACATGTAGCCCATCAACTGAACCATTGCGCGCTGATGAAACAACTTGTAGGCTGTTAGTTTCCATTCGCGCGGAGTGAGGATGTGAACGTTGTATCCTGCCGGATTCTCGTCCTCCAGTAGAAAAACCAAGTAGCTGCAATGGTCCCGGCGGACACAAGTACAGAAATCACCATCATGTCGTTGGGAGAAGCACCCCACGCAAAGCTCCCGCCATAAGAATCACTGTTGCACATGAACGCCACAAAGAACATCGTGACGAACTGAGCGAGATATCTTGCTGCAAAGAGCGTGGTGACGACATAGGTCGGTCCTGCCGCTTTCGGTGATGAGATCGGCACGGGGTTAATGTCTCCATTCAGCTCTCGTTGTTGATGGAGCAACTGCATCTGCTGTTGCTCGCTCGCTTGGTGCAATTGTGCGAACTCAACCAGCATTCCATCGCTCGCAGTGTCGGCCAAAACGTATCCGAAAGTCGCGATCACGAATAGCGCAACGTACTTGTTGCCTGCCTCAGCAGCAGAACTGTTGGTCACCGCTCCGTCCGTCAAGTAGGGAGTTTCGGACGGCAGCACCGTCAATACGAAGGAGAAAAGGAAGCAGATTCCCCACCCGATCAGCATGTACGCTCTTCGTCTTGAGCCTTTAATTGGGAGTCCGTCCGACAGCATCGCCATGAAAACCTTGAGTAACCAGGGGACAGCTAGCCACCGTTCTGCCGAGTATGCCAGATAGTCGTCCATGTTGAGGTACACGTTCAGATAGGGATACATCAGAGCTTGGAAAAGTCCATGGACGGAGCCTACAGCGATGTAGTTGATGAGGAGTCCGATGTTTTCTCGAGCGAAGAGGTCCAGAGCTGCCACTGCTCGTCCTGAGGGCAGTTGCTTCCCGACAATCATTAACGAATCCGTGAAGTTCACAGAGCTTGTGTCAGACTCGCAACTGGGGCGATACGGCATCTCTGCAGCTTCGTATTTGCTTCCGTCGTCACTGTGAGAAGCTGACGCCGTCTCCAACATGGAAAAGTTCTCCCTTCGCTCTTGAGGGGAGATGACGTAGCCATTTAGACCATTCTGGGGCTGGTCTTCGGGCGAGATGACATAGTCAATGTCGTTGTCGAGGGTACCCATGGTCGGTGCAGGCGCTGATTAGCTTTCTGCTTTAGCGGAGCTGGTGATGTCTGACTCGATTTCGGTGTCAATACTTATCCAAGATAGACGAGTTCAGATTAAACCACCTGGTAGAGATGGCTACATTTTACGAACGCCATGTATGTGGACTTGAAGAGACCTACTTGAAGTATTCATTGAAAGCTAATAGATTGCTGTGTTTTGCCAGAGTTACGAGTTTGGGGACGGAGATTTTGCCTTAGTAGATGGTTTTGTCGTAGCCGCAGGTCGAGAGGATCTCACGGCCGATGTCTGCAGGCAGCTCGTAGACGCACTCGGCGGTGCCAGACGCGATACTGCAACTGTTGCCCACGTACGAGTTTGCCTTCTTGGTTAGCGCATTGCTGGTGGAGGACGACTGGGTGCGCACGGTCATTTTGTAGTTTCCGTAGCTGGCCTTCCGGGCCATGCACGTGTACGGAGTGAAGTCGTTGACGCTGTCGGTGCTCTGACCTGCTGCAGCTGCCGCTTGGCTCAGCGGGTATCGTCCGACAGCGACCACGTATGTGCCTCTCGAGAGCTGGCGGATCAAATACGAGTCACTCGTTGTCACCGATCCGTCGGTGCGTCCGCGAGTGGCGTACGCCGAGTTGTCGTCGCCGGCGTCGTCGTTGCTGGCTATGACAGACAGCGATCCGTCCGTCAACTTCCGGAACAAGAACACTTGGGGGTCGATGTACGCCGAGTCGCAGTCGGAGTTGACGTCGGAGAAGGTCACGTTGTCCGCCGTCTCCATCGACAACAAGTCGAGCTCGACCACCGCCGATGACGCCGTGATGCTCAGCGTGTACTGGTCCACCGTAACGAGGTTCGACTTGCGGTAGATCGTGCCACTGACGGTCTCCCTCACGACCGGAAGCGCAGCATCCGCTGTACCGACCCACGCCAGCAGCACCGCAACACTTGATCCGAAAACGCCACGCATGTCAGTAAGAACAGCTCTTCCTGCTTCAAGCTTGTCAGGAAATGAAATGCGAGTGAGGAGACCAAAAAACGCTGTCAGCGAACGCGATGCCGCATTCGCGAAGTCTAAGAATGTTCATGCCAACAATAGCCATCTTCATCTCACCAAAACGGACACATACAGCATACCATCTCACCAAAACGGTCAAATACAGCATATCAGCCATCTTCATCCCACGAAAACCGGTCATATCCCGCATAAGAAAAAAAACACACAAAAAAGCAAGTAAAAAGTGATGTATCCCATGTCCCAACGTCGGGTGTCCCGTTTCTAATTGCCGAGCAGGTCGAAGTCGTCCAGCTTGTCGTTGTACTTCATGATGGTTCTCTTGATCTTGGAGCTGTCGACCCACGTGACAAAGTCCTCCATGGGGCGCGTCACGAGGAAGGCCGCGTCCGTCACGACCGTGGGGCCCACACGCACGTGTCCCTGCTCCACGAACGTCGTGGCCTCCTTGATGCTTTCGGCCATCTTGACCCGCACCATCACCACCGGCAGGCGACGCCGGCAGAAGGACGAGACGTTCACCTCCTCGGCCTTCAGCAGACTCTTCTGGGTCTGGATGAGGCCCATGTGGTACAGCTTGTCCAGCAGCGCACTGGTCGTCTTGACGCGGTACGGGTCGTTGGCCGGGCGCTTCTTGAGCCTCGACACCACGCGGCCGATGTGCCCCGCCAAGCGGTTGTACTTGTGGTACTGCTCGCGGTCCGGGATGCGGTAGCGGCGGATGACCTTGATCTCGTGCAGGTTGTTCTCCTTGCGCCATTCCAGCAGGTCCACCTTGCGCAGCAGCTTCTGCTCGTGGAACTTGAGTTGGCGGCCCATGGCGTGTCAAAAGTAAAAAACGCGTCTGTCAAAAACGCCCCCGCATACAAACGCCAAGTGTACCACCAGTGCACAATGTGTCCCACCTGAGTTTGTGTACCCCACCTGAATCTTTCCCCACCAACCATTAGCGGAGACTTTCGTTTCCGTCCTGTCATTTCTAATTGGGCGTGGTAACTGCTGCTGTACCATGACTTCGTCCGAGGTGGAGAAGAAGCTAAAGAAGAAGCTCAAGGCCGGCAATGACCTCATCGCGCCGGAGAGCCACACGCCCGCGCTGGACACGAGCAAGTGGCCGCTGCTGCTCAAGAACTACAACCAGCTGAACGTGCGCACGGGCCACTACACGCCCATCGCGTGCTCGTCCAGCCCCTTGAAGCGCAACCTGCACGACTACGTGCGCTACGGCGTCATCAACCTGGACAAGCCGGCCAACCCGTCGTCGCACGAGGTCGTGGCCTGGATCCGCCGCATCCTGCGCGTGGACAAGACGGGCCACTCGGGCACGCTCGACCCGAAGGTCACGGGCTGCCTCATCGTGTGCGTGGATCGGGCCACGCGGCTCGTCAAGGCCCAGCAAGGAGCTGGTAAGGAGTACGTGGCCGTCGTCCGTCTCCACTCGGCCATTGAGAGCCAGGCCAAGCTCGCGCGAGCCATTGAGACGCTCACG
Organism: Phytophthora syringae; assembly: GCA_012656105.1. Classification (NCBI taxonomy): domain Eukaryota; phylum Oomycota; class Peronosporomycetes; order Peronosporales; family Peronosporaceae; genus Phytophthora; species Phytophthora syringae. The sequence continues at coordinate 304,151 of JAAKBD010000191.1, read as the reverse complement.
GGCGCTCTTTTCCAGCGTCCTCCTCTCATTTCCGCTGTGAAGAGGCAGCTTCGTATCCGAACCATCTACCAGTCGAAGCTCATCGAGTACGACCAGGACCGCCACTTGGGCATCTTCCACGTCAGCTGTGAGGCCGGTACCTACATCCGTACTTTGTGCGTGCACTTGGGGCTGGTACTGGGCGTGGGCGGCCACATGCAGGAGCTGCGTCGCGTCCGGTCGGGAGTGATGGGCGAGAACGACGCCATGGTGACGATGCACGACGTGCTGGACGCGCAGTACCAGTACGACACGTACAAGGACGAGAGCTACTTGCGCCGCATCGTGCGGCCGCTCGAGGTGCTGCTGACCACATACAAGCGCATCGTGGTGAAGGACAGTTCGGTGAACGCCATTTGCTACGGCGCCAAGTTCATGATCCCGGGCCTGCTGCGGTTCGCGGACGACATCGACATTGGCGAGGAGGTGGTGCTGATGACGACCAAGGGGAGGCCATCGCGGTGGCCATTGCGCAGATGACGACGGCCGTCATGGCCACGTGCGACCACGGAGTGGTGGCCAAGATCAAGCGCGTCATCATGGAGCGGGACACGTACCCGCGTCGTTGGGGCTTGGGGCCCATGGCGCAGAAGGTCAAGGGGCTGGTGAAGGAGGGCAAGATCGGCAAGTACGGCAAGGTGAACGACAGCACGCCGGCGGACGTGTCGGAGCTGTACAGCAAGGACGAGGAGAAGAAGGTGCTGGTGGAGGAGGTGAAGGAGAAGGATGCGACGTCGGAGGACGAGGCGCCGAAGAAGAAGGTCAAGAAGGACAAGAAGGAGAAGAAGGCCAAGAAGGAGAAGAAACACAAGCACAAGCGCGACGCTGAGGAGGCGGAAGTCGCGGACGCCGGAGAATCGCCTGAGAAGAAGAAGTCCAAGAAGAAGAAGAAAAGGCCAAGGACACGAGCGACTCGGAATAGACGACCTCTTTGTTTTGCGGGCGAGTCGACTTCACCCCATGACTATCTTCCGGACAAAAAGGAGATAGCCTGTCGTTGACTGGCTGGCGTCAGAGGACCGAGTTAGTGACTTGGGTGCGTGGGTGCATCGCGCAGGACGTGCAGCTTCGCTTTGCATTGTCGCCTCTAGTAATATATATGCTGTGTTTCAAGTTTAACTCAAGAGAACGAGTGCTCTCCGCTTTTCTTCTTGCTTGGCTTCGTTCGTCTTCTGAATTATTTGTCGCTAGCTTCGATCAAGTTGTCGATAGCAGTTATCGGATAGATATCGTGGTCGCTCATGTCCAACATGGTAGGACAGTTGTGATAGATGGTTTGATCAAAGGTGCTTTGGACTTGCGCTTGTTTTCCTCGCAGTAATCTTCACTTTGAGATTTCCTCTCTTCTACGCACGTGTTCCTTACTTGACGGTCGCTCCCAGAAAAGCGGTTGCTGCCTCGTTTCCTTTGGACCCATCTGCAGCACGAGAATGTCGGATTTGAAGCCGGAGCGAGTGGCGGACGTGGAGATAGCGCCGACGCGTCGAATGAAGCTCTAGTGTGGGGTCTATCGTGAAGCAATTGTCTTCTCCGTCGAGATAGACCGGAATGCAGACGTGGAAGCTCTCCAAAAGGCCATTGTATACACGATGGGAGACCTGTTCAAGGTCAGCCTAGCTACGTTAACTCTTCGCTTGGCGCGGAAGGAGAACCAGTGGCTGCAGCCGGACGAGACAGTCAAAGATCTTCTGCGCGGACGCGTTGACACCAACTATGAGGAGATGATACCATTGAGGCCACTTGAAGACGACAAGTACTTTGGAAAGGTGTTCACCCCAGAACCAAACACAATTCACGTGCTGGTGGAGCTGTCAGATCCGTTCGCACAAGTGTCTTCTTCCCTTCAACTTGCTGGTCCTTATGTAAATTTTGATCCTGGTACACTTGTCCAATTCTTAGAAGACGAAATGAGCGACGTGGATGCGATTCTGTCGAGTCCGCACATTTTGGACGAGGAAAGTTTACAATTTCAGTTGGTTGGGCGGGAAGAAGCGATTGAGAAGGTGGTCACGTGCTTCACGGACATCATCGAGACGGCAAAAAGTGGCGCAACCGACCGCATCAAGAACGCAATCCCGGTTTGCTCTGGCATCTTTGGCCTAGAGAGAAGTCGAATGTTGGAAGAAGGTGGCAAGATTCTGCGAGATGAGATGAAGTTGGACGGCCAGCGCGTTGCCAGCGTGATTGTTCCGTACGACAACGGATTTAAGCCCCAACCAGTTGAGAAGTTAATGGGGATTGGAGCATCTTTCTCGTGGCGATTGCTGTACCAATTTTTTCTCCATGGGAATTACGCTCGATCGTTTGATTCGTGGTTCGCGTCGCGGCTACCGGTCAATTGGGGTGAGTTGAAGTTTGAAGTTGCCATCAAGGCTATCGAGCTCAAGATGTGTAAAAGACTGGAAGGTGAAGACTCGCCGTTGTACCTGTTTCTTGGCATTGACAATTATCAAACGATTGAGACTGTCCAGGCTAAACAAAATAATTCCGAGTTATCAGTTCTGCGTGAGCTAGTGGATGTCATCGGAAATGTGCTGAGCTCTCAATCACCAACTTCTCTGGTTGTGCTGCCCATGTTTGCTGGGACTGATTGGGGAGTACTGGAATCGCCAACTCTTCATACTTCCCAACTCTGCAGCTTCCTATGACTCTCTTAACGACGGACTATATGTGAGGAGCAATGCAGATTATGCTGCGTGGCTTGTGAGCATCCGAATTTGTCGCGATTTGGTCACACTTGGAGGTGTTCCGCGGTGGATAATCGAGTATTTAGCGTCGTTGAAAAAGCTTGCGGAGAAGCGCCGGGTTTGGACGATATGAAGCTTTGCTTCGATCGTATCTGGCCAAAATTCGTTGACAGTTATTCAAATGTTCTGACACCGGGACAAAGGTTCCGTCTGGCGGCCCATGCAATAGCTGGCCAACCAATTCATCCAGACGAAGCGTTCGATGGGGATATCACGTGGTCAAAACTTCGGGATTCTGGTGTTTGCTTGCTGAAGGAGCGTGCAAATGGAAGATACAAAGTCCACGTTCCTTATGCGTTGCTTGCGAGCGTCCGCGGTGAGAAAACTACAAACTCGACGGAAAGCGATTTTGCGGGATCTCTTCGATACCTGAAAAAGCATGTGGACGATCCCATGTCCGCCTTTCAGGCATGGCAGTTGGATGGAATGTTCGGCGTCTGCTTTTACGCGGTGAGAATCAATGCGTTGCTGGTTCTTGGACACAAGACGGTCACGCTTAAACAATTGCTACCTGGCTCACTGATGAACGCAGAACTGGAAAATATTTCGGTTAAACTTGTACCCTCCAGTGCTTTCCGAAGTGCAGACGCCTTTGATGCTTCAACCTCCCAATTCGTTTCCGAAAAATACAACGAAATGTAAAAATCGACTGGATATCAAGTGGCCGCATTGTGATGAATTGTGATGCTGGTGTTGACATTTACTTTGCCTTGGAGGATGCTGAAAACGCCGGGAAACTGGTTGTTTTTGTTGACCAGAGAAAACAACTTGCTGGTAAGGTTCAGCCAAGCCACGCTGTCACATACCTGGAAAACGTGCTTAGTACGCCAATGTTTCTCGATCCTGAAACGCGCGTGGTGCGAGGGATCGTGAATTGCGTTCGCAAGTCGAATTTCGCGAATTTCACGGTGCCTCCTAATTGTTTCCTCATGACCCGAGACGATACTGAGGACTTCCACGGAACTTTGGTGAATCATCCAGCGTATTTGCCTATCCGTCGGATTTGCAAAAGAGCTCGTAAAGATGTATCGAAAGGCGCGAAGAGAAGAAGGGTTTCGTGACAAACTGACAGTTTTTTTATCTTGAAACCAAGCAGTTCAAGAAGAAGAGAAAACAAAAAGAAGAAAAAAACAAGGCTACGCGATGGAATAGGCGACCACTTAGGTGATGTTTTGGCCATGGCTATTCTTCTGGACTAAAGGAGATAATATAGCCTTTACTTCGCTTTCTATGCTGAACGGATCCAGCGTCGACGGGGTCCTGGACAAGTCGAATTTTGCGCACTTCACCGTATCATCTAGCGGTGCAACTATTGTCCGAATCTACTCGTCAACGAAACTAGTTATCAAAACTGTTTTGGAAGGCGACCCGAGAGAAGTTGATGAAGTAATCGTGAAGAGCAGAAGGGATTCGTAACGAACTGAAGTTTTTGTTCTTGAAATGAGGCAATTCCAAGATAAAGATGAAGAAGAAATAAAACTGGACACGAGCGACTCGGAATATGCGATTGACTTTTCCCCACAGGACAAAATGATACAGCCTGTAGTTATCCTTCAGCACAAAAATGAGATAGCCTGTAGTTGTTTTGCCGGCGTGAACAGCATCCTACGCGAAAACCATTCTTTGTGAAAGTATTCGCGCGCTCGCCACAAAGATTGAATTTCTACAGCACAAGCGAGTTTGTTATCTTCACGAAAATTCATTGAAACAGTCGTGTTGATTTCGCCTCGTTTTGTGAGAATCCTCCGGAGCTAAGAGATCACATTTTATGAGAGTTACAGACCTGGTCACCTATGGATGGAAGGAGTAGACCCACAAGCTTTGATTGACGGTTTATGTTGTCGACGGGTGTTTATCTTCTTCCTCGTTAGTTCGAGATTTACCCTCTTATACGCAAGTGTTTCCGCAAACTTTATTTGAAGCGATCGGCAGTTGTAAAAATGGTGCGAACGGGTAAAGTGGAGCTTTGGTGTGGGGTCTATCGTGAAGCTATTGTCTTTCCCGTCGAGATAGACCGGAATGCAAACGTGGACGCTCTTCAAAAGGCCATTGTGGCCAAGAAGAAAGACGTCAACCCCCGGTTCAAGGTCGGCCCACCTACGCTAACTCTTCGCTTGGTGAGGAAGGGCAACCAGTGGTTGCAGGACGATGGAAATGCTGATGAGATTTTATGCAGCTCCATTGGACCGGACTACGCGGAAATGCTTCCACTGTGGCCACTTGACGACAAAAATACTTTGGAACCAATTTACCCCAGAACCGGGTCATATTCACGTGCTAGTGGAGCTGACAGAGAGGGTTACACCCGACAACGACCTGAATATCGAGAGAAAAGTACATGCCAGTGATTGGTTCCCCGATGAAATGAGCGCTTTCACTGTACTTGGGGATCGGGAAAAGCCGATTCTACGTCTACTGTGCGTTCCGATTGATTCGAGGGCTTGTGGGCGACGAAATGCAGCGCCGTCAATACACCTTGGTGCTGAATTTTCACGATACCTATTTCAGATACGTTTGGCGCGAGAAAATATTCATTCGAGTGGACGGAAGACCCGCTGTTCGGGATCTGCAAGAAGACGTATCTGTCCTTCGGTTAGTTGACGCTAATTCCACTAAACTCATGGGGTGGGCAGGTATGACGATCCTGTGTACTTCACCCGGAATGCAAGAGCTCCACAGTTTCAAGAAGGTGGATGGTGTATCGTTTATTGCTCCCGTTTGGTCGATGGACGAGCTCCAAGCATGCAATATGATCCAGGAGGACGAGTTCAAGTTGGCAAATGACGTTCTAGCGTCCAGATATTTGAACTATGGTGGAAATGCAAGGTTTATCTTCAGTCATTGGCAGCGTGAGGTGGAATGGTCGATGTCGAAGGCAATTGCACCATTTTGTTTAGCGCTCTCGCTATCATCGCACATGTGAAAGGCGGCGATGCCACCGAGTACAGCCACTGTGTCATCGCCATGGTTCCCAGAGACAGTAATACCTTCAAAACTGAGTACGACTTCGCCTTTATGTCGACATCCATCGCGAACAGAGTGATCGATGCAGCTAATCAAGAGGCCTCGGGTCTATTCATCAAGTTTGCAATTGACATTGAGCGCTGTGATTTCACTTCATCGTTTCGAGGGCAGCTGTACGAGATTTTTGTTCACCGCTGGTTCACGAGGAAGGTGTGTGAAGCTGGCGCAATAGAGAATGAAGGGGTCGATGCAATGTATATTCCGTGGCGGCAGCTCAAGAAGTCTGCTGTTGGTGCTTTGCCAGCCGCTGATACCAATGGACACGCCAACGCGACTACAAGATCCCAACGAGAGAATACTACTACACAGGATGGACAAACTGGTTTGGCTCCGGTTCGTTCGAAACGGAGACGTCTTCAGCAACCGCCTGAGACTCAACGATCGAAAACAAAAAGAAAAGCAACGGACATGAAGTCATGCGAAAAAGTGTCCACTCACTTGGTTATTCCGGCAGGACTGAAGTTGGAAATGTTCGACAATGTTGACGAGATCACCCCAACGCGTACATGGACCTACTATCGTCCAAAATCGCGCTTGTATGGAGTTGACGCACTTATCATCGAGCTGACTCCAGAATCAGAGGATCGTGCTGGAAGATGCTATGGTCTACAGATGACTTTCAATTTGAAGCACGGAATTGAGGCGGCGGGTGTGGAAAAACTTACGGAGTGGACCAAAACGCAAAACTACTCGTTCGCGTACGTGTTCGTTGTCCCGCCGACGCTGATCCCCATTTACAAGTGGCAGACGATTAAAATCCTAAAGGGTGAGGAACAACAGAGAGCTGGTGACTTGACTGAAATGCCTCAGCTGGTTGCTGCTGTCGATCCGTACGAAACGTTTAGATCTGGTCACGGCCGAGTCAGAGACAGACTATATTTTAGATAGTCTCGAAGGTGATACCGCAATCTTCATGGGGAAAGTCCCGCTGGTCGCACAATATGGTGTCCGCAACATGGCACCTACAAGTATCCAATAGTGGGAAGTTTTGCCGTGGAAAGTGCGTAAAGTGTTACAGTGATAGTTGTTGGCGGATACGGTTTATTCATTTTTTGATACATTTTCACCTTCCATAACCTTACTCTTTTTCAGCGACTTCCTTGATATCGCCGACCTTGCAAGTTAACTCAAATTTTGTTTTGAAAGCATTGATGATGCAGCGACTGAAGATCGACAGAATCATCAAATTATTCTTTGAAGAACTTGCACTCCTAACTCAATTGTATATCACAAACCAAAGTCCAGGCTTTTTAGGAGGAACGAGCAGCAGATTCACTAACGCCGTCACGACTTCATCATTCATGACGTTGAAATACGAGTCCAAGTCGCGCTGAGCTTGAAGATCAAGACGAAGCTGCTCTGAAAGCCAATCCGAACCTGTTGATATTTTCTCTATGACGTGAGGTCGAATCATTCGTCGGAGATGTCGATTCTGTAGACTCAGCTTCATTCCTTTTCAGAAACAAAATACCACCGCTCCAGTTGGATTGTACTGATGGTTCCTCCCAGGCAAGAAACGTGAGATCAGCTCTTTTTAGTCGGCGGTCTCGACTCAACTGGATGATTTTACCAAATCCACCTCGTACCCCAATTTTGCACTGAAAGATATTGAAATCGCCAACAAAACGTGTCATTCAGGAGTGTCTCTCTCATCGACTACCGATCCGCTTGAAAGTGATGACAAGTCTTACACCGTCCAGGTCTCCTCCAAAGTTCAGTGACACAGTATTCTCGCTCATGGTGGCTTCTTCGGAAGCAGGTCATGCTCTTTGAGCCATTCCTCATTGTAGAGTTCGCTGCCATAACGTCAGCAAGAATCATGATGATGGTATGGCCAGTTCAAAGTTCACGAGCCATCTTTACAGCGTTAAGAGCTTTCAACGCGCTGCTCGGTCCTACGAAAATCCCGTCAATTCGAAGTACTCCGAAGTAGTAGATAAGCCATATCCACAACCTCCTGGTTAGTTCCAGTGATTCCTCTGTCGATAGCAGCCTTACGTAAATTACCAGTGACACGAGTGATGGCTGCCACTCCTTCTGCAATTGATGACCCTTTCACGGTCGGCATCATCACAAGCACCCTCCTTCACCGCTCCTGTGGCTCGGTTGTTGTTACTAAATATCGCGACGTTCGCGATTTCAGCAGGTGTTGTCTCGCATCGCCAATAACATCTTGTAACCACGAGTAGCTCCAACTAATGCAAGAGAGACACCGGTATTTCCTCCAGTAGCTTCAATGATTGTTCCTCCAGGTTTGAGTAGACCACATTCTTCAGCATCCAAGATGAGCGACTTGACCACGCGGTCGTTGATGCTACTTGGATTGGTATACCCAGCTTTGGCTAGCAATCTGCAACCTGTGAGATGACAGCGTCGTGAGCTCTACCGGTAGTAGCGGTGTATTGCCAACGGAACTTAGGAGAACCAGGCACGGTTTTGAAGTCGTGAACTGCCAGCAAGGTGAGGAATGGGGTCCTATTGCTGTCGATTTGACTTCAAGCTCGCTCATCATTGTTGTCTACTTCAACCGAAGTCCAGCAGGATGGTTCAGTCCAGTATTTCTGCAGCAACAACTACTACATGATCTTGCTTGCGAAGGCAGTTAAACCGTCTTTGGGAACTCTAGTTCACCAACAAAGTCCAACGAAGTCGACCCTTTCTTCGTAGCTTCTTCATGCGGAAGCAAGTTGTGATCCGCCAGCCATTCGTTGTTATACAACTTGCTACCGTAGCGAACCCCGCCGTCCGCCAAGATGGTCACAATCGTGTGTCCCGGTCCGAGTTCACGCGCCATCTTGACCGCTCCCAGCACATTCAGCGCACTACTCGGTCCCACGAAGATGCCGTCATTTTTCAGCAGGAAGTAGGCCATGTCCACCACCTCCTGGTTTGTAGCAGTGACACCTCGATCGACAATTGACTCGCGTAAGTTCTGCGTCACTCGCGAGAGAGCTGCAACTCCCTCAGCGATAGTGGAGCCCTGCGCCATTGGCACCACCTCGAACCCATCTTCAATTGAGCTCGTAGCTCTTTCATTGTTGATAAACACAGACATGGCTGCAGTTTCTTTCGGGTCAATGAGCCAGATCTGCACCTCCGGGTTCTTCTCCTTAAATAACTTCGACATGCCTGCGATCGTTCCTGAAGTCCCCGCCGACGTAACAAACCCGTGAATTTCTCCACTCACCTGTCTCCAGATCTCCGGTGCGGTGCCTTCGTAGTGCGCGTTCATATTCGCCACATTATCAAACTGGTTGGGGCAATACGCGTTGGGTGTCGTCTCCGCTAGACGTTGAGCTACATGAAAGAAGTGGTTCTCCTTGTCGGACATGGTCGTGGTAGGTAGAATGTGCACTTCCGCGCCCATAGTCTTCATCATCTGAATTTTCTCCTTCGCTGTGATGTCGGGCATTGTCAACAGCGTCTTGTAACCACGAGAAGCTCCAAGCAATGCAAGAGAGACACCGGTACTTCCTCCAGTAGCTTCGATGATGGTTCCTCCAGGTTTGAGCAGGCCACGCTCTTCAGCATCGAGAATGAGCGACTTGGCTACACGGTCTTTGATACTCCCACTCGGATTGGTATACTCGGCCTTAGCCAGAAGCTTGCAACCAGTAAGTTTGGACAGTGTCGAGAGCTCCAGTAGTGGCGTATTGCCAACCGATCCCAGTAGATCCACGGAGCCGGAACTTGACAAGCTGAAGGAGCGCGTGGAGAACCCACGACGAAGACTTGAGATGCTGAGCATGACGAATGGTGCTTGGACGTCAAAAGCCACAATGAGATGGGATGCCACACGTGCGTACCTTTAAAAAAGGCAACTTGTTCACCAATGAGGTTTGGGAAGTATCAAATGTCACGTTCATACGCTGACGGGTATCATACACGATGTGCAAGACCAGAAGAGGTACAGTAGACAATCCCCGTTGGTCCGTCCCAACGTGAAGGTTTTTAGCAGGAAAATGTGCGTTGTGAGCTTTTCGGCTGGTTCTTTGGGGCCGACAAAGCTCGCGGACAGTCGAAAGACTTCGCGTTCGCCTTCTTCCAGAAACTGGTCAAGTGTATTCTCAACTTGTTGGTGAAAAAGCTCCACGATCGAACTCGATCATCAATAGTTTACAGCCGATGTCCCCACAGTCGCAACCGCTGGCTTACTCTGCATTGATCAGCTCGTGGACGGAATACATTGGAGACGGTGAATCGTCTAATCCTCGGGTGATACCGGTGATTCTTGCTCTCGAAGCTTGCAAACAAGTGTTTCCCCAGCTATGCAGAGGAACAACCACTTCACGTTGTTCAAGGAGCTGTACCGCCGCAGTTTAGACGAGAAAACGATCGAGATTGACGATTTTTTCCGCGAAGTCATGACGAGTTGGCAGATTGTCTTTGATTTTCAGATGCAAGAAGCGTCAACATCTCTAGAGACTTCGGGAGTTCTCGACTTGGATGGATTCGCGCGATGTTTGATCACGAACATCCTCGAGTTCACGACAGGTGAACGACTTGAACTGTTTGATCTCCTGACGGAAGAGAGCGATGAAAGTCTCATACATCGAAGTACTACCTAACAAGAAAATGGTGAGAATTTCATCATGAGTATTTGAGACCGACAGTAGGTGAATCATCAATACTCGTAACTATATCATGGACTTCGAAGTTCATGATGCTCTTGAAGGAAAAGTGCATGTATTTTATTCCCATTGCATTTGTAAATCGACCATGAGGACCGAGGAGGCTTAGCACCTTTGCTCTATGGGGAACTCCGCTTCTTCTTGAAAAGTGACGAGTGTCAAAGTGATCCACGATTCGCCGCGATACAGTTAGCCGAAGTTGACGAACGACTGGTTCAATCCTCCTAGTTGCGGCTGCTGCTGTTGCTGCTGGGGCGGTCGCTGCTGCTGCTGCTGCTGCTGTTGGTGGTGCTGCTGCTGCTGGAACCCTTGGTTCATCTGCATGCCCATCGGGTTCATTCCCATCTGCTGACCCTGGAATCCCATCGGAGGAGCGCCACCTAAATCCACAAAACCAAATTAGTCCAAGCAACCACACATTAAACCCTGCTCTGCGTACCCATCATGCCGTTCTGTGGTTGTCCACCAAACATTTGGTTCTGCACGGGGTACCCCATCATCATGTTAGGCTGCTGCCCCATGTTCTGTTGTCCCATCATTTGAGGGTTCATGAATCCCTGTTGGCCCTGCATAGGCATCCCCATGGGCACATTCATCCCCATCGGTCTCGGCTGCATCATCCCCATCGGGTTCATCCCCATCATCGGCGCCGGCGCCATTTGCTGAGTTGGGAACGCGTTCTGCGGCGGCTGCTGCGGCGTCGCCGAGCCAAAGCTGGCCATGATGTTGGCCATCTTGTTCACGTGCTGGTCCGCCGGCTTCGGCGGCTGCGGGGCAAACGCGTCCTGGAAGCCCGACTGCGCATTGCTCGAGCCTCCAAAGGCCGCCCACTCGTCCTGCTTGGGCGCAGCCACCGGAGCGTCCACAAGGACCGGCGCCGCCGCGGGTACCGGAGTACTAAACACGTCAAAGGACAAAATGTCCTTCGTCACGGCCGCAACGGGCGCCGCTTCCTCGAGGCCGTGCGCGCTCCGTTTCTCGACCCGGTTCGGTCCTTCTCCTTCCTTTGTCTACGAGGCTTCTCCTCTTCTTCCTCTTCCTCTGAGCTGTCCTTTCTACGTCGATCCGTCTCCTCCTTGGGGTGTCCCCGACGAAGCGTTTGCGCTCGTACTTGTCGCGGATCCACTGCTCCTTCTCGCGCACGCCCGAGTGCTCCGTGGGGACGCGATAGTCGCGCGGGGCGTTGGCCTCGTAGTAGCTCTTGGCCCGGGCGTTGCCCCAGCGCTGCATCTGCTGCACCTGGTCGGGCGTCCAGCTGTCCAGGTTGACGCTGCGCACGAACGTGAGGTGCACGCCCAGGCTGCGGTGGATGCCCGAGCACGCGATGCAGATGAAGACGCCGAGGTTGATGGAGGCCCAGCGCGGCCCACGGCAGCCGCAGTCGGCGCAGAACTTGTTCTCGTCCAGCTTCATGAGCTCGTTCAGCTGCTTCTTGAGCTTCGTCTGGTCGTCGGGCGCGCGCGCCGGTGGAGCGGCTCATGGGAGAAGTGCGGGGAGCCGGCAAGTTGCAGAGTGACGGCCCAATTTTAGAGCTGAAACCCCCGCACTTGAAGTGAGTATAGAGGACGGAAATCAGCATAAAGAGGGGAGGAGATAGGGATTGTATCTGTATAGTGGACGGTGGTGGAGGGATCTGTCATTTGTGATAATTGATGTGTGACGTGGCAGGGGAAGTTGAAGCTGAAGATGGAGAGCTTGGCAGGTTGGGGAGGACGCACTGAAGTGGAGCTGCACTTGGCAGCACAGTGTTTCGATGTCGACTGGTGAGATCAAGTGCAATTTCACGCCGGCCTTCGAGCGGGTGGAGATGATCACCGTCACTTGATTCGGGTCCGAGTCGACAACGGACATCTCGAGCTCGTGGCTGTGGTCGTGGCTGGGTCGCTGCAGCATTTCGCTCAAGCTTGGGGTGCTGTGTACGTGGCGGAACCACGTGGCAGAGTCGAAACCCTGGCAGAAACTCCGGTGGCTCTCAAGGTTCGCGTGGATCGAGCGGATCCCTAGCGGAGACAAGTCGGCGAACGACACGAGGCTGTCGTCGCATGCCATCGAGCCGCGGATGCTGGAAAATTCAGCCGAGTACTCGGCATTGATACCGATGCTTCGCAGCCAGAGCCCCGAGCTCACATCTTCAAGGCCGTTCAAAGTGCGAAGACGCCACGCGTTCTGGGCGATGAAGCGAGAACCCTCCATTGACACAACGTAGTGCGGACCGGATGCGTACGGCAGGAGCGTGTGCATGGGGTACTCGCTGTACGGAAGATAGTACGGACTTGCTGGGTTTCGAATCGGCGTTTGTCTGTGGGAGTATCTCGCAGCCCAAACTTCGCCAAAGTACAATCGAGGGCGGTTCGAATGACGAAGATGCTCAGCAAGTTGATCAACCTTCAGGTAAATATCATCGTCCACCAGCATCACAAACTTGGCTCGAGGAAATTCGGCCACCGCTAAGTGCATGAACGCCTTCACTTTGTTGGACAGGTTCCTGTACGAATCGACACACTCCAGTTCCTCCGTAAGTAAATCACTATAAGCTGCTCTCTCCTTGGCCACTGCTTGCAATACTCTACTTCGGTCGTGGTCACTCTGAAAAAGCTTCATATTGGGCTCACCACCCAGGAAAAGGACCTTGACGTCATTAGGAAGCATGGCCGGATTGGCCCAGGTGTCTCGAATGGCCTGTCGACGAGGGAAGCTTGTGATAACCTCCGTCTTCACGCCAATCACGAGCATCGGACTGCTAGTAGCCGATACGTGCGTACGTGCCAACACAACATTGTCGTCTTCGCGCGGTTCAGCTTCCACTTGCTCGGCCCAGCGTAAAATGTCGATATCTTCGGGGAACTGTTGCTCGTCTCGACTCCTCTTGGCCAGCATCTCATTACGTGTTTTGAACTCGCTGGAACTTAAAACTTGTAGCGTCGCCTCTTCCGTCTCGTGATATCGAGTTGATCTAGAGGCATCTGTAAAATACGCCGTCGCAGTGTAGTTTCCTTCCGGCAGTTCCGTGAAGATGATGGGCGCGTCTCCTATTGCCTTGCACTTCCTCCACAGCCCATTGAGCTCTGCACAAACGTGCGCGTGTGCATAGAACGCATTGAAGGCGTCCACGTTGGTTGCGTCGATATGAAAGCGGATGGCAATGGGAAGAGTTCGCACTGCGCCGTCTACTGGATCCAAAAGCCGAAAGGTTGTCAAGGGATCGCTCTCTTCTCCTCTTGCATGCACAAGTCCATCCTGTTTATTGCACGCTGCAGCTTCAGGAAGGCAATTGCTTGATGTCCATAGAGCAGAGTCAGTGGTTAATGGGGAGCTCGAGACGCAGAGAGCTCTGGCAATGAACAGCAGTAGCAACGCCGGTAGAGTCATGATCTTTCGGGATACAAAGAGCAATTATTATTGAATTGCAATTATTATTTATTATTGCAATTATTGGCTGGCAATGAAAACCAGAACCTACCGGCGCTACAAGGTTCGGTTCCTACGAGAGCTGAAAATGATTGATCAGACCCCCGACGAGACCACGGTGGGGCGTATCGGTATCTTGGAACGCCTCATGTACCATTTAGGCACTGCACAGAGGACCGTTGTGGCAATGGCCTACGATTGGACTCACGCACTGGTAGCCAAGAAGCTGGTAGAGCTGATTCAAAGGGGGTTAGAGTTACGCTGATAGCGGACCCGAGGATAGCGTACACGAAGTACGTTATCATCGTCCTCAACTTTCTGATCGTCAACGGAGCCGAGATCTACTTTCCTGCACAGCGGTACCTGCAAGTCCACAGCAAGATGTGTACATCTGCTGCAACTGTGATACTGCCGTGAGATTCTCGTAGTGTGGTGTGATAGTAGATTATCACAGTTGTGTGAAATGCAAGTGCGAATCTAGCAAATAGACTTGGGCTCAGTATGGTGCGTACTTAACGTGGCAGATTCACGGCAAGTGTGATAGCGATCTCATCACGCTTCCAGCGCGACCTTTGGTGCTGAAAAGTCCATAAAGCAAAAATGCCCCGTGGCCGAAAGCGAGATCTTGATAATTCTACCAATGGAGCCGCTATGGCGCAGTCTCTTCAGTCCAAGCGTACGAACATGAGTACCAAGCGGACATATCTGTCGAAGATAAACATTATGACGGGATGGCTCGCGCTACACCACTCCGACACAATCGACGGTGACACCAAACAGATGCGAATTCCTGTCCCCAAAGACGCAATTCTCTCTTTCTTCGGCCATATCTGTGGTCCTGCCCACACATGTGATCAAGAAAATGTGAAATCCAACGACTCTCCTAGCGTTCCGCTCTCAGCATCTTGCATTTGGTGATATCGCAGCGCCCTAGTTGACGTGTATCGCACCAAACTTCTGGAACTGGACCCGCAACTGGAAACAGAGCTACGCTGGGTCCTAGAAGGGTATGAGAAGGTCATCAACAGTTTGAAGAAGCGTGGATTGATGAAGATCAATGAGGGAAAGCGCCAACTCAAGGTCAGCGGATTTGAGCTGCTCGCGTTGAAGCTGATGACAATTCAGCCCGAGAAAAAGGCCAGACGTGGCCTACAGTTCTGTTTGGGTGGAGCTTTTTCGTGTTAATGTGGAATTTGATGAGCCGGGCAGACTCAATTGATACCATTATGTTACAGCACATTGAGTGGACTGACGATTGTCTCGTTATAGAAGAACAAGGTCACAAAGGTGATCAGACTGGAGCTGACAAATTCGGCAAGCACATTTACGCCAACCCGTACGCACCGTCGCAATGCGCGATACTAGCTCTTGCTGTGCATCTGTTTTCCTGTCCTGAACGCTCTATCAGTGGCAAGCAGCAGCTTTTCATTGGAAGTGACAGTAAGAATCGATTTGGGCGCTTGTTACGTCGTGTTATTTGCGGTTTGAGCGAGGAGGAGATGTGCACAATGAGCTGTCTCGTGGAGGACATTGACACTCACAGTTTGCGTAAGGGGAGTAGCTCGTATGCACTCGGGCAAGTGAATGGCCCCACTCCCGTGTCAGTTTACCTACGAATGGGACAAAGCCTTGGAAAACTAAAGGACCGGTATATACATTTCGGAGAAGGAGCAGATCCGTTATGTGGGAGAATGATAGCAGGGTTGCCGTTCAATTCTGAGCGTTTTGGTGTTCTGCCACCACACTTTCTGCCCCCGATCAGCAGCAAGATGAATATCCAGTACTGGGATGAAATTGTGAGTGGGTACTCGAGCTACCCACGTGGGGTTCAATCAGCTTTTCCTTTTCTGTTAGCGTCACGCATTCATCACGAACAGTATCTACGAGATACACTGTCCCCAACCCACCCAATATTTAAGGCGAGGGTGTTTACAGCAAATGTACTTCTTCAACAGCAGCGGGGTTCCACTATCCTAGCAATTGGTGTCTCTCCTGTGTGTGGATTAAAAGCGACTGGTATACCAGCACATCTTGCTATTGCAAAGCAGGTGAATGATCTGCGAGAAGAGGTAGCCAATCTTCACAAAGAGATCGAGAATATCAAGACAGATATGACAGCTAAACTACCAAACGATGTAGCAGTAAAGGTGGTCAGCGAGCTTCGTCAAAACTTTGTCATCAATGGGGTCACACCTGTTTCAATCCGCGACATCGACATGAGAATCGCTGAACTGCGAACAACCATGGTCATGGAGTTTCGTAGTCGTTCAAGTACCCAACGTCACAGCCGACACCAACTCCAGTGAAGATCAGCAATCTGCATGGCGCTCGTGGCAGTGGGGAGACGGGCAGATCTGCCACGCCGTCCCTCGAGGATGGGAATTTCCAGCAAGAGCCAATGAAGTCGATATGGAGTCTGTGGTTCTTCGGCGATAAGGATGCTGGAATTCGACCATACAAACAACTGAGTAAGCAGCACGACATAAAACCAGAGCATCGAATGCGGCACTCACGTGTTAGCGTAGTGATGGAGTACATCGAGAGGCTCGTAGAGGAAGCTGGAGTGTTGCCCGCCGGAGTTGCCAGGATCTCCGGACTACCGGTACCCGCTGCCGATAAAGTGTTCGACACCGTCTTCGTAACGGCGCTGTCGCAGCTTTACCCCACGAAGCCTAAACGACCGGCGGACCTGTCGTGCGGCACCATATACAACCGCCTTTGCCGGTATCGTAGATTGCAACAGAGTAAGACGTAGTGCAGCCTATCATTTTGTAGTGTGCGACGATGTGTATCCATGTGTATTCATCCAATCAAATTGCGTTACCGATTGTGATCTGATTCCTATCACACATGCAGTCATTATATACGTTTCTTCTGTTTCTTTTCGTATTTTGCTATGTGCTCATTGTAAATGTATAGTTTGTATTGACGACAGATTGGTCATCGACGGATCCTTTAACATTTCTGGGAACGGCGGGAAAAGGCTTGGCGTGTTGAGTAATAGCGTCGAGTCAATGACGACGGCAACGCGAACGTATGCGGAAGCGCGGCGAGTTGTGAGCCAGATGATGAAATTCGCAGTAAAGGGTCCACAACAGGTGTTGGTGCCGGAACCACAACATGCAAAACGAAATTGCTATATTGGTACCCTTCCAGTCTCGACAGAGGAGGTGTAGAGCTGGCAGATTCTGATCTGTCCGATTCCGATGACGATGAACCAGAACCCGATATGCCGCTGACTCAAGATGAACCTGATCTAAGTCTGACTGCTCTGATAAAGGACTTTATTAGTTCGTCATCGCCCGGCCCCAGCCCCGGAACCAACCCAAGTCAGTATCAGCGCCATCCCTCGTCTAGGGAGGATTTGTATGCAACGATGCCCAGCAAAACTCTCCAGGCCGAACGGCGGTCCGAAGACCGACGTTCGGAGAAACCGAGCTCCAATCAGCGCCACAGAGCAGGGGAGGACGACGGCGCCATGGCGGCCAATCATGAGTCGGCCGCCATGGCCGCGTTCCTGTCCGACATCTCGGGTTTTCTGGACGGCGAAGCGGAGGACACTAGCGCTACTGCTGCTAGCGCCAGTGACACGATGACACGGTTATGTTGGTATCCTGTCACCCAGAACGAGGAATTTCCACAATCCAGTACATATGTACTGGATTGTCCCAGTCTGTAAACATAACTTCGCTCGGCTGCACCCGAAACATTACATTCATCCCGAGCGCGGCTGAATTAATGGTCGGGGTACCCGACTTATTGGAGCGCACATGAGGGTGCCCCTGTGCACGGGCATAAACCTTGCGTTTGGGATGGGAAGCGGGGCGTAACCTTAGCATTATAGCATACGGAGCGAAACCGATACCCCGTTACTCCTCTCCAACGGACTACTGAAGTTCAACGTGGCAGTGTTTGTTTGCCGACTCAGACGAAGTGAGTCACTCGAGCGAAGGGGCTCTTATAAACTTATATTGTACTTGCGACAACACATGGATATATATACAGCGATTGTTGGAGAGTATGCGGATAGGAAGGTATTATCATGTTGAGAATATGAACGGTACTTCTCAGTATAGTTAGATCAATATTGCACTCTGTATTCGAAAGGATATACACTGTCCGACGCGCGCTACAACAAATTACGGAGATTGAGCTACGCGGCTGGCCGGACGTGAGCAGGCGTGCGGATGCTGCACGCTAGGTTACGTACCTGTGCGGCAGCGTCGTTCAACGGAGAGGATGTGGTGGCAGTATTGCTGGACGGGTTGGCGTCGGCGACAGAAGGATTGGTGGAGAGGGTGGACTCGCCGGCGGCAGTGTCGCTCGACGGAGTGGCCGCCATGCTAAAGTACGTGCCAAGTACATGCTGCGATACGGTCCGTTCGCCTAGGTGCTCCAGCAGCGTGGTTGGGGCTGACTCGGTCGACATAAAGCTCAGAAGCATCTGATGCACGTGAAGTCTGCAGAAATGAGTGGTGAGAAGTTGTTTGACCGTTAGCGAGCAATGCGCGCAGGAGCTCACGTACCGACTTGTAGACCAAGGCGCGAGCAGGCGTGTCTGGATTGCGAGTACGGCCACACCCGCGTCGGCGAACAAGCGCAAGATGGTGGATAGGCATGCTGGATCGTTGTACACCGACGTGAGCAAGGTCGTTTTTCTCACAGCGCGGACACGGAATGCGGCCCGCTGGCAGGGTGAGATCGTTTCTAACGGCCAGATGAATACAACGGGACAAACCTCGAATTTATCGATGCCAAATCAGCGATCGACTTCGACGCCACGCGATCCATGCTCTTAGCGATCCCGTTAAACCTGGCCAGACGCGAGATCTGCAGATTGACAGTATGGGAAACAGCAGACCTTATTAACTTTACGCCAGGTACGCTGCACTACATATCTTTCAACCTTACACAATCTAATAGCTGCGTGTTACAACAACCTATAGGCGTCGTGTACGAAATCCGGCATGTCTTCAACCTGCATCTTTACGACAATAAGATGCCACAAGGTTCTGTAACGCGACTCTGCGCTGAAGGACGAGTCCAAGTGGAGCCACCACGTGCAGGCAACCCACCGCCTGACAATTCAGTGCCGCTGCCTGTGCCTCGTACTGCTTCTACCGCTGCAACTAACGCTGGCAAAACTGCACAAGTGGACGTTGGCCCAGCCGACCATGCAACGCCAGCAACGCCTAAACGCAAACATGAAGACGGATCCCCCAGAAGGTGACGCCCAAACCATCAGCACAAAAGAAACAGCGTGTAGCCAAGCAACTCTAACTACGCCAGGCTGCCCACCTCCAAGTGTACCAGTGCACGAACGAAAAAGGGAGATCAAGCCCAAGCTTTGGTGACTGAACAAGAAACTGCAACAAGTGAACAGCCAACCGGCTAACGAGTCGATCAACACGGCTCTGTATGTTTGTCTATCGACGGTTAAAAACACGATGTTTAACCAACAAAGAAAAATAAAAACAAACAACGACAAGTCGCCAAATCGTTCTAACACGCACGATATACATATACAACAGTTCCTTGCCTAACACAGCAGAACAGGGTGGGTACCCCGACCACTCTGTTTCGCCCGCAGGGCGAAGCCTAAAATATTCCAGTACATATAAGTTCGAAGTTTATACTTCTCCGGTCCGTTAAAGAATTAACAGTTAGGTTTTTCTAATAAAACCTCGTTCATATTGATTGGATAAAAATAAAAATAAGTACGATGCGCGACCAGCACTAATCTGGAGGTGTCGCCACTACAAAAGAAGCCAGGAGCCAGCCACGGTCGACAGTATCGACACAAGAAGCAATGGGTCGAACCAAGTGCAAGGCAGACATTCCAGAAGAAACGCGTCAAGCAATCGCGATGTTCCTCGCTGAGTGGTCCGTCAACGGCCGCTTAAAGCGTGGGGCAGCGCCGGCGGCAGCAGAGAAGTTTGGTTGCTGCCGCCAGCAAGCCGCCAAGATCTTCAATCAGAAGCTTCTTGGCCTGCCAGCGCCTACGCGAGGACGTCCGCCTGCGAGCGCATCATCGGCATTCATCGCTCAGCGAGTGGCCCGCGTTGCGGCCACTCCCCATCGACGTCGGCAGACTCTGCGGGCCATGGCCCACGCTACGAACATCCCCAAGACTACGCTTTTGCGCTACATCAGCAAGAAGCTGGTGCAGCGCGTCACTGTCCGCGTGAAGCCGACGCTGTCGGAGGTCCACACGCGGAGGCGCTTAGCGTACGCGCTGGCGCACGTCGAGCGGCCTATTGGTAACAGTACTACGTAGTATTTATCTGTGTGAGTGATATGACTAATAGTAATTATTTTACTTTTCCAATTTTATATAATATCTAGGTGCAAGATTGTATCGACTGCATCACATGTATGACATGATTCACATTGATGAGAAGTGGTTCAATATGTACAAGGCCACGAACACATTCTACTTGACAGCGAACGAGACTGCGCCCTACACCTCGTCACCTAACAAGCGCTACATAGGTAAGGTTATGTTCTTGGCAGCCGTGGCGCGGCCACGCTATGACAGTCGTCGAAAGTGCCAATTCGATGGCAAGATCGGCATCTGGCCGATAGTGGAGGAGTCGGTCGCACTCCGAACGTCCGTCAACCGGGCCAAGGGTGCTATTGTCACGAAGTGCGTGAATATGACTCGCTCAGTCTACGTGAAGATGCTCAAGACCAAGGTCCTTCCCGCCATTCGGACGAAATGGCCAGGTATATTATTTTGATATGTTGAGCTACTATATCATTACTAAAATTGCTCTTATGAATATGAATATGAATGTTAGGTGGAAAGCGGCGAGTAATATTTATCCAGCAGGATAATGCGAACCCCCACGTCCTCGAGAAGGACGAGGAAATTGCTGCCGCTGGCAAAGAGGATGGCTGGGACATCAGGATGAAGTGCCAGCCAGCGCGTTCGCCCGATATGAACGTTTTAGATTTGGGTTTCTTCAATTCGATTCAATCGCTGCAGTACCAGGAAGAAACGTACACAATCGTCCAGCTTATCGAAGCGGTAGCTCGCGCTTTCCGAACTACAACGTCCAACACGCTTGACCACTGTTTCCTGACGCTTCAAAACGTCATGGAAACAGTGATCAAGCACCATGGACACAACGACTACAAGCTCTCGCACTATAGGCAGCGGCGTGGGCTGCTGTCAAGTGCATCTCCGACAGCACTGACATGTGAGCCAGCTGTGGTAGAAAGTGGTATTCACCATCTTTTGTGTGGTGCACTTCAGTTTCTTTAATTCATAGTACGTCGTTTGATAAATCATAGGTCTAATATTGAGGCTTGTTCTATTGGCTGAAACAGATGCGATTCGAACACTGATTTGACGTATATCAAGTTAACCAGTGAAAAACCTCACGGCTTAGCTTGCTAAAATAACCAAAACGGAGTGCTATTTTCGCGAAACCGTGGGGTCGTATGAAACAACAGTTTGATGCACTTTCCCATCATATTTTTTGTTTTTGATAATTCCACCAAACAGCGACACTGCGAAAAAACCTTATAGGGGTCGTGGAGTGCCTCCACTGCGAGCGTGGTATTTAGGTTCTGCTTGTTGTTAAGCACTCGAAAAAACTAGAGCTGTAAAGCCCACACTTAAAGCTTTCGAATGCATGTTTTGCGGCATCGATACATATATTACTTCTTTAGTTACGCATTGATTTATGAACTGTTAATTCTTTTCCGGACCGGAGAAGTAGAAGTGCGCAGTCTCACTTTCATTGATTTGAGCATTGAGCATGCTCAACCTTAGATAGCGTGTCCGTTTTTCCTCGGCTCTTCGAGTCAAATATGCGATGCAGTGGGGATTACATTTACATATATATAGCTTTCACTCCCCTTTGGCCCAACCTCGTTTTCACTCACGAGATGGCCTCGCAGCCAGCGGGCACTCGTCCCGCATCTACCCCAGCAGTGACGAGGAAGTATGGCCATGCTCGCTTTGTTCTCGATGCCTCCGATATCCAGAGTGCACGTGGGGCTTCTCCGCGAAAATGTCATGCTTGAAAGCGAAAATTCTGGACTTGAAAACTACGGTGTCGCTTATGATCGACAAGAAAATTTAGCTGACCATGAGTTTTCATCTCAAAAGGAGCGCGAGCGACTGTCTAAGACTTTGCTGTGCGCTGTGGTTTCCAGATATTTGTGAAACAAACAAGCGTGAAGCCTAATAATTCGGGCAACGCCAAGTACCAGTGCAAAAGCTAAACGGGTCGCAGTTTTTCGACCAAGACACACCTTTGGAGAGTATTGAGTGTCCGTTTTTCGTTAATGTGTTCGGGTTCAACGGAAAATGGAAGGTGACAAAGATGAATTTGGCGCACAATCACGCGAAGTTTGGTGGTTTCACCAGAGCTCCTCTTGTGGAAGGGTCTGTGGCTAGACCTGATACAGCTTTGCACAATACCACCCAGCAGATACAACCGCTTACAGCCCTAGTGATGTCAGATATGCTTCCAATGCATGATAGATCTACTTCAACACTCACCGGGCAAGCAATTCATGATTTTCTACTGTCGAAAGGACACACACTTGGGAGAAGCGCGATACCGCGGATGAAAAGTGACATCGAGGACAGACTGCGTGGCGATTTGACTGAAAGTTACCAGAAACTTGAGTCATATTTCCAGGTTATGACTGAAAAGAACCCTGGCTCGGTCTGGAGGCTCGACAGAGAACACGACGGGAGGACGTTCCGACGAGCTTGTTATATTCCCAGCGTTGGTATTCACATTACCAAAATGTGCAAGGCGCTGATTGGTTTCGACGGAGCTCATTTGAAAGGTGACATGAACAAGAGAGGAGTTTTTCTTGTTGCAACAGCAAAAGACTACAACAACCATGTTATTCCATTTGCCCTCGGTCTAGTTTCGGTTGAAAATTACGAGAACTGGCGTTGGTTCATGGGGTGTGTGAAATCGGCAACCGGCTTAGAAAAATTCACTGTTCTATCCGATCGACAAAATGGCTTGATTTCTGCGGTGATTGAAGTATTTCCGTCTGCCGGACATCACTACTTCTTACGGCACATTATGGACAACGTTAACCGTGAATGTGGAAAACTTTCCGCGGATGATAGGCGTCTCATTTGTTGTATGACCCGAAGCGACTGCGAAAATGACTACAAGCTCTACTTAAGCGATCTGGCAGCTTCCAAGCCTGGTGCAGCGGCGTTTCTCGACAAAATTAAGCATCAGCACTGGGTCAAGTACAAATTTCGTGAAACCTTTCACCTGCCGACGTATAATGAGATAACGTCAAATTTGTCGGAGCAAACCAACAACTGGATGGGAAAAGACCTGCGAAGTTTCAAACCTTTGGATGCATTTTACACATACTTCAGGCCGTTTAAGTGAGCTTTTATCCGCAAAGCGACAATTGGCGGCAAAGTGGAAATTAAGCGCTCCAAATGTGGAGAGTTTGGTGCAACTTCAAGACCGAACGAAAGCTGCATCAATGTGTGCTATCACATCTCTCATGGATGGTGCGTTTTCGGTGCAGCACCTCGGCCCACAGAACAAAGGCGGTTACATTCACACCTGGCGCGTTGTGGATCTTTCTGCCTCTGAATGCACGTGTGGAAACTGGCAAGATGAAGCTTTCCCGTGTGTTCACGCAATTTGCGCAGCCGTCAATCCGAATAAGCGCATTGAATCGTTGTATGACCAGAAGAGCATGTCAATCACGCATTTTGAGGAGACGTGTACGTTCGGCTTCAAGCCGTGGCCCACTGATGTGACGCTGACAGTTGACAAAACTCTATCGGTGCCAGATTTTCAGCGTGACCCAGAACGTATAGGAAAGCGTGGCCTCAAACCAGGACCGAAACCCAAGTTCAAGCGGAAACGAGCGCGAAATGCTCTATGACGACACGGCTTCAAGCTGAGACTCGTATTGCAACTTCTTGTTTTCGACAGAAGGCATACATAACAGCAAAATATACTCGCATTTCATTGATTTTTAAACCTACTGACAAGCTAAAACACAAAATTTAATCCGGTAACTATGTAGTTTAGCTGTCGGCAAAGAAGCTATGTACAATGTGCTCTGAATTAGAAAAGCTATCAGATCTCTAACGTTACTATTAATACTCCCACCACCGCAGCCAAGCGACATGGTAACTTAGGTGCGTACTTAACATGTACTGGTTCCAGTACTCATTAATTGTCGTGTTGCCAGGGACAATCCAGTACATGTGTACTGGATTGTGGAAATTCCTCCAACCAGAACCCGTTCTTCACGCAGTTGCAACCCCAGCAGCCACAGCAACAGCCACAGACGCCACCTGACGACAACCACCTGATGGTCCAGGGCGCCAGCCAATTGAGCAACGTCAAGAGCATAGCGGAATACGAACAGGAGTCGCAGTCGCTGCGGAGGATGCTGCACCAGGCTCACGAGGACGCATGCGAGGACAAGGCGCGACTTGAAAGCGAAGTCCGTTACCTACGGTCATTAGCTCCGTCTCAATAGGATAACGGTAACGTATTCTTCACATTGAAAGTTGAAGTTTTTGCTGGTAGTGTTTTGGTGATGAATGACAAGATGAGTTACAAATCCTCCCTAGACGATTTTGACTTGTTGAAGAGGCAGGCGCTGAGTGCGAGTATCTCGACGGATACTTTGCTGGCATAGGAACAACGTCAAGTAGTTGGGAGGCGGGAGTTTGCGATCACGGATATGTAGCTTGACGACTTCTTCGGGGTATTCGGGGCAGCGCTCAGAACTCGCCCTTCCTTCTTCGGCGTGTTGGTGTCGAACATGCTGGCTGTGATGTTCACCATGCCAGTTCCATTGGATGATGTGATACTGCAGCTCGCTCTTGACGCGTTAGACGCCACACTGTGTCCTCGTTGATGCTAGTAATGCAAGCTGGACTTCACATGATAGACTTGGACTTCACTGCATGTTGCATTTATCTAAGCTGTCGTTGCTGCCAGTCTCTCCCTCCCTCCTGGCTCCTTCCTATCTACACTCTTTCATGGTTTCTTCTTGCCTTGCTTCTTCGCCTTGGTTTTTGTTGCTTCCGGTTGTTTCGTCGGCGACATGCCTGGAATTTGTCGAGGTGCAGAAGGTGGCGCGGCAGCAGGCTGCTTCCAAGCTTTTCCACCAGGAGGAGTCTTCGTGTTGCCGTTGCTCGCCTTGTGCTTCGATCCGGATCCCTTGGCCTTAATAAAAGAAGAACCTGGAGACGGTGGTGCAGGAGCAGGTGGTGACGGCCGCTTGTTTGTTCGGATGTAGAGCAGCAAATAGGCCGTTTCGCTCAGCGCAGTCGCCTCCGAGATCGACGACACGTGCTCGTCGTCGTAGCGGAACCACTGGTCCTTGTTGTCACGGCACACGCACGTGTAGTGTCCACCGACGACGAACTTGCCTAGGTGTGACACAACCGCAAAGAGCTCGTACATTGGAGGCGTCGAAAAGCCGGCACCGCTGATAGACGCAACACCAGGCACGTCCATCCCGTTTTCCGCGCGGCAGGTGGTAGACATGTACTGCGTTGGGAACTCCAGGAAGGTCGGGTACTTGACGAACTGTTGAAGCTTCACAGGGCCCTGCTCGGGGTGGTACGTGAACCGCTTCACACTCAGCGTCAGCACAACAGGAAGGGATTCCACAGTCGTGAACTTCTTCATGGTGGGGACCTGGTTGGCGTCTTCGATGACCTCGACGTCGAACGACTTGCGCATCATCTCCTCAATCGTAACCGGAGCAGTGAGCGGTTTAGCCAATCCGTTCATACCGGTAACGAATGAAGGATCCTGCGCTTCGTAGTCGAGGTTCAAGTGCAAGCAGTGGAATGGTTCGACAGTAATAGAGCTCTGCCGCTTCCCATTCTGCTTCAGCTCGGAGCGCAGCGCACCCTTAAACAGCCAGTTGATCGGCGAGCGGATCGTGTCCACAGGGTTCTGACGCAGTACGCTGCTCTTTCCTTCTTGCCGACCTCAGCCCAGCCGTCATCGAACGCTTGGGCGTTCTCAAAGGCCGCATCGACTTGCTTCTTGGCGGTTGGGGCAGGAGCACTGCGCTTCGTCTGATTTTCACACGAAGCTGGCAGCTCCAGACCGCTCTTCTCGTACTCTGTGTGCAGGTACTCCAAAAGAACTCGAGGAACTCGAGCGCGTCTTCCTGCTCACCACGCATCTTCTGAAAGGCGCTCAGTACGTCCATGAAGTAGCCACTGATCCGGATCGCCTGAGGAATCTTGCCGTGTATGTCGTTCGCATTACGCTCTCCACTAGCAGCCTGCAGCTGCACTGATACAGCGAATCAACCACCACAACACGGTCACAATCACTACCCCACCCATCAATTGCCCACCACACTGGTACGCACGTTGAGCCAGTGTCGGTTCTTCGAATTCACGCGCGAATGCCACCATGTGTCGCCACGCCTTAAAGTCCGAAATGGCCGACAGCATCTCCGGCGTCGACGGGCTAGCAGTCGAAATCTCCGCCAGCAAACTACCACAAAAGTCAGCACCTCCCCCACTCCCTCAAAAACTCGTCCACTCACTTGAGGAACGGCGGACAGGCCAGCACCGACTGCAAAATGACGTTCTGGAAGCACGTGTTGCCCTGATTCACCAGTCCTCTACAACAACCAACAACAAAAAACTCTCAATAAAGTCTCTTCTTCTTCTCCTCCTCCTCTTCTCACCTTTTCTTCATCTCTTTAGCAGGACAAGTCACGTCCAAACTCTTGAGCGTTTCCTGAATTGCCTCCTCGAAAGGCAGCGGCTTGGACGGGTCCCTCGCAGCTTCCACAGCTCCAGTAACGCCCGCAGCGGACGCCCAGGGAGACGCCCCGCCCCACGCCGGCTTGGGAGGGGATTTGGAGGCGCCCAGAGCCTCCGCCCACGACTTTGGGGCGTCTGGCGCCTTGTCGTTGGCTGTTTCCTGGGCTTCCTCCATGTTTGACGCAGCTGCAGATTGGCACAATGGGAGAATGGGACCGTGGTGAGTCCATGCATAACCGGGTCTAGTCTAGTAGAGTGATGGTGAGCGTACCATCCTCCAGCGCCTGCTGCGTCTCCTCGAGCGAGAAGTCCCCGAACGTGAAGGCCACGGCGTCGTCGCCCAGAGCCGAAGACACGCACGTCATGTCGATGCTGAGCCAATGCAAATGGTACCCCAAGAGCGGTACCCGCCGGCAGTTACGCACCATCACTCACATGTTGTGAGTGATGGTGCCTGATCTGGTATTCGTACCTCTAGTTTCTAAACCTAAACTTAAAAAAACTATAGGTACGAGTTAGAAAACTGTAAAAAAACATAGTTTATCATTAAAAAGCAAATTTAAAATAGATTAGGTTAATTGATCCAGCTCGAATTTGCTACTGTCGGTCTCAAATACTTGGCTTCCATGATGAAATTCACCATTTTGTTGTTAGGTATGAGACTTTCATCGCTCTCTTCCGTCAGGAGATCAAACAGTTCAAGTCGTTCACCCGTCGTGAACTCGAGGCCGTTCGTGATCAAACATCGCGCGAATCCATCCAAGTCGAGAACTCCCGAAGTCTCTAGAGATGTTGACGCTTCTTGCATCTGAAAACCAAAGACAATCTGCCAACTCGTCATGACTTCGCGGAACAAATCGTCAATCTCGATCGTTTTCTCGTCTAAACTTCGGCGGTACAGCTCCTTGAACAACGTGAAGTGGTTGTTCCTCTGCATAGCTGGGGAAACGCTTGTTTGCAAGCTTCGAGAGCAAGAATCACCGGTATCAACCGAGGATTAGACGATTCACCGTCACCAATGTATTCCGTCCACAAGCTGATCAAGGCAGAGTAAGCCAGCGGTTGCGACTGTGGAGACATCGGCTGTATACTATTGATGATGGAGTTCGATCGTGGAGCTTTTTCACCAACAAGTTGAGAATACACTTGACCAGTTTCTGGAAGAAGGCGAACGCGAAGTCTTTCGACTGTCCGCGAGCTTTGTCGGCCCCAAAGAACCAGCCGAAAAGCTCACAACGCACGTTTTTATCCGTGTCCGCATAATGCAGCAACGAACGCTCGAGTTGTAAAGTGTGCATGACGGCGATGGATTTGATGCCGTATTTGCGTACCAGATAATCCTTCGCAAGCGTCTTGAAAGTGGTCGAAGCTGAATCTTGCCTTATAAAGGCAAACCGATCGTCAAAAGTGAGTGTGGACACGGTTGCAAACCCAGAAATCGGTGAAGGTTCCGCTGCATCTCGAGAGAATTTGAGATGTAGAATGGACGACACGAGATGACACACCTCAGCCAGCGGAAAGACGTGAATGGAAGCGCTGGACTTGCGCGGAGAACCTGAGCGGGTATTGAAACAGATCGCATTTTTCCGACGACCTGAAGGTGCCGACAACGGTCTTTTTAGTGTCGATCGGCGACGTGGTTTCTGCTTTTTCGAGTCGTCCTCTTCTCGCGAATCAATTTCCACGGGAGCTTCAATAGTTTGCACCTGGACAGCTCCTTCATCTACGTTTACCAGCTGATGACGACCGCAGACACACTCACATTGAGGATTATCCAAGTCATCGCCCACTTGGCGATTCATTATTTCATGTTTCTTCTTCAAACGCTTTACAGGACACTCATACGCACGAAGTCGCTGCAAAAGTGGGTCAGGGAAGAGACTTTGGTGCTTGGGCTCAAAGAACGATACTGCGGTTGCGACGTCTTCCAAAAGATCAATCAAATCGTGCACTCGTTTGCCGATACGAGCTTCTTCCGAGTGAAATAACGCCACAGTAGCGGACGGATTGGATCTCGATTCGGCGCCTTCTTCCTGCGGATGCAACTGCAGTAAACTCTGCAGGTCATCGACTAATACTTGGTAGCGTTTGTCGTCGTTGAGTTCATCTCGTGCTTGCAAAACATCCTGGAGTTCACTGGGCGTGACGTAGTCAAAGCATTCTCGTAAAAATTCTCGTCTACATTGTCCCTTCATCTGACCGACAGTCGCCGCTAACATGTCAGGGAGCTTCGGTATCTCTCGCTCAACTGAATTTTCCAGTAGCAAAGCTAGGATATGGCGAGCATCCGCGTCCGAAATGGCCGTGAAAGCTTTCAAAATTTCTTCACTGAGCGATTCCAAGCTCAAATCTCCCAGCTGAAGCACCGGAGGGAGATAATACTCATCAAGTTTCTCACGTCGTGGTGGACTTCTTACCGTAGCAATTTCAGCAGTAGAATTAGCGGATCGAGCTTCTTGAAGCATCTCTGTTAGAAGGCGAACTTCGTTGTTGGCGGCATCCGCAGATGTCTGCAAGCTTTGGCAGCGCGTTTTCTGAGTGACCAGCTCCTGGAACCAAGGCTTTCCCCGCTCAAAGAAGAGTGCAGACTGATGTTTCGCTGGGTCTTCGAGTTCGACTTGGTGGTTGAGCTCGGTGAAGTTCGAGTAAACCGCTGCGCCTAGTTCATTGATGACTTTGTTGAGAAACGGGTACTGCTCGTCAAAAGATGAGCTCATTTGAGAGAGGCAGCCAAACGCTACTGCCGAAATGAACGCATTAGGGCGAACCATCCTGCTTCCCAAGGCTACAGAGCAATGCAAAATAAGGGTTGGCTCAAACGTTAGCAGATTCCACAGCTTTAACGCACCTTTGGCCTGTTTGAAAGTCGTCTCCCAAAGAGTGCAGGCGATCGAAAGCTGGGCTGCTCTTCACTCCACATCTCTAGCAACGCCTCAAGCTTCATCTGCAACGCAGCTGAGTCCGTTTCTTGCATTGCATCAGCTTCTGCAGTGGCAAAAGGTGGTGCCATACGAGCTTCACAGGTCTCCCACGTCGTCTGGAAGGAACTTTCCGTCGGGAACGCCATGGTTTCCAGTTTCAAGTATCGAGCTTTACTGGCGCTTGTCGGACGAGCAGGTCGCGCTGAATTCGGTCGCGGTGCCGTCGTTGCCATTCGACTACTTGTCGTGGAAGCCACTCGGGACGCCGAAAGAGGTCGTTTCGGTCTATTGGCCGGGTCTTGAGTTGCGAGTTTCGCAGCTCGAGGACTGGCACGAACCGAACTCGCGTACGGGGAGTAAATGGTTGACCACGCAGCGTTTGACGGCTTATGAGCTCGTGGGCGTGGAGGACGTCCATTACCAGTCTCCATTTTCCTTGCAAATGCCAGCAGTGAAGACCTGTTCACCTCTAAATTTACGGACTGCTCTGCTGTTGGTGCTGGAAGTTGAAACGGTAGTTCTTCTCTTGCGAAGCACCAAGCTGCTTCGCCATGGCAGCGGCTTTGCTGCAGTACCAGGCATGTCTGGGTATCATGGTTCGACTACAGGTGGAAGACTTGACCTTACTCAAAGATGACTTCGACCGGTCCGGAAGAGGACTCTCACTCCGAGAATTCGTGGACGTCATGCTGGACCGCGTGGTTTGGGAACCTGATAGTGTCGTCAACTTTATTGAAGATCTGGTGGAGCTTTTCGCTCAAGTGGACGTGAACGGGGACGGAACGATGGAGTGGGAAGAATTCACCAGTGCCATCATCGAAGGAGGAATGGGCTCGGCAAGTGGAGGCAACGACGATGTGGCAGGGACGTTGGATCAGCTGAGAGACTTGCAGTACGAAGAACACCCTCGGTTTGTAGACACGGCGGTGAATCGACCGCCTAAACGGATCGAGTATCTGCCGGAATTCCGTCGCTTGCTGCTACTTGAAAGCTCTCGACCGGTAGTGGAGATACTGGATCCTGCTGGGCTGTTTCCTCCGGAGAATGATGACACGAAAGAAGGTGGTGCAGGGTCCGCTTCTGAGAAGGACACGAACGTTTCCAGTACTGAGGAGGCCATCGCTTCGACGTTTGCGTTTGCACCTACACTACCAGTAGTGAACAAGTTTCACCCGCTATGCTACGTATCGGGGTATCGACGCGACCAAGATGAAGTGCGGTCGGAGAGATCTCCCGTACAAGCTATGAAGTACTTGGCTGGGTCGGATCTGATTGTCGTCTCGGCAGGAGACTTGAAACTGACGTTTTGGTCCTCGAACTTGTTGACAGCTTGTAGTACCAGTGCAATGGAGACACCGAGACCACTAGCGATTGTACACACCACGACCGCAACGTGTGTTGGAGTGGAGTGCGAACACGCGCCACCTCTTCTCCATTTCAGCCGATTTGTGGATTTCGGTATGGCACGTAACTCGCTCACACAGCATCAGTGCAAATGCAAACGCAAAAGCTCGTGGGGAATTGAAAAGCGACGGCACGTGTGAAGTTCGTCTCGTGGCTACCTTGAAAAAGCACACGGATCTGCTTCAAGACCTGCTAATGCTCAACGATGACACCCTTCTGTCTTGTGGGATGGATAGTATGATTTACTTTTGGGACACACACACTTTACAAACCCGAGCTTTTCGTCAGGGACATCGTCGTGGGGTTCGTTTAATGGTAAAACTATCCTCACAAGTGTTCATGAGTGCCGGATTTGATAGTGAAGTTTTCGGGTGGGAGATCTCGGCACTTGCTACTACGCCAGTCTTCCGTCTTTCGGGTCATGGATCTCCAGTTTGCTGCGTTCAACTGATCCCATCGGCGGCATTTGCTGCAGCTTCGGCTCTTTTAAAAACGACCAAGACAGGAATTTCCAGTACGAGGATGTTAGCTGATCAATGTATCACTGTGGATGACGAAGGCTGGTTCCGTTGGTGGACTTTAGCCAATGTGTTATCAGTTGAAAGTACGGATGCCGAACTGAGCAGCAGTCGACGATGTTTACAGGTTTTTCGGCTGGGAAGTGACCTGAGTAAGAGTCCATGGCGAGCTCATTCTCTGGTTGTGCTTAACAATGGTCAAAGTTTGCTCGTGGCTGGGGTACACAAAGTGAAATTGCTGCGTCGTGTACGAATCAAACCCCGAGTGCTCGCAGCAAGCGCAGTACTGTACAACGAGGCATCTCTCACCATTGCTACAGCCACCGATCGTGAAATTCGCGTTTGGGATGCTGCTTCCGGTGCTTTACTGCGATCGTACCGAGATCTCGTGGGCGCTGACATCACGTGTGTAGATTTGGACTCTCGACAGCGGAAACTTATTGTGGGAGCGCAAAATGGAGAACTTGCAGTGGTAAACTACCTGAATGGAGCGGTGCTTACACGCTGGACACCTCATGGACAGCAAGTATCGGCGCTGCTCTACTGTAAAGAAGATCATACTGTACTCACAGCTTCTTGGGATCGTTCCCTGCGTCTTTATGACGATGATGCACCAAAAGCAGGAGGGGTAGCAGCTCGCAACGTGCTGCTTCGGTGTATCACGGACGCACATGAAAGCGATATCAAGTGTCTAGCCTACTGCCACGCTCTCAGTCTGGTTGTTAGTGGCGGCACGGATGGAGCAATCAAAATCTGGGACTACATTTACTTTCTACTGGAAGACACGTGCACTCCACCCGCGCCAACGAATGAAGTGTCGTTCAAAGCTTCGTCTCCTGCAGTACTGAACGCGACCACAACCAGTGAAGTAAACGTCCTGGAGTTTATTGATCCGTATCCACTGCTCCTATCCGGGCACGAAAGCGGTCAAATTTGTGTCTGGGGTCTGACGCCTTCTAAACCCACAGTACTTCTCCTGTGCTTCTACCCATTCCAGATGATACCCGTTTGTCCCGTGGAGATACAAGTTGCCAAAACGGATGATGGATCGGAAACACCTGAAGATTCTTCGGTCCTTAATTTTGATTTTGAAAGTGAACATTCATCCGAAGCAGCTCCATCGCCGCCTGAGGTTGTTCTGCTTCCACAGCCATCGTCCCCTCTGACATTCGTAAAGCTGAATAGTGCGGTCACCTGTTGTAGAACATTTTACGATGAAACTGGAGGCGATGAGCTAGCGGAAGGGATCGACCGTGGTAGGTTTTTGCTGTTCGTTGGCAGCTTTTACGGCGAATTATGCGTGTGCGATATCTCCAAGTTGATCACTGAAGCTCATGTACGAGCTTTTCGAGAAGAGAATATGCCGTCACGCCACGACAGATCGTACAATCCTCGAAGACGTTTTCTAAGACAGGGGAAGAATGCTAAGCGACTTCGAAACAAACATGACGAGACTGGGGTCAACCGGAGCCCAAAAAGCTTCACGTGAACGAGTCGGATGTGGTGTGTACGCATCGGTGGACAGCTCATCGTGGTAATGTACGATGCCTACAAATTGTAGCAGAGCCTCGAGGTGTTCTCACGTGTGGGAGTGATAAAGGCGTTTACGTTTGGAGCTTCCAAGGTCGCTGTATGGGCAATTTGACGCCTACACCGCCCCAAAAACCGCCAGAAAGTGGGAAAAATGTACTTGACGCTACTGAATTGGATAGTACTATTGCTTGGAAATGGGAAGTTGATGTGGCGAGTGCTGCAGCCTTCAAACACCAGCAAGCAGCGCAAATTTGGGAGGAACTGAAAGGAACTAAGCTCAAGAATCTGGCGCTGAGGCAGCAATCCATCATTCTGGCCAACCGAGCTCGTAAACGGAGTACAATGAGCAGTAGTGCGAGTGTACCGGTTCTCGGTCAATCTTCACAACGCTTGAGCATCCGAGAAATGGCTAGCAGCGTTTCAACAAGTGAAATTGAGCTGGCACCAGCTCGAGAAAACAATGCTTCAACACGTTTAATTGAGCTGGTTCCACCTCCAGATAACAATGTTAAAGCTGCACAAGAAGAAGAGCATCCTGAAGAAAATGGCTTAGTTATTGATCACACGAAGCGCTTATTTGACCAGCTACAGGGAAAACTACTTGGAAGAAGAGTGATCTCCAGTTGGCAAGGCAGGAAGCTTGGGAGAAGGAACGGGTGAAGTTCCAGAAGCGGATGAAGACAGTCATGAGGCAGAAAGCTACGAAGAAGAGACAAGAAGAACCCGAGTCTGCTCTGGAAGGGAACCAGCATGAAGAAAGTGTCTCGAAAAGTACTGGGAACGGGGACGTCAGTGATTCTCTAGGTAAACTTGAGGTTCTCGGAGCTGGCGGAGACATTGAGGACCCAGTGATGCTCGTACCAACGCTGCAAAATCCTGCTCAAGAACTGCCGTTTGCAGACAAGGACAACTGGGCTGTCGGTAGTTTGAACCGAGAGAGGCAAATGTATGAACATTTACATCATGAGAATGTGCGCCGCAGCAACAAACAAATAGCAGGAAGCAGCGGTCTTCTGCGTCAAAAACGACTTGAAAACTCGCTGTCAACCATGGATCTCACACCCTCCGCTTTCTTGCTCGAGAAACTCGGTGTCAGCTGTATTATTCGTGAGAACGTGGAAGTACACAGACCCCCAAAGCATCGAAAAATGGTCAAGAAACCCCGTCCGAAGAGAATAGCAGCCCTCACGAGAGCTCAGTCCTTGAAATCGTTACCCGCAGCACCAACTGTAAGCTTTAACCAGGCTGAACGAACGCTAGCTTCCAGTATGAGCACGAGTGTCCTGCCACGTCGCCTTCGACAGCAATATGAAGAACTTGTTGGAGAAAATCCCATTGACAACAACAGTCCAAGACCAGTCTCACCCGCTAGTCTGCAAAGCCCCGACACTGAATCCCCTATCGCCCTTGACGAACAATTAACACCAGCAGAACCAACCAACTCAGGCATTGAAACGCAGCAGTCAATTACGCCAGCAAGCGGACGTATTGAAGAAAAGCAAAAGAGTTTAAAGCCTCTCCGTCGGCATCCCAAGTCGGCCGCCACCGCAGCACAGCGCGGACCAAAGTTACGCCAAGGCACACCATCGTCCAGTTCTGCTGGTACCGTTCGCAGTCCGCTGAAATCGCCCAAGAAAGAGCTCAAATCAGCCAAGAAGGTGCGCATTCGCTCGGATGCAGCCTTGATGAAGCAGGAGCGCTTCGGTCCGTACGCTAGGGACGATGTCATCAATGTGTACCGCACGTTCCGTAAACTAGACGGAGACCAGAGCGGCTCCATCACTCTACGAGAACTTCTCGGTGGCTCGGGGCTCTTCTCAGGAACGCACATGCAGGACAACATTGGCAGTATCTTCAGCAGCATCGACAAAGACCAGAGTGGGCTTATCGATCTGGCTGAGCTTTGTGGTGTCGTCTTCGGAGATGCTACACCCGAGATCCTTGACGAGATGCTGCGCTTGTGTATACTATTGGAGACTATCGAGAAGTCTCGACGTGTGCGGAAGAAGACGCTCTCAACCGAACAGATGCAGGAATTGAGGGCACTTTTCCGGGTACGTTTTGTTGAAGTTGCCTTTCTCACACGTCACATATTTTTATTGACATGCTTTTCTGTTTTGTAGCTGTACGATACGGACGACAATGGGGATATTGACGCAAGTGAATTGTTCGAAGCTCTACAATACAATGACAGGTTCTACGAAAGCGATCGTCGAGGATCTACAAATCTCACCAAAGACGACGTGACTCGCATCATTTCGTCCTTTGATGCCAATGCCAACGCAACTCTCGACCTGGACGAATTCATCGAACTCTTCCGTGAAGACGCCTAGAAACACTATAATACAAAAACTGTAAAGTTGGAAATGTACGGTTGCCAATACGGTACCTGTTCTCGTTGTGCACATCGTGTATGATACCCGTCAGCCTATGAACGTGACATTTGGTACTTCCCAGACCTCATTGGTGAACAAGTTGCCTTTTTTAAAGGTAAACAGGTGTGGCATCACATTTCATTGTGGCTTTTGACGTCCAAACACCATTCGTCATGCTCAGCATCTCAAGTCTTCGTCGTAGGCTCTCCACAAGCTCCGGCTCCGTGGACCACACTGTCCAAACTTACTGGTTGCAGCTTCTGGCTAAAGCCGAGTATGCCAATCCGAGTAGCAGTATCAAAGACCGTGTAGCCAAGTCACTTATTCTCGATGCTGAAGAACGTGGTCTGCTAAAACCTGGAGGAACGATCATCGAAGCCACTGGAGGAAGTACCGGTCTCTCTCGTGTATTGCTTGGAGCTTCTCGTGGCTACAAGACGCTGTTGACAATGCCAGACATCACAGCAAAGGAGAAAATTCAGATGGTGAAGACTATGGGCGCTGAAGTGCGTGTGCTACCTACCATGTCTAGGACTAACAAGGAAACCCAGTTCTTTAATGTGGCCCAACGCCTTGAAAAGGAGACACCGAACGCCTACTGCACCACAACTCATGATATCTCCGGCTGGAAATTCTCAATCCCGAAAGTTACGACATGGTACAGTACTCTGTGCATTACGGAAAGGATGCAATTTCCGCATCGTTTCGTTTTTCAGTGAGGTACATTGATGTCACTTAGTTCTAATCACTAACGACTTCCTATGTCCGTCCTGTAGGTTGCCTCTTTATCATCCTACAGCTTCACGTCAGCTCAGGCCTAATAGTCTGTAGCAGACGTCATCGCCATTCCTAAGGAACAGCGACTTCGGCAGTTTGCACCGCCATCTCCATATTCGTGAGCATCCAGTGGCCCACGTCGCCCCCAGCAACCTCTGCCAGAGGTCTCCATGTATCCGTGTTCAATAAATCTTCATCCAAGAGCGTCTGGTTGCTCTTCTTCCGATCCATGGTCTTGTTTGCCATCATGTCCGCCATTTTGTTGGGTACCCGAAAATGGTGCTGCCACGTCAGGATCTTCAACTTGGTCATCAGCCGGCGACACCGCCAATACAGCGGCTTCAAATGCGGGGCTTTCGGAGGATTTCTAGTGCGATATTGGCGAATTATCATCGCACTATCCCCCACCACGTGAAGTGGCGAGTACCCGCGCTTCGCACACGCCCCAGCCCCACCAATAGCCCCAAGTTTTCGGCCAA
Source organism: Phytophthora syringae (assembly GCA_012656105.1). Taxonomy (NCBI): domain Eukaryota; phylum Oomycota; class Peronosporomycetes; order Peronosporales; family Peronosporaceae; genus Phytophthora; species Phytophthora syringae. The sequence continues at coordinate 267,529 of JAAKBD010000191.1, read as the reverse complement.
ATTGTTAGTAGTGGTCTTCGCTGCATAAGACATGCTAGCGGCCCACACCAAGTGAAATGTGCCCTTGGCCATGTCGGTACGTGCCACCACTGCTCCTGCTCCTCCAGGTCCCGGGTTACCACGCGACCCTCCGTCGAAGAACATGATGTACGTGTTGGTGGAGTTCGCCGGCCTCGTGTCCTGGTGCGACCCCTCCCATGGTTGCGTGAAAGCATGCTTCAACACGTCCGTCGCTATCTTATGGGCCTCCTTGCCACCTGTAGGCTGCACATAGAGGTGCATATTGCTGTATCCCTGCCTCAATCGATATGTTAACATCCGTTTGTGGTGTTCCGCCGTGACGTCGTTCGTGTCGTCAATTTCCGCATCAGTGAAATTCACAACCAGCAGGTGCACAAGTACGGAGAACAAACGAAGCGCATGACCACAACCCGTTCACTTGCTAATCAAGCGGCATCCAAAATTTGGGCTACATGTATATGTTGTCTATGCTCCATTTAAAATGTCCTCAATCGCCCCAGCCGACTTCCATTGCCACACGAGGCGGTCAAATCCGTGACAAAGTGTGCGGTTGCTCAGTAAATTGGCGTGGATGGCGCGAATCGCCAGCGGAGACAAATCGGCAATTGACAGTGCTTTGTCTTCGCAAGGTCGTGACCGCAGACTTGAGAGCGCTGAACTGTGCTGCAAGTGAACTTGAATCGTCACAAGCCACAGCGCGATGCTGGTGTCGTCTTGGCCGTTGAGACTTGCGAGGCGTCTGCGATTCCGAGCGATAAACCGGACGCAGTCCATCGACAGCAGGAAGTGAGGGCCGGCGGCGTACGGGACGAACTGGTCCATTGGGTAGCTCAGTTTGGAAGTGTAGTATGGATTCGTGGGAACTCGTATCGGACGAAGAGGTTGACGATGAAGACTGTCCATACGCTCACCAAGGTACAATCGCTCGTGCGGAGTGAATACCATCCGATCTTCGAGTACCAAGTCGACTCTCGCGTAGACATCGTCGTCTGCAATCATCACAAACCGAGTCTGCGGGAGCTCCGCCACGAGCCACTCGAGGAATGACCCCACTTTCTCGGCAAGAAGCAAGTGCGAATCCTCGCAATCAAGTTCCCCAGTCAGCAAATCGCCGTACACTGCGTTCTCCAAGTCGATTGCAGCCTGAATACGCAGTCGGTCTCGGCTGCTTGGGATCGTCTCCACGTTCGGAGAGCATCCGAGGAACAGCACCTTTATATGTGCTGACAGGGTCGCTTTACTGGCCCACGTTTCTCGGATCGCTTGACGACGCGCGAAGTTGGTCACCACAGCGCTCTTGACCCCGATGACAAGCAACACGTCGCTAGCACTGGAATCGTTCGCCACGTCAGACTGACTCGTCGTCTTTTCCTGTTTGTACTGCTCTGCCCACTGGAGAATATTCAAGTCTGGTGGGAACTGTTGATCCTCGCGATAACTTTCAATCAGCTTGCTGGTATGGATATCAAACTCGTCCGTAGTGACGATCGAAAGGGACAGTGGGTCAGTCTCTCGATGTCTCTCGTCCGTTTCGGCATTCCAAACGTATGCGCGAGCGACGTATTGGCCTCGTGGGAGCTCTCGAAAGCGGATGTTCGTCCCCATAACCGGTGAGCAGGTCGTTGTGGCCCCCTCCAGTTCCACACAAACGAACATCTCTCCGTATCGAGCTTTAAAGGCGTCGGCAGTGCTGGAAAAGATGGCGAACCGGAACTTCAAAGGCAAAGTGGACACCCCGCCATCCCGCGGATACTCAATGTGGAAATCGAGGAGAGGGTCGTCACTTTCAATCGGAATGGCATTCACACCGGAGACCGACACATTCCCAGCTGCAATTTGGTCAAAGAAGCCCCAAAGCAGCCAGCTGAATAGAGCAACAGAGAGTGATGTTGACATTCCCATGGGATCTTTTGCGATAGTTGATAGATTTCCATATTTTGGATACCGCCGCCTGATTAGCAAGGGAACGGGTGGTCATGCGCTTCCTTTTGGTCTCTGAATTTGTGTATCTGCTGGTTATGGTTTCCATTGGTACGAAAATCGCAGCGGTGTCTCCTTTTCTCGATGCAGAGGAGGACCCTATCGTAACTTTCGGGATCGAGAATTTCAAGTCTGGCGACATCAAGAAAGTGCCGCTCAAGTTCCGCTTTACACTCGCAGTCCGAAGTCTTGAGAGCTTCCAGCAGCACTACAGTAATACCGACTACTGTGTGGAGATTGATGGTGGAATTTGGAGACAGTGCGAACCGTTCTTGGGAAACGACATTTCGTGTGACGAGCTGGGGGAGGGGAGTCATTCGGCCGTTTTGTACCTTACAGACTGGGGAGGGAGGGGTCGATACCATGAAACGAAGTCTGTGAATTTTACTATCGTTGGCGACGAGAGTTTCGACATTCATTGTGAAAAGAGGGTGAACCAGCAGAGAGAAGCTTCCCAATTTCCAAAAGACGAAAGTGTCTTGCAATGGGCTGAGCGTCAAGTGCAGCACTCAACACCCTCGTCCACTGCCGATGACAGAGTTTTTCAAGCTTTACACGAGAACGATAGGGATGTTTTCATGATTATTGGTATCAAGACGGCCGTGCTGACCAACTTTGCGAAACGTCAAGCCATTCGGCAAACGTGGGCGAGCAAGACTTCGCTTCCTCCCGGCGTTAAATTGCTTTTTCTGGGCTGTTCACCTAACGTTTCTGCCATCCCGAGTATCCGTGATCAACGACGTATTAAGCGAGCAGTCGATCTGGAACGTGAAGTGTATGGAGATCTGTTGACTGAAGAGCTGGAGTGCGAGGATGCGTATCACCTGTTGGCTGATAAAGTGAAAGCGTACTTCCATTTCGCTGCTGCCGAATTCTCCGGTGCCAAGTACGCTGTCTTGGCAGACGACGACATTTATCTCCGGGTAGACCAGTTGTCCGAGTATTTACGGGAGCGAACTCCGCAGCGACAATACCTGGGTGAAGTCTGGAGAGAGTTGCTCAAGGTGAAAGAGCACCCCATTCGAGACCCGAGTACCCCCAACTACCTGTCAATGGAGCAGTATCCAATGTCGGCGTATGTTCCCTACGCAATCGGACCCTGCTACGTCGTTTCGATGGACTCAGCTCGCTTCATAGCGAGGAATAGCTGGCGTCTGCGCAGTTTGAATGGGATCGAAGACGCAACGACCGCTTTGTGGCTACTTACGCGGCAGGTGCATCAACAACTCGCTCCATTTTCTTCACTTCGGATTGGCCCCTGCCGGGATTCTGCCATCTCCATGGGCGAGTTTTCCACTCTGGGAATCCGACACATCTACGCAAACCTTGAAAGAAATCGTGCATTATGCTATGGATTCGATCGAACGCTGTGGCAATGGAGTGCCGGTCATTCTGTAGCAAGTATGCTGGCACTACCAGAAACAACTCCCGCTTCCAGACCGATAGAACTACAAGTCGATGTATCCACGAAGAATGAGTTGGAGGTGCAAGTCGTAGTTTCAACACGTACGCGAGCAGGGAGCAAATGGTCGTATTTCCCAGCATTGGAGAGCATTGACACGTTTTCAGAGCGAATGTGCAACGAGATTCAGCAAGTTAGCACTGATATGAAAGACTTGTCAAAGTGTACCGAAGGCATCAACGTATCGTATAACCAGCTTCTGCAAGACGAATAACTCACATTTCGGTGCTAAGTGAATGAATTGCCTAGGGCGTACCACTTCTACAGTCCTCCAGCGACAATATCAGCCAAGGCGCGACTTGGTACCGAAGGATGCCAAGAAAAAGCGTCGTTGAACGCCGTGACATTCCGAATTGGTGGCTCGCGTCGCAATCGAGCGTACAAGTCCGGGGAATTGTGGACTTTCATGACGTAGGACGCGCAGTCTTTTAACGTCTTGAACCGTCCGCAGTCAATGAAGCTGTCGGGGTTGAAAAGCTCGGAGACCGTCGGGGAGCCTAAATAAATAGGGATACTACCACCAAGAAAAGGATTGACCAGCTTCTCCGTCACGTATCCAGGTACAGCTCCGTTCTCGAACGCGATAACGAACTTGTAGCGCTGAAAAGTGACGACAGCGTCATCGTTGTACCATGTTGAGTAACGTGAGCTTGAGCGTAATGTAGCAGGTTGTCTGGACGATCCAGCACAAACCCCAAGAGCAGCGACAGCTTCCATTGAGGTCAATAGATCGAACATATACTCTCGCTGAGGACGATCGCAGCGTGCGTACAAGTAAGCGCAGAACTCTCGTTCCGTATCTCGTTCTGGGTATGTCGTCGCGATCGGAGTGAGCAGCGCCCTCGGAGTGTGGTTCAATCGCTCACCAAACGACGTACTTGCTACTGATATGTAGGCGTACTTCTCTCGCGGAATCCCAGAAATGGTAAAAGCAGAAGTGCTTGCTCATCAAGCCTTGCAGTGGCTGCCGTCTCGCCAGAAATCATGATGAACTTCGTCGTATTCATTGTACGTTTCTCTTCCGTGGACGAAGAATACGTGTCAAGGTAAGGCTTTGACATCGGCTGACAATTACCATCGAGAACCGAGAACACGAAGACATGAGGCCTACGTTTGTAGTGGTCACGCAACGTTCCCTCGGACACAACAACTATCGGGCGTTTGAGGTCTTCGAACACCGTAGTTAACAAACACTCGAGCACGATGGCAGAATACGCAGCCTGCGTTGAGTATGCAATGATAACTGGTGGAGCGTTGGGGTCGGAAATATTGAGATTGTATCTCCACAGCTCAAGATGAGCCAGATCAATCGTTTCCAACGTCTCAACCAGTTGATGTTGTTGCTGGAGCTTGCTCCGTAACTGAAGTGAGAGAGCACCAAAGTCGATTTCACCAACAAGCCTTCGTGCCTCTACGCGTATTCTCTCTGTATAAGATTGCAAGGTTTCAGCAGACGGATAGTAGGAGACTTTGACGCCGGCGTTGCCAGGCGTTGATAGCACGCTGGTGACTTTAAGGTACTTCGAAACACTCACATCATGTACGAAGACTTGAATTTCTACAGCTTGGAAATTCGTTTCAAGCGGAAACGACATCGTATCAATCGCGTGTTCGCTCTTCAGCCATAATCCTCGATCAACTCCGACGCAAAGTCGCGCTTCTCTTCAAGATTCGCGTGGATGGATCGAATGCCAAACGGCGACAGATCTGCCAGCGAAATCAAATCACTCGTACATTCTCGCAGTCGAAGACTCGAAAACGCTGGCGTGGGCTCCACATGCACTTGCATCGTCAACAGCCACATGGCAATACTCACATCGTCCATCCCGCCAAGTCCGTGCAATTTCGCACCATTCTTCGCGATGAAGCGCGCGCAGTCCATCGAGAACAAATAGTGCGGCCCAAAAGCGAACGGAGGGAAACTATGCAACGGATAGCGCTTCTCGGAAATATAATACCGTTCCGCCGTATTGCGCACTGGGCTTGGCTGCGACCTAGGAGTTGGTCCCATACTTGACCCATGTAAAGTCTCTCGGACTGACTTTCCTTTCGCAGTTCATCGGCGAGGCGGTCAGCTCGGAGGTAAATATCGTCATCTGCAATCATCACGAACGGAGTGTGCGGAAATGTTTGCGTAGTAAACTGCAGGAACTCCTTCACTTTATTCGGTAGATCGTCGTATGAGTCGTCGCAGTGCAGCTCGTCAGTGAGCAGATCTCTGTATGTGTTTTTCTCCAGATCAATCGCTTGTCGAATCTGTTCTCGTTCATCAAAACCCTGTAGTTTATTGAATTGAGGTTTACACCCCACAAATATTACTTTCATGTCAGGTGGGAGGGCTGTCGAACTCGCCCACGTTTGGCGAATTGCTTGTCGAAGTCGGAAATTCTCCACGATCGCAGTTTTGACCCCAACTACGAGAAGAAGTTCATTTCCACCATCCGTTGCCATGAAATGAGGCAGTGCGGAGGGTATCTTCCCATTAAGTCGATCGGCTTCCACCTCCTGTTCCTTCGCCCATTGCAACAATTCCATTTCTGCCGGTATTTCCATTGCTGCACTTGTTGTCGCCATCAGAGCGGCAGTATGAGCAGCCAGCACCTCCTCACTCGCGACCGATAACGTTGTAGTGGATGATTCGTGGTATCGATCCCCACCACCACCAACATCCATAATATACGCTCGTGCCGTGTAGTTCCCAGTCGACAGCTCGTCAAATTCAATTCGAGGGTTCGTGAGGTCACTGCACTTGTTCACTTGTGAGGGCCCATCAAGCTGAACGCAAAGTATTTTACCTCCGTAGTAGTTTGTGTACTCCTGAATGGAATTCGCACTGATTTCCACGCGAAACTCGACAGGAAGCGTCTCCTGCGCTGCATCAAGTGGGTACATCACTCGAACACTCGTGATCGGGTCTTTTGAGATTTTGTCTGGCTGTCAATAGCTGCATTTGGTTCATCAGATAGATTACCTGGGTATTGAATATCATGCATTGATGGCACAATTGCTGCATGAGAGATAAATGCACTCAGAAAACAGCTAGCGAGTAGTGCCCAATAGCGTGTCATCTTCAAAGATCGCAAAGCGTAAAATATACGGAACATGGACCGATAAAATACGGATCCCACCCAAAATGAGGATCCGTATTTTATTTGGGTATCTTTCACAAAACGAGTATCCGTATTTTATTTTCGTATCTTTCATGCCAATCATGTACTGGAATGGTGTGTACTGCTCTGCGTTGCTACTCTGGGGCTTTTGCGTTGCTGCTGCATCGGTGACTTCAATTCTTGGTGCTTGGCAAATTGACCCGACAAAATTGGGGCCAAACGGAGAATATTCAGATCGAGAAGAGGACCCAATTACCATGTTTCAAGTCATTTACCCCGTGAATGGAGACACCGAGACGCTGCCGCTTGTTTTCCAAGCGGAAATTGAGGTGACAAGTGTCGAGAGCTTTAATTACCACTATCGAGACAAAGTGCTTTGCTTCGAGCTGAACAGGAAATGGAGGGAGTGCAGTCCGCTGTCCACGCCCAAGGTCGAGTTTACGGATGTACCACCGGGGAATTATATGGTTCAGGCTTTCATTACGGACGAAATGGGTGCGACTCGATATCGAGAAACGAGGTTTACGACGGTCTCAATTGTGACAACTGATGAGTTTGAAGTATACAGCGCTGCGATACAAGAACAGAGCGACCGCCACCAAAAGTTTTCGCAGGGAAATAATCTCCTCGAATGGTCTCCACAGCGCGAATACAATTTGGAGAGCCCACCAGAAAGTATTAATGCTGGCATCAACTTTCAACTTGGCCAATCTCCTCCATGGGAAGTCGAAACTTACATTCACGACCTGGAGAAAACAGAGTATCTCTATGTCACGAGTATAATATCATCGCTAGAGCATGCTGGCGTCAAGGTGTCGTACTTTCCGGCAGCGGAGACCTTTGACGCTTACTCTAGACGAGTATGCCTCGAAGTATTTTCTTTTGTTGCCACTTTGAACTACAAATCCTGGATGTGTCGTGGCATTACCCAAAAGTTACGAGCTCAGCTTCAGCAGAGCTTCCACATTGCCGGAACCTCGGGGAAATTAGCTCTGCATTCCTGGAATTACCGAGGTACAACCTCCTTGTTGCCAAACAAGACGCGGTTCCATACATTATTGGTTACTCATCCGAATCGTCCTATGCATCCGTGGTGTTTGAATGCATTTTCAAGACCATTTTCGAGAGCCACAAACGGGCCATTCTGGTTGTCGCTGAGAAAGCTCTTCATGTGAACTATGGAAACAAGCCGGACCTTTTCATCTTTTCAATTTATGATGCAAATTGCGCGCCAATGTCAAACCCTGGATGCCCTGAAATGATCGCATATTACATGCACCACTATTTGCCTCCTGGTCCCGAAAATGAAGTCAGACATTCCTCAAAACTGATGATGATATCCGGTGAGGCTATCAACACCGAAACGTTAGATGATCGCGTACCGCTCCTATCCTCGGTATCCGATGTGCTGCGCAAATTGCACGTTTACTTACCAGTTGCGAGTATTTCGTTTTCAGAACGCTTAAGACACACCCCACTAGCGCTACTGTCCTCAGCATCAATATCCGAATCTGGAGAACGACAATTTTGTGCCTTCTTGTACGCGCGCTGTGATCGGCCACATCGAGAGCAAATGTTTGATCTACTGAATGCCATGGAGACTGTCGACGCCCTTGGAGTATGTGCCGGATCTTCAAGACCACCGGACAAATCATACCAATTCTCGCGATATTCCAAATGGTTTAACGACGAAGCCGTGATCACGTACCAGCGTTACAAGTTCGTTGTCGCGTTCGAGAACTCTGCCGAACCAGGATACGTGACTGAAAAACTCGTCAACCCGTTGCTTGCAGGCAGTATCCCAATCTACTGGGGCAACTCTACCGCTGCCTCGCAGCTCTTCAACCCTGATAGCTATATCGATTGTGGTTTCTTCGAGAAGCTGGCAGGTTGTGCAGCGTACGTGTTGCAGGTTCACAAGTCGCCAGAGCTCTACGCTCGAATGCGGCGACAACCACCGATACGAAACATTACGGCGTTCAATGATGCTTTTTCTTGGCACCCCTCCGTTCCGAGCCGCGCCTTGGCGGATAACGTGGCGAAAATGCTCGATATCTCCTAAATCAACCCGCAAGTGCGCACATTTGGTGTGAACGAAGCTAACAATTTAGAAAATCTTCCATCCGTTTCGGATGATTTTTAGGTGCATGAATCGTTTCCTAACCGCTTCCTTGTGATCGCTTCTCGACTTCAATTGCAAAACCACTTACATTTCTCAATTTGCAGGAGCACAAGTGAATCGATTGAAGGCATGGACTTCTTGAACAAGGCAGTGGAGAAGCACACGGGTGGCAACTCGAGCTCCACCGACAACGCAGCCACGAAGAACGACTCGACCTTCTCTAAGGCTATGGAGGCAGCCGAAAAGTACAACGCCAAGGACAAGGCGGTCGAGTACGCGCAGAAGCAGGTCGCCAAGAGGGGAGAGCCTGGGTACGTGGACAAGACGGACAAGTCGTCGGTGGACAAGGCCATCGAAGCCGGCGAGGACTTCCTCGCTAAGCAGGGCCAACCCAAGCACTAAACACCACTCGGAAGGGCACTCTGGGCCAGTTCTTTAAGAAACACTAGAACTAGGACTGCGGTAAACGCAAACTACTTCATACCTTGATGTCCAGTGTTTCAAATTGTCCGGGCATCCTGAAAAGTGCGCTGAAAATATGTGCACAGCCCTGAAACAATACTTGAAAGGAGTCACTGTCGTTCAATGCCTCAATATCTCACCCCTTAGTATGGTGATATCGTCATAAAAAGTTCGGCAATCAGAACGTTCACCAGGTCAAAAATCAGCAACAGCGAACTTGCTTGGCCAAAGCTTTGCAGAAACTTGACCCTGACTTGTAGCTAGCTCCCAATTGACTTCACGTTGTCGGGTCCATTCCAAAAGACCCCTACTCTTCAAGGCGCCTTGGTAACCTCGCAAAACTGGATGTGTCATATTCATCTTCTGTCACAAACGAGACCCTTGCAAACCTCGTATCTCGGTATCGAAACATTGACAGCCTGAACCATACAATTCCAAGGTGGCACATCACGGAACTCGGCATTGGGTTTGATCACGGACTACACTCCCTCCATTTCCTGTTCAGCTCGAAATAATTCAGTTCAAAGCAAATGACATTGTCTCCGTAGTGGTAACTAAAGCTCTCGACACTTGTCACTTCACCTCCGGAATACAAGCGGGAGAGTCTTGATGACCCCATTCGTGGGGAAATGACTTGACACGTCCTCTTCTTGAACTTCGTATCCTCTGTGTCGTCCCCAATCTACTTGCAAACATTAGAAGTGTAATATCCGATGCTGCAGCAACAATACGCAACCATTCCAGCTGATCAAGATTAAATAGCCGAGTTCATCAATGTATGACGCAGTTTTGCCTTTACCGGAGTCCTAGTTCTAGTATGTGTGCGGTTAGAAATGGTTCACTGCACGCTCGGCCGTGGTGAAAAGATCGTCCTTGTTAACGTCCTGCTTGTCATCCGAGTGTTAGATCTTGGACTGACCGAAGTAGGCCTTGATCACTGGCGACTTGTCCTTCTTCTCCACGTGCACGGGCGGCCCCCTCTTGGCCACCTGTTTTTGCGTGTACTCGACCTCCTTAGCGTGGAGCTTTTCGGCCTCATCCATAGCTTTGGAGTAGATCGTGTCGATCTTCGTGTTCTTGTTGCTAGCATTGCTCGAGTGCTTGTCCGCGGCCTTGTTCAAGTAGATCATGTTTTTCAATCGATTGTCTTGGTTTCCTGTAAATTCTGAAATGCACTTGACTTTGAAATGCACTTACCGGACTTTGACTTAGATCGCTCTAGCGGCGTCTCATATACGTGATGGCTTCTGTGACTACATGTCGGAAAATTTGGACTTCGTTGCACGGATACTTCTCCGAACGTATGACAGTAATTACCGTTCAACGGCTAGGCAGGGGAGTGCCAGCTCCGCCCTCGGCTTGGACTATCCGTATACTGGCTTTCAATCAAACATGCAGTCATGGGGGTTAAATGTGCGGTATATTTGGTTAAGGGCCAAAGGCAAGAGGTGCCGAATGGCAAACCTATAAAAGGGATGGTGGGAGGGTAAAATTCTGGCATGTGACCACCTTGGGAAAGCATGTCGACTGGACTGGGCTCTGGTGACGATGCTTGACTTGGCAGGGTCGCTCGGTGTTTGGCCTCCTGCGACGACCCCAAATGAACCGCTGGACACGTGGAGACTGGTGAGTGGCCTGGTCCTTACGCTGAGGCGCCCGAGGCATGATGTCCGTTTTCTGCAGCTGCAGCAACTTGACTTGACCTTGTAGACCTCCTTCTAATAGAAAACACAATTTCCCCAGCTCCGTCCGCTTCGCTCATCAGCTTCACTACCTGCACATGGAATTAAACCTTACTAAATCGTGATGGCCACAGCTGAATTCGTTCATGCTGCTGACCCACTATTTCCAGTATATTTTGGTCTTTCTTGTGCTCCGGCTCATGTCCTTTCACGCTTCAACTTGGAGAATGCGGCAAGCAAGGTCTGTCTCAGCCAAGCGAACTGTTGGCTTGAAGTTGCACCAACCGGGGTTCGCATGTTCAAGTCTCAGGGACGGCATATTTGCATTCACACACTTTTACGATTTGTGCAGTGCGCGTCGAAAGCTCCGAGGTCATCATTTTGAGCCTTCAAACCAGGCGGATGGAACAGCTAGGAGATTTGACACGAGCTCACCCAGCAAGTTCTTCGCCACTTTACCCGCCAAGGCGGGGCTAGGCGTGGCTCGGAACGGAGGGGTGCCAAGAAAAAGCATCATTGAACGCCGTAATGTTTCGTATCGGTGGTTGTCGCCGCATTCGAGCGTAGAGCTCTGGCGACTTGTGAACCTGCAACACGTACGCTGCACAACCTGCCAGCTTCTCGAAGAGGCCGCAATCGATGTAGCTGGGCAGCATTAGAGTTGTCCAAGTAGATTGGGATACTGCCTGCAAGCAACGGGTTGACGAGTTTTTCAGTCACGCATCCTGGTTCGGCTGAGTTTTCGAACGCGACAACGAACTTGTAACGAGAAATTGTATAATTACTTCTTTCCCTGAAACAACATGAAACAACACCCAAACAACATTTTTATTAGCCAATCAAATTCGACCACACTAAAAATATTATTGACCAATAAAAATCAAATTACGTGACCGAAAAGCTCCGGCTATATTAGTCCTAGAAATTGGTCGGAATATGGAGAGCAGTGACGGCCCCCAAGGGGCAGTGCCCTACGTGCTCCAAGCAGGTGTCCAAGTCGAACATGTCCAAGCATCCCAAGGTGTGCGGTAAAAGAAGCCACCTAAGTCGCGGAAGGTGATCAACCGCGACTCGTACGCCCGGAACAAGGACAAAATCCTGTTAAAACATCAGGAAAAGCGCTTTTACGACCAGTTCCGACGACTGGAAGGTACATAATTGTAGTTATTGGTAATTATTTGAGTCATTTATGTATTTTAATACTTCATGCAGCCTATAGTGGCTCGGAAACAGCTGGCTGATCTCGATGCTCGGCCGGTCGAGGTTGAGGAAATGGAGAGGACGGCTTGGACACCCTTTTCGAAGACACACCTTCTATATGGTGTTAGTTTGGACCCCGAGTTGTTCGCCCACTTCCTGACCGAGCTGACCGCACGTTGCAAGGCGAGACTCAAACTCAGCCCGATCATGGTCCCTGTCAACGATCTCTACAGGGCAGCTATTTTCGTCCTTCACCCTGACAAGCTTCGGGGCACGAACTGCCGAGCAAAGTTTGGGGAGCGGGTCGACAAAGCTACGGAGTTATACAGCGAGACAGCAAGGGCATTCAACGTCTTTATGACTGGTCTTAAGGCTAACACCGACATGGCGCCTCAAGAAGAGATCGACGCAATGAACCAGGTGGAGTATTCCAATGAGCGCCGCCGTGTACGTTTGGCACACCTGAAGCGAAAGATCAGAGTGAACACGCCTACGAGAAGCTAAAAGCCAACTACCGAGTCTATCGCAAGAAAGCCGAGCGGTATCAGAGAGCGAAAGACCGACACTATGCTGAATTTCAAGCCCGGAAGCAGAAGGCCGAAGAAGAGCAAATCGAACAAGTGACCAAGTTGAAAGCGATTATCAAAAGACTTGAGAGCGTCGGGCCCTGTGCTACCTTTCAGGAGTATAAAGAATCGTACCTGAAGCCGAAGTAGGCGACGAGCAGGAATGACACGTACCAGTAAGCATACTGAGACAAAGGACATAAGACAGACGAATTCTACGACTTTTTCATCGGTCAGACTGCGTGGGTTCTAAAATTTATTCATACCAAAAGTACGAGTTCATACCAAATGGTACGAAGCGTTCATACGAAATAGTACGGCCGAGTCATACTGAAATGTACGAGTTACGAGTTCATACGAATAACTACGAGTTCGTACTGCTTAGTACGACGTCATAGCTACAAATACGTAGAGTATCCAGGCAACTCTTTCGCTGGGCACGCGACGTTCGTGCGACGCTTGCGATCGTTTCTGATGAACGAGGCTAGCATCGAAATAGTGAGCGTGTTCTCGTTGCCCGTTTCTCCCGCGACTCCATAATGAGTAGCGTAATAGATGCGAAAGACAGGAAACACGGCTTTCTCCCAGCGCGTATTGTCGGATTCTCCCATCATTGTAGCGAACATCGCGACTTCTTCACCAAGTAACTTTGCGACGCTAAACCAGCTACGGGTCACTCCTGCGCTGGTTCGATCGCCTTGTGTCCACTCTGAGAGAGGTTTGAACAAGTGCACCGAGTCGTCCGGGAGCCACCACATTAGGCAAAGGTGAGCCCAGTCCCTGACGGCTGGGATCACCGGACCTGCTCCTTCCGATGTCGGTATGGGATCGAGAGGGGCGTCGCCACTAGTCGGTCTTTGTGGCTCTCTTGTCGAGTTACCTGCCGTTTCCAATATCCTCCCGTCACCAAACCTTTCAGCTCAGTAATCTGGGATTTAGTCTCCAGCATAAGGGTCTCTAGTTGGCGAAGGCGCTTGAGAACAGGACCTTCTTCGATGTTTTTGTTGGCTTCGTAAGGCGCGCTAGGACACCCATGCAGATAACTCTTGTCAGGCGCCAGACAGTCTGCGAGTTCGCTGTCCTCCGTTTGAACAGTGAGGTCAAGTAGGTAGCGCACCAGCGTTTCCGTCGACTCGGTAACACTCCAGCCGGCCCACCATTTGATCATCCGTAACGACCAGCGACGTGCTGGATTCGCATACATGAAGCGGTACTGAGCCCCACCGCGGCGGAACGTGTGGGACGTGAACCAACAGTTGTACCAATCCTTGCCATGAGTCTTTTGGCCCTTCCGGTTCAAAGAATATACAGTTAAGTAGAGTGATGAAACTCTGCTCTCCCATTTTCTTGCCCCAGCCAATAGCCACCTTCTCACAGCCTGTAGAATCGCCGTTGCCTTTGATAGCTTTCTTGCTGAGACCAGTAAGCGCCGGGAATACGTAGTCATCACCACTCCATTTGTGTCCTTTGTGCTTCGTTGCGAAGTCCACCCAATTACACAAGTGTTTGTTGGCGTTGATCGGAGATGCTTCTTCGGTTAGGTTGTGGAGATTGTAGGAACGCCCCTCTGCCACCTCCGTCTTGCGGTTGAAGAGTGCATATGTTCCAAATTCAATCATTTCGTCGGGGGCAATGACGCTGGATCGGAACTGGTGCAGCGATATGTCTCTCCATTTTAAAGTCAGAACCTCGTTGATTCGGCACATGCCATAAAAGGCAAATGACGAAACGGCTTGAAACCAAAACCGGCACTCTTGAGTGAATTTCTCGACAATGCCAGGCGAATCCAGAAAGGTATGCAAGATCCCTACCATTTGAAGCGAGACAGGAACAGCTCTGGCTGCCACGTACTCTGTTGCCTTTTTCTTCTTGAGACCGCGCATGAACTGGCGTATAAACGGGTCCCGGGCCGGATTTCCATATCCTCGCTTGCTTCCGCTTTCGTCTTCCACCGTAGTCCACTTGTTCACATCTGTTCCGTCACTGTTTTTGTGAGAAGAGTAGTAGCTAGCGACAGCAGACCTTGCCTTCTCTGCCGTCTGTAGCGACACGGTACTGGACGCGGAAATACTCTGGAGGTACGCCACCAACACAGCAGGAAGTTCATGGTGTCGCTCCGTATGGGGGTCTGGGTACCCATTAGCAAGACAGAACTCCGCAAACTTATTAAAGCTTGACTCGTAAACTGACTGTGTTGCTTTCTTGATCACTCCGTTTGCTGTGGCTTGACCTTCCTTCACCAACTCACGAACGTTCCCCATCCCGCCAATTTGAAAGTGAACACGTGGCAGAAATCTGGGCGTGTGTCGTACTTTTGGTATGAACGCGTACCTTTTGATATGAACTCGTACTTTTGGTATGAACTCGTACTTGGTGGTATGAACTCATATTTTCTGGTATGATCATAGTTTGTAATTCACCATGGTCACAAAAATATTTTTCATTTCAAAAGATGAAATTTTGACGAAAAAACCAGTCACCTTTTTCTGAGAGTTCATTGGCCAAATAACACTGAATAACGCTCGAATGCTGTTTGAGCTCGAAGAAGTTGCTTCCGATCGACCACCCATACAAATTCCTAATACAGTGATTCGACTTCCTCTGACAAAATCAACGTTTCAGAGCGCGAAAAATCATTTCATAGGGCTAAGTTAAATTCAATACAAATAGAAAGAAGTCAGCCTGGACGGTCTACTATTGAGGTGTTGTTTCAGTCAGAGTAAGCTCTACTTCATCGAGAGAAAATGTTTGCTTCATAGAGAAAATGTTTGATCTACTCAGCTCTATTGACGAACTGTGAATTTCTAAGAACGCTATCAATTTCCATCTATTTGACGTCCAATGACTACGACAATTCGGAGAAAGCTGGTCGTGCTGTGGAATTAACGTATCCCCAGTAACATATCTGAGAATCTGCCACCTCAAGTTAAAAGATGGTGACTCTGCTGTGCGCGCTGGTTGGAGAAGGGGAGGGGGCGTCTTCCCTATGGTCATCGATACGAGCAAGGTGGTGGCCTTCTTGAAGGAGGAGATCAAGGGAAGATACCAAACCAGATCACGTGTGACGCGGACGAGCTGCAGCTGTTCCTAGCAAAGAGAAAGGGCGGCGCGTGGCTGACTGGGGCTGGCGCGGCAGCTGTGACGCTCGATAAGGGCGATGCACTAGTAACACACGATGAGAATGGAACCCCGCAAGGCTTCGAGCTCATGAACCCCTTGATGTGGCTCAAGAATGCCAAGTACTTTGGAGAGAACTTTACACCGGGTGAGGACCAGATTCACGTGCTGGTGGTGGTTCCACGCCTTTCGCAGGCGGATATTGCATGGAGCGAGAAGGCCTTGGCCACTGTGGAGTCTCAAGTTCACCTGGAAATGTGGAAATCAATGGTCAGAGTTTCATCAGGCGATGTATGCTCAGGAACAGCGCTGGTTGTGGATAGAACGCCGACGCACGTGTATCTGCTGACGAACTTGCGCCTGTGGGACGACACCACATTCTTTCCTCACTTGAGTGGTGATTTTAAGAAAGATATCAGACGGTATTGGATTCACCACCAGAAGAAAACAAGTGAAAGGAAAAGGAAGGACCCCGATGTTGCAATACAACCACGTCGCAACCCTCCGCGGAAAGCGAAGAAAGCCCGAGGTATATTCGACAAGCCTCAAGTTGTGGTGGAGCAGCTACTTACCGGGAAAACGCAAGTGGTGAAAGTACTCCAGTTCAGCCTCGATAGTGGCATCTGCTAGGATAGTTCAGCTGATCTCGACTTCGCCATTTTCGAAGTTGCCGTCTCGCGAGACGTCGAGCTCATCCCATGTCCAAGATCCATGAGGGTATTCAGCACAAGGCGTGTTGTTGTGTTCGGGTTCCCTGGCGCTCTTCAAGATCAAACGTTTGGTCGCTTCTACGCCATCGTTCCAGCTAAAGTCACCGGTTGGAGCAGAAATCAAATGACTCTCACAGCTTTGTCAGCTCCTGATCTCTCTGAAAGTGGCCACTCTGAAAGTGCTATTGTGTGCGCAGACACGGGAATTCCATTTGTTGTTGGATATATGGGTCGTGGGTATGATGGCTCGAAGAGAAACGAGTCGTATGGGTTCACATGCCGTGGAATACCCCTCGACTTGCCGTCTTTTGCCGCGTGTTACCAATGATAAGACAAAGGATGAAGAAGTACACTATTAACGAGTGTATTCACGAGTATCGTTCAAAAGCTGCGATGCGCTGCAGCGGTCGCGATTGATGTGCAAGAGAGTCATAGGAAGCTGCAGAGTCGGGAGAAACGAAACTCGATTCCATTACTCCCCAATCAGTTCCAGCAAACATGGGTAGCACAACAAGAGAAGAGGACGATTCAGAGCTCACTACATTTCCGATGAGTCCACAAGCTGAAGCAGAACTGATAACTCGGAACTATATTGTTTAGCCTGAACATTGTCAGCCGCTTGATATTCATCGATGCCAAGAAATACAATGGTTGAGTCTTCGCCCGTGGAAAAAGAATACTTGTCACGCTACTTCCTCCAGTAGCTTCGTTTAGCAGACCACGCTCTTCAGCATCGAGAACGAGCGAATTGGCTACACGATCTTTGATACTCCCACTCGGGTTGGCATATTCGGCCTTAGCCAGATGCTTGCAACCAGTAAGTTTGGACAGTGTCGAGAGCTCCAGTAGTGGCGTACTACCAACCGATCCCAGTAGGTCCACGGAGCCGGAACTGGACAAGCTGAAGGAGCGCGTGGAGAGCCCACGACGAAGACTGGAGATGCTGAGCATGACGAATAGTGCTTGGACCAAAAACCACAATGAGATGGGATTAAAAAGGCAACTTGTTCACCAATGAGGTTTGGGAACTTCCCACATTTGGTACTTCCCGAAATGTCACGGTCATAGCAGGGCATGGTAAATACAATGTCCAGTAGTATGTTGGTCTAAATGCTCCCAGTAATAATCGTTATAATATCTAATAAGTTATTCCGTACTAAAAATGCAGTTACTATTGATAATATGTTTGCGCGTATCTTGACGTTTGTATGCTGTGAGGATTCGGACTTATTCTTCTTGTAGTGGCAAGTAAGCAATCCCTTTCGTTGCGTGTAATACATACCCGTTTTTCTTTCGTCTTATTTTCTTCAACCATGCGCGTCGATGCCTTGCGTTCTAACCATATAAACAACAGATCAGTCACATCACAATATGCAGCAGCAGATGCAGCTCACGCCGCACCCTTGGCAGTGCGCTGCTTGCTCCCAGCGGTCCCCGTCGTCTTTATCTTGGCCATGTGTGCGCACGTCACGGAAAGTCGTCAACTGCAACTCAAAACGGGATGTTTGATTCTTTTTGTCCAATGGACGGGCGGCGGGGCCGTCGCCGGAGATTGTGTAAACAACATAATTTCAGGCGTCGCCCCTAAAGCAACCGCCGCCCGCGGATGCTCGACTAGTTATTGAATCGTCTGCAATTGCAGTGACTATTAATTGCAAAAAAGCCTCTTGTTGTTGGATGTGATCTGTTTGACAGCTGTCGCTTTTGGCGACAACGTGCCTGCCAATGCCGAAGTGAGTCCTGCCACGTCCGTCGACGCCGGCGCGGGTGCTGCCACGCCTCCACCAACCGAGGAGGACAGCGATGGCGGAGGCATAACCAAGGAGCAGAAATTGGAGGTGCTGCGAGCGCAAGCAGCCTGGGTCCGGGCTGGCAAAGCCGAGCGTTACCGCCACCGTAAGTACACGCAAGCGAATTATTTTGTTTTAAAGCTACTTTGGGCACTAATATGTTGCTGCTCTGTGTTCATATAGGTCTCGTAATTGATGCCCTGCGTTGCCGCCAGGCGGCGCACGCTCGCGCGTGCAAGCCGAAGAAGGCCGCGAGAAACCACGGGGAATAATTGAGCATTCCATGTGAAGCTCCGCGCGACAAATTCGGGTTAGTCGCGACACTGATCGATCAAGAAGACAAATTATGATGACGGAGATGCGAGGAACTACCGCAGATAAGCAGGGTCTCAATGTAGGAGCAAGTGCTAATTTACTGCTTTTTATGGTTTACTTGACGTTCTACCTGTTTCCTTCAACCTGTGCGGTGTAACTACATTTTTCATGATAGTGTTGCGCAGCACAGCGAAAAAGCAGTACGTAGAATGCTTATTAATTTTGTTGCTATTTTGCTGTCTAGATGTGATACCTGTTTTCCCTTCAACCTGTGCGGTCTAACAACATGTTTTCATGATAGTGTTGCGCAGCACACAGCAAGATACCGTATTATCGTAGTCCTTGGCGGCAACCCACCACCATTATTTTGCAGCATATGATCTTCAAATCCAAAGATTACGATAATCACGTCTAAATTTTATTATTCGTATTAATCACTGTCGCTACCGCTGCATTCACTGCCGTTATCATCGTCGGACTCAACTTCTGCCTCGGCGAGGTGATAGCGTTCGAACGAACGAATCACACTATCAGTATCAATTTCCGTGGCAGTTTCTCCGGCCGGAATACGTGTCTCCATCAGTAAGCCAACCCGTGAAAAACCACTGAGTATCGTTGAAGGCGTAAGTGCAAGCCAGCTTGACGTGATCCATTTTGTCATGTTCGATCGTGTCGGACCAACCAGCGAAAGAGCTTTTTCTACATGATTTTCGCGAATGGCTGCAACTCTGCGGTCGGCTTCGTTTTGGTCGTATTCCTTTCGAACACTCAATATTGCTGCAGCCAGTTTATCTCTTTTCGTCTGACGAAGCTGCTCGCCTTGTTTGTAGGTTGAAAGTTGCTCCTTCAGTCTGTCGATCCACAGTGCTCGCAGCACGCCTTTCAACGGTTTGTTCCACGAAATATCTGCGGGTTGGCATACACTCGTATACCGCGGCGGTACTTTTAGGAGGATAACATTTAGAGAAGCTGCATATTCTGTTACTTCAATGGTCCAGTGGGCGCTAAAGTCGTCCCAGAGTAAAATGACCTTGTCATCCGGATTTTCACGCTGTGCAAAGTGAAATTTCAGGAATTTCAGTGAGAGTTCGGTATTCCACCAGGCGGTTTTGTTGCCATATATCTGGCAGGGGTATTTGCTGTGGAGACTTTTCACTTCACGCCAAGTTGGTGCACCGAATCCATTTCTGATTCGATTGTTCTCAGCATGTTTGTCTGAACTTTTGCAGGAAATGCCTTGAAAATGATGAAAGGGTCGTATTTGTTTCAAGGAGTCTCCAAGTAGCATCGCGGTAGCGCGTTGTTTGTCTTTATTAGCGCACTTGACCCAAACAGTCTTGATTCCTTTTGCAGATATTGTTTTCTTTGGTACATACTAAAAAATGACAGCTAAAACCCGATTAGATTGACAAACCCTCTAAAAACAAAGTCGACGAACTTACCAGTCTGGTCGGCATTAAAAATTTGAGAGCCATTATTCTCAACAGCAGTGCGGAGAAACTTGCGTGCTGCTTCGGCGGCATCTTGGGGAGTTTTTGTCCCTGGCGAGATCTTGTTCGCAACGACATCCTGTGACGTCTCATGAAAAGCTGCATCCAAGTCGCAGTAGCAGCAAATTTTTCGGTGGGGATATTATATTTTGAAGCAACCTCCTTGGCCGCTGTCTGCAGCATGAAACGCGAGACCGGGACATCTTCTTGTCTAAATCCGTTAATCCACTGAACAATTTCATCTTCTGCCTTCTTGCTTAGTACAGTCGCATCACCTAGTTTTCGCCCGTTGTGATGACGGGTCCGACCCGAATCACAAGCCATGTTGATTGATGTTTCTGCTTTCCGCCACTTAGAAAGCAGCTTTTTCTTGGCCCTGTGTTCTTTCCGCGGTAGCAGTCCACAAAAATGGGTGGTGCACTCCTTCACAGAATGGCCCTTGTTTATGTAGTCGAGCCTGGTCTTTTTGTCGCCATACGCGACAGATACACGTTTGTACTGCTTTCTCCGCTTTCCATTCCCAGTGATGCAGGGCCGACCCCTGCCGCTTGTTCGAGTTTCAGGAAATGCGGTACATAGCCCGAATTACCTTGCCGAAAAGTAAAAATAACGAATGCCATATGACTATAAATGCAACGATCTCATTGGCTAAGCTTCTGTGTCGCCAAGGAGTAAACGTCGCCAAGGACTACGATAATACGGTAGCAGTACGTAGAATGTTTTTGGTTTTGTTTTTATATTGCTGTCTAGTACTAAGTCCGCTTTGGCCTGCCTGCTGCAGCATCCATAGCGTCAATGTTTTCGCACATCATTTGAAATGCTACTTCTTGGCGAATTTCCACAAGACGTTCAATTGCGAACCGGTTGGGTACCTCGTTATACTCACGCCGCCGCCTCCGTTCTTCATCCAGCGCCGCATTATTCCTCCGCGCTTGCTCCTTCCGCCGGGCCTTGAGTCTTTAGAGAATGCGTTTCCGTCTTGACAGTGGATTCTGTTCGGGTGCTGAAGAAACAGCATCCTTTCCAGGATCGACAGCGCCACTTGCACCCTCATCTCCTTCCTGCAGAGGCAATTTTCGCCTGGGTTTGTGTGCCGGTGGAGAAGTGCAAGATGCAGCTGGGGCAAGCCTTGCTGGTGGTGGACGACAGAAGCGTGAAGAAGGTGGGGTCTCGAAGCTCGCAGCATCTTGACTGACAATTCTGGCTCCAGTTTTGGTAGCATGGAGCCGAGGCTCCGTTTGCTTTCGGCTTTTGGCACTTGGAGCAGCGTCGACAGGGGCCCCAATCTGCTTCTCTGCTGCACCAGAGGTCTCAACTGCACATTCCTGCAATTGAAGTTTGCGTCTGCGTCGTTTCGCCGATGCTGGAACTGGACTCACAGCCGTCGAGCTCTTGAGTCGCAGTAGGTCATGAGAGCGTGTTGGTGCCGGCGATGCGAAACTTGCATCGTCACGGGGAAAGCTGCCCTCCGGCGGAACATCTTTAGCGCTGCGAGGAGACGGCATTAGTGTTGCCTTATGTCGGCCGGAGTCAATTTGAAAATGACCACGTGCTGCTTTCCCGATCACCACTCTCGTGTTTAAGCGAAAACCGCAAGATGGTCACAGCTCATGTTCAAGCAAAATGCAAGCGTTTCACGACAGGTAGATGCAGAAGCAAAATTGGTGCTGTGTCACCGTGCTGGCTGACACCGAGGATGAGCTCCTGTAACGCCTCTAACTTCAACTTAATTTACAGTAGAGAGATATCATAAATAAAAGTAACAACTTTGCAAAGGTTCACCGCGGTTGCATTAATTGGTTGTGGAGCATAGCTGTTTGTTTCATAAAATCGACCATGTTAATTGCTGCATCCTTCGTTTCAATCGCTGCTTTCTGTATGCGTTGTTCCTAATTTGAAAATAGTTCACATTGCCCTCGTGACGTTGACGGCTTGTCCAGTAATAGTGGCGATGTAAATGCAATGTCGTCCCGGCAGCGCACTCTAGACAACGTTACGTATGCGAATGAAGCACTTGGAATAGCGGATGAGTGAAATACAACTTTAGAACACGTCAATCCTTGCACTTTATAAACTGTAATTTCTTCGCGGAAAACGCTCAAATTGCTAGTTGTTTTGCTCCAGCTTAACTTTCTCGGGACAATCGGCACAATGTTGGCGACGTTCGGCAGGAACGACGGACCAACATACACATCAGTAATTTGAACAAGAATTATAGGCAAATCGGCATCTGCACAAAAATTAAGTCGTATACAATGCCATTCGTTCCATTGCAAAGTCCAGCAGACTGTTTCATGTTGAACGTCAAGGTTACAGGTCAGGTGCTCCAACCGCTAGTTTAACTTAGGTTCCGACAACTCTATCCTTATTTGGGTTTGCTTCCTTTGCTTCCTGCAGTAAAGCTTCAATAGAATTTGGCGATATATCTCTTGAATTTGAAGTGAGGTTCATTAATATCTTGTAGGTTACCCTAGTGTTATCTAGTGCCCGTCGCACATTGCTTGTCCAGTATTTCCTAAGCGTGCCCGAGTCGGGACGACTGTCCCGACTTGGTGATATATCTCGCGGTTTTGCGAGCCGCTGCAACTGTACTGTGTGTTTAGAACGGATTTCAGCTATCGGTGAAGAACTGGACTGCAAACTGATGCCGTTTGCGGTAGCAACATCAGCATTGAGGTAAGCTATGTGTTTTGCTGCAGGAGCCCAATCTGGCATCTCTTTTGCTTGAAACACCATGTATTGAATAAGGAAACGTCTGCTTGCGTAGGACATTTACGGCGCAGACGACTCAAGGCGTCAAACCACTCCGGATCCGTCTTACCCCTATTTTGACTAGTTAAGCAACAAACCCGAGTAATACTTTCCCATATTTCTCGGCCTAAACGCTGCACTGAATTCTGTATTTTTGTCAAGGGTGTAGATAGAGAATGCGGGATCACTGGGTCAAGCTGCGCTAAGTCACCTGTGAATATCACATCATGACCTCCAAAAGGTAAGTGTCTGGATTTGGGCCAGATTTCCCTCATGCGCTGGTCTATCCAGTACACCATGCCGCACGAAAGGACGCTAAACTCATCTATAATGACTAGATGAACGTCTCGATATTGATTTTGCAGACGTTTCAGTGTCGACGGTCCTCCTTTCAATGTAGTGAGGGTGCATATTGGACCGAGAATGCACTTCGTGTAAACGATGTCAATGCACGTGCCGAACATATTGTTTGGCGTTTAATATTTATAGCAGCAGTACCTTGGTGTGCCAACAAGAGCACTCGTTTTGACGTCCGACGCGACGTTCTGTGCTCGCCAAATACATTGTGGAGATCCTTAACTATATGTTTAATCAACCAGCTTTTTCCTGAGCCTCCTCGCCATGTATGATCATTTGCAATGGCTCACACTCGCTATCGGTCATGGTAGACCGAAGTCGCTTGCGCGACTGATTCATAGCCTGCGCGAACGGAACCCATTGAGATTCGTCCATAACTTCACTTTCAGGATCATCACTATCGATTGGGTACTTGTAGTGACTTGTCTGTTCCATATTGCTTGCTACCGTATTTCTAGTAAGCATAGCTTCTCGTTGAATCTTCACCCAAGGTTTGACGGTGTCCTTGATAAACCCTCTTGCTCTATCAATATCATCAGCAGTGTAATCGTGTTTAGAAATCCACGTCGTTTTTGTAGAGGCTGTTTGTTCGGCGCCGTCGCTGTTGGCCATCGGTGCCTGTCCGACTTCCTCATCTTGAGGATCAAAGAAAGCATATTCTGATGCGGGTAAGGTGGTCACAACTTCGCGAGGGCGAGCTCTTTTCAAGATTTCGATAATTTGTTGCCTCGACAAAGTTAAGCTTACTTCTTCTCCTAACTCACTATTCAATGTTGTTTCTTGCTCGCACGCAAAGTATTGAATGCAATCTTCATCGGTACTCGGAAGTTCGTCAAGGGACCACCACGACGTGTGCAAAAAATCTCAGCAAAGCAAAAGTTCGCGTTTGTAGAGTCCGGAGACAAGTAAGAGTTACATGTGGCATCGAACGCAGTTTGATGTATCCTTTCGAATTTACACTTTTCCAGATGTCATTACTTGGCTTTAGAGCCGATATAGAATCAATTAAATCGTAGTTTCGACGAAGCTAGCAAAGGTCATTTCATTGAAGCGTGCTTCTTGGGGTCGAGTCATGTAGGCCGCCTCTACTTTCTCTATGCGAATATTTTCAGTATCCATGCGGCCGATGTTTACATTGATCAAATCGGACCCGTCAACTCTATAATAGCGCAGATTGTGGCGCATCACTTTCACCCTCTTCACCTGTCTCGATTTTCCATACAATGGCAGCTCTCGCAAAAGAATGTAGTACGACTTACTTCTCGGATTGACAACGTTGCATTTGCTACGCGTTTGAGGATGGCATGACTAGGCAAGTTAGGATCGCACCGCTTTACCGCAGCAGCAATTACCTTTTGAAACGAAGGGTATCTGGTTCTGCCTTGCTTACATAGGCAGCAGTATATTCTGCCGCTACATATGCATTACCGATAAGTTGGGTATCCTTGTTAGCACGCCAAACAGAAAGAAGGGATGGAGCGTAGTTGTTAATTGTTGGAACCTTTCTTTTCAGATTAACCTGGATCGAGGGAACACCATCTGCCGCATGATCGACCTGAATTTGTGTTTGCTCATGTAACTCTTTAGGATAACCAAACCTACACTCGTTTCCTGACTTTCGACAGGAGGCCCCGGGGTACATATGTGCTGCTGAACACGTTGCACTACGCGTGATAAATCACATTCCCATTCTTCCGTGCTACTTTGTGGCGGTCTTGCTGATAAAATATCTAGTTCTCTGCTCTTTTCTGTCATACAGGTCGCACAAGTACAGTTTTCAAGGCTACTAGTTGTTTTGGACAGGACAGATATGACGTTATCAACGTATGTGGCTAGTCTAGCACGCCCTAGCTCACTCTCCGAAAGCGATAACACGTCTGGTGCGTCCTCGATCCAAAGCAGCACGTGAATATTTGGAGAACCTCGCTGTTGACATTCAACTCTCCAAAAGTAATCGACAATTTTACCAAGAGGTTTAGCGCTACCGCAGTGTACGTTGTCAATGAATGAGCGGAATCGACGATCAAAATGGCAAGCTGCAATATCCGGGTTTTCATTAAGATACCTGGGCCGCTCTCGTGAACTGGACTGACGAGCTTCATCCAATGTTAGAGCAGGGTTACAAGCCCTGAAGAAATCAGACCAGACTGTATCTGCAGCACTCAAAGTAAGGAGAAACGTAGGCCATCGAGAAGGTAAAACCCTATGTCCTATCATGCTCATAAGGTCATCTCTCACGTTAGCCTAATACAGGCCACTTCCGCGAACACAACGAAAATAGGGCTTTAGTGCATCCAATATGGCCATGGCAGCATTGATATCGCCTCTGATGCCATCTGAGCACCCCTGGCCGCTAGATTCGTTTGTTGTATTTGCTTCAGAACCGGAACAGCTAACTCTACGGATAAGTCCATCGATTTGGCGGCGCTGGATTAAGTTTAGACAGAAACACTTGAAGTTGCCATGCATGACAAAGCGCCGATCATGCCATTTCATGACATGGGCGCGGTATTATGCTAACTGATACTCATGATTCCGAACTTCTGCATCTTGTATAGGATGGAGTCCTCCTTCACCATTTGGAAATAGAGTAGGAAAACAGTTTTGCATGAGCATTTTTGTCGTGTATTCATTAATCGGATCCGTTCGACAGCGCAATTCTCCAGTCGGATAAATTGAATGTCCTGCAGCCTTATTTACTGCATCTACAATTTTTTCTGCCTCAGTTTGGCCGTCTGACAAACTAGCCTCTAATTCGAACGACTTGGTAATGTCGATAGTGCATTCTTCGTGGTCTGATTGATGAATAGTTGTGCTAGTTTTGTCAGATAAGCAAGTTGAGTTACTGTCATTTTCACTCGGTTATCGTCGCTCGCCTTCCTCGTCACGCGAATTCACTGAGCCACCGGCACACGAAGCCCGAAGCTCGATCTCTTCTTCGTCCGTTAGCGTGATACTTGGTACTGCAGTATCGGCGCTCATACTTGCAAATTCGTCCAAGTTTTCCTCAGAAATTGTTACTTCTTGATACAATGGATTGTGGGCAATTAGCCACTCCAGCGCGCTGCGCACCACGTCAGGTCGAACCTTGACAAATTCATTTCCTTCACTGTTCTTAGTCCGCAAAAGAACAACTCCGCTCTTAGATAAGGGTCTTGGCAGCAAAAATGTGACTTCACGCACATCGTTCAAGTAATTCACAGCGTTACCTCTCGTAAACTCCTGCTGGTTGCGATAGAGAGTCATGCACGTCGTAAAGGAGACTCCAAGCCCGACTAATCGGGCTTCTATGCGATTCAAGATGGTCAGCTCCGGCGGTATCACCACAATCCTAAACCCACTTGCCCGGCAAAACTTGGGGACTTCATTCTTACTGAGAGCTGCATTACATCGACAGCAAACCCAAATGAAACGCGCCCCATTGTCGTCCGGCGCCGTTATTTCTTCTGCAATTGGCTCACAGATTCCTTATGCATTGTTCAGTTTTGAGAAATACTGACTGCAAGGCTCGTACCGCTTCTCAAGCATCCGAGTTGATTTCGACAGCTCGCCACAACTTCCACAGATACGAAGCAAAGGCTCATCGATAGACTCAAAGAACGCTGCGTACATCTCACATACAAAGCACGGTTAGTCAGAAATAAGATGCTGTCCATTTGATTTCAAAACGCACCCTGCGCATCTGCATCCTGATCTACTCGGTTCTTTTCCTATTCAGGACCCCGCTTAACCCTCTTTGGAGCTTTGGGTAAGTTTTGAGCAGCAGCATTGCGCGACTGGGTTTCAACAAAACGTCGAACGCGAGCTGTCTCCTCACGATGCGGCCTCGCCACATGACGCAAAACATTTGCGAGACACCCCGGAGACGCGCAAAGCGTACGATGAACTGCAGCAATTGCAAAAGTTGACCATGTTGAACAAGGGCCACGTAGCGAAACTTCTCGGTGTCAAACCGATCGACTTTCGGTACCCAGAGGAGTACAATCCTAAGATTTTCTTGCGTTCCAAGATGTAAGATGCTCTTGTCGATAAAGCTGCTATTCCGGACACAAAATAAACCATAGCTTGTTGCGTCTATTGTTGTCTATGCTGCATTTAAAATGTCCTCAATCGCCCCAGCCGACTTCCATTGCCACACGAGGCGGTCAAATCCGTGACAAAGTGTGCGATTGCTCTGTAAATTGGCGTGGATGGCGCGAATCGTCCGCGGAGACAAATCGGCAATTGACAGTGCGTTGTCTTCGCAAGGTCGTGACCGCAGACTCGAGAGCGCTGGACTGTGCTGCAAGTCAACCTGAATCGTC
Source organism: Phytophthora syringae (assembly GCA_012656105.1). NCBI lineage: Eukaryota > Oomycota > Peronosporomycetes > Peronosporales > Peronosporaceae > Phytophthora > Phytophthora syringae. Next base: position 240,090 of record JAAKBD010000191.1, on the reverse strand, counting down.
ACAAGCCACAGCGCGATGCTGGTGTCGTCTTGGCCGTTGAGACTTGCGAGGCGTCTGCGATTCCGAGCGATGAACCGGACGCAGTCCATCGACAGCAGGAAGTGAGGGCAGGCGGCGTACGGGACGAACTGGTCTATTGGGTAGCTCAGTTTGGAAGTGTAGTATGGATTCGTGGGAACTCGTATCGGACGAAGAGGTTGACGATGAAGACTGTCCATACGCTCACCAAGGTACAATCGCTCGTGCGGAGTGAATACCATCCGATCTTCGAGTACCAAGTCGGCTCTCGCGTAGACATCGTCGTCTGCAATCATCACAAACCGAGTCTGCGGGAGCTCCGCCACGAGCCACTCGAGGAATGACCCCACTTTCTCGGCAAGAAGCAAGTGCGAATCCTCGCAATCAAGTTCCCCAGTCAGCAAATCGCCGTACACTGCGTTCTCCAAGTCGATTGCAGCCTGAATACGCAGTCGGTCTCGGCTGCTTGGGATCGTCTCCACGTTCGAAGAGCATCCGAGGAACAGCACCTTAATACGTGCTGACAGGGTCGCTTTACTGGCCCACGTTTCTCGGATCGCTTGACGACGCGTAAAGTTGGTCACCACAGCGCTCTTGACCCCGAAAACAAGCAACACACGTCGCTAGCACTTGAATCGTTCGCCACGCCAGACTGACTCGTCGTCTCTTCCTGTTTATACTGTGTCCCGACCTGTTCTTATCGGGACGGTGGCATCCGTCTGGGAACCGTGGAGGAACGGTCGGTGGAGATGAAGAATTGTACGAGAGCCTGCCGGCTCAGCAAATGGCTGCTGACGAAGCCGACGAGGTCCGCGCGAGGATGGCACAGGTGGACCTGAACCAGGAGTGGAAGATGAAGTCTCCGTCTGAGTGGCGAAACCAGGACAAAGGAGGTCGTCGGAGCTGATGACTGTCTCCATCGAAGGATGACTGCTCGAAGGACGGTCGGTTGGAGGTGGATGTACCACGGGGCAACTAAGACGACGGATGATGGCGGGACGGGTGTCATGGCCTTCATCTTGGCTCGGATCTGTCTGACGAAGAGAGAGGGTGAACAGTGGAAGTGTGTGGCGTGTGATCAAGACTGTGTGTGTGTGATTTTAGGGTTCGAAGGAAAGGAAAATATAAGGGACGGTGGCGAGGATCGCCGACACAAGGAAAAGGAAGCTCAATCGTGAAATTTCCTGGTCTAAAGCAAGCCAAGAAATTTTACATTCATTTGTTTTAGTTGTTCTGTGGCTACAGTTTGTATCACTCTAGTACTCATCCGTTCCATATGACGCCTGTCCGTCCCTAGACCGGACGACTCGCGACATTTGGTGGAGAAGCAGGGTACTCGGGCTTGCGTTGTGAGCGGGTTCGGAGTACGGAGTGGGGAGCGACGGTTGGAGTTCAAGCTTCGTCTACGAGCACCGAGTCTGAGCTGCGCGGAAAGCGTTGAAGGCTAGCAAGGAGTGCATCAAGGAGAGCGAGGAACTGCAGTCGCGTCGAGGTGATTGGTCACGCGCGCTAGGAAGAGCGCCAGTTTGTATTAGAGGGAGGCGATAGGAGAAGTGCCGGGTTGTGAAGGTCGACGGTTGACGTCCACGTTTCGGAGAGCACCGAGTCTGAGCCGCGCGGAAAGCGTTGAAGGCTAGCAAGGAGTGCGTCGAGGAGAGCAGGGGACAACAATCGCGTCGAGGTGGTTGGTCGCGCGCTAGGAAGAGCGCCAGTTTGTATTAGAGGGAGGCGATAGGAGAAGTGCCGGGTTGTAAAGGTCGACGGTTGACGTCCACGTTTCGGAGAGCACCGAGTCTGAGCCGCGCGGAAAGCGTTGAAGGCTAGCAAGGAGTGCGTCGAGGAGAGCAGGGGACAACAATCGCGTCGAGGTGGTTGGTCGCGCGCTAGGAAGAGCGCCAGTTTGTTTCGGCGTATCGTGCTAGGAGAAGAGCCACTTTGTATCGGAGAGAAGCGCTAGGAGGAGCGCCAGTTTGCTGGAGTTTGTGCGGAGGCTAGCGGAAAAAGGCGGCACGCACGGAGACGCTCGAGGGTAGCGTGAAGTTTGGTGGTAGAAGACGTTGCGGAGTCGGCAACGGAGGCAGTGGATTGGAGAGAAACAGCGGTTAGTGTCGTCGCTGTGAGGTCGTCCGTGTGAACGAAGAAGTGTTCGTGGACGGTTGGGTGTGCACGTTCGTGGTCGTGGACGTGGACACGGTGGTGGAGGAGAACGGTGGAGCGTCGTGGCGTCTCGTTCTGAGCCGTAGCCTTGTTGAACTGTTGACGATCCGGGTGGACACCTCGGCAGCCGCGCTGGTATACGCGTTGGAGGCAGGACCGAGAGTGACATTGGGGAAGACCGTGACCTGGAAGGACAAGTTACCGGGGCGGTGTGGTTTGTATCGATCGGAGTTGGACAGGAGATAACGGCAAGGGAGCGCGAACAGCAAGTGAATTGGACGGTGTACGATTGGCCGGTGTACTAGTGAACGAGCGAAGAAGTAGAAGAAGGGAGATCTGGGTTGGTGGGGTCGCTGTTGAGCGAGTAGTTGGGTGCACGGTGAAAAGGTGTACGCGGTGGGTAAGGACGGTGAAAAGGTAGGAGTGGTTGTGGAGAGAGGAGACATGAGTGGACGATGTGGTGAGGAAGTGCGCGTCGCGGCTGGAACGAGCTTCGAGACGGTGTCAGTGGAGACGGCAATGGACGACGGTTTGGTGGGCGGAAAGCAAGAACGCTTCAACGGGCTGCTATCGAAGCAAGTGATTACGAGTACAAGATGATGGAGGCGGAACACTACACGCTGAAGGTGATATCGTTCTTCGAGTCGGACACGGCAACGTCAGATAGGGCTAGAGATTTCTGGTGAAGTTTTGAGGCGGCTACAAAGTACTTCAGTGACCCCTATAGGTTGCGGATGTTTGCGGCACGAATACGGGGATCCGTTGGGAACGGTGGCGTTTGAATTCTCGTTTGCCGGACTTTGAGACGCTGAAGCGGCGGTTTTACAATCGGTTTATTCGCCTCACGGACGAGCAGTTGTGGCAGCGACTTTTGGATGTAGCGCAAGAACGACGGGAGCTAGTAGATGACTGGGGACGCCGTGTTGATCGATACTGTGATGAGGCACGGCGAAACGATTAGGTACCGGATCTTTGTGAGTGGTCTACGGAGCGGCCGCGTGCGTCGGTTCTTAGACTGCATTCCTGAACACACGATTGAAGTGGCGTGTGAATGGGTGATGACGAAAGGATTCAATCTACCGGAGCGCGAGGAGGACACAGTGGAGCGGTGAGTGCAAGATCGTGTGTGTACAGCGAATATGGAGTATGTGAAGGACTGTGGAGCTCATGGTATTTCGGAAGGTGTCGACGTGACAAGACGGACATCCGAGAAGTCGAAGAGAGTGAGGGCGGTGCGGCTGAAGCCGCGGCGACGAAGGAAACAACAGCGGGGCAGTGGACGAGAATTGCATCATTGGACAGACTCGGGTGAGGAAACTGCTGCTTTTGAAGTGAAGAAGGCGGGGTGTCAAAGTGTTGATCGTGATCCAGAGAGGGTCAGCGAGCGTGTACTGCTCTGTGCTGAGGCATAACCTGGGCGAGTGGAATCGGACTTAATGTCTTTGTTGAGCCGGTGGTGGTGGTGACAAATGAGGAAGTGAACTCAAGTGTTCTTGTTGCGCTGGAGGTGGTGGAAGCAATTCCTATCGCAGATGATCCGGAAGAGGTGCCTTTGGAACGGATGGTGGAATCTACAACGGTCGAGTGCAAACAAAATTTGTCCCCTGTGACCGAGATGAGGTGCACAGTGCTGGTAGTGATTGGTGAACAGTTTGGTTGAAAAAAGGCGGTAATGGTGCGTGAAGAGGTTGTGTCGGTGGCTACGCAAGTTGAACAGGAACGATTTGGTGACAAGACAAAGAGCTGGAGTGTGGAGACTGCTGATACCTACGTATGTACGGTGGACGAATGCTTTGACACAGTGGTGACCGTGACTCCGTGTTCAGGGACACGTACAATACGTTTTGAGGACGATGTGAAATGGTCGACGGTGAACTTTGTGACTTTAGGGAAGAAACCGGTCATTTGCTGAGATTATCGGCAGGGTCTGAGACGAAGTACAGATCTGGTGTACTGCTGCGCGGTTGTGAACTCCTGTGTAAGAGCGGTTGGGGTCAAGTTGAGGCTGTACCTGCGATAGACAACTCGTGCAGTGTGCCTCCCGAGCGGGACAAGTATGCTTGCGTCTGGTAGTACCGCTGTTATGGAACTTACTACGGTCGGATATGCGGCGGTGCGGCTGTGGTCACGTACGCGGTTGTGCAGACGTACAATACAAGCGTGTACGGGGACCAACCGACTGTGCTACGACGGATGAACAATTAGGCAGCGGTGCGGCTGTGGTCACGTACGCGGTTGTGCAGACGTACAATACGAGTGTGTACGGGGACCGACCGGCTGTGCTACGGCGTATGAACAATTATGCAGCGGTGCGGCTGTGGTCACGTACGCGGTTGTGCAGACGTACAATACGAGCGTGTACGGGGACCGACCGGCTGTGCTACGACGGATGAACAATTATGCAGCCGTGCGGCTGTGGTCACGTACGCGGTGGTGCAGACGTACAATACGAGCGTGTACGGGGACCGACCGGCCGTGCTACGACGGATGAGCGGGTATGCGGCGGTCATGTACGCGGTGGTGCAGACGTACAATACGAGCGTGTACGGGGACCGACCGGGGTGTTACGACGGTGGGAGGATATGCGACAGTCATGTACGCGGTTGTGCAGACGTACAATACGAGCGTGTACGGTGACCGACCGGGGTGCTACGACGGTGAGCGGATATGCGGCGGTCATGTACGCGGTTGTGGGGACGTCCAAGAGGAGCGTGTACGGTGCTACATGTACGACGGATGAGCAGATATGCAGCGGTGTGGTTGTGGTCACGTACGCGGTTCTGGAGACGTACATTATGAGTATGTACGAGGACCGACTGAGTGTAATACGCCGAATGAGCGGATGTGTGGCGGTGCGGTTGTGGTCACGTACTCGGTCGTGGAGACGTACAATATGCGTGTACGGGGACCCACTGGTGTGATTCGACGGGTGAGCGGATATGCGTCGGTGCGGTTGTGGTCACGTACTCGGTCGTGGAGACGTACAATATGCGTGTACGGGGACCCACTGGTGTGATTCGACGGGTGAGCGGATATGCGTCGGTGCGGTTGTGGTCACGTACTCGGTTGTGGAGACGTACAAGGCGAGCTGACACGGAGTGCACTACGGCAGTATATGCGGCGGTGGACTTGGCACGCAGTTGTGGAGACGTATACGCCAAGTTGGTATGAAGAATGAGATAACTACTACGGATGAAGATGGTAAAGCGTGCGGTTGGAGGTCAGCGACGTAGTGTACGCATGGTCGGGGAGCGCTTTATCCGCGCTCCTGCAGTTGGAATGGAGAACGGATCGGCACTCCGGCAGGGTGGTTTTAATCAAAGACGGTCGGCGGAAGGTGAATTAGCGGTGGTGGCGCGTGCTGAAGGTGTTCACGTGCATATTGAGCTGAAACACTCTGGATACCTATCGCGAACAACAAGTTTTTAGTCGGGGAGCCTATGGTTACGATGGACGATCCCCTGAATCCGTCGAACGGCAACGCGGATGTTTCTCCGGATTCAGTCGGGGAGCAGTTCACTGTAAAAAGGAGCTGAAGGAGAACGAGTTCGGCGAGTACGAGTAGAATAGGAGACCGCGGCTGAAACATTCCTCGACATCGAGTGTTTCCTTTGCGGGAGATGCATGCTCGTGGACGCGGATCATGAGCGTGAAACCAGAGAAGGGGTCGACGGGGACGTCTCCCTTTAGTCGGGGAGGATGTCCCGACCTGTTCTGATCGGGACAGTGTTGTTGCAGATGTGGTGCGTTGCGCCGCTGTCGACCGCCCACAACCCGAGCTTATCCTTGCCCGTCGAAATACCACACTCCAGTGAAACCGCGAACGCGATTCGATGGCATCCGTCTGGGAACCGTGGAGGAACGGTCGGTGGAGATGAAGAATTGTACGAGAGCCTGCCGGCTCAGCAAATGGCTGCTGACGAAGCCGACGAGGTCCGCGCGAGGATGGCACAGGTGGACCTGAATCAGGAGTGGAAGATGAAGTCTCCGTCTGAGTGGCGAAACCAGGACAAAGGAGGTCGTCGGAGCTGATGACTGTCTCCATCGAAGGATGACTGCTCGAAGGACGGTCGGTTGGAGGTGGATGTACCACGGGGCAACTAAGACGACGGATGATGGCGGGACGGGTGTCATGGCCTTCATCTTGGCTCGGATCTGTCTGACGAAGAGAGAGGGTGAACAGTGGAAGTGTGTGGCGTGTGATCAAGACTGTGTGTGTGTGATTTTAGGGTTCGAAGGAAAGGAAAATATAAGGGACGGTGGCGAGGGATCGCCGACACAAGGAAAAGGAAGCTCAGTCGTGAAATTTCCTGGTCTAAAGCAAGCCAAGAAATTTTACATTCATTTGTTTTAGTTGTTCTGTGGCTACAGTTTGTATCACTCTAGTACTCATCCGTTCCATACGACGCCTGTCCGTCCCTAGACCGGACGACTCGCGACAACTGCTCTGCCCACTGGAGAATATTCAAGTCTGGCGTGAACTGATGATCCTCGCGATACCTTTCAATCAGTTTGCTGGTATGACTATCAAACTCGTCCGTAGTAACGATCGAAAGTGACAGCGGGTCAGTCTCTCGATATCTCTCGCCCGTCTCGGCATTCCAAACGTACGCGCGAGCGACGTATTGGCCTCGTGCCAGTTCTCGAAAGCGGATGTTCGTCCCCATAACCGGTGAACAGGGCGCTGTGGCCCCTCCAGTTCCACACACACGAACATCTCTCCATATCGAGCTTTAAAGGCGTCGGCACTGCTGGAAAAGATGGCGAACCGGACATTCAAAGCCAAAGTGGACACCCCGCCATCCCGCGGATACTCAATGTGGAAATCGAGGAGAGGGTCGTCACTTTCAATCGGAATGGCATTCACACCGGAGACCGACACATTCCCAGCTGCAATTTGGTCAAAGTAGCCCCAAAGCAGCCAGCTGAATAGAGCAACAGAGAGTGATGTTGACATTCCCATGGGATCTTTTGCGATAGTTGATAGATTTCCATATTTTGGATCCCGCCGCTTGATTAGCAAGGGAACGGGTGGTCATGCGCTTCCTTTTGGTCTCTGAATTTGTGTATCTGCTGGTTATGGTTTCCATTGGTACGAAAATCGCAGCGGTGTCTCCTTTTCTCGATGGACCCTATCGTAACTTTCGGGATCGAGAATTTCAAGTCTGGCGACATCAAGAAAGTGCCGCTCAAGTTCCGCTTTACACTCGCAGTCCGAAGTCTTGAGAGCTTCCAGCAGCACTACAGTAATACCGACTACTGTGTGGAGATTGATGGTGGAATTTGGAGACAGTGCGAACCGTTCTTGGGAAACGACATTTCGTGTGACGAGCTGGGGAGGGGAGTCATTCGGCCGTTTTGTACCTTACAGACTGGGGAGGGAGGGGTCGATTCCATGAAACGAAGCCTGTGAATTTTACTGTCGTTGGCGACGAGAGTTTCGACATTCATTGTGAAAAGAGGGTGAACCAGCAGAGAGAAGCTTCCCAATTTCCAAAAGACGAAAGTGTCTTGCAATGGGCTGAGCGTCAAGTGCAGCACTCAACACCCTCGTCCACTGCCGATGACAGAGTTTTTCAAGCTTTACACGAGAACGATAGGGATGTTTTCATGATTATTGGTATCAAGACGGCCGTGCTGACCAACTTCGCGAAACGTCAAGCCATTCGGCAAACGTGGGCGAGCAAGACTTCGCTTCCTCCCGGCGTTAAATTGCTTTTTCTGGGCTGTTCACCTAACGTTTCTGCCATCCCGAGTATCCGTGATCAACGACGTATTAAGCGAGCAGTCGATCTGGAACGTGAAGTGTATGGAGATCTGTTGACTGAAGAGCTGGAGTGCGAGGATGCGTATCACCTGTTGGCTGATAAAGTGAAAGCGTACTTCCATTTCGCTGCTGCCGAATTCTCCGGTGCCAAGTACGCTGTCTTGGCAGACGACGACATTTATCTCCGGGTAGACCAGTTGTCCGAGTATTTACGGGAGCGAACTCCGCAGCGACAATACCTGGGTGAAGTCTGGAGAGAGTTGCTCAAGGTGAAAGAGCACCCCATTCGAGACCCGAGTACCCCCAACTACTTGTCAATGGAGCAGTATCCAATGTCGGCGTATGTTCCCTACGCAATCGGACCCTGCTACGTCGTTTCGATGGACTCAGCTCGCTTCATAGCGAGGAATAGCTGGCGTCTGCGCAGTTTGAATGGGATCGAAGACGCAACGACCGCTTTGTGGCTACTTACGCGGCAGGTGCATCAACAACTCGCTCCATTTTCTTCACTTCGCATTGGCCCCTGCCGGGATTCTGCCATCTCCATGGGCGAGTTTTCCACTCTGGGAATCCGACACATCTACGCAAACCTTGAGCAAAATCGTGCATTATGCTATGGATTCGATCGGACGTTGTGGCAATGGAGTGCTGGTCATTCTGTAGCAAGTATGCTGGCACTACCAGAAACAACTCCCGCTTCTAGACCGATAGAACTACCAGTCGATGTATACAAGAAGAATGATTCGGAGTTGCAAGTCGTAGTGTCAACACTTACGCGAGCAGGGAGCAAATGGTCGTATTTCCCAGCATTGGAGAGCATTGACACGTTTTCAGAGCGAATGTGCAACGAGATTCAGCAAGTTAGCACTGATATGAAAGACTTGTCAAAGTGTACCGAAGGCATCAACGTATCGTATAACCAGCTTCTGCAAGACGAATAACTCACATTTCGGTGCTAAGTGAATGAATTGCCTATGGCGTACCACTTCTACAGTCCTCCAGCGACAATATCAGCCAAGGCGCGACTTGGTACCGAAGGATGCCAAGAAAAAGCGTCGTTGAACGCCGTGACATTCCGAATTGGTGGCTCGCGTCGTAATCGAGCGTACAAGTCCGGGGAATTGTGGACTTTCATGACGTAGGACGCGCAGTCTTTCAACGTCTTGAACCGTCCGCAGTCAATGAAGCTGTCGGGGTTGAAAAGCTCGGAGACCGTCGGGGAGCCTAAATAAATAGGGATACTACCACCAAGAAAAGGACTGACCAGCTTCTCCGTCACGTATCCAGGTACAGCTCCGTTCTCGAACGCGATAACGAACTTGTAGCGCTGAAAAGTGACGACAGCGTCATCGTTGTACCATGTTGAGTAACGTGAGCTTGAGCGTAATGTAGCAGGTTGTCTGGACGATCCAGCACAAACCCCAAGAGCAGCGACAGCTTCCATTGAGGTCAATAGATCGAACATATACTCTCGCTGAGGACGATCGCAGCGTGCGTACAAGTAAGCGCAGAACTCTCGTTCCGTATCTCGTTCTGGGTATGTCGTCGCGATCGGAGTGAGCAGCGCCCTCGGAGTGTGGTTCAATCGCTCACCAAACGACGTACTTGCTACTGATATGTAGGCGTACTTCTTTCGCGGAATCCCAGAAATGGTCGAAAGCAGAAGTGCTTGCTCATCAAGCCCGACGGTGGCTGCCGTCTCGCCAGAAATCATGATAAATTTCGTCGTGTTCATTGTATGTTTCTCTTCCGTGGACGAAGAATACTTGTCAATGTAATGCCGTACGCATCCAGGCTTCGACATCGGCTGACAATTACCATCGAGAACCGAGAACACGAAGACATGAGGCCTACGTTTGTAGTGGTCACGCAACGTTCCCTCGGACACAACAACTATCGAGCGTTTGAGGTCTTCGAACACCGTAGCGAACAAGCACTCGAGCACGATGGCAGAATACGCAGCCTGCGTTGAGTATGCAATGATAACTGGTGGAGCGTTGGGGTCGGCAATATTGAGATTGTATCTCCACAGCTCAAGATGAGCCAGATCAATCGTTTCCAACGTCTCAACCAGTTGATGTTGTTGCTGGAGCTTGCTCCGTAATTGAAGTGAGAGAGCACCAAAGTCGATTTCACCAACAAGCCTTCGTGCCTCTACGCGTATTCTCTCTGTATAAGATTGCAAGGTTTCAGCAGACGGATAGTAGGAGACTTTGACGCCCGCGTTGCCAGGCGTTGATAGCACGCTGGTGACTTTAAGGTACTTCGAAACACTCACATCATGTACGAAGACTTGAATTTCTACAGCTTGGAAATTCGTTTCAAGCGGAAACGACATCGTATCAATCGCGTGTTCGCTCTTCAGCCATAATCCTCGATCAACTCCGACGCAAAAGTCGCGCTTCTCTTCAAGATTCGCGTGGATGGATCGAATGCCAAACGGCGACAGATCTGCCAGTGAAATCAAATCACTTGTACATTCTCGCAGTCGAAGACTCGAAAACGCTGGCGTGGGCTCCACATGCACTTGCATCGTCAACAGCCACATGGCAATACTCACATCGTCCATCCCGCCAAGTCCGTGCAATTTCGCACCATTCTTCGCGATGAAGCGCGCGCAGTCCATCGAGAACAAATAGTGCGGCCCAAAAGCGAACGGAGGGAAACTATGCAACGGATAGCGCTTCTCGGAAATATAATACCGTTCCGCCGTATTGCGCACTGGGGCTTGGCTGCGACCTAGGAGTTGGTCCCATACTTGACCCATGTAAAGTCTCTCGGACTGACTTTCCTTTCGCAGTTCATCGGCGAGGCGGTCAGCTCGGAGGTAAATATCGTCATCTGCAATCATCACGAACGGAGTGTGCGGAAATGTTTGCGTAGTAAACTGCAGGAACTCCTTCACTTTATTCGGTAGATCGTCGTACGAGTCGTCGCAGTGCAGCTCGTCAGTGAGCAGATCTCTGTATGTGTTTTTCTCCAGATCAATCGCTTGTCGAATCTGTTCTCGTTCATCAAAACCCTGTAGTTTATTGAATTGAGGTTTACACCCCACAAATAATACTTTCACGTCAGGTGGGAGGGCTGTCGAACTCGCCCACGTTTGGCGAATTGCTTGTCGAAGTCGGAAATTCTCCACGATCGCAGTTTTGACCCCAACTACGAGAAGAAGTTCATTTCCACCATCCGTTGCCATGAAATGAGGCAGTACGGAGGGTATCTTCCCATTAAGTCGATCGGCTTCCACCTCCTGTTCCTTCGCCCATTGCAACAATTCCATTTCTGCCGGTATTTCCATTGCTGCACTTGTTGTCGCCATCAGAGCGGCAGTATGAGCAGCCAGCACCTCCTCACTCGCGACCGAAAACGTTGTAGTGGATGATTCGTGGTATCGATCCCCACCACCACCAACATCCGTAATATACGCTCGTGTCGTGTAGTTCCCAGTCGACAGCTCGTCAAATTCAATTCGAGGGTTCGTGAGGTCACTGCACTTGTTCACTTGTGAGGGCCCATCAAGCTGAACGCAAAGTATTTTATCTCCGTAGTAGTTTGTGTACTCCTGAATGGAATTCGCACTGATTTCCACGCGAAACTCGACAGGAAGCGTCTCCTGCGCTGCATCAAGTGGGTACATCACTCGAACACTCGTGATCGGGTCTTTTGAGATTTTGTCTGGCTGTCAATAGCTGCATTTGGTTCATCAGATAGATTACCTGGGTAATGAATATCATGCATCGATGGCACAATTGCTGCATGAGAGATAAATGCACTCAGAAAACAGCTAGCGAGTAGTGCCCAATAGCGTGTCATCTTCAAAGATCGCAAAGTGTAAAATATACGACCTATAAAATACGGATCCCATTGTGAAAGATACCCAAAATAAAGATCCTTATTTTGTTTTAGTATCTTTCATGCCAAGCATGCGCTGGAATGGTGTGTACTGCTCTGCTACTCTGGAGCTTTTGCGTTGCTGCCGCATCGGTGACTACAATTCTTGATGCTTGGCAAGTTGATTTGACATAATTGGGGCCAAACGGAGCATATTCGGATCGAGAAGAGGACCCAATTACCATGTTTCAGGTCATTTACCCCGTGAATGGAGACACCGAGACGCTGCCGCTTGTTTTCCAAGCGGAAATTGAGGTGACAAGTGTCGAGAGCTTTAATTACCACTATCGAGACAAAGTGCTTTGCTTCGAGCTGAACAGGAAATGGAGGGAGTGCAGTCCGCTGTCCACGCCCAAGGTCGAGTTTACGGATGTACCTCCGGGGAATTATATGGTTCAGGCTTTCATTACGGACGAAATGGGTGCGACTCGATATCGAGAAACGAGGTTTACGACGGTCTCAATTGTGACAACTGATGAGTTTGAAGTATACAGCGCTGCGATGCAAGAACAGAGCGACCGCCACCAAAAGTTTTCGCAGGGAAATAATCTCCTCGAATGGTCTCCACAGCGCGATTACAATTTGGAGAGCCCACCAGAAAGTATCAATGCTGGCATCAACTTTCAACTTGGCCAATCTCCTCCATGGGAAGTCGAAACTTACATTCACGACCTGGAGAAAACAGAGTATCTCTATGTCACGAGTATAATATCATCGCTAGAGCATGCTGGCGTCAAGGTGTCGTACTTTCCGGCAGCGGAGACCTTTGACGCTTACTCTAGACGAGTATGCCTCGAAGTATTTTCTTTGTTGCCACTTTGAACTACAAATCCTGGATGTGTCGTGGCATTACCCAAAAGTTACGAGCTCAGCTTCAGCAGAGCTTCCACCTTGCCGGAACCTCGGGAGAAATTAGCTCTGCATTCCTGGAATTACCGAGGTACAACCTCCTTGTTGCCAAACAAGACGCGGTTCCATACATTATTGGTTACTCATCCGAATCGTCCTATGCATCCGTGGTGTTTGAATGCATTTTCAAGACCATTTTCGAGAGCCACAAACGGGCCATTCTGGTTGTCGCTGAGAAAGCTCTTCATGTGAACTATGGAAACAAGCCGGACCTTTTCATCTTTTCAATTTATGATGCCAATTGCGCGCCAATGTCAAACCCTGGATGCCCTGAAATGATCGCATATTACATGCACCACTATTTGCCTCCTGGTCCCGAAAATGAAGTCAGACATTCCTCAAAACTGATGATGATATCCGGTGAGGCTATCAACACCGAAACGTTAGATGATCGCGTACCGCTCCTATCCTCGGTATCCATGCTGCGAAAATTGCACGTTTACTTACCAGTTGCGAGTATCTCGTTTTCAGAACGCTGAAGACACACCCCACTAGCGCTACTGTCCTCAGCATCAATATCCGAATCTGGAGAACGACAATTTTATGCCTACTTGTACGCGCTGTGATCGGCCACATCGAGAGGAAATGTTTGATCTCCATGGAGACTGTCGACGCCCTTGGAGTATGTGCCGGATCTTCAAGACCACCGGACAAATCATACCAATTCTCGCGATATTCCAAATGGTTTAACGATGAAGCTGTGATCACGTACCAGCGTTACAAGTTCGTTGTCGCGTTCGAAAACTCTGCCGAACCAGGATACGTGACTGAAAAACTCGTCAACCCGTTGCTTGCAGGAAGTATCCCAATCTACTGGGGCAACTCTACCGCTGCCTCGCAGCTCTTCAACCCTGATAGCTATATCGATTGTGGTTTCTTCGAGAAGCTGGCAGGTTGTGCAGCGTACGTGTTGCTGGTTCACAAGTCGCCAGAGCTCTACGCTCGAATGCGGCGACAACCACCGATACGAAACATTACGGCGTTCAATGATGCTTTTTCTTGGCACCCCTCCGTTCCGAGCCGCGCCTTGGCGGATAACGTGGCGAAAATGCTCGGTTTATAAGCTATCCATGCCAAGTCATTATACTACGTAGTATACGTCTACAAAATATGTTGTTACACTTGGTGCAGTTGACACTCAGCTTTTATCGGCAAGACCATCTTACATCTTGGAACGCGTTAGCAGGGTACTCCTCTGGGCACTGAAAGTCGATCGGTGATACCGTGAACAAAACTCTATTACAACACGAACTACTCATGGCAAAACATCTACACGTGAATTCTATCAAGCAGTCTTGATACCGTCATTGTCCGACACAATGGCTTGAAGCGCGGTGGCAAGTTGGTCTGATGGGGTGGCTGCATTGTCACAGTCTCCAATGCGATGCAGGCCAATCACCACATTGTCCGTGCGAGAGATGACGGGGGACCCGGAGCTTCCTTCCTCCGTATCAGCAGCGTACGCGATGAGGTGATTGTAAGTTACACCGTCCACATCCACCGAATAGTCTAGGTTGAGCACCGTTGCAGCCTTCGAGTCGGCATCGTTGTCCGTCTTGGTGATCTTCTTCGCGCCACCCTTGGGCTGCTGCGGGATGTAGATCACTTCCTCTTTGGACGGAGCAGTATTGCGAACTTGAAGGTACCCGTAAGAGTTCACAAAGGAGGCGGCGTCGTTGGTGATCTGCAAGACCGAGTAGTCCAGCGTCGCGTCGGACTTGATGAACTTGACGTTGCCCTTACCAACCAGCGTCTTACCGATAGGACACGTAGCGAATGTACAGTCATCACTACAGCCGGTAGTCTGCACATCGAACTCGAACTTGGCGGCGTCCACCATCTCCTGACTGGAGAAACAGTGGTTGTTCGAGACGATGTGGCCTTGGTTCCCCATAGCCACGCCGTGCACGTAACGATGGCATTGTCCTCTCTGGTGCGTTGCGTACGCATGACAGTCTTGGCCTTAGTGATCATGGTCTTGTCCTCTTCCGTGCCGGTTGCAAAGCACACTGCGTTCTTCATGGTATCAGCTGAGCCACAGATTTCACGCTCTTCGTTCTTCACTTGGGAGTCCTCGGAGATCGAGTACCCGACTGTGTCCAATGTGAACGTTGACTTATTGGTAACCACGCAACCTTCCCTAGGAGGTACAAACTGCAGGACAACTCCGTTACCAGAGATCGGCTTGGTGGTGACACCCGTGGACGGTGACGCGATCGACAACGCTTTCGAACCGTTCAACGAAGAGACCATCAAATGAGCCCCCGAAGCGAGGTTGACATTGGAGAAGTGGAGCCACACGGCGACTGCCGAGTCCTGCGTGATGTTCCATTGTTGGTGCTCGCACGATGAATCGATGGTGTAGCTCGACGAATTGACCGGTTTCCAGGCACCCGTCGTGAATCCGCCGTCGGTGCTTGAAGCGTCTGCAATCTTCAAGAAGGCGACCACAGCAGCGATAGCAGCAATTCGGACCGCCATGGCAGGTTGGTCGACAATTGGTTTGTGTGAGGTAGAGATCGAGTTTTCAACTGACAAACCACCATCCGTCTACGCTGACACTAATTAGATGCAGAGGCATTTTCGCCATTTGTTCAACAGCTGAGACTGCCGTGTCAAGGTTTCGGTCGTCACTTCAGAAACCTCCAAGCATTATTATTTATGTATTTGCACCTGAATATTGGTCCATTATGAAGCTTTTATGTCTGTTCTTGTACCTGTAATAACCTATACTGTGTACTCAAATAATTGTTTCGGGAAAGGCTGCAACCTGTTTCGCGAAAAGCGGCTTGGGTGGCGATGTCAAGCTGGTGGGAAGTTCTCTATGGCTAGCAGACGCTGAGTTTACTGTTTAGGTTGTGTGCATTTGCGTTAATCCAGCTGGAGGCTTCAAACAGAAGGGAAACAACTGCATGGTCGCTTTCTTTGAGGCAAAATCGCCTTTGGAACTGTAAACGCTTTTCATTGTTGGGTAGTTGGGTGGGTGTCGCTTGGTTGTTGCTGCTTCCGTCAGTTCTATGATCTTGTAGTGGCGGCACCCGATCCGACTCGGTACTGCGCGGTGGAGATCTCTTCAGCTTGTGCCTTGTCGAGTTACACTGTGCGATCGCTTACATCGTCAGCACCAACAATGAATGGCTGAAGAAAAACGCGACGCAGCACATACCGAGGGTAATGGCGATCTTATAATCTGTACAGCACCAAGCATACCACAACATGTCAGAAAATGATGTGCGTCCAGCAGAACAAAATCTAAGCGCAGATGCTGTAGCCAACCCACCAAGCAACTCATCGATGGCAGCGTTGCCAGTTTGCCAGTTCATTTCGAGCTCCGCCGAGATGGCCACGAGGAAGGCTGCAATTCCAGACAACAGACACAGCACGCCGTTCCAGAAGAAACGACTCGTGACAGAGCTGTGAGACGCGACAAACCACGTAACCAGACTGCTTGCCAGCAGCGCTGCAATAGTCGCAAGACCGTCCGTCGAATCAAAGCTAAACGATGCTAGATCCTGTACATTATCAAAAACAACAAACACATTGCGATCAGAACTCTGTCGAGAGCACAAACTTGATCATATCCGCAAACTTACATTGAAACCTGCCAGTGGGCCAGCCTGGAGCATCGCAGTCTTGGCATGAATAAATAGCAGGAGAATAAATAGCAAGGTTGTCGCCATCCAAAGGTTCAGCCCAAGACCGACAGTGGCGCCCACCACGCTCTTCACGCCACCCACGACAATCTCCACTCCCGACTTGACAACGCCACCCTCCAGCGAGATTTCATGACGCAGCAGATTCTTGTCAGCACCACCACTGACCAAATGGACGATAGGTGACTGCTTGTCTGCCGACGGTGCACAGCTCATGCCGGTGATAGCAAACGTATGCTGTTCCGTTGATTTCTTCTTGTACTGTTGCAGCGTTGACGCAAGGAACACCTTGATCTCGCCAGTCACCGCGGCCGTGCATACATACCGGTCGTCTTGGCTCACACACAAGCTCGCCACGGGCTTGTCCCCAGCAACAACAACGTCCTCCATCACCCAGTTCCACTGCTCCTCCTTCTCTTGTGCAATCGTTTCCGGCTTCCACTTGATCAAAATGGAGTCCCCTCTCGCCGGGGTCAGCACCGTAAACAGTCGACGCCCACTGTTCGAAAACTTCACACACCGGAACAAGTGTTTACGTGGTCCCACCACCGGTTTGTTCGCCAGTCTCTGAATCGCGTTATCCAGCGCGTCATCCTTGGAAAACTTGCAGATGGGCGTCACCTCCGTCAGTCGCCACAAGTGGCACGACTGGTCCTCCGAGCTGGACGCCACCAAGTTGCGGTGCGAGAGGTCCACATCAATGTCCCGGATCCTCTTATTATGGCCGCGGTACTCCTCGCCAGAGTGATCACGTTCTCCCCATTGATGACACAATCTCCGAGCTTGGGCTGCTCCTCCGTCTTGATTTTGGCGTGCATATCTCTCTCCTCCAGCACCTTCAGAGCTTTGGCAGTGCCCACTTTCTTCTCCGGCTTGGACGGGTCCGTACTGAGACGCCAGACGCGCACGACGCCGTCCTCTCCACCCGTCAAGATGGTGGAATTGCCCACGAAGCGGGCGCAGGTCTGGGAGCTCTCGTCTTCATGGAAGTCCGTCCGGAACTTGACCAATAGGGAGATGGTCTTGTTTTTAACGTCCAGAGCGTAGACCCAGCAGCCGACGCTCACGGAGACGGCGATGAGCTGTCCGTCGTGTGAGAAAGCTACACCCGAGGCCAGTTCCAGGCCTGTGTCGGCCGTGATCTCCTTGCTGAAGCCACTTGGGTCGGTGTCCGAGAGCTGGTAGATATCCTAAATTAGGTTAAATTTTTTTAGCATAAATAAGAAAAAGTTAATTATAGTAAACACAGGATCATATGGTTTTATTCCTATAAGGAGGAGTTTTTGACACGTACGACGGTGTTCTTGATGCCGGACTTGAGGGAGCCGCCGCCCCCGCAGATGGCGAAGAGTCCGCGCGCGTACGAGAGCCCCATGATGGGGTACTTGACCTGCATCTTGCTGCCTTATTTCAGAATAGGAGGCACTTTTTCTCTAAGAATGTTCTTATTACTGATAAGAAGCCACGCGGCGAGGTTTTTAAGGTTGTCAGTAAAGAGGGGATTGTGACATGTGATGCAATCTTTTGGACACATGTTGAAGTAGTGCGATCTTTCAGACACATGTTGAAGTGGTGCGATCTTTCAGACACATGTTGAAGTGGACTGGGACTGGTTAGGCGGCGATGGCGATGAACGGGTTCCGGCGGACGTAGCAGAGCAAGTATCTGTTTAGAAAGTGTTAGTGAGGTGGAAGAGTGGCTTGGTAGGACGAGAACGTACGCTTGCGAGCTCTGGACTTCGTCGGCGGGGACGGCTTTCACTTCGACGTCGTCGAAAAGTATCCATTGTTGTTGCTGTCGCTGACTTGAGGATTTAGGGACTTCGTCTCGTACATACGACGTGTAGTGGCCGCCGTTCACTGAGTCGCCGTGGTGGTTCACGACGGCAACAAGATCGTACAGGTTTTCGCTCTGGTCGCCTTCTTGCTTCCCGCATTTCTTGTCTCCTTTCTTGCGCTCGCTCGCTTCGTCGATGCCGACAGACGTGAAGGGCCTCATGTTGAGTCCGGTGAGCGGAAATTGCACGTTCTGCATCAATTTCTGCTGGCGGTAGAAGTCGAGACGCCGGATGTGGAACACTAGCACATTGGGCAGCGTGTGCAGGTTCAGGCTCTTGTAGTTGTTCTGGTACTTGGAACACTTTTTGCAGTACACTTGATTGGCACCTCGAAGTTCCTCCTCGGCTGCAAACTGTCGCAGCAGTGTCGTGAGAGTCATTGTGGCAGACTCTGACGATCCACCGTTCACCTTTCCTTCAGTCTTCACATCCTGGTCTAGCGACAACGACACATCCAGGAACGGATCAAACTTGTGTGAAGCTGCACCACAACCTCCACACGCAAGTTCAGATCGCAGCACACCCGAAAAGTGCTGATGCACTGCACAGTCGCACAAACTGTGTCCACGAGGAGTAAATCGAGGAGATGCTCCACCATGAACAAACACACGGGGATGCGTGTGCGAGTGCAGACCGCCGAGCAGCGCAATAAGCAGCTCGTGCGCGTCATGCTGCGCGGTACCGATAAACGACGGAAACGCATTCCACATCGCCTCAAGAATACCTTGCGGTGCAATCGGCGACGCCATCAGCGTCTTCTGCGGCACCGAAGGAGGCACCAGCAACGCCATAAAAGCAGCCAGCTCGCATCCCAAGCACACAGTGATAGCAGGGTCCGGGCCGTGTTTGGTATTTTCTTCCTCTTCTTCGCCATCACACCGCTCCTTCTTTTCAGCCTTCAACTGTTCTTGTCTCTTCAACACAAGTCTTTGTCTCTGCTGCTGACAGATCGTCGTATCATGGCTCCTCGCCACGAAAAAATAATGTTGCAGCATTGGGTTGTGAGCCAGAGCCTGCAGCACAGAGCTCATGAAGCACGTGTTGCCCATATTCACCAGTCCCCGTCTCAGCAATTTGTGTGGTGCCAGGATGCCTTGAATTCTCCGTTTTCGTCGTCGACTGCTCCCCACCGTCTCCGGGTAGATAAAATCTCGACAACTGGCACAATAAAGTTGTTTCTTTCTCTCCATCACCGCTGCAATTGCACAAAAATCACAAAATAAATTAGTCTCCATCAATAAAACTAAAAATAACAATACAACCTACCGATTGGGTGATTATGGAGAATGGCGTGCGCCATGAAGCAGCCGTCGTCCTCCCCGTCCTCGATCTCCTGCATCTGCTGCGTCGACGCCTCTCGGCAGCCGCGAAACGTGCACGACAGACAGCGGTATACTTCCCTCGCCACATCAATCCGCGCTGCCTGCAATAAATTACGAAAAAAATTCAAAAATAAGATATATTTTACAAAATGAAATGAAATATAACCTTCCGTACCGAGTCCAGCGCGTAATATTGCAGTTGCGCCACATGCGCAGCCGCAGCCAGCTTCCCCACCCTCAGCTCCTTCCACTGCACCTTCTTCTCCATACTAAAGTGCACGCACAGCGCCCCCGAGCACACGCGTCTCGCTCTCTTGTCCCCCACTTCCTCCTTCATCTTTTATACTGTAACTTATTCCTAACAGTAAATAAAAATTCTCCCATTGGCTATTCCAAAGTCCCATTTTCAACCAATCAGCCATCCCCATCATCCCTCATTTGCCAATTTACAATATAATGGAGAGCCACTTCGAGCGAGTGCTGGCTGCGGAGGCCGCTGTGAAGCGCCCCAGCGGCTCCGCATCTTCCTGCCACCGCCCAAACGTGCTCGTGCGTCTGCTGCAGCGTCCGCCGCCGAGATCAGCGCCATCGTGGACGCCGCGGAGGCGCAGGAGAGCGACGCGCTGGACGCCCGTTCGCTCAAATCCCTGGCCAATTCGCTGAAAAAGCACGTGCGGCGCAATGCACTGGACCGGGAGAAGCACGCGGAGGACCCCACCAAGTTCCTGGACTCGGAGCTGGCGCTGGACGCGGAGCTGGCGCGCTGGAAGGCCGTCGCAGCCAAGCCCGAGCTTTTCTCGGCCTTTACGGAGCTGCAGGTGCCGCGTGTGCTACTGGGGCTGCTGCAACACGCGAACCTCGACATCCGATTGGCTGTTCTGAGTCTCCTGGCCGAGCTGACCGACGTAGACGAAGACACGCAGAGTCTGGAGCCCGCCAGAGGCCTCGCCAAGCATTTAGTGGACGAGAAGCTGCTGCCGTTGCTGGTGTCGACGTTGACGCAGCTGGAAGACAAGCAGGAGGAGGAGGACACCGGGATTTACAGGTCCCTGCAGATCCTCGAGAACTTGGCGGACGTGGAGCCGGACGTTTGCGCTCAAGTGGCGGAGGGTACCGAGATTCTCCTTTCTTGTTGAGACAGGTGGGAGCTGCCAGGAGCTTCAGTGAGAACAAGTTGTACGCGAGCGAGATTCTGTCCATTTTGCTGCAGTCTGGAGCGCAGCCGAGAGAGACATTTGTGGCGAAGGAGAAGGAGAAGAAGGATTTGATGGATGAATTGCTGCAGGCTCTGGCCCCGTTCAGGAAGAAAGACCCGAACAGTGAGGAAGAGGAGGAACTGGTGGGGAACTTGGTCAATGCGCTGTGTAGTGTGTTGCTGGTGCCTGAAGCGCAGAAACAATTTCGACGGCTGGAGGGACTGGAGCTCATGCTGCGGTGTTTGAAGGATCGTCAGCGTTTCGTGTTCGGTGGAGCGTTGAGAACTCTGGACCACGCACTTATGGGCAATGCGCGCAACTGTGAACGGCTGGTTGAGATTGGGGGCTGCGGAGTGTGTTCTCCGTGTTTATGGGGCGTCACGGCAAGTACAAGGCGAGTAGCAACACGAAAGCGAGCAAGGCTGGTGAACGTGCAAAGGAACTAGAAAACGCGGCTAGTTTGGTGGCTTCGATGTGTGCGTGGGTGGGCGAGAAAGCTCCGGCTGATGGCTATGACCGTCTCCACGCCAAGTTTGTAGAGAACGACATGGAGAAGGTGGATCGGCTTGTGGATCTCTTTGCAAAGTATCACGAGCGCGTGGAACGCAGTAGCCAGGAAGAAGACGAAGATGAAGACGAGGATGAAGACAGTCGGTATCTGCGTAGACTGGATGCTGGTCTGTTCGTACTGGAGCGAATTGCCTTTGTGGTGGCACACCTGTGTCGATTCTCGAGAAAGCTTCACGCTTACGTGATGGTCAAGTTCCATGAGCGCAGCATTGAGAGCGAGAGTCTAACGACGGTTTTACGTGAGCAACTGGACTTGCTCGTTGCCGATACACCTGTCGAGAAGGAAGGTGAGGACACTAGTGCGAAGAATGTGGTAAATGAAGAGGCCAAAGAGGCCCAGAAGATGCAGCTTCGAGAGCTGCTGGAAACGCTGGAGGCTACTAAAGCGACATTCAAGGAAGAGGAGAACGGTGCGTTAGAAAACGGCGAACCATCCGAGGACATAAGAAAGAACGACGAGAAGGAGGTGAAGAACGACAGCGAAGCCCCAGCCGAGACGCCGAAGTGAATAGACTCGCATTTTACCAGCATGGAGGACAATGCAGATAATTCAGAGGTTCCGATAAGCTTCTGTCTATTTGCTCTGCGGTTCAGCAGCAGGGATTACGAGGGGGATGTGGATTCGTCACTTACGTTCAGCATCATGCGCTTTTCTTCTTCATTATACAGCGCTGATAGTGGCGTTGGTACATCGTGTGCTGCCGGTGCTGATGCTTCTGTAGTCGATTTTGGCTGGGCAATCAGCTCGGTAGCGCATGGTCCTTCTTGCGCTTCGGTTGCTGTTTCATCTTCTCGAGTGTTGACATTTATTCCGTTGGTCGTTGATAGCGCCGGTGGTTCTGCACATGGGACTTCTACAGACCTCGGAGAGCTAGGAGAAACAATTCCGTCCATCGAATTTTTGCGGTCTTTGTGGCGTTTGGCGTCTGTGGGTGTGTCTTCTTGGGTTTGGTTGTGGCCTCCTTCTCCATACAACATCTCTGCAAGCAGAGGTGACGGACCCATATCGACGGCTGGCGGGGGTTCGTACTGCTCTTCCCAGAGAGTTTGAATGGGTAGAAGAACTTCTAGACGGAAGACCTTCCAGCGCTCGAATGCCGAGTTGCCGATGAAAAGCTGTGCTGAATGTGCGTATGCACTTGTTAGTGCTTGATCTAACGAAATTGCGATGTCTAAGAAAGCTGGAGGTGGTTGTCGTGCTTTTGTTTGGGTGGCTCCGTCTGACTGAGGCACCGAACTCCAACCGAAGGAGTGTAGCACAAAATTGAGTGCACCCTCTAGCAGCAAGTGGAGCCTCATCGGATCTGTGGGAGATCGAAATGCTGGCAATTCCTTGCCGAACATGTAAGGTGAATCCTCGAGCGCAACGATGAATAACCGCGCGATGGCGCAGTGCAGAATTGACGCCTTTGGAAAGCGTACAATCAATTCGAGAAGTGCGTCGAGAGTCTTCATCCGGATGACAAGAGTATCGGCTACCGTGCATGAAACGTTAAGCACAGGTAGCATCAGATACACAAGCTGGATGTGTGTCGGATTGAATCGCCATTGCAGTGATGCAGCCTCGGCCGAAGAAGGCGAGAAAAATAACAGCAGCGTCGGGAGTTTTGAAAGAAACACGTGCCAAACGAGCGGTAGATCTTCATGGGGACTTCCTTGTGTACAAGACACGGTATCGTCTTGTATACCAGTATCGTGGACTGCAGCATTGGCTCGGCAAAATGCCGCCTTGGTCACACAACCGCACTGCGACTGCTGCAACAACGAGTTCAACACCTTCAAGGCGTAGGACTCGTTGGCAAACTCCGTTGGAAGTTCACGGAGATCACGCAGCGCTAGGTCAATGAGCTGTTCTGCGCTCGGTCTAGACTCACTGAGAGACAACATCATCGCGAAGCCTAAACTGCCTTCTCGCTGTTCGTGAACGAGGTCCGTGAGCAAGTCGCAGGTGAAGACCATGCGCGCGAATCGCACAGTCTCGATATCGTGAGCCACTCGTTGGTGCAGATTTTCATGAACGCGTTCGTGAATTTGCGGACTAGGATCCATCGGTGAAAGCTGGAGCAAAGCGATGCCAAGGAGAGACTCGACTTCCGGTTCAGCATTTGCTCCTTGTAGCTCATTGCACAAGCGTACCATGACATCTCTCAACGGCTCGTAGAAAATAAGCAACAGCAGTGACTCGAGAAACGTTTTCTGCTGTCGGATGCTGGCGTCGAAGAGGGACATGAACATCTGCGGAGAGTACTGATCCATGAACGCCGTCACGAACCGCGCAAAAACCTCGAGTGTCATGCTGTCACGAGAGTTGAAGTCGGCCAATGTTTGAGCGATCAAAGCTCGAGGAGCTCCTTTGAGAGCGCTCATGGCTGCCAGGAGCTGATGTGAGAACCCTGAACGGCACAATATCCAATGCGCTCGAAAGGCGACCACGTATTCCTCGTATGAAGGCGGTTCTCCTGGTTCTCGTGCTGCTGCAGCTGTCGCTTTCGCTGTGATTGTTGGTTCTTGGAGCATGGAGCTGACAAGACACGTCACTAGAAACCGAGCACGTTAGTTGGCAACACTTCGAGATAGTAACTTGATGGAGTCGTACGGTTGTCTGGAGCCATGAGAAACTGCAACACGGGCAAGTACTCGTCCGAGTGGATCGTGACGTCATTCAGCAACTTGACCAAGTCTTCCTGCTGCAGAGCATCTGCCACGCTGCCACGCAGGGCCAGTATTTCCACCAAACGCTCCTTCATCTCGGCTCGAGGTAGAATATAGCAACAACCACCAGGCTAAAAGCGAAGCGAAGCAGCACTACATGTATTCGTCACCAACGTCCTTCTTGCGCCGAAACCTACGAGCACTATAAATATTTACCACTTCCAAGCATTATTGTTTTTGTGTCTCCTACTTTTGATACCTTGAGCAAGTCACTCATAACTATTATATCGAAGTGTATTTAGCAGAGCAAATCAGGTCATCTTGCCGCCGTAAGCAAACCTCAATGTACAACAACGATAATCAAGCAGCTCACTACAACTTCTAGGGGTCATTTTCAATTTAGATATCCACCACGCAAGACTCGACCGACGCCTTCTGGACAGTATGGAAAAAGCCTTCACGGACGCCAAGTGGTCTGCGCACGCCAAGACGTACAGCTCCATCTTCACTTCGTTGACGTCTCGTTGGGCGGTGGACTCGCTGCAAATCGCGCAGCACGAAATTCTCCGTTCGCTGCAGCAGCACGAAACCAAAACGACCTCCGAAACCCCGTTCCACTTCCTCGATGTGGGTTGTGGTCCGGGCGTTTTGAGCTTCGAGTTCGCTCGTCGGTACCTCGATGCCCCGACGGAAATCCGCATCACCGCCTCGGATTTATCCGACGGCATGTTGCAACAGGTGACTGCAAAACTGCAAGAGGATTCGTCCCTCGCCCCGAAATTCACCACGTTGCAAAGTGACGGGATGGTGCTGGAGCAAGTACCCGATGCATCGGTGGACGCTTTGGGCTCCAACTTCGGGTTGGGGATCTTCCCCAATCGCGCAAAAGGGTGGGTGACAGCCCACCGAGTGCTGAACAATGACGGACTTTTGGTGGTCACTGCGTGGGACGAGAAGAGTTCGCAAATGGTTTGGTTCGACCGGATCACCGACATGTTCAACGCTGCTGAGGGTGAAGGAGAACCACTGAGTTATCCGTCGTTGACTGCAGCTATTGACCAGCAAAAGGTTATCAAGGAGCTGCAAACGGCCGGGTTTAGAGACGTGAAGACGTACCGCACGACGCACACCATTGTGTTTGATGACCCCAAGGGAATGGTGCAAGCACTCTTGAACAACCCGTTAACTGACAAGTTCCTGGAGAGACTGACGAAGGAGCAGATTGTGGAGACACTGACCGAGATGCTGGACAAGGACAACCGAGAGAATTTCTACGAGGAAGGAGGAACTTCTGCGTCGGATGGTCCACGCTTGATCCCGTTTACAGCGTACACCATCTTGGCACGCAAGTGAGCTGGCTATAGCGTGCGACTACGCTTGCTAGTGATTGTAGCTCCAGATAGTCTACACTTTACTTGATAATTCAAGCGTGAAGCAATCAATGCTTGTTGTAGGTGTCAAAGTTACTATCGGTGTGCTTCTTCCATGAAGCAGGGTCACGGTTCAGTTTAATGTCGGTGTCTGTCATTGCCTCGTGTTCGACGAAGCTGCTTCGGGTCGTAACTTACCACAAAATGCAACGCGCTAGTGGCTGCGAGGGATGCCAAGCAAGAGAGGACACAGTTTGTAATGTCTTGACATTGGGTCAGGTTCAAGACAGTCGTCGCGACTTGCTCAAAAGAACTTTATCACGAGCAAACGCCTTAGTCAGAGAGATGCGTGTGTTAGGACTGCAGTCGTCGTTGTTAGTGTCGACTCACGGCTGTCAGTTTATCACGTCCACGGTTGAGGTCAAACACGATGCTGTCTTCTCGGTTCTTCATTGCGTTCTTCTTGCAAGTTTCGACCATTCTAGCAACGGAAAGGAGCTCAAGTGATCTCGTGAACTCATACTACGAGATCTACTGGTACCAAGTAAACACTCAGCTCGCATCCTCATCTACCGAGGCCGAGTACAGCATGTCACCAATTCAGCTCGAACAGGATGTACCAGATGAGATCACGGATATGCTTCTTCTATTTGGCTTAGACTTCCACTCAATCCCGAACCTTCTTCAGCGTGCTTTGATTTGGGACTCTGGATATGCTCTTGGAGACGATGGATATCTCGCGACAATTTACACACGTTGTCTCTCCAATAATTACGGCGCTACCATGGACAACCTTGTGATTGAGATGAAGCAGATCGTGAGCACTGAGTGTAAAGTCGAAAAGTGTTCATTAACTTCTGCCTGGAGTTTCTCATCCGATTGTGGTCCGATACAGTTAGATGATATCGTCCAATGCGCGAGTACATCCGTGAAAACTACAGCCAACGAGCAACCTGTGTGGGCTACAGCTCAGCAAGATACAAACAACGTTAGCAGGATACCAGAGCCATTTATTCGCCGCCACACCTGGAGTGATACAGCTGCGGGACGCTCAGCAATTTTGTTTGCCATCCACACAGATGAGTCGTATTCGAGTTCCTGTATATCACAAAATTCTCAACCTTCGTTAACGACCCCGTGCATTCAGTATCGCGCTTCGGACGATCGATGGTGTCGACCAAAGAGCTCTTCACTAATGACAAAGTGGTTGAACGAGTATATTGTTTCTCTTCTCGAGAAATCTGATTCCTCAGCGTCGGGTTCTAGCAGCTACAGCTCAAGTTTTGAACCCGATAACAACGCAACTATCCCGAACGGTAGTGATAATGCATTGACAGATACAAACGCTACACGATTGAATCACGATAGTTCTCCTGGTAGCTGGAGTCATACGATCCCCGTGCTGATTGTAGGTGGAGCTGCTCTGGCAGTGACAACCATTGCAGTTTTCATTTATCTGCGACGACGATCATATCAACGGAAAGTGAAGCTGCAAAATTCAGCAGCGCATCAGCTGAGCCTAAATATCAGCAACAGCAGCAACACAGGACCCAACAACTCCAGAAACCCTCCTGAGAACCCTTTGATCGACAAAGAAGACATTTTCGGAAACCCTCGTTCGATTCATGACTTTCTCGAGATGTTGTCGTCGTCGCCATCGGCCTGGGAATCTTCGCCACTCTCTTTGTCGTTAGCGCTGACAGCTGAAAGTCTCGCATCTGGAAGTCCTAACGGAGCTGCACCATCAGGTAGCAGCGTGCTCACTGCTTTGGCGAATGAACCAAACCTCAAGAATGCACAGATTCCGTTTGACCGGCTGCAATTCCACCATCTCATTGCCAGAAGTTCCCGTAACGAAGTTTGGTTGTGTGTCCTTCGTGATCGATGTGTTGCCGTGAAGAGAATCCACAAGGAACTACGAAAAGATCTAGCCGAGATCCAAGCGTTTGTGAAGTCAATTCGACTCTGTGCAGCTTTGCAACACCCTAGTGTACTGGATTTCGTTGGAATCACTTGGAGCTCGCAGCAAAATTTGTGTCTCGTGACGGAGTATATGGAGCTGGGAGATCTGCAGGAGTATCTGCGTCAATCTAATGACCAAAGAGAACCTTTTGAAGACTTCATGTGCTTTTCTCTATCGTGGAAACGAGAAAAAATGCAGCTTTTACTGGATATCACGCGAGGTTTGGTGTACCTTCATGAACATGGCATCCTCCACGGCGATCTGAAAGCGAGAAATGTTCTGCTATCCTCTGCTTTAGATGCCAAACTAACTGGTTTTGGCATTTCAGACCAGCTCAACAAGAACTTTGCAGACTCATCTCAACAGGGTGCAGTATCGCCGTTCTGGACAGCTCCAGAGGTTCTGGCTGGCGGATTGCGGTCTAAAAGGCTGATATCTACTCACTTGGTGTTGTTATCTCTGAGCTGGATACACATGAAGCACCTTACGCCAATGCCGTAACAGCTCGAGGAGGCCGCATGGCACCAATTCAAGTTGTGCAGCATATCATGTCGGGTCACTTGAAGCCGACTTTGTCAGCAACTTGTCCAGATGAAGTCGTCGACCTAGTCGAGTGGTGTCTTCATCGGGACCCAAATGTTCGTCCGAGTGCCAGAGATGTCGTACAGGCACTTCGCAGCATTCCAGGAGTCAATCTCGACGAATTCAGCTTGTAGTTTTCAGTCTAACTTAACCTTTTGTACAGCAAACACGTCTTCATCCAGTGAAAGTTCTGGTACGATTCATGACGTTTTTGACCGTATAAATAACCACCTTCACATCTTCTCTTCTCGACATGGAGAAAGAGTTCCAGTTGCACCATTTATCCCGATCCGAGAAGAAGCGATTAGTAAAGGGATGGCACGCAGCACCAGAGTCCGGACGCGTGACACGCTCTGGTAGTTTACGATCTCTCTTTGCCCCACCACCCGAAGCGCTGGCGTACGAAACTCAGCGAACTGGAACATGGCGCAGCACTTCTGACTCCTCCAGTAGCGACTACGAACTTCGAAATCAACAGGAGGAAAAACTACCAAACACCGTCAGCCAAGTCAAACTTGCGTATCGTACTCGGGCTCGCAACCAAGAAGTGCGTGACGCTATCAACGCCATTCGAACGCGAGAGAGAATCCTAGAGCTACGACGAGGTCCACGCTGGCGAGAACAACAAACGAAAAGTAAAGCAAAGACGGAGAAGCGTACGATACCGGAACCAGTCCAAGTGGAAGATGAAGAGGACGAGGATATAGCCATTTCACCCCAAAACGAGGTGGATGGAGACCTGCAGCTCCTCGATCTGCCAGTCGATAAAGTCGTGACCAACGCGACATACCGAGACGAGATCCTGCGTCAAATCCGCCACCAACTCGCGCAAGGACGCCACGTTTGGCTCCAAAGCGACTGTTTTCCAGCCAAAGACACCGTGAGCGCCACTCGCCTCATGCTGCAAACTTTGTGCACTCAAAGCCTCGCGTACTGCACTCGCGACCAGGAACTCGTCCCCAATTGCGTCCCCAATCCTCAATTCACGCGCCTCGCCCTCCAGTTACTGCCACGCCACTGCGGTAAAATGTAGCCATCTTGCAAGTTGAAGTTGCAAACACTTTAACAGCACTTGTTTACATTGCCATTTAACTGTCAGAACGAAATAAGCGCATTTTCAGGGATTATGACCTCGAGCTTCCGCGTCGCTGGCGGCTGCCGCCTCTTGGGCGTCGCGCTGGTCGTGGACGACATCAGCAAAGGGTGCAACTTGGCGTTCCGGTACCCAGCTCCACCGCCTGAAAACGCGTCCAGCTTTCATGCCCTACCGGCTCCGCTATTGGCCAAGCTCTTCCGCCCCAAGAACGCGCTCTGTAACGCGAGTTTCGAGCTCGTGGTGGACGAGCTTCGCTTCGTGAGTCACCCAGTGCTTGTGTCGCGTCGTCTACCGGCAGCAGCGCCCTCGGACGGCCCGGGGAACGGCGGGAACGGCTCAACAAACACTTGTGGAGCATCCCCTACAGTTGTAGAGCAATCTTCAAACGGCTCTAGTGGCACGACCACCAACGAGACGACCATGTTCAACGTCATTTTCGCACTGGAAGACCGGCCACCTCAAGCTACGAGAACGACGGCTGTCGTCGAGGGAAATTTTGACACGCAATTGCTGCCTTTACAACAGGCTGACGAGGAGGAAGTTCTGGCCAGAAGACGCAACAGCGCTCAAGCTTTCCACACGGTGGCTGCCCAACTGTCCAATGGGCTTTTGCACGAAGAGTTGCGCGTGGGTTTCGTGTCGGGGGAGGTGAAGAAAATGCTGCAGCTGAGAGATGAATTGGCGCAGAGTGAGAGAAGTGCAGGAAGTGCCAGCAATGGAATTCCAGGAGTGACCAGTGGCAATAGTGTGGCTGCAGCGGTGGCTGCTGGGGCTACGAGTGGAGGCAGCATGACCAGCAATGCTGGCAACGGAGCCACCAGTGGGTCGAGCATGATGCATCATCACAGGAAGGAAGAGAACGGCTCGTCCGTGGAGGTGGATCCGCAGACGCTGATTGACGTTTCGCTGGGGAAAAGCGTGCTAGCCAATGACTTGAAGCGCGTGTTTCATGGCCTGGAGGAGTCGGGAGCGGCTCACGTCGTGCTGAACGGGTGGGTCAAGCTGTCACTCACACTGACAGATGCCGTGACAGTGAGAATGGCGAGTTTACGACCGTACCACACGCTGCTGCTGCTCGCTGATAAGGACGCTATTGTGAACAAGCTCCCAGCTGACCACGCGCGTCAACTGAGAGATTTGATCGAAGCGGTGAATCCGCTAAAGAGCTTTCAGGACCTGGCCCTGGAGACTGGAGTGCCTATCCACCAGGTCTTTCGTCTGGCCGCACATCTCGTGTACTGGGGGTTCGGACGCATTGTGGACGCCATCACCCTCTACAATATCTACCAGGTCAATGCGAAGGCGAATCTGCACATTTCGTCGCCGTGTGCACAGGAGTTTCGGCGTAAATTCGCCCCCTACGAGCTGGGCGAAGTGCTGTCAACGTTCTCGGGCTCTCGTCGTATTGGCGAGTATATGAAGACTTTGTCGACGGCAAAGAAGACCGAGTACGTGCACATGCTGGTTTGGTTGCTGCAGCAACGCTTCATCGTGCAGCTCCACCGCTACATTTACTTTATGATCCCGTCCGATGGCGACTACGCTGCGGAGGGCAACGGTGCATCTTCGATAGGAAGCTCATCGCCTGCTTTACTGGCGTCTAGCTTTCGTCGTCAAAGGGTCAACAGCAGCGCTACGAACACAAGCGGAAGTTTGCCAATCGCGCAGACGCCGCCCATGAATCCAGCCGCCATGGCGCTGCCGTCCCCACCAGCAGCACCGCTGGGATCGTCTGAGGAGAATCCTGCGACTGAAGGACGTGGAGTGCCGATGGCACAAGTCGTGAGTGTGGCTAGCCAGCTGCTATTCACCGACCAGGAGCGAGCATACCTGGCCAAGATCGCCAAGCCCAACCCAGTATTCACTCTGTTCAAGCGACTATGTGTCTACTTCCATGGAGAGCACCACCTTGAAGAGATCATGTGGCGCGAGAACCTCTCACGCGGTGAACTACGTACCGTCATGAGCACGTACCAGGATATCATCGTTTGCTGTCTCCACGAGTGATCAGTTGTACGAGGAGCACACGCACGCAAGCTTTATTTTAGCCTGAACTTCACCGAGTTGTGCAAAATATTAGGTTGCCCAGTTGTGTTGTACAGCACGCCTTTGAAGAGCGCTTTACACCGACGCGTCAGCAGTTTCAGACGAAGGCTCCGGCACTGAACCTCGCTGCTTCAACAGGTCCACAACCTCCAAAATCGTCTTGCGGTACGTTTCTTGCTCCAACAAAATGCCGCTCACGTGTCCCGTCTTAATAGTTCTGAAGTGCGCCGGTCTCCACTGCTCACGCATGCGCTGGAAGACAAACAAATGAATTAGTGCACGGGGCCACGCGATGCGAAGTCCTGCAAAACTTACCGCCCACTGCGGTTCCGTAAAGCCAATGTACTCGTCTTCAGTACCGTAGACAAACACTACGGCATCCGAGCGTCGAGGAGGCAGAAAGTTGTCGATATCTGTGATCGAGAGGAACAGCCTCATACGTTTCTTGGCCTCGTTTACTGGATCCAGCTCGTCCTCGGGGGTATCAGCTCGATCCTCGACAGCATCTGCAGCGCTTGCCAATTTTTCATAGGACTCTGCAACTGCATGGCCAGCAAGCATTTTATCCAGCATTTGCAACTCGTGACGTTTGTAGAGCGAGCGCCAGTTGCAGGATCCTGAAAGCAGTCCATCGGCAAATACCGGAGCAGCTGAAGGTGGAGCCAGCCATGCCGTGGCTCCAACGTCTCCAGGAAAGACCGACGCGACCATAGCAGCGTGAAGCCCGCCCATACTGCTGCCCGCCACGACCAATTGTGAGAAGCCGTGAGAGTCACGGAAGTGTTCCAACAGCGACTTGGCCTCTTCGATCGTGGCCTGTCCTAGAATTGGTAGATCACTCACCCTACACCGCCAAAGCACAATATTCAAACCCTGATCAGCTCCTACAGTAGTATGACAATTACAAAACGGTCACCTTACCTTCGCAGCTTCGATCCTTTCTGTTGAGGTGGCTTGCGCTTCCCGTAAAAAGGTCCTTCCAGAATCTAATGACACACAAATTGTTAAGGACGCATAATAATATCAAAGCAAGAAAAGCAAACTCCCTTACCAGCGTAGCAACTCCTTGCTTCGCTAGAGGAATGGCAATGGACGTTCTCCGATGCAAAAATCCATGCTCCCCGTCCCTGGCAGCAGTACTGCACCCCACACGTCACTCTCCATCTACCATCTAAAAAAACTCACCAACACGTACCCACAAGAGGTCGATCCTTGCCTCCTTTAGGAACCTTTTGACCTTCTCGCTCCCACTCCAACGGCGTCACCAGCTCACAAAAGGCGTCCAGACTTTGTTCTGGCAGCAGCTGCTCTGCGTTCCCCAATGTGCTCTTGAAGTTGCCTTCTCTCAGCGCCACTTTGGCCACCGACAGCTCCCTCGCCTGCCCCCAATTGGGTTCTCCGTCCTGCAGCGTCACCACGTCCCTCATGCGTCGACTCTGCAGCAGCTCCCGAATCCGCTTTGGGGTGTTTAAATCCCCCACCCATCGGAGAAAAACCCGTTCGGGAACAGCAATGGGTTCTGCGTCACGGCGGCGGCCCAGCGGTCCATGTAGCGGTGGTGGGAAGCCGTGACGCCGTCCAATAGGCGACTGGGGGAGCGCAAGACGGCGGCTAAGATCCCCCACGGGTGCAGAGCCAGAATCCCAGGCGTTTGGAGATGGAGCAGCCACCGCCAACGACGGAGCTTGGACCCGTTGGGGACGCGCATGGAGGAAGAATGCTGCGTATTACTACAACCTTGAGAAGTGCTGCGACTTGTGGCTCGGAGATAGGTACAGTGTACCTGGTCGGACGCTGACTTGAGGTTTGTATGCTGGAACTGCAGCCCTAACTGCGGGATGATCGGATTCGACGGGTCCTGGCGGAAGTGATAACGAAGGGGCGTGATGCGTTTACAGAGGTTCAAGTCGGACAGGTCGGACGGACAGGTTTTGGTGCGGATCTTTGGTGATGAAGCGACGTGTCGTGTCCAAGAGCAGCAGAGCATGCCGACTGGGAGCTTCACTGCACCTTGGTAGCTCGTCCAAGAGCGTTCGATACCCGACGAAGAAGTTGACGAAGCCCCGGGGATCGAAGAGTGCAGCAGCAGCCATTTTGGGGCTGAAGAAGACCCATTCAGCCTCAGATGGCAGTACCAGGTGGAGCAGTGACGAGAGCAACGCAGTCGATCACGTTGCAGAGTGTAAACGGCTTCGTGAACAGCTAGAGAGAGTGCTGGTAGACCATCAAAGACAAGAAGAGGAGATCGTGGCACTGAGAGCACTGGCGAAATCACTAGCGGAGGAGGTGGAGGCCATTCAAGAGCAGCAACAGCTTCAAAGTTCTGCGTGCAGTAGTGATAACGCACGGGGAGGAGGCTCTCAAGCGTTTTTCAAACTGGATATTCAGGTGGAGAAACTTGAAAGTGAAAATGCCGAGCTACGCCGTCAACTTGAGGACTCCCAGGAGAAGTACAAGCTCGTTCGTGCTTGCACGGCAGAGAAGCTGCCAGTGTACAAACTCGCTGCTGTGAAGGCGATGGCGGAGCTGCGTTGCGTGAAAAGCCAACTGCAGCATGAGAGGACTCATTCAGATCTTCTTCAGAAACAGTTCATGCGGTGCAAAGCAAGACAAGACGATGTCCCTGTGCGAGTTTCATCGGAACGTGGCAACAATCAGGAAGAAGGGGTCATCCACAAGAAAGCGAGGCTGTTCGACGAGAAAGAGAAGCTTTTCTTCGACAATGCATGCGTTATCGAGATAGCAAGGCGACAATCTCCCTGTACATGACCTTGAAACTGATATGCCTGCTCCACAAGAAGATCCGACAGTGATCGGGGCAGAGTTCGCTTATCTTCGGCTTTGATGCCGTCTGAAACACGCAAGAAAACAGAGAAATTGATCCACGGGCTTGACTTTTTCTTGACGATATAAGAGAACGGATGTTCATCGAAAGTACATTTTTCATCCTCGCGCTACGCATTTTTCAAACACCGACGTCACCTGCACTGCATATAGAAACCACGACCCGGTCGCAAAATGCTACCCAGACCCCGTCTGACGAGACGGCCCAAGTGTTTCGTGGAGATTGGTCACCCAGCGACGAAGCAAGTGAAGTTATTCCATGCAGATCTTTGTCATGGGAAAAAAACTACAACGACCTATTGCGAAAAGATCCGACAGCGCTTCCGGAGTGAAGATGGAGAGTGTACAATTCCACAAGTTAGTGGCTACTCTTAAGCACCTTTATGACCTAGAAGGCTCGATTTTAGACATCCTCGTACCAGATGAAAGGCACTTACAACACCAGCGCGAAATGTAAATGCTCTCAAACGACACCTTCACTAGAGTTTCCGTGCAAATTGCCCCCTCATCCTCGTCTACCAGCAAGGACTGGGTTCCCGCAGATGCAGAAGCAAACCCATAAGAACCGCCACCGGCAGCTCCAGTCTCGTAGATTTTCTTCTTGCGGGATATAATCACTGGAATCGATCCAGTCCTTGTTGCACAAGTTTCTCTCCTTCAGCGATGGACGCAGCATGTGACTGATCGCCCGGAATTACTTGTTCGTATTGTTCAATGCCAAGTCGCCGCATGACACGAGCATATCCGTTGGATAGTGTGAAGACGGTCAACGCGATCATCGCAAGCGGGGCATAGACCGCGAACCCCCTCCCGAAAACATGCACGACACGTGTATTCGCCAACAGAGCGTTGAAAGCTGTTCCCTCTGCGAGTCCTCCACCACGGAGTAGCAGCAGTGCGTTTTGCCCCAAAGCAAATTGGAGACGGCATTGGTTGATCGACGTCTTCAGCAAACATAACTCGGTTGAGTTTCCGTGAGCACGAAGCGCGTACTTGCCCGGCAATCGAAGTGTGAAGAGGCTTGTGTAGCAGCACAGCGCAAGATAAACCAACACAAGAGCTGAGATCAGCTCGGTAGCACTGCGGAGACTACTGCTGGTCTCCTCCGCCTCTGCAACGATCAAGAAGCGGAACATCGAAAGTGACGATCCGTGCCAGCCCATGGTGAGTTCCCCACACCACACACAACGATAGAAAACCAGTTACGACCGCGCAAGCAACAGCCACTGGCGACGTGACCCATTGACGAAGCTGGTGTCGCGTGTCCAGGAAAATATTGCACAGGCGATTGATCGCTGAAGTATCAGGATAGAAACTACCCGCCGGAAGCGCTCGTTGTGCACTGCGATCCTGCAAAATATCTACATTGATACAAAGCTCCAGAAAAGCTTGGTCACACCGACGTAACTCCAGCTGTGCAATACGCACCCGGCGGTGCAGCTCAACCGTTTCTGGTAGCGTTGGTGCTTTACGTGCCGATGACCACCCACTACTGTATCCGCGCTTAATTTTGCTTGATACGTCTGTAAACGAAGCCGATTTGTTGGTTTGCTTGGCGTCATTTAAACTGCTGAATGCCGGTTTGTTCGTCTCCACCAGTGCAAGCACCTGCAACAGACACGTCTTGACGTACTGCATGTCACTTGTAAGGATAATAGCGTCACTCTCGGCCTGCATCATGCGCTGGTAGGCTTCCCGGACATCCGCGACCACCTCATCGTACTCAAAGCGAGCTTCCATCCTCTCGTCTTGCAGCTGTACCGCCTGAAAATGCAGTTTCTGAAGCTGAGCGCCATCGACACGTCTCGCCCAGAACCTCCGCGGGATCTCAACCAGTCCGTACCCCAGCAACGCGATGGCCCAGAGCAGTCCGTACGTGTTGCTGGCCGCCATGGCAAGCCCCAACACTCCAAACAGCGACAAATGGTCCACCAAAATCAGGTACAGAGCGACAACAAAGAGACCACCAGCCAAGACACTCCAATGGATGACCAAACGCTTCAGAGAACTCTTCACGCGCTTGTCAAGTTCAAACTCTCCGTTCCGACGGAATTCCACGAGGAACGGCAGCCCCACCCAACTCATGATAAAAGTGAGCCAATAGAGCAGTCTCCACGCATTGAGGTACTCTCGAAACGGTGCTTTCTCCTCTGCAATGTTAACAGTAGACTCAGAACTGGCAGCGATTCCGTTGGTGGCCAAATCCATGGGCAGAAGCAGCAAACCCAGAAACCCAAGCACCCAAGTCACGAACACGGCGGCGTGCACCACAGAGGGCACATTCGCATCTTTATAGTGCGCTAGCAGCCACCACGTGAAGCCCAATAGCCCACAAACCGCGAGAAATGTCGCCAGCAATGCCATGTCGGACTCGTAAAGTGTGTCAATTTGATCCACTGGTCTGCGGCTCTTCAAGGCGAAAAGTATCTTTTCTCGCTGGGGCGTAATTGATGTGGCACACACCACTCGGATTGTCCAGTGTAGCCATTTAAAAAATCCGATGTTTGTATCAACGAGTCAATTACTTCAAGTAGAAATTTAGATCGAGAGAACGAGAGGTGGTAATGGCGTCAGAGCTGGAGGAAGTTCTCGCTTTGATGGACGCGTCAGGCGCGGGGACGGAAGCGCTGCAGTCGCTTCTCCCGTCCTCAGTCGATGACTGGGACGACGACTTATTGAGTGCTATCCTGGACGGCGAGAATGAGCCCCTTTTCACCATGGATAAAGATTTAGAAACCGGTTTAGAAACGGGACAATTGAGCAAGACGAGGAAGAAACGGCACCCCAACAAGGCTCGCGACGAGCGTCGTTTCCAATTAATTGAGCTACAAGAAGAGGCAGAAGAGCTGGAGCTCACGCTCAAACGGCTGAAGACGATTCGAGCCAACCGACCCAAGACAATTCAAGGACAAGAACCGGACGCTGGAGTTCCTCCGGTGTGGCAGGAGATCTGCACTCGTCAAATCACTCGTCGGCTGGACGCTGAACAGGAAAATGTTCGTCTGAAACAGCAGTTCGAGAGGGAGAAGCAGCTTGCCCAGAGCTTCGAGAAGCTGCTTTTCAACCGGCGCTCACGGAAGGATGCAGGGGCTCAAGAGAGGAAACATACACGACGTACTGAGATCCCTGATGGGTACGTGGAACGGATGGCCGCGTTCGTCTTCAATGAGCTGGCGGATGGTGTCAAGAGCTGCCATCGAGCAGTGGAAAACATTTTCCAGACCAACCGACCCGTCCCGATGAACATGGTGACCCACAACTCGCAGCTGGAGGGCGGCATCAACACAAAAGGCACCGAGAGGAAGTTTTACAACAGAAGAACGATGCCCTTTGGCATGCACGCAGCTAGTGACGCGTGGTGGGAGAACTGGCACAACTACAGAGGCCAGCGCTTTCAAGACATCGCAGCCAATGAGGTGATTGAGCGCTTCGGACTGGAGATGAGCGACTTCAAGACCAATACTTCTCTTACAGCTTTTGCGCAGCAGATCTCGAAGCGTTACGTCGAAGATAACCGCGTCGTGTTCGTCTGGGACGCATACATCGAACCATTTGGGTTCGTGAATGCGCGGGTCGGTGGCGTTTACTTTATGGAGCAAACTTACGTGCTGATTGAGCCCGAAGTTGGTTGTTGGGGCGACAACAACGGGATCTCCACGCGGATATCGACTTGCTATGTGATCACACCTCACTTTATGGACCCGACGCTGAAAAAAGACGCCAAGACCATGGCTGTCATCAATTTTCTGGTGAGTGCGCTGTCCTCAAACGTGTTGTATCTGACGGAAATGGTAGAAACGCTACTCATGGATCAAGCGATACAGCAGTGCGCGTAAACGAAACATGTACCAGTCTACAACGTGCACTTCAGCCGTATTTCGGGCAACTGAACAAGAATCTCGGTCAAACTGAAGGTGAAAGTTCTGCGCCAGATTGGACCAGCTTGTGTCGTTTGAAACGAATTGTTTGGCAAAACTCTCATCCACCTACAACGCAGCGGATTCATGTGTGGAGAAGAAAACCCGTTCCGTAAATTGTTGTGTGCCGATCCAAACTATTACTTCGAGACTTCAATGTCATATTTGCACGGTGGCAACTATCGGATATGGTCTGCCTACTGGAGCGCCAGGTCAACGCCTATGACCAGGTAACGTGGTTCCAGTGGACGGAACGCCTCGGGTCAACTTGCCCGCAGGTCTTGAAGTAGCGCATTGGGGGAGAACTTTCACACCGCAGAGAACAAGACGGATGGAACAAGTATGGATGTGTTTTACCTACCAGGCCTGCAAGTGTTTTTTTACATTGTGAACTCGAACCAGTTTCGTCGAAATGCTTCTATGCTCCACGGAACCTGTTTTGGTGCGCGCGTACGTAGCAGCTTTATGGAAGGTAACGTTGGAATGCTCCAACCGAGACAGCAAAAAAGCGCGACCCGAGCAGCTTCGGGAGCTTCAACGTCTTCGTGTTGCAACTCAATTGTGCAGCAGTACAGGTCTCCGGTCAAACAGTGACACATTTCCACCTCCAGAACAGAGCAGAACCCAAAGTGTGGGAGGAAATTTGCACTCGCCAATTGGCGCGTCGACTAAAAACCGAGCAGGAGAATTGGCGACCCCGGAAGAAGCTTCGAGCAGAGAAAAAGGTCGTCGCATAGATCGACAAGTTGCTGGTCAAGAGACTGGCGATGCAAAACGTGGAGCCAGAAGCGGCCTAATGGGTCCGACGTGTCGAGATTCCTTTAAAAATTGGCCGATCGGATCTTCGACGAGCTCTCGATGGGTGTCGAGCGTTCGTGTCGAGAGGTGGAGAAGGAACTGGAGAGCAACTGTCCATTTCCACTGGAAATCGAGACCCGCCAGCCTCTGCTAAGGGAAGGAGTGAGTATTAAGGTGTTTGACAGCAGAGTTCTGCCCTTTGACGTGCGGGTGACAGGTGATGCGTGGTGGGGACGCTGGCAGAACTACAGAGGTATTCGGCACTCGCACGAGGACGCAAAGCAGGTGGTTCGTGAGAGGTGTGGACAAGAGATGGGGGACGTCAAGACCCACAAATCCGCGACGTTTTACGTGCTGCAGGTTCTGCATCGACAAGTGGAAGACCATCGTGTGGCATTCATCTGGCATTCGTATTTCGAGCCGTTCACTTTTTGAGGAGAACGCGTGCGTGGGGTGACTTTTTGCTCAAAGGGTCCGTGTTCATGAAGCGCCTGGACAAGAATTCGGGTGAAAGTGGTAGTGCTGCAACGCGGGTGTTGACATGCTACAATGTCACGCCGCACTTTCTGGACCCGAAGTTGCGGAAAGACGCCAAGACGAGTGCGTTGATCAAGTTCGCGGTGAGTGCCATGTCCGCGAACATCTCAACCGCCAACGAAATGATGGAGAATCTGCTGGTGGATCAGGCGCTGCAAAAATGCAACTAAAGGTGAAAACTTTTGGATTGCAAGTACTTAAATGGATGTACGAAACTTATGAAGAAAATCGGTGTCGACGACTGCGAGATGCAACTTTTACCTCTTCTGGTGATTGATGAAGCGTAGCGCGAGGAGAGCGAGGAATCGCAGCACCAAGATAATGACCAAGTTGGCAAGCATATAGAAGTGGAGGTCGTCGTGTCGAATGTCGAAGACTCCGTCGAGATACGCACGAATTGGGATACTTCCGACGGACTGTGGGGCATTCTGGAGAATCTGACAGCCGTTCGGGAACTGCGTCATATCGAGTGATTTTCCGTTTTGCAGCGACTCGACCACTTGCGCGTAGTCCTCGTCCGGGCAATTGCCGAAGAGCAGAGCGGCGAACAGCATGAAGGAGTAACGCTGGGGGTGATGTTGAAAAGCCACTTGTAGCCGTGCGGGATGGTGCTGGCCGGCGGGTTGAAGCCCATGAACAGTACGAATATCGAGTTGAAGAGCACCCCCATCAATGCCGCGACCTCCACGCTCGGCATGACAAACGACAGAAGTTGCCCCAAGTAGATCTGGCACAGCACGTGCAGCGTCATGTTGAGCCAGTAGAAGGCCAAGTCGCCGACAGCCGTGAAGCCTGCGAGTGGTAAGCAGATGACTGTGAAGAGCAGGCTCGAGACGAGAACGTACGGGATTTCGGCCAACGTGAAGCCCACGAAGTACCAGAAGGAGTTGTACGTCTGCGACGCACGTTCGCGGTAGAATGGCGCCCGCTCTTCGGACGTCACCGGCACGGCACTGTTGAGTGACACGATGCCCAGAAATGCTGTCGTGCAGAAGAGCATGCCGAGTCCGCTGTTCACCTCCTGGTACGAAGTGTAATCGGCGCCGACGAACACCAGACCGAACAAGAAGCCCATGAACGTGTACACCACCATCCGCGTCCAGTTATACGTGGGTACACGCCAGTACATGCGGACGAAGCGCTGGGTCACCATGTACGCCTGCGTGTAGTTACTGGCTGCGCGTTTGTTGGTGAAGGATAGCTCGTCTTGTCCAAGTGTGGGCACCGCCACTCCTTCCCTGTTCATGTTCTCGTCCGCGATGGCTTTGAGATTGCTCGACTTGAAGGCTTCTGCAAAGTCAACGTTGATGTTCACCGAGTGGTCGACGCCAGCTCCGATGACCTCCAACATCCACGTTGCAGGGTTGTAGCCTTCAGGAATCCGAGGTACTTCTGGGAAACTCTCGAAGTAGGAAACGAGGTTACCGCATCGATCGCCCACATCTCCGAAGAAGACGGTCTCACCCCTTTCTTGAGCAGCAGCAGACTGTCGAAGAGCATGAAGACCTCGGTGGACGGCTGGTGGATCGTGCACAGGATAGTACGCCCCGTATTGGCCACTTTGCGTACGCCGTCCATGATCACTTTGGCAGCTCGAGCGTCCAGTCCGCTGGTCGGTTCGTCGAGGAAGAGCACACTCGGCTGGGCAGCCAATTCGACTCCAATGGTCAAGCGCCTCAGCTGTTCTACTGAGCAACCACGTACACAGTGGTCGGCGATCGAGTCGAGTTCAAGCAGCTCGAGACATTCCGTCACCGAGTCGTACTTTTTCTCGGTGGATACATCGCTGCCCTGGCGGAGGAAGGCACTGAAAGTGAGCGCCTCACGGATCGTGGCCGAGTCAGTGTGGATGTCCATTTGCTCGCAGTACCCCGTGCATCGTCGGATGGCCAAGTCAGTAGCGGGGAAGCCGTTCAGTAGAATTTCACCTCGAGCTTTGCCGCCAGTTTTGCGACCCGCGATCACGTCCATCAGCGTCGTCTTGCCAGCACCAGTCGCACCCATGAGTGCTGTCATTTTACCTGGAAGTGCGAAACCCGAGATCCCCTTGAGCAGGTCGACGGTCTCGTTCTTGATCTTCGGACTGGGGACAGTGTACCACAAATCCTGAAACGCGACAGTGACTGGGATGAAGTTCTTCTCGAGGAGCCATCGACAATGTGATCTCACCAATGGTGGACAGCCTCTTGTCGTGTCCAACAGCTTTGGGGGTGGAGAGCTCGGCGTATTCAGCCGCTTTCTTCTTTGGTGCAATGAGGTTCAAAGGGGTCTCGAGACGCTTGTACTCCAGCGCACGGTACGCGAGAAACATGAAGAGGAAGTACGTGGCGACATTGAAAATGATACCGTACACGATCCACGACCGCTCCATCTGGATGTCGTAGAAGTTGAGGTAGTACTCGCCCATGTTCATCCCGTACTCGCTACAATAATTGGTGCCGCCGTCGCTCACAACGCAGCGGTCGAACTCTTCATGGCGATACTGACTCACTGCCAAACTGCGAAGACCCCACGAAATGGGGTCGATCCAGTAGATCCAGATGAACCCGTGGGTGCCTTCCAAAACCTCTTCAAAACGTTTTAATGGGTGTCATTAAAGTTCATAAAAGCAATCATTAAAGCCACATAAAATCTGTCATCAAAATAATTCTTTTCGTGTGACCAAAAGTGGTCTCATCAAAAAATTATAAAACCCGTTTGATCAAGGTTTAATCACACCCCTATCTTGCAACTGATTTAAAATAACAACTTGAGTTCATTATAGGTTGAGACTTTCCCCTATCTAGCCTCGAGAATTCGAAATTGAAGCTGTGGAATCTTCAAAGGCTGTTTGGCGCGAAAGGAGGACCCCCTCCCAGCCTTCATTCCTGAATCTGCGCCGCTCCGACGAAGTGGTTCGTGGTTAGCGAGTGCTGTTTGTTCGTTTTGTTGTGTCCTAATGCTAAGAATCTCTTGGGTTGTGCGTATGGCTAGCAGCTACTCCTCCTGACGCGTCGGCCATTCCAATGTCGGCGCTGTTGTCTCCGCGAACACCCCCGCACCCGTAAGCCGCAAGGTTATCTGTTCCACGAAGACATTGTTCCTAACTTCATGTATTACGTGTTATTTACAGGAAAACTAATCCGTTACGCGCCAAGAGAGCTTTGTTTGACGTGCTGTCGACCGAAGAATGTGTCTCGACCAAGCTAGTGGTCCCAAAGAATTCCAAGAGCCCGGTATCGCCTTCATCGTCCGTGTCGCCTCTTCCGTGGCTGCGTTCCGGACGCAGCTTCACTCACCCCTCGTCGTTGAGGAGGCAACCATGAGGGTCGACTCACTTGCGAACTTTGCCCTCTCTGCACCAGACCGACGCACCCAAAGCCCCGGTGCCGTGTCGAGCCAGCGCACCGAAACGGAACCACCAACGCCACTCTCGCAGCAGTCTTCATGTGCGACCACTGTTCCGGCGTGGTCGCAGCCCACTGAGGCGTCTACGATCGCGCCCTGGTCACCCCGGGCCCTCCCTTCGCCAGCCACCCAAGATCCTCCAAGGTCTCCAACGTCTGGCGGGGAGCAAGATGCAGAACCAGAAGATGATGTTCCAGCTCCGCCCGCAGTTCTTCCTAAACGCCCTCGGATCTGGGGTGTGCCCGAGTGGTTCACGTCGTGTTTCGACGATTCCGACGGCTACGACTCCGATGAAATTGCGGAGATGGCGGGTGTGGTCCAGCCTCCTACCGCGGTCGCAACCCCGAAACGTCGCCGGGCTTCACTGTTCAGCGGGCTCCTGTCCGTGCCGATTGGAGGGCCACTGCGTGGCCTGATGACGTGGAGTTCCTGTCGACCCAAGCTAACCCGCGATCGTGGCGTTTTCCGCGTGTTCCAATTGGAAT
Organism: Phytophthora syringae; assembly: GCA_012656105.1. Taxonomy (NCBI): domain Eukaryota; phylum Oomycota; class Peronosporomycetes; order Peronosporales; family Peronosporaceae; genus Phytophthora; species Phytophthora syringae. The sequence goes on along the minus strand of JAAKBD010000191.1, from coordinate 197,093 downwards.
ACGTAGTGGGATCGGGTGTGGCTGTCCACGTCGGTGTAACGCCCTGACCTGCTCGAATGCGAGGGCGGGGCGCTTCTGCACCGACAACAACTGTGCATTTGCCGCTTATTGCGGGAATTCACTGAACGAGTCTCCATCTTTGGAATTACGCGTGAACGCGAGGACTGGCGTGCGTGGCGTTGTGGCCACACGCGCCATTCCTGCTGGAGAAGTTGTGGGGAGTATCTTGGGCGTCTGGAGTTGTTTGGGCCGCCTGGCCGCGAAGAAGACCTGACGCAACTGGGGCAACCTACGCAGGACGAGCTTCAGGTGGACCCTGCAGCCCGCAGCAACACGAAGGTTTCTTAGGGAACGGTCGCAGGGCGGCCTAATGGAGGCAAGAAGACGACTACACAACCTCGCCCTACCTTCTCGTCGCCCGAAGGACGTCCACTCTCGCGCAGTGTCGCCAAGGCAGCTGACGACGCTCGTGAAGACCGCCTCCACGGGAACAAGAGTGCCGGCAGCAACCGTCTAGGAGGTGGAGATTTGAGGGTGGTTCGCGACAACTTGGACGAAATGTCCCACAGAACCACCATCGTGAGCGGGAATAGAGGCGCGTCGGAGATTTCAACGTCGGGGGCGACATACGCCGCCAACAAGAGGGCGCGTGCGAAGAAACGCCTGGAGCAGATAAAACAAGACTTGGAGGAGGCGGAAGATAGGACTACTACAGTAGCCCCGGACATGATGCAAATGCTCGTGTTCATTCGTGAGGACGCGGAGCGAAGATTGGAGACGGAGGACCGCCGCCGCAGAGAGGACAAGGACGCACGCATGACAGCGGAGAAGCAAGAACGGGAGGCGAGGGAGAGCATCCGTCGCGACGAGATGGCTGCACAGGAGGCCCGCCGCTTGGAGGAACTGCAGCTAGCGCGAGAACTTCGCGAGGAGAAAAATCGAAAGGAGGCTGCACAAGCGGCGGAAAATCGTCTTCGTCACGAAGAGAGACTGGAACGCGACCGCACGCCACGAGCAGTTAATGCTGCTCCTGGCGTCCATGCAGCGCCCAAGTAACCAGAATTCTGGTAGCGTCTAAGGACGGAGACGCACCACAGAGACCGACCACTTCAGTCCATGAACGTGGAGAGAAGGAAGGAGAGAAACTAAGAGATGCACCACAAGGAAGAAGCGACAAAAGACAAGAAGAGATAGTCCTGAAGGGCACATGCATATGAAGAATGACGAAAGCACAGCTAACAACAAAAAAACTAGTTACATGTTATCCTCGACTCCGTGAAAGTGCGTCGTCCTTTGACTAATCCCCACCGTGCGAACGCGGAAATTAGATAGGCGAAACAGGTTATCTAGTCTCCGTTGACGTTTGCGAACGTCGTAGGGCAGAGGCAACAACAGTCTGTGGTAGACCTTCTCGGTGTGCCCCATACCCCACTCCGCCGATTGTCTGATAACGGTAATGGCAGCAGACATGGCCTTCGTAGCCATAAGAACTGAGGGCATCAATCTGTTTAAGTCCCCGTCCTTGAGGGGCGTCATAACCCGACCGACCATTTCCTGACCGCACGGGAACGCGCTATCCGCCACGACACCATACCTGGTGTCGGGATTCAAAACTGGATCAGCGAGACGCCTTCTAAACTCCAAGCTGGTGTCTCCGTCATTCCACGAGCCGGGACAATTGTGCTTGGCCCACACGAGGAGCCCATCCGCACTATAGCACATTGTCCCGGTCACGTAGACGTTGTGCAGCCATCCGTTGTAGTGTGCATTTTGCACATCTACATCAGATGGCTGCTGGATCTGTACACACATAATATAAATGTACGAAATCGTTAATAGTACACAAACTAGCGAATTGTCAACAAACGTACTCTGTAGTTTTTCCCATCGAGGAAACCCCAGGTGAATTGTACCAGGGGCTGTCGTCGAGCGACAAGATAAGCGTGTCGGATGCCCACCGATCGTGAAACTGAATTGTCAGATGTCGAAGCCTGCTCGGTACATTTGCGTCGCACCTCCAGCTCCGAGAGAGTGTGCGCTATAGAGTTTTGGATTGTTGCCGGACCATACGGCCGCGCGCTGAATGATGCTGGATACCTTCGTTGATCGTACACGCTATGGAACGGCGGTGGCAGTGAGATAAAAATCTTCAGGGATGCTTAGAGGTAGTGGTCTTCTGGTCCACTGTAAGCATGGCGTGCCGCAACGACAGTACCATATCGCGGCAGTGAAAGACAATGTCATCACCCACATTGATATGATCGTCGACACAATAGTAACTAAAGAAGCATTATGGGTTGAACTCGTTGACAGTGTGGCGGTGAATGATAGAGACCGCCCCGCTCACGCCGCTGTAGTTGCTGGGCGAGACAGACCAACCAAAGGCTGCGGGCATGTCATCGTTGTCACGAACGATGCCATTGCATGTTTCGGCTCATAAACGTGCTTTTTCAAAACTTCTTCCACCGCATTATTACTATGGGAGACCAGTTAACTCGCAAGCAATTGGACGAAGGAGGCTCTCCATTTTGGGATGACGTGGCGGCATCGTTCAACCTACCGAACGACACATGCGACCGGCTTGTAAACAACGACTCCTTGTTTGATGGTATATGCCCGGACCAGATCACAGTGCATTCAGCAGCTAAACTCAGAGCTATGTGGAAGGAAGTGCACTCAAAGATTGCCAAAGCTAAAGCGCGAAACAAGCTATCAGGGGCGCATTCTGAGTTCTGGAACTTCTGCCAAGGTGACAAAGCTGTGCTATACTTGAGTCTGTGGTGATACGAGCGAGGAGAAGGACGCGACTTTTGCTCGAGCTGTGTGTACGAAGACAACGAAGACGATTCAACCAAGGAATGTAGATCTACGACTTCAACGTCCCCAAAACCCGTAAACGCCAGAAGAACGTGGATCCAATTGCCTCTCTGGCAGACACACTAAAAACATTGGTTGAGGCTGAAACAGGCAATAAAGCGTGCTGATAGCTGAGTAGGCCGCACTGTCTCGTGTACAGCGTAAACATATCGAACGAGGCGGCATGGCCGACAAAAGGACTGCAATTGACGCCATACTAGCACGTCATCGTCGATCTTTAGGGGCTGTTGAGGAACAGATTCACAATCGGAAGCAAGGAATACCGACAGCTTCTCTTTAGAGGAAGAAGAACGTTTACGAAGCCGAATCGCCCTTCTCCAAGAGAAAGCAGATACACTGGAAGCAGCTTTTGTAGGCAACTAGTTCAGCGAGGAACCAACTACATATTTGTTTAATTCACTTATCAAAGAAACAATACTTTACCGATGGCATTAGTTTAAAAACAATCTACGGTGTTAGCATGAGAGGTTAAATTATCTAGGTCGTGCCATGTTGTGGTCTTGGATATGCTCCAATACAACTTGGCGATGAATGTGTCCGTTCTTCAGCATCGTGTCATCAGTGGCATCATTGTTCACAGTACTCTGGTATGTACAGCTATCGAGAGCGTTATATTCACGTAAAGCTGCAGCACTGCCCTGCATTCCTGGAGATGGCTGGATGCGATCGTCGATGCAAAAGTTGTGCAGCTTCATAGTCGTGTTAATAACAAGACCAACGTGGTTGAAGTCAACTGTGAGAGGCCGCTGAAATATCTGTTATTTATTGACTAACAAGCCAAAGGACATTTCAATCCGAATGCGTAGCTGAGAGACGTAGAAGTTGTAGTCACTGTAAGCAGATGCTTTAATTTCAGGCTTTGTGAAATGAACTAGCATGGAAGGCGCAAGCCCGTAGGCAATATCGCCAATAATGTAGTATCCGAATGGAAGTTCTGCAATCTCCGCACTCAGTGGCCACTTTGAAAACGTGACACTGTCAGAAACCTTGCCAGGTGAGTTGAAACAATAGCTGATAAATTTACACGATGCATCACACAGTGCCTGCACGTTTAAACCGTACATAAGATAGTGCCCTGAAAAAATGCCGAAACATCAGGGACCTCTGCTGTCCTTGGAGCCCTGATCTGACATAACCAGCCATCCACCGCATCCCACGCAACCGGTTAAAACCGGTTAGAGATCAGCATCGAAAATTCAGCAGCAGCAGCCTGAATTGCGCGAAAATTATTAACCGGGGCTGCTATCAGAAACCACGTGTGATCACAAATTGCGTTGATGACTTCCACAATAATATTGTAAAATGCAGATACACTGACTCCCGCAAGAACACGAATTGTATACCCGCCAACCACGAAATCGACATTTGGACCATGTTCACAACCTCTATTGCTTGATGCCTGTTCTATTCTCCGACCGGAACTCAACACGTTGTAGAGCAGGGGTCAGCAACTGACCAGAAGTTCGAGCGCATCTGCACTCATTCGATAGTACCGCTTAAACTGACCTTCCAGTAAATGGCGTTCGCGATGGAAGACCCACTCTAAGCGCTTGCGGGGACAACCGCCGACCGGCAGCCCTTGGTCCGATGTACAACAGTCAGCACAGAGACAATCAAGGCTAGTGTGATAATCTTCATCCCGTCGATTGTAGTTGTGATCCGTGAGCCGAGACTGGATTGTGAGCCATGGCTCGGATCACAGATCAGGACACCACACACCATATGTATTCTTATCTGCCAATCAGAATAGAGATTGTCGGATCATGCTCTTCGGATGATCCCGCTAAGAACGGCTCTGACATATGGCGCCATCATTTGCCATGGCACTTGGGCGTGCCTTGCATGGCGCTACAAACCTATCCCTGGAAGCGATCAGCCAATATGCATGACCCGGCCTTAGAAATGGGTTCAGTGGTTGGTGGATGGCTTCACTTTGTACATAGTAGAAACAAACTATTGTATTGTGTGCCCCAAACTTTGACTTTTCCCTCTCATTGCGTCGGTGCTACTGACCTGGAGCAACGCTCTCAAGTAACTTAATTTCTAAAGCGTAGCTTCATTTTTGCTGTGGACTGCACACACTTGACCGGGTAGTACCGTGGATTGCCGCTCAAGTACATGTGGAGATTTTCTAAGTCGTGACTACGTTTCTAATTGCATCGAGTCGTGCCCTCTTAGAAATGGCCACGGTTCAGCAAAGAAATGGTCGAGTGTCGTGTTTCTTACACAAAACTCAACTATTGCGCAAACTCTGACGAGGCCCCGGGAAATGAGTTCTGAGTCTCTAAACGAGGCCTTGACTTTCCTCAACGCAGCGCTGGAGCAGCCCAACGTCGCTTCTGTCAATGATTCGGACTATGTTTCGTCACTTGCAGACGACGGATGGGACCCTGACGAGCTGTTGGCGTCCATCGACGCTGATATCGGAGACTTTACCTTGCAGTCAGAAGCTGCACCTGGTCAATTGAAGACGAAGAAGAAGAGGAAGAAACAATTAAACTCCAATAAAGCCAGGGATGAGCGTCGCTTCGAGGTGGTACGGCTGCGGAGGGAGATGAGGGACTTGGAGCTGACGTTGAAGCAGTTGAAGGACATTCGCAGTCGAAGTGAACACTCGGACGTGGCAGCAACAACAAGTGAACAAGACAGTGATGATGGAGTACCGGCGGTGTGGCAGGAAATCTGCGGTCGCCAACTTGGTCGAAGACTGAAAGCCGAATGCGAAAATTTGGTGCTGAAGAAGCGGTACGAGGAGGAGATGCGTCTTGTCAAGAGCATCGAGAAAATGCTGTTCAAGCGCATGACAGTAAAAAATGGAGCGCAGGCAGAATCTAGCAAGCAGACACGACGCACGAGCCTCCCGGAAGAGTACATTAAGCGCGTCGCTGCTTTCATCTTTGACGAACTCGCAGCTAGCGTGGAAGTTTCGTATCGCGAGGTGGAAGGCTTGTTTAAAGCGGATCGTGCCATCCCGAAGAATGTGGTGACGCACCAACCTTTGCTTCGAGGGGGATAAAGGGGATGTACAAGAAACTGTTTGACAAACGAACGGTACCGTTCAGCTTGGAGGAGACGGGCGATGCGTGGTGGATGCACTGGCACAACTACAGAGGCCAAAGCGTGCAAGATGCTACGTGCAACGTCGTGACGGAGAGTTTTGGACTGGAGATGGTCGATCTCAAGACGAGTACGGCTGCTACGTCGTACGGCCAGCAGATTCTGCAGCGACATGTCGAAGAGAATCGCATCGTGTTCGTCTGGAACGCGTACATTGAGCCTTTCGTGTTCGAAAACAAACCTGTAAGTGGCGTCTACTTACTCGAGCAAAGTCACGTGCTAATCAAACCTGAAGAAGACTCCGACACAGACAAGGACGGGCTGTCCACGATCATGTCGACATGCTACGTCATCACCCCTCACTACTTGGATCCGAAACTGAAGAACGATGCCAAAACGTCTGCACTGGTTGATTTCTTGCTGAGCGCGCTGTCCTCGAACATTGCGGCTCGAAACGAAACAGTCGAGAACCTGCTACTAGATGGAGCACTACAGAAACACCACTACGGCTCCTAGACTAGGCGCATGTAGTGGTAACCTAATCATACAGCATCCCAAATGGGATCTACCAGCAAATAATTCAACAACGGCGCCTGCACTTTCGTAATGTAGCCACTTCGGTGGTCGCAGATAAATTTTGTGTTTCAGACACGAATTTCAATTTGAATTTCTATTTTCTTTTCAAATTGTCAGATTGCGACCGCCAAAATGGCCTACAACGAGGCCTTGGACTTCCTGGACGAGGTGTTGGACCCGCACGAATTCTCGCTCATCGATTCGTTGCCGTCGTTGCGTGAGGAGGAACAGGCCCCCAGCGTGCTATTTGACGCTCTGGACAGCAATATCGGCGAGTCAAACGCTGAAAACTCAAATGCTACGGGAAAAAGGAGAAAAATGACGAAATCCAAGTCTGGCAAAAACAAGGCTCGAGACGAACGTCGGTTTGTGCTGATGCGGTTGCAGGAAGAGGTGGCACAGTTGCAGTTCACTCTGGGGCAGCTGCAATCCGTTCAAGGTAAAAGGAGTTGCAGTTCAAAGGAGCCACGTGAGACGGAGAGTGGGGTACCTCGAGTGTGGAAAGGCATTTGCTCGCGCCAATTTGCTGGGAGGTTGAAGGTGGAACGGGAGAATCTCCGTCTGAAGCAGCAGGCCGAGAATGATCAACGACTTTTGAAAAGCGTCGAGAAACTGCTGTACAAACGCCGAGCTCAGAAATATGTGGACAACGGGATTGACATGTTGACACGCCGAACAGATATTCCTGAAGGGTATATTGAACGGATGACTGCATTCCTTTTGAAGAGCTTTCGACGGGTGTGGAGAGGTTGTACCGTCAAGTTGGAGGCGAAATGGAGGAAATTGGCTCCGTTCCTGTGTTTGGAAGGCCTTTGCTACCTGGAGGTGTGAAAAGAACTGGAAAAAGTTTTTCGACAGAAGACTTTTACCGTTTAATATGCAAGCAACGGGTGAGGCGTGGTGGTTAAATTGGCACAACCACAGGGGTCGGCCTGTACAGGAAAACGCGGGTGATGTGGTGTCGGAGAGTTTCGGAGTGGAGATGAACGACTTCAAAGCCAATTCTACTGTCACTTCGTTTGGACAGCAGATTTTATGGCGGCAAGTCGAAGCTGACCGTATTGTTTTCGTTTGGAATTCTTACATGGAGCCCGTCGCTTTTGAAAATGAGCGGATCAGTGGCATGTACTTCCTAGAGCAGTGCTACGTGCTTATTGAACCTGGCGAAGACGAGGGTTCTTCTTGCATGTCAACATGCTACATCATCACACCTTACGTACTAAACCCGGAACTACAAGACGACCCCAAGGCATGTGCACTGATCGACTTTTTGTGGGGGCAGTCTGCTCAACGATCAAGTTGCGCGGCGAGACGGTCGAGGATTTATTGCTTGAGAAGGCTCTGCAGAAGTACTCCTTTGGGTAGACTTCTGTATGTGTTGTTGGTGGTGAGGGTCTCAAGTTAAGGCCCATTCCTAACTAAGACAACATGTTTGTGGATACATTTCCTGTTGCAAGACATGATTATTGCATCGCAGAACATGTTTGAGAACGGCACCTCGGTGCTTATCAGACCAACATAATGACAATGGCAAGGTAACGAATTGTGCGATTTATCGTTGTTGAAACGAAGCTTCTTGCGTTGATGAGTGAATAGTATTCACACTTACCTAGCAGAGCAGAAAGTGCCTGAAAAATCGCGTTGACTTTCTACAGTGAACTCAGCTTGTAAGTTGCATCGTGGACCTCGAAAATATGGCTCTAGATCACAACTACGTGGTCGGGAATCACCCCAACACTAAGTCACGGGCTAGTGACATCAGTTCTGTACCACTGCTGCACCGGCTCAAAACTGTTGAATGCTCTCATGAACGCTCTACAGTGTACCGCAATTTGCTAGGCTGTCTTCATAATGTGTCCACTAGAACAAGCAACCACTTCAATACACTCCTCATGTTGTTAGAACTTTTCCCGAGGACGTTAACACGCGATAGAGGGAGATGGGCATAGTAGTCCATCTCGCCAATCGACAATTGGACGGCGGGGATGGTTACACTTGCCTGACCAGTTAGCACGTGTACCTCCACCTTCCACCTCTCACATCCTTGTGGCTCACATGCTGCAATCGGTATGCCACGTTCCCGTCGCTCTGTCCACGAATGAAACTCATGGCGGCCGGGAGTCACAGCTCCACCAACGTCACTTTCCATTTGGCCTCAGCCGAGTCAAGCAAAACCCAAGGACTTCACTTCAATCGACACTCAAGACCCTCACGCAGAGATGTCGTCCACGTTGGAGACTGATCTCGGTCCACCGCTGCCGCAGCTTGAGATCCGCTTCAAGAACTTGGCGGTGGGGGTCGACATGCTGGAGGTGGAAGACGACAAAGCCGAGCTCCCCACCATCACCAACTACGTCAAGAAGCGGTACGGCGGGTGTTGTTCCAAGCAGACCACAACTCGTCGTCAAATCCTCAAAGGGGTCAGCGGCGTCTTCAAGCCAGGAACCATGACGCTCGTGCTGGGACAGCCTGGATCGGGCAAGTCGGCGCTCATGAAGGTGCTGAGTGGACAGTTCCCCATGGACAAGAACGTGGTGCTGGAAGGCGACATCACGTACAACGGAGCACCACGTGAGGAGGTTCTTGGCCGTCTTCCCCAGTTCGTGTCTTACGTGGGCCAAACGGACAAGCACTTCCCCACGCTCTCTGTGCGTGAAACAATTGAGTTCGCCCACACCTTCAGTGGTGACGGCCTCTCAAAGCCTGAACACGAATCAGAAGCAAGCCAGGCTCTTGCCACCGACAATGTGATCCAGCGGCTTGGCTTACAGAGCTGCCAGGATACCACCGTTGGGGATAACATGCTGAGAGGAATCTCTGGGGGAGAAAAGAAGAGAGTCACCACTGGAGAGATGGAGTTTGGCAACAAACTCGTGTGTATGATGGACGAGATCAGTACCGGACTTGACAGCGCCGCCACCTTCGACATCATCAACACGCAGCGGAATATCACACAGAAATTCCACAAGGCGACGGTCATTTCCCTGCTACAACCAGCTCCAGAGGTCTTCGCTCTCTTCGACAATGTTCTACTTCTGAATGACGGTGAAGTGCTGTACCATGGTCCGCGTGGACAAGTGGTCGAGTACTTCAAAAGCTTGGGATTCGTCTGTCCGCCACACCGCGACGTGGCTGACTTCCTCGTCGACTTAAGCACCGACGAGCAGTACAAGTACCAGACACTTCTACGAGGCAACAGCCATCCTCGCCAACCCAGTGAGTTCGCTCAACACTTTGCTCAATCGGGTATCCACATCGCAGCACTTACCACTCCGTTGGAAGACGCTAAGACGTCTCTGGACCCGGTACCAGAGTTTTATCAGTCCTTTTGGGATGGTACATTGACGCTCATGCGTCGTCAGCTCATGGTTACGATCCGTAACAAGGCTTTCTTACGTGGTAAAGCGGTGCTGCTGCTCTTAATGGGTCTGTTGTACTCCAGCGTCTTCTACCAGTTCGACTTTGAAGACGTTCAGGTGGTTATGGGGATCATCTTCTTCTCCGTCATGTTCCTTGCGCTGGTCCAAACCCCCATGCTTCCGGTATACTTCGCAGCTCGAGACGTCTTCTACAAACAGCGGCGTGCCAATTTCTACCGCACATCGAGTTACGTTCTCTCCATGAGCGTAAGTCAAGTCCCCATCACACTGTCTGAGAGTCTTTTGTTCGGTACATTGGTCTACTGGATGTGTGGATTTGTGAAGACTGCTGGCGCGTACATCCTGTTCGAGTTGCTGTTGTTCCTGACGAACTTGGCCTTCTCTGCTTTCTTCTTTTACATTTCTTGTGTCACTGTGGATGTGCACGTGGCTAAACCGCTGGCGATGGTTTCGTTGTTGATTGCGATTCTCTTCTCGGGTTTTGTAGTCACTCGGGAACAATTACCGGGCTGGTTCATCTGGATCTACTGGATCGACCCCATTTCGTGGGGTCTTCGCAGTTTGGCAGTGAGTCAGTATCGCCATGAAGAGTTCGACCGCTGCGTTGTGAGCGACGGCGGCACCAATTATTGTAGCGAGTACGGGATGAACATGGGCGAGTACTACCTCAACTTCTACGACATCCAGATGGAGCGGTCGTGGATCGTGTACGGTATCATTTTCAATGTCGCCACGTACTTCCTCTTCATGTTTCTCGCGTACCGTGCGCTGGAGTACAAGCGTCTCGAGACCCCTTTGAACCTCATTGCACCAAAGAAGAAAGCGGCTGAATACGCCGAGCTCTCCACCCCCAAAGCTGTTGGACACGACAAGAGGCTGTCCACCATTGGTGAGATCACATTGTCGATGGCTCCTCGAGAGAAGAACTTCATCCCAGTCACTGTCGCGTTTCAGGATTTGTGGTACACTGTCCCCAGTCCGAAGATCAAGAACGAGACCGTCGACCTGCTCAAGGGGATCTCGGGTTTCGCACTTCCAGGTAAAATGACAGCACTCATGGGTGCGACTGGTGCTGGCAAGACGACGCTGATGGACGTGATCGCGGGTCGCAAAACTGGCGGCAAAGCTCGAGGTGAAATTCTACTGAACGGCTTCCCCGCTACTGACTTGGCCATCCGACGATGCACGGGGTACTGCGAGCAAATGGACATCCACACTGACTCGGCCACGATCCGTGAGGCGCTCACTTTCAGTGCCTTCCTCCGCCAGGGCAGCGATGTATCCACCGAGAAAAAGTACGACTCGGTGACGGAATGTCTCGAGCTGCTTGAACTCGACTCGATCGCCGACCACTGTGTACGTGGTTGCTCAGTAGAACAGCTGAGGCGCTTGACCATTGGAGTCGAATTGGCTGCCCAGCCGAGTGTGCTCTTCCTCGACGAACCGACCAGCGGACTGGACGCTCGAGCTGCCAAAGTGATCATGGACGGCGTACGCAAAGTGGCCAATACGGGGCGTACTATCCTGTGCACGATCCACCAGCCGTCCACCGAGGTCTTCATGCTCTTCGACAGTCTGCTGCTGCTCAAGAAAGGGGTGAGACCGTCTTCTTCGGAGATGTGGGCGATCGATGCGGTAACCTCGTTTCCTACTTCGAGAGCTTCCCAGAAGTACCTCGGATTCCTGAAGGCTACAACCCTGCAACGTGGATGTTGGAGGTCATCGGAGCTGGCGTCGACCACTCGGTGAACATCAACGTTGACTTTGCAGAAGCCTTCAAGTCGAGCAATCTCAAAGCCATCGCGGACGAGAACATGAACAGGGAAGGAGTGGCGGTGCCCACACTTGGACAAGACGAGCTATCCTTCACCAACAAACGCGCAGCCAGTAACTACACGCAGGCGTACATGGTGACCCAGCGCTTCTTCCGCATGTACTGGCGTGTACCCACGTATAACTGGACACGGATGGTGGTGTACACGTTCATGGGCTTCTTGTTCGGTCTGGTGTTCGTCGGCGCCGATTACACTTCGTACCAGGAGGTGAACAGCGGACTCGGCATGCTCTTCTGCACGACAGCATTTCTGGGCATCGTGTCACTCAACAGTGCCGTGCCGGTGACGTCCGAAGAGCGGGCGCCATTCTACCGCGAACGTGCGTCGCAGACGTACAACTCCTTCTGGTACTTCGTGGGCTTCACGTTGGCCGAAATCCCGTACGTTCTCGTCTCGAGCCTGCTCTTCACAGTCATCTGCTTACCACTCGCAGGCTTCACGGCTGTCGGCGACTTGGCCTTCTACTGGCTCAACATGACGCTGCACGTGCTGTGCCAGATCTACTTGGGGCAACTTCTGTCGTTTGTCATGCCGAGCGTGGAGGTCGCGGCATTGATGGGGGTGCTCTTCAACTCGATATTCGTACTGTTCATGGGCTTCAACCCGCCGGCCAGCACCATCCCGCACGGCTACAAGTGGCTTTTCAACATCACCCCCAGCGTTACTCCTTCATGCTGTTCGCCGCTCTGCTCTTCGGCAATTGCCCGGACGAGGACTACGCGCAAGTGGTCGAGTCGCTGCAAAACGGAAAATCACTCGATATGACGCAGTTCCCGAACGGCTGTCAGATTCTCCAGAATGCCCCACAGTCCGTCGGAAGTATCCCAATTCGTGCGTATCTCGACGGAGTCTTCGACATTCGACACGACGACCTCCACTTCTATATGCTTGCCAACTTGGTCATTATCTTGGTGCTGCGATTCCTCGCTCTCCTCGCGCTACGCTTCATCAATCACCAGAAGAGGTAAAAGTTGCATCTCGCAGTCGTCGACACCGATTTTCTTCATAAGTTTCGTACATCCATTTAAGTACTTGCAATCCAAAAGTTTTCACCTTTAGTTGCATTTTTGCAGCGCCTGATCCACCAGCAGATTCTCCATCATTTCGTTGGCGGTTGAGATGTTCGCGGACATGGCACTCACCGCGAACTTGATCAACGCACTCGTCTTGGCGTCTTTCCGCAACTTCGGGTCCAGAAAGTGCGGCGTGACATTGTAGCATGTCAACACCCGCGTTGCAGCACTACCACTTTCACCCGAATTCTTGTCCAGGCGCTTCATGAACACGGACCCTTTGAGCAAAAAGTCACCCCACGCACGCGTTCTCCTCAAAAAGTGAACGGCTCGAAATACGAATGCCAGATGAATGCCACACGATGGTCTTCCACTTGTCGATGCAGAACCTGCAGCACGTAAAACGTCGCGGATTTGTGGGTCTTGACGTCCCCCATCTCTAGTCCACACCTCACTCGAACCACCTGCTCTGCGTCCTCGTGCGAGTGCTGAATACCTCTGTAGTTCTGCCAGCGTCTCCACCACGCATCACCTGTCGCCTGCACGTCAAAGGGCAGAACTCTGATGTCAAAAAGCTCAATACTCACTCCTTCCCTTAGCAGAGGCTGGCGGGTACCCGCTCGATTTCTAGTGGAAATGGACAATTGCTCTCCAGTTCCTTCCCCACCTCTCGACACGAACGGTCGAGAGCTCGTCGAAGATCCGATCGGCCAAGTGTTGGACGAAACCTGAAGAAATCTCGACGCGTCGGACCCATTTGGCCGCTTCGGGCTCCACGTTTTGCATCGCCAGTCTCTTGACCAGCAACTTGTCGATCTTTGTGACGACCTTTTTCTCTGCTCGGAGCTTCTTCCGGAGTCGCCAATTCTCCTGCTCGGCCTTGAGACGACGCGCCAATTGGCGAGTGCAAATGTCCTCCCACACTTTGGGTTCTGCTCTGTCTGGAGGTGGAAATGGGTCGCTTTTTGACCCATTACTGGGGAGACCTGTATTTGCTGCAGTTTAAGCTGCAGATTGGTGACCTCTACATGAAGACGTTGAAGCTCCCGAAGCTGCTCGGACCGCGCTTTATTTGGGTCGTAGTTGCGCTTTTTGGGGCCTTTGCGCTGCGATTTAGGACCATTTGCAGTCGACAACGGGCTCTTGTTGGGCTGTTCGGAGGCGCCACAAGCGCCAATTTCGTCGTTTAAAGCTTCCAATAGCGCGTCTGGGTACCACTCGCCGTCCTGCAGCGAACGTAAAAGCAACAGCTCGTCAGAGAGAGCGGTCATGGACTGCTCAGACTCGCTTGGGCCACCCAGAGACATCGTTAACGCGGCTAAACTGATCAATTCAGGACTGCTAAACTTATTAACTTGTCACTAATATTGGATTTCTAATTGCAAAAATTAACCTAATTATTAAAATTAGCTCGTTTTTGTTAAAATAAGGTATTCCTTAATTTTTAGTCCCGAATTAATTTTTAGTCCCTGCCTAGCTGTTATTAATACTTCTGAAATTTCACTTTCAAACTTGACATTCATGTCGTTTTTAGAGCACGAGTGCGGCGTGTCCCTCGCGGCGGCTTTGGCCTTCCTGGACGAGTCCCTGGAGACCTCCGACACCCCAGAGGCGTCCACCACCACCCCCACGGCCCCCACCGCTCCATTAACGTACGCAACACCTGCCGGAGGTGCCCCGAACTGCTCTTAGAGGCGATAAACGCAGACATTTCGGGTTTAACAACAACTTCGCAAAACATACAGTTAGAGAGCACCAGTAGACCAAGGTCCGACTCCGCTGCCACCCAACTCAAGAGTCCCAAGAAGAAGAAGAAACTCAATTATGACCCTAATAAGGCTCGCAATGAACGTCGGTTCGAGCTCGCGTGCTTGAGGAAGGAGGTGAAGGACCTGGAGATGACGTTACAACAGTTGAAGAGCATGCAGGACCAAGAGCAAAAAGCTCTTCAAGTGTCAAAAGCCCTTCAAGTGTTTCTAGACCAAGACAAGTCACTACCGAGCCCCGTGCTGTGAACCCAGGCAGCAGCATGTCGGCCGTGTGGGAGCAGCTCTGTACCCACCAATTGGAGAGGAGGTTACGCGTCGAGAGAGAAAATATTCATCTGAAAATGATGTATAAAACCCAAGTTCAGGTTGCTAAAAGAATCGAGAGGCTGCTGCAGAAGAGACTGGCGCTGCAGGACTCGACGTACTCGGAGATTAGCAAACACACGAGTCGCATTGAGGTGCCGCAGGGATACATTACGGAAGCGGACCAGAAAATCTTTGAAGAACTCTCCACTGGGGTGCAGGTGTCGTACATGGAGGTGGATGCGGTGTTTCACGCTCACGATCCGCAACGGACCCATCTGCCGACTCGAGAACCGGTGCTGCGGGACAGCGTCAATGGCAAGTATATGGAGCTCTTCGACAACAAGATCATGCCGTTTGATATGCGCTCGACAGGCGACGCGTGGTGGAGACGCTGGCACAATTATAAAGGTCATTGCGCTCATGAGAACGGACCTAACAACACGATCGTGGAGAAGTTCGGGTTGGAAATGAAAGACGTCAAGACACGTACGACAGCTACGTTTTACGTGCAGCAGATTTTACGTCGACACGTAGAAAACGGTCGGATTGTGATCGTGTGGCATGCGCATATTAAACCGGTTGAGTTCGAGAAGAAGCGTGCCGATGGTGTTCACTATTTGGAAAAGGGCTATGTGCTCATTAAGCCCCACATCACGGATTCGATGGCGGACAGAGGAGAGAATGCTACACGCGTAATGACTTGCTATATCATCACTCCACACTTGGCTGATAGAAAGCTGAGAACAGACGCGCGGACTACTGCACTGACTGACTTCGTGCTGAGCGCCACTTCCGCGAATATCTCGATGAGTAACGAAATGATTGAGAATCTTCTCGTCGACCGAGCATTGAAACAGCGTGCTAACGGGTAAAAAGTTATTAGTGCAAATCCGAATCTATCTCACGTTCATGACCCCATGGAGATGCTGATCGAACGAGAAATGGAATTATTTACTGCTGAAATCGTGGAGAAGTCTGAAGTTATGACGGAGCTATAATTGCACGTATTCAGAGGTCACATCCGTTTCCCTGAACTTCAGCATGGCACAGGTAGAACGAATGGATTGTCTGGAGAATGGGTCTGATGGTCGGATGTCACGACTGGAGTCACGCGCTCATAGGATGCTGACAGCGCACCGCATGCTGATGGGGGCATGGGCTTTTGTTGGCCTAATACCGTATATCCTGATGATTCGCAGCTACCTAAATTTCGCATCACCGCACAAGATTGCAGAGCACCTCGTCGTGCCAGCCGAAGTGCAGGCAGAAAGCGTAAATTTGACGGAGCTGTGTCCTCTTCAAGGATTTCTCTTGGGCGGAGTATGGTGGAATGCTGAGGTTACGCACTACTATATTCTCCGGCATGGCCACGTATGTCATTTCGTTGTGCCTCAGTATAACATCCACGGACATTTTCACGTTGGAGCCATGAAGACATCACCTTATGAAACGAGTGCACAAGAATGTGCTGACGACAGCTACCCGGTCGAAATGTACTTATACCATGGCAGCTTTGGGTTCTTCGCGTTCTATGAAGATCAAATGGGCACATATTGCACCAAGGACAACACGGCGTATGTCGTTGGGCATGGTCTTGGCACCTACGATATGAACGGATCGTATCTGGTTAAAGACCGAGGAAGTGACGAGTATCGGATATCATACTGGTACGTCACAGTTGGAGGTATCTGGGTTGTCTACCGCGGTCTCGTTTTGCGGCGAAGCTATATTTTGTGCAAACGATATGGCAGGCGATGTAGTGAGATGGGCGTCAAGCTCCGGCGAAAGGAAGCGGTGATTTTTGTTCATGAGCAGCTTCGCCTTACAGCTCACAAGGCGACCAAGCTCCACCGAGTTGTGCTGCTTTATTTGCTGGTCGAGGGGCTCATGAGCGATTTATTTCTCCTGATAGCGAACAATGGTTTCATGGCTAAAATTCAGTACGTCTCGCTTGGCTATAATCTGTCGGGCCTGCTTTTAGTGGGTTTTGAGATAGTCGAGAGCACGAATTGGCTGCGCGAGAAAGCGAGGGTGTTCATCAAGCGTCTCTTGTTTTGCTACGAATCATCGTTGCTTGGTGAGGTCGTAGGAGCAATTCTTCAGCAACCATTTCTCACGCATGTCAACGGGACAAAATTGCTGAAGAAGTCGAACCACACCAGCATCGCAGTATCGCACTATGTGTGGAGTATTGCGGGCCACGGGATCTTCGTTTTCTCAGTCATCGCAGGTATCATAGGTGTGCGTGCTCTATGGGCGATTGTGTACGTGTGGTGGAAACACCGAACATGGTCCGTTTTACTGGCGCCGTGTTGCGTTGATACAGCACTTGGCAGGCGCAACAAAATGACGATGTTGGGGGTTATCGTTGGCAAGACAACAAACTATTTTACAAGCCTGAGGCACTCCGGTCATTTGGACTATTGAAGATGGAGGACGAGGATGGTGCCGAGTGGCTCGCACTGCGCAAGCTGCATTGGATTTCGGTTCCAAGAAACGATTTTGTCCTGATTGGCGCCGTGTTCGAGGAGAGCGTAATGCCATGTAACGAGCGCCCCGGTGTAGGAATAGTCAGCTTTATGACCAGAGGTTGGGGGCGATGCTAACCAAGTTGCCAGACGTCTGGTGTGCTCACCAAGCAAAATTGCTCCTGGTCCCGGCACTTTGAATATTATCCCCGCTTCTTGAGCAGCGCCATTTTCAATCCCAAAGCTTCGTTTCTCAAGGACACATCCGTTACCGCGCGACGTTACCTGGCAAGTTCATTTCTGGATCGGGTTTGTGGTGTTGAGCAGTCTTTTGGAGAGGTGAGCTACTGATGAGGCAAGCGCGAGTCTACTGCGGTGATGGTGGATATATTCCTCATGCAATACGAAGGCCAAGTGGGCTACTGACGGCGCAGCATAAACTACTCTTGGTGTGGCTGCTTGCAGGCGTTGTTCCTTTCGGGCTTCAGACGCGCAGTTTCTTGAAATTCGCGACACCGCACAAGATAACGCAAAGCCTCATAAAACCACCAGGTGTAGAGAAGAAGACGATCAACTTAGAGCTCTGCCCAGTGATAGCTTTGGTATTGTCGGGCGTGTGGTGGAATATCGAGCCGACGCACTACTACATCGATGGGGCCAAGCGTATTTGTCACTTCGTCGTGCCCCAATACAATGTACATGGGAACTATTTGATCGGGACGTCGAAAGTTAGTCCGTATCTAACCACTCCAGAAAGTTGTGCTGACGAGAGCTACTCATTTGATCAGTACTTCTATCACGGCAGCCTCGGGTACTACTCATTTTGTGAAGAGCAGACTGGCACCTACTGTGCCAAGGACAACACGGTGTACATTTACGGTAATGGTATCGGTTCCTTTGACATCAACGGGTCATACGTTGCCGATGACACCGGCAGTGACGGCTACAGGCATTCGTATTATTATGGACTAGTTGGGTCTGTGTGGGTCATGTATCGAGCGGTGGTGCTACGACGAAGTTTTGTATCGTGTAAACGCTATGGACGGAGGTGCGAAAACACTGGGGTAACCCTTACTCGAAAAGAAGCGGTGGTGTTCGTACAAGAAAACTTAAGATTGGCCGCTCATGGAGCAACGAACTATCACCGGTTTGCGCTGTTGTACTTGTTGTTGGAGGGAGTTATGACCGATTTATTCCTTTTGGTTGCGAATGAGGGCTGGCTAGCAAAGGTTCAGTACGTCTCACTAGGCTACAACCTATCTGGATTTCTTCTGCTGGTGTTTGAAATTATCGAAAGTACCAAGCTGTTGCGTGAGAAATATCGAATTTTGATTAAACGGCTCTGGTTCAGCTATGAGACGGCATTTTTGGGAGAACTTCTCAGTGCTGCACTTCAAGAGCACATGCTCACAGGATTGAACCGAACGAAGGCATACATGGAGTCCAAGCCCATATCTCTGGCTATCTCTTACTACTTCTTTAGTTTGGTTACCCACGCCATCATCGTAATTATCCTTATCGGTTTTGTGTTATCTGTTCGAACGATTTGGGCGGTAGTGTACGTCTGGTCGAGGCATCACACTTGGGCAATTTTCACTGCACCATGCAGCGTTGATACTGCGATGAAACTGCGCAACAAGATGACGTCGCTCGGAGGATACCGCTGGGACAACGAGAAGTTGTACTACAGCTCTGACAAACTGAAAGCATTCGGTCTGCTGAGACTTGAGGAGAAAGACGGCACCGAGTATCTCGTTCTGCAAAAACAGTATTGGTTGGGAATCACCCGGAAGAACTTGTTCGTGATTGGAGTCATCTCGGGTCAAAGTGTGGAGCAATGCGAGGAGCGTCTGTGCACAGGCGAGGTGACTTTTTCGACCGAAGATTGGGAGCTTCGCAGGACGGAACGGGTAGTCGACGGCCACTGTATATTCAGGTTCAGGGGACCTCGACTGAGCCAACGATAACACGCTGACCTTGAGGATGAAGCTGTTAAATAGCATGCGGGATACAGATGCAAAGACAAAAGGAAGCGGTGGTTTTGCATGCTCGTCTTACAGCTCATGAGGCAACCCTGCTCCTCCGTGACATGCTTCTTTATTTGCTGGTCGAGGGGCTCGTGGGCGATTATTTCTCCTACAATGCTTTCTTGGCAACAAACATCAGTACGTCTCGCTTACGATTTACAGCGTCATTCTCAATCCCCAAACTTCATTTTTAGAGGACCACATCCGTTACCAGCCACGTGACGCTACCGGTATGTTCATTTTTGGATTTTTGTATCGGTCGTGAGCAGTCTTTTAGCGAGGTGAGCAACTGATGGGGCAAGCTCGAGTCTCCTATGGTGAAGGTGAATCTCTTTCTCATCTAACAACAAGGCCAAGTGGAGGAGTATGGACGGCGTCGCATAAATTACTCTTGGTGTGGCTGCTTGCTGGTGTTGTTCCTTTCGGTCTTCAGGCACGTAGTTTCGCGAAATTCGCGACACCTCACAAGATAACGCAAAGCCTCATAAAACCACCAGGTGCTGAGAAGGAGACGGTAAACCTAGCAGAGCTTTGCCCAGTGGTAGCTTTGGTATTGTCCGGCGTGTGGTGGAACACCGAGCCGACGCACTACTACAAGGTCGGGGATAAACGTATTTGTCATGTCGTCGCGCCGCAATACAATACCCACGGCAACTATTTGATCGGGACGTCGAAAGTTAAGCCATACCACACCACTCCAGAAAGTTGTGCTGACGAGAGCTACTCGTTCGATGAGTACTTCTATCACGGCAGTCTCGGGTACTATTCATTCTACGAAGAGCAGACTGGCACCTACTGCGCCAAGGATAACACGGTGTACATTCATGGTAATGGTATCGGCACCTTCGACATCAACGGGCCGTACGTCGCTGAAGATACCGGCAGTGACGGCTACAGGCATTCGTACTATTACGGCGTTGTTGGGTCTGTCTGGATAACGTATCGAGCGATGGTGTTACGACGAAGTTTCGTGTCGTGCAAACGCTATGGACGGAGGTGTGAAGAATTAGGGGAGACCCTCACTCGAAAAGAAGCGGTGGTGTTCGTACAAGAAAATTTAAGGTTGGCCGCTCATGGAGCAGCCAACTATCACCGCTTTGCGTTGATGTACCTGTTGATCGAGGGTATTATGACCGATTTATTTCTTCTCGTTGCGAACGAAGGCTGGCTAGCAAAGGTTCAGTACGTCTCAATAGGCTACAATTTGTCAGGACTCGTTTTGCTCGTGTTTGAAATTGTGGAAAGTACGAAGCTGTTGCGTGAGAGGTATCGGGTTTTCATCAAACGGCTCTGGTTCAGCTATGAAACAGCGTTTCTGGGAGAATTACTGAGTGCTGCACTTCAAGAGCATATCCTCTCAACGTTGAACCGATCGGATTTATACATGGGATCTAAACGGACAGCTTTAGCGATCTCGTACTACTTCTGGAGCTTGATAAGCCACGCCATCTTCGTACTTGTCCTTATTGCTTTCGTTTTGTCGGTTCGGACGGTTTGGGCGGTAGTGTACGTCTGGTCGAGGCATCACACTTGGGCAATTTTCACTGCACCATGCAGCGTTGATACTGCGATGAAACTGCGCAACAAGATGACGTCGCTCGGAGGATACCGCTGGGACAACGAGAAGTTGTACTACAGCTCTGACACACTGAAAGCATTCGGTCTGCTGAGACTTGAGGAGAAAGACGGCACCGAGTATCTCGTTCTGCAAAAACAGTATTGGTTGGGAATCACCCGGAAGAACTTGTTCGTGATTGGAGTCATCTCGGGTCAAAGTGTGGAGCAATGCGAGGAGCGTCTGTGCACAGGCGAGGTGACTTTTTCGACCGAAGATTGGGAGCTTCGCAGGACGGAACGGGTAGTCGACGGCCACTGTATATTCAGGTTCAGGGGACCTCGACTGAGCCAACGATAACGCGTTGACCTTGAGGATGAATGTGTGTCTCGTGAATGTCAACTTAAACGTGTTCATGGCAGCAGCGCGTGGTCGGGGTCACCGGGTTCATTTCTGGATTGACCGACACGCGCCTCACAACAGCACGAGCTTGCAGTGGTGTCAGTGCTGAGCAAAGTCAAGGTGTGCTGTGGTGATTCAGAATGGTTGCTCGGTAACAAGTCCAGGTTATGGTCGCTTCATGCCGGTGCAGTAGAAGTTGCTGTTGGCGTAGTTACCTTCAGCGACTCGACGCTACCTGAAAGTTGGGACTCCCCTAATAAAACTATGCAGAGTTGTGTTACACCATCAGGTTTGGAGTAGGAGAATAGAGAAACTTGTCAGATTTGTGCTCCTGGTTTAACATCGATGAGACTTTAACGATTCGCAAGTAAGTCTCGGTTGAAAACAATACTTGACCCAAATGCCAATCTCTTCAAACAACAAAAAAACAACAGTAGTTTGTTAATTTGTACCCATCCAAATGTAGCCATTTCCTCCTGAAAATCCACTAAATCCGACTCGTCATTTTCAATTTCCATTAGCGGCTCAAGTCACAAGGCGCATCGCTGCATGGAGGCCTCCGCGCGCGCCCCCGGCCTCCAGCGAGCTGCGGCCCACAAGCGCATCCCCACCAGATCCACAGGGACGCGATAGCAGCAGCAGCAGCGACAGCGACGACGAAAGCAGCCCTCAAACCGGCAAAAACCAGCAAAAATCCGCTAAAAACTCGGATAGACGACGGTGTTTGCTGCTCCCACGCAGTTCCAGCCTCGGCTACGAGCCGCGGAGAGCTCCGCAGGGCACCAGTGACCCGTGCCTATTGGCGGGAGGTGACAGCGACGAAATCCGCAGTCTGGACGAGCTGGAACCGCAAAAATCGCATCAGGATCCGGAGCAGGACCCTGTCGACATTATTGTGGATCAAAAATCACCTTTGCGTCCTGCAAAGTTTCGGTATTTATGTTCCCAGGACTCTCTGGGGTCAAGATCATCCACCTCGGGGCTGGACTATACCGAGAAAGAGGCCAGTACACTAGTGAGGAGAGAAATCCCGAGGCCTCCACCCAGGTCCGGCCTTTTAGAGCTTCCTGAGAGCAGCAGTGGAGATGAAGGGGAGAGACAAGGGCCTCAGACCAGGAGGAAGGTGCCGTACGCCTGGATGCTGGCCAAATTGGGGCAGAAGACCCGGAAGAAGGTCGGGGATATCAGGAACTCGTACTTTGCAGGGTGGCTCGTGGCCTGCTCGCTGTTTGTGGAGCTGCTGAATGCTTTTGCCATTGCAATTGTGACGCTAACGTACCATCCAGCCATGGACGTTGCGCTGGATCAACCGGATGGGCATTGTAAGCATTGGCTCACGCTGCTGATCACCATGCACTTTGTCGGACTGCCGAACATCGTGCTGATCGCACCGGTGGTGTTCCCTAACGATTTTTTCTCGCTGTATCGAGCCAAGGACAAGCGCATGATTCGACGCCCGTACTTGCTGTTCTGTGAGATGATCGTGACAGTTCAGTTGGGTTTTATGATGTATGTGGCGGTGAATCAGCTGCTAAACGTGCCGGTGATAGTCGAGTGTCATGGTGAGCTCAAGCCGCGCCAGATTATTCTCTTTTACTCGGCGACGGTGGTTTGGCTGGTGCTACTGCGTCAGATTGTTGTTTTCTGCCGGTTCTTGACACATCTCAAGCTGCAAGCAGACAGCTCGAACGATTCGGCTCACACGTCTTCACTGGATAACTTCAAGAAGTTCATGTCGCTTCCTACGTTAAATGAACGGGCACGGCTTGTGAAGGAATTCAAGAAGTTGCTGTACCGTGCAGTTGCTCGCGGTGACGTTCTCACTGTGGAAACGCTCCTGGCCGAGTCGCAATCAAAGTACAAGATTGACAATATCCAGAACTTGTACAAGTCACCTGTGCTGTGGTTTTACGCTTTCGCGAAATCACGGAAGAACCCACTCCATATTGCAGTGAAGCGAGGCAATATCCGAATCGTAGAGATGCTGCTGGATAGCGGGATGGATGTGAACGTACTCGACAAAGTGGTGCGAGTGAACTTTAATGTTGGTCTGGTGTTCAAGATCTTCAGTCGCATACTGGTAACAACTATGATGATTATTTGCTGTGTATACCGTTCATACTAACAAGTTTCGTTGTTGCTTCGTAGGTTCGAACCCAGGATGGAGTTCGGTCACCCTTGAAGACGCTCCTATGCTCAGTTCTCCTCCCCCACTTCACGGCGCCGTTGCTGAAGGCTACGTCGATATCGTCCGTTTACTTATCAGCAAAGGTGCTGATGTGAATGCTCTTCCGCGTGCATCGTTCTACTACCCGGCGGCTGTTCTTCCACCAATATTCGTGGCGGATGATCCGCAAGTGCTGCGATTGCTAGTAGCAAATGGCGCAAATTTTCTCCAGGTTGCATCGGTGTCGCTGACTGGTTTGATCCGCACGTACGCAACTCCGTTGCAGCAGAGTACGTTCACATTGAGATCGGACCTGAGTGATTACTTGCTGGACTGTGGTGGTGACGTTGCGCTGACTCCACTCCACGAGGCTGCAGCCACCGACAACGTTGGAAAGATTAAGTGGCTTCTCGCTCGTGGTATTCATGTGGACATTCTGGGAGAACGTGTTGAAGGTGTCCATCATCGGACACCTTTACATTGGGCTGCAGTAGTTGGGAAGGTAAAAGCAGCCAAGCTCCTGCTGGAAAAAGGCGCGAATCCTAACGCAAAAGACCGCGATGGTCGCACACCCTTGCATTGGGCAGCCCGAAACAATCATGATAAAGTGGTCTCTTTACTTCTCGCTCACAAGGCTGAACCTGACGCGGTTGACAACGAGGGCATTCCAGTGGTGTGTTTTGCAGCCGAAGGCGAAGGCGTAGACTCGTCCATTTTCTCCAATTTGGTGGCTGCTGGGGCAAGTCTCCGGACTCAAGTTTCAGGTGGAAACACAGCGCTGCACATCGCACTGCAGCGTGAAAACCGACAGACAGCAGTATCTCTGATCAAATGCGGATCTAGCATGATGATCACAAACGATTCTGGCAAGCGCGCCGTGGACTGCACGACGTCTACCGAACTGCAATTCTTGCTTAAGAAAGAGGCAGGAACGCGAAAGATCATGATCTCGTACACTCACTCACATGCACAGTTTGCGCAGAAAGTTCGCGAACATTTGGAGACGCAAGAGCGACTTACGTGCTGGATGGATACGATGGATCCCAGCGGAATTGGCGGTGGCGCGGTTTGGCGAGAGGAGATCGCGCGCGGTATCAACAACTGCTCTCTTGTTCTTAGCATTGTGTGCGATGGCTACACCAAGTCAGAGTGGTGTCTGAAAGAGCTCGCTCTCGCAAAGCTGCTCCGCAAACCTGGTACAGTAATGTTGTTCTGTGTGTCTATGTGTAGAGCGTCCTAACCTGAATACGTTGCGCTGTTGTAGTCCTGGGTCTAATTGTCGAAGAAGACCATCCAGCATCGATGGCAGCTCTCGAGGTACGGTGACTATCGATTTCTCTGTGTCCTTTATGAAGTACTGACAGTTTTGATGTTGCACCAACATAGTCGCTGATTCCTTTCAGGAACCGGGTAACTTTCAATGACTTTATAGTAGCACGTCGGCAAGAGAATCCCCGCGCTGTCGTGTTCGACATCGACGAGGCTGCATTTGCCGAAAGGTGGCAAGTCACTCGGCCCCTCATGGTTTCAATCATGAAGGACGGACGAAGACTTGACAAAGAAGAACGAGATGACGTGGCCTCCATTGCGCCAGAACGAAGGACACGACAACTACCTGGCATGACTGCCATGCAAAAAGAAATCAAAGGCATCGCAGCAGCTAGACTACAAGGCCACGGCAACAAGGAACCTCTGCTCATATACACCCCGCTTGGTGTTGCAAGCTCTCTGCGGGTTCGAGTGAAGGCAGACCTTGAAGGTTTTGGATTTCCGTGTCGTGACTTAGACGAAACACGACTGGTAGAGCAGATGAGTGCTTCTCGGGGTGTGGTGTTACTTGTTGAAGTGCCGCCATCGCCAGGGGAGACTGGGTCGGATGAGGCGAAAGCGAACAAGCTGGTCCGTAAGTCGCTCATTTCCTCGATGACGCGTATCGTCGTGGCCGCTCAGACGTTGAGTCCGCGAAAGAGCGTGTTCCCCGTGCTCGTACAGAACAATTTTCTTGACCTCAGCAAGATGTACACGCTTGCGCGATCGGAGCTTTTCTACTTTGTGGATGGTGGAGGTTGGTCTCGCAGCGTTGGACTTTTGGTGGATCACCTGAGACTGAAGCAGGAACGGACCAGTACTGGCGGAGGAATTGGCTTGTTGGCTCCCTCTTCTTAGCTTCTTTTGGTACGGGGTAGAGTGTCGTCACTCCATTTGCAGCAGTTGCGGCATACATTTGTGAAATGTACACTCCAATGAGCTATCAAGTGGAAAGTCGTGAACTTCATTTCCTGCTGCATTTGCACCCGTATACGAAAGCTGCCCAGGAGCTTTGCGAAGTTGCCGCGCTCTCAGTTAAAGCAGGAACCCTTGATGATGGAATTGATCCAGTCTCGAGCTTTCGATACCCGCGCGCGGACACATCAGGGTAAGTGCCCTCATCACAAGAAGAACTAGAGAGCAAAAGCCCGATAAGCACGTCCTCTCCTCATCTTCGGATGTTTCAACAACGAAAGCCCACCGGAAAACCCGTCGCAGACATTAGCCCCAACCTTGCCACCAGCAGCACAGAATCGGGTGATCAAGTTCACTAACCAGCTTCCCGCACTTCTTGTCACTGAGAAGAGGGACATCAAGACGCCGTAGTTCATCGGACGGGTCCCCTCGTTGCTGGTGAGACCCCACCCGAGCACCGTAGCAGTTGAACCCGCATTGAAGTCTGAATCATCGGCTTCGGCCAGTTTCACGGCCTTGGTGGAGCTTGGTTTGACAACTCGAGTAGAGTAAAGCCGTTCGTCGAGTTTCCCTCCATTTGATCAGGGTGCTTCATCACGGACACAACCCGGATAATTTCTCCATCTTCACTACCGTTGGCGTAATGGGATCCAATCAGCTTAACGAATGCTGGCTCCGGCGTATGTTGCGGTTAATACGTGCGTTGGGCTGATGGGGACTCCGGCACAAGCATCGCTAGCGTCGGCGTCGTTGCGTAGACGCACTGTTTACGTCTTGGTATCAGCTGGAACAATGGTCCTCACTTCCGTGGACTTGCTTCGGCGAGCGTCAGCGAGAGACATAAATTTTCATCTCGAACGAGTATTGGATGCGGCGTGGCACTGGGAAGTGAGTGGCAGCTTCCGCGTAAACTTGAAATTGTTCTGCGCTCTGGCGGCGATGCTGTGAAGAGCGAGTTGAGATCTGTTGCCATACATGCAGACTGCATTCAAGATACTTCAAGACAACTTGTAGTACAGTACTACTTTGTACGTCAAGAAGTTTGAGAGCACTCTCACGGTACAAATTGTGTGTACACTACGGCGTACTTCGAAGTATCCACTAAGTTCGTAACGCAAGCGAGATGACCAACACAACAGTCAGGAATACTTCGAGTCGTGAGCAAGCAGCTTCCTAATTTTCATACTGCGGCTATTTCCCGCAAAACATATGAAGATGACGACGGTGAGAGCTGGTAGCCCTGCGAGTCATCTCTGTCTGCAGTTGCTCAATATTGCCAAACTTTGACATCCATGTGGTCCAGTACAGCATTTTGGGAAATGTGTCCGTCGCCTACGCCTGATGTGACTTCGGAATTCCGAGATAACGGCACGTAGTTGCTAACCCAAAGAGCTGTGCGTTGATCCTACTCAACTATGTAATACTTCGTAGCTTGTAGCGGGGACGGACCCAAGTGAACAAACCTGGTCACCCATTTGCACTTTTGCATCATTTGGCTTACTGCGTGCATGTCCAAGCTACGATGAAGGTCGTTTCTGCTCTCGCCGTCTAGTTGTTTGGTTGCTCCATTTCCGCCGACGCCACTCCAATCTACGAAGTACATTTACTTGCCGGCGACTCGTAAATTATACCTCAGTGAATTTCGACTGATGATACCGGCGACGAAGTAAACATTTACTCGCGTATCTCGAGTGCTCGTGAGTGGACGATTGCTGGTTCGTGCATGACTTAGGAGCGAATAGCGTGAGTAGCGATGGGGGTAGTAAATCACCCTTGCATACTGCCTTAGTTATAAAGAAGAACTCATTTACTCGTACTCATTTACTCGTGGGCGGACTTGCGATCTGCAAGTTGTTCAGCAGAGTGGATAGCAGAGGTCACGGCCAAGTGACCGATACGAAGAAGGAAAACCTAAGGTAGAGTACTTTTTGGTGAGAACAGCCCCACCTACGGATCCACTTGGTTGTGTGTTCTCTTTTCAAACTCGCTCATCGGCAACAACCCCATTACTGCTCGGTGCTTTTCGAATGCTGGTCGTGTCAGTGGCTTGGTAAAAGCATCGGCTACATTGTCTGCTCCGGCCACCCGTTCCACGTCAATCTGCTTCAGCTCGATACGTTCACGCACGAAATGGTGGCGTACATCAATATGCTTAGTTCGGTTGTGGAACTGGGGATTCTTGGCCAGCTTCTTCGCACTCTCATTGTCAACGTACACTTGTGAGGGTTGTGCTGCTGCACTTTCAGCTCCTTCACCATTTGGCGGAGATGAATCACTTCTTGCACTAATAAACTCAGTGCCATATACTCAGCCTCAGTTGGGTGTGTAGGGCAACAGTCTTTTCTGTTTGACTGCTCCATGAGGTAGGACTTCCACAAAATTGAGTGAGGTAGCCTGCCACGGACTTGCGATCGTCAATTCGATTCGCGAAGTCAGCATCTGCATAAAAGCTTCTAAATGGCCATCAAGTTTTCCATTTGCCCATTTGATGCCACCAAGTTGCAGTCCCCAATCTAAGGTCTCCTTCAAATAGCGCAAACCACGCTTTGCTGCTCTCCAGTGTAAAACACCTGGATTCTCGAGAATTTGCTGCACTCACGAACAAGGTAAGCCAGATCCGGCCGCGTGCCCAGCATAAGGTACATCAAACTTCCAATCATAGCTCGATATGGCTTTGTTTTCATGAGGTATTTTTCATCCGCATCAGTAGGACACATCACCTTTGAGAGCTTCAAATCGGCAGTACCGGGAGTCTTGTAGCCGTTGCACTTACTCATTTGAAATCGGTCAAGCACAGTCAAGGCGTACTTGCGCTGGCTCACAAATACTGTGCGCTCCTGACGATTTCGAGTAATCTCCCAGCCAAGAATGTAATGTAGCTCTCCGAGATCTTTCATCTTAAACCGCGCACTGAGCATGTCTTTCAACATCTGAATGATCACCATGTTTGGCGCGAACAAGTTCAAGTCATCCACGTAAATTGGTATGAACACTAGCCAACCATCGATGACTTTCACGGCAACACATGGCTCACTGCTGAGAAAACCGAAGCCCTGTTCCTCCAAGTATGACTTTAGCAAGCGGAACCACACACGTGGTGCCTGCTTCAAGCCGTACAGGCTTTTCCTTAGTAGGCATACCCAGTCCTCTTTTCCTTCCACAATATAACCTTCAGGTTGCTCCATGAAGACCTCAACATCAATGTCTCTATTGAGGAAAGCAGTGGTGACATCCATCTGGTGTGCTTCGTAGTCCCACACTGCAGCTAGTGTCAGTAGGACACGCAGAGTATCCAATCTCACGACGGGTGAGTACACTTCCAGATAGTCAACACCGTACGTCTGCATAAAGCCCTTTATGACGAGCCTAGCTTTAAATCGCTCGATCTCGCCGTTGGCCATGTACTTCACTCGGAATATCCAGCGGTTGCGCAGCACATTCATGCGTTTCTCTCTGGGCACAAGTACCCAGGTGTCATTCTCCATCAAGGCACGATATTCATCATTTGCTGCGCGCTTCCACTGCATGGCTTGTTCTCCCTTACGAGCTTCATCAAGTGTGTCCGGTTCTGTAATAACGCTCACAGTTAGACAGCAATAGTCTTGCCACCAGTCTATTGCTTTTTCCTTGGCCATTGCATGTTGAAGCTCCTCTCGAGCTTTGGCCCACTCAACCGAACCGGAACACACTGCATCCTCGTCTGGATTTGTGTTCGCGTAGGCGATGTAGATATAGTCACCGAGCCACGATGGCGGTTTGCTAGCACGTCCACTCCGTGTCACTGGGCAGACTTCTGTGCTCGCACCTCCCTGAGCCACATATTCTCGCAAGCCTCGCTTCTTGGAAGTCGCTGAGTCTTCCTTCGAGGAGGCGTCACCAGAATGGGGCATCTCCGAATCCGTGGTCGCTATCCCACGTACTATTGGAGTAGAAGGCCGCTCTCGGGTTGGCAACTCATCACTTGCCACTCTTGCACGATTCTCATCACAACTTTGACGAGGTGGTGCCTCTGCAACCGGTGCCTTGCGCCGCCCACTGCGTTTTTCTTCTTCTTCTTAGCGCCTCGCGCAGGCAGATTGCCGCTTTGATTGACCTCACCTCGCAGGTGGTCGAGTTGCAGATGTTCATCGTGGGGTTCAGTGCCGCGCACTGCCACTGCTTTCGCTGCACTTTGATGCATCTGCTTGTGCCTTTTCTTCTGACGAGATTCTTCTTCTGAGATCGCTTTTCAGCTCGTCTCACCCCGTCATCACTTTCAGATCCTGTATGGACCTCGGCCCCACCTGTCCGGGCATTGCCGACATGTTCATCTTCATCATCATGTCCATTTGCCCCACCTGCCCGGACATCGGCCCCACCAGTCTGAGCGCCTTCTCTGGCCCCACCAGTTTTGTCACAATGGACATCTTCCAACATTGACGGAATGCTCTCCATAGCATCAGTTCCAACATCCAAATACTGAGTAGTTGACACCGTGGACACATTTCGTTTTGACTAACGAAAACACGTCCAGGCTTGTTCTCATAGAAGACGGCAGTATGGCTGTAGAAGGATTTGTTGGTTTGACTGTCCAGCAATCGATAGCCACGCTGCTCGCGGGAGTCAACAACAAAAATCGCTTCACGAGCCTTTGACTCCATCTTCTTCCGCTCAACTTTGTCAATGTAGGCCAGCACAGCACATCCAAACGTTCTCAGGCGTGAGTAAGGCGGGGTCTCTCGATACCAAACCGCGTAAGGCACTTGCATGCCTTTCGTCGCATTGGGTACGATATTCACATAGAATGCTGCCGTTACAGCAGCTTCTGCCCATAACTCCCCGGCAACTGAAAATGAACTAGCAGACAGCGCATTCGTTCTGTAACAGTTCTTATCATGCGCTCAGCAACGCCGTTTTGCTCGGGTGTGTGCTTCACCGTAAGCGAACACTCGATTCCGTAGTTCTTCTTGCATCGATCTCCAAGTGCATGCAGCTCCTTTGCATTATCACATCGCAGCTTTTTCATTCTTACTTTGAGTTGCGTCTTCACTTGTTCATACAGGAGCTCAAACTTTGCATACACGTCGGAGCGGTTCTTCATCAGAAACAGCGTCGCCAATCGACTTGCTTCATCTACGAAGAGAGCAAAGTAGCGATTTCCCGAGTAGGACGTGATGGAGCGTCTCGTCTCCTCTTCCAGCAGAAGTTCCAAGTCTTGAGGTGCCGTCACCGGTTTCTCCCGTCGCAAACCTTCGGCTGCACGATGATCCACCGACTCAACATGCCGCAAGAGTTCACACCCAGCCGTGCCTCGAACTTTCACCTTGGCTCGAACTTCCATTGCAACAATTCCGGAATGCAGCGCTATTATTGGGCTCATAACCACTTGCGATCTGCAAGTAGTTCAGCAGAGTGGATAGCAGAGGTCACGGCCAAGTGACCGATACGAAGAAGGAAAACCTAAGGTAGAGTACTTTTTGGTGAGAGCGTTTATTTTAGAATAACTCCCTAGCTCTTGTTTGCCTGTCGCTCATTGCGGAATCACTTATTTATTGCGGTCAATCTCTGAAATGCACACGCAATGCGCACGAAAAAATCAGGAAACTTGTGGTTCTCTGGCGCACATAATTACGATAGAGAGAGCGGAGAACTGTCGCGTAGATGTGCTTGCATTTCCCCGACCGTGACACTGCGATCAGAGCGTTGAGCATCGAGATAACACACAATCTCCGGTTCGTTGCACACAATTGCGCGTTCCATAGCTGACACGATATTCAATCCTTCACAATGTTGTACAAGCCAGTGAACCACCTTCAAATGACCGTGCGCAGCTAAATCCAAGGCCCTAGTCGGGCAGCGTTCAGAGGTGTTTGCATGCAAATATTTCAGCATGTCCAAGTGGCCCTCACCCGCTGCCAAACTCATTGCGCTGGCGGAGCAGACCTCGGATCGAACTTCATGCAACCACATGACGATATCCAAACGTCCCATTTCAGCAGCACCATGCATCGCCATTTCCGAGCAGCCTGCCGTTGTGTTCTCGTGGAGCCATTTTACCATCTCAAAATTGCCATTGGCAGCGGCACCGTCCATCGCAGTCGTTGTAGAACCCTCAGTTGTATTCGCATGCAGCCATTGAACAACCGATAGCTGATTCTTCACGAACGAGTTCGGTTCGTAGTACAAACGAGGCTTAATACGGTTCCCACAACAAAGCGAAACCCGATAATATCGAGAGGCCGCGCTGTCCATAGCGTCGGTGTTACAACCTTCAGACCGGTTCACATGCAGCCACTTGACTACATCTAGATGCCCGTTAGATGCAGCAAAGTTCATCGCGATTTTCGTGCATCCCTCAGTCCGATTAGCATGCAACCACTTGACAACTTCCAGGTGTCCATTCGATGAAGCTATATCCATGGCCGTAGCGGTGCACAGTCGGCCGCGGTTTGGACGAGTATCTCCGTCCCCTCGTTTGCGTTTGTTTCGTTGCGACGAATCCACCTGGTGGAGATATCTTAGTATCTCGAGGTGTCCGTGGCTGGCCGCAACATCCATGACTGTGCGAGGTTCTTTTGTAATATAGGGCCCCCGTCGTGGTAGCTCCGGAAAGAGATCGACCTCTGAACTTCCCGAATAGTGCTCGACCAACCATCGTACTGCATCCAGCTTGCCATACTTTGCGGCTTCAAACATGGCCTTCGACGGGTCATGAGGTAGCTTCAGCTCTGCCAAGTGTGCCAGCAACACTTCGAGCACCTCAGTACGGCCGTATCGACCAGCATCCTGCAATGCCGGTGTTAGTCCCTCACTGTCATCACGATATGCCCGACCCACGACATCCACTTCCTCATTCACGTAACGTGGAAGCAGCCACCGGATGAACTCCAAGTCGCCAAACTTCGCAGCTAGCGCCAACGCCCCCTCCACCACATGCCGAGTGCTCTCATGACCCAACTCTAAGAGGTAGCGCACCACCTCCCAGCACGCTGCACGTTGCTCCTCCGCACACTCAATTGGCCCTGCAAATTTCGAAACATCGGACCCATGAGCCATCGCCCACTTCAGTTGCTCCACATTGTTCTGCTTGAGCGCGTAGTCCGCCACTGAATAAACATCGTCATGTGGCGTCCCTACCCGTTGGTGCAGCCAATGCACCACGTGCCAATGTCCTTCCCTGGCCGCTTCCGTGAGACTCTCGTCCCCCACTCAATGCCTGCATGGGAAGGGTCCCCCTCTAGAAGCTGCAAGGCCCACAAATGGCCGCCTCTTGCAGCTTCCTCGATCACTTGTTTATTTACGGGACACGCTGAAAAGTGGCGTAGAACCCACTGCACGAGGCTCAGATCGGTCCGTCGAACGGCCTGCACGAGGGCCAAGGAGAACTGCAATTGGTGGTAATTGGCGTCACTCTGCAGCAACTTGGCGACGGTCCAGCGACTGCTCTCGGCGGCTCGCAGACTGCGCAGCCACACGAAATCCACGAGGTCGACGGATCCAACAGCGCTCAACGCGATCGCCTTGGACAGGGGCAAGTCCGACACGAGGAAGTCCGAGATGATGCAGGCGATGGCGTCGGGTGCGCGGTTGGACAGCCGCCTCAGCGCCAACGTCGCGACCTTGAGCTGCAGTGCCATTCGTAGTGCGCCGTTGGTTTATGGAGATGGTAAATTTCGAATTAGAGATTATCGGGGTTTTCTCGAAGGATATTATTGTTTTTTTAAGGGGAATTCAGGTACCGTACTCTCTGAAATTTATTTCTGAGAGTTTATTTCAGAGGGTATCTGAATATCCTACTTCGCGAAAACCCCATTTCAGAGAGTATCCGCATTCTGATTTTTACAATACTGAAGTAAAATTCTAAAAGGCCGACCTTGTTTTATCCGAAAATCCGCCAAATAAAAACGATTCCAAAGACCTCAACAAATCCTGCATTGCATTTAGTGCTAATCAAGTCAAGCAGCTTCAACCTGCAATGGTTGTGGTCCCAGAGAGCGACTGAATGCCAGCAATTTCAACCGTACCGGGAGGAGGTAAAAACGACATCATGTTTTGCCACCTCGAAATGTGAAGGAGACCTCAAGTCTCTTTAATCTCTTCAAGAGGAATGATCAATGCAGGCAGGGGCTCCGAAAATTATATTGTTATTTGGCTCGAGATAGCGGCAATACAAATAACTTAGCGGTCTCCTCGTGCAGAGCCGACGGAAATAATTGGTCTTATTGCGGGAAATACATGGGTGTTTGTATGGAGTGAGTTTGTTGCGAGATTATTGTGCGCCACGAACGACTTTGCGCACTGTGGCTGCGCTCCAGTACGTGCGGTTCACCTTTAGAAAGAGGATACTTTCGAGATGCAATGGGGTCATGGCCTGGCGGTGCATGCCGACCACTGCCTTCGCCTGACTAAAGAATCGCTCGACGACATTGGTAGTAGGAGCAATCGTTGCCACGTGATCGACGAAGCGTGGACTAGTCTGCCGAAGGCGTCTCGCCCTCTCGAGCGTAACAGCGGCGAAGCCATGATCAGGCGCTGACGTCACCGAAGAACTTGGTGGCGGAGCCGCTCCTGCGACCAGTGGCTCCAAAATAGCCACCTCCTCTGCTGACAACAAGCCCTCGCGACCCAGCAACACATCGACGCAGGCGCGCTCGAAGCCAACGCTCTTAACAATCGCTGCCTCAGCATCGAGGTAGTGGGCGACCTCGGGCTTCTGCGCAATGATCTCGTCGAAGAGGTCGCGCACGTCCAGCAGGGTGATCTCGTGCGCACTTTGAAGCTTCTTTGACGTCGACTCGAACATCTTGCGGTTGTCGAGTATCAGTTTCAACTGCTTCTCCTCTCGACGGGTTGGCATGCAAGCAGTCAGCTCGTCGTCGTCTTCATCATCGAGGAACTCCTTCAACGCAAAATACCTCTTGACCATGGCGAAAGTTGAAGACCAACGAGTGCCCTGCTTTAAAACAGGTCGCAAAAGAGTCTTTCGACTAAGACAAAAACGAATTGTTAGATTTCAAATGAAAAATGAAAAAATAATAATAATTCAACTCACAGTATTTCGCGGCCGCCACCAGCGAATTCGTCAACTTGCTCATCAACTGCTGGACCTTCTCGAGTAGATCGCCGTCATCGGCGAGGAGTAAGTTTACCGCCAGGTTCAGACGATGGCTTGCGCAGCCCACCATCGGAACCTTGAGCTGGTCGGCGACAGCACCGTTCACGGAGCCATTATCTCCAACGATGTAGGCAATACTGGCTTTGCTCCGACCATAGTAGGAAAGAATTGTGTCCAGGAACTTGACGTGACTGCGGGCAGTGTGGTCATCGACCTCATCGTCGATAATTGGCGCCATTGCGATCAGAATATTCTCCGCCTTGTCGTCGTGGCGAAAAGACGCAAAGACTGCGACGTAGTGCTCTGAACGGAAACCCCACCCGTCAAAAATGATACCGAACGACTTGGGCAGGATACTAGCGATCATAGTTTCAACCTCACGGACCAGCAGACACATGTACTTGACGAGGCTGTCCGTGGAAATACTGCCAATGTTGACGTAGTCTGAAGCCGCCTGCGTCTCGCAGAACGAGAAGGGAAGGTTGCACGAGAGCACCATGTCGATCCAAGAGAAGACCTTGTGCGTCTTGTCGTCGATGAACCCAATTAACGTGCCCGTATTTGCGCTGGCGCTGGTCATCTCCGCGACAAAGTTCGTGTGCCACATAAAGATGTGGCCGAGTAGATTTGTGTAGCCAGTATTGGGCTCCATTTGACGCTGGACACCGCAACGACACACGTAGACCACAGTAGGCTCTTCATCTTCATCGAGTACACACTTGAAGTAGAAAGACGACACTTGCTTCGACGTGAACGGGTCGGTGCTGGCCTTCTTTTTCGGCTTGTCCTGCTTTTTCTTCTTCGGCGGCCTAGACGACGTCGAAGCGGGTCCGACGCGGCTTCGAGCCGCTCCGTGGAGACTTGGCAGGCATCTTGTTGAGTGGGGTAATGGAGACGTTGTTGGCCAAATTGAGAATGCGCAGATTTGGCGAGGCTTGGTGCACCAGAGAAAGCGATCAACGTGATCCACTGAAGCGAGAGCGTTCTGTGCACCAGTGATCGGGCTGAACCGTGAAACCGGACCGGACTGCAAGTGTACCGGACTCCACTGTTTAGGGTTATTGGCGAGAGAGAGAAAAAACAAATATTTAAACGTTTCAAAGCGAAGCCGATAATAAATAACTTTTCGGCCAAAATACTAGAGTATTTAATAAAAATAGTATTTTCGGAATCCCTGAATGCAGGCGATTACCTGATCGCTTAGTGTCATCTCGTTCTTAAACGTGTTCATGAGCGCTGAAGAGTTTATTCGTCAAAGCATATAAACACCGTGCACCAACGACTGATAAATTCTCAAGAAGCAGAACCGTATATTGTGTATCATGGTGGGTTTTCCCATATCTCGATAGGCGTACATCAGTGCTCGAAGCGGGAGCGTTCAAAAATTGTGAGTGTGTGTGTGTGTGTGTGTGGGGGGATTTTAGTTTTTGATCGCCCAGCTCCATGCCGAGGGTGATGCTCAAATTCTGTAATTGCGCGGTCATTCCTCCCTAACACCGATAAATTCTAGTTTGTTGAGGCTGCGTGTATTAGTTCAGGTTCAAATATCACATTTTTTTGCTACAGACACACCTCTATAAGTGGCACCCGATTGGTTCAGACAAAAACGCTGTTTCATTTAGAGAATTTGTCAGTTAAGGAAATGGCTACATTTAGTTAAGGTATGGCTACATTCACCTTACGTAAATCCAAAACTATCTGGAGACGTCTGCTGCCAACGCTTCATACAATATCCAAGTGCAGTTGATGCTGACAGGGGCATGGTCGTTTTCTTCGTCCTCGTGCTCTTCGACCACGTCGTCGTCAAAATCCCCAGCCGCGTTGGCGCCTCCATCGTCGTCTGGTATCTCGTGTACATCAACCTCTGAATCAATATCCAGATAAGCCTGCACGCTGTCATGCGCGCTCACACCCGCAATCATGCTCGTGATATCATCTATCATCTTTTGGTCTGCAGCCTTGGCATACTCACCAGCTTGTCGAAGCTCCCCCAATAATGCAGCGTCTACGATCCTTGCCTTCACCCAGCAGTTGCGTATGCAATCGGCCGTCACATCGTTCCAACTGTCAATGCTGAACTGAATTGCCTCTAGAAGGTTCAGCTTTCGATTTATGCCGCCTTCCATTGCGTCAAGGCACCAGCGGACAAATCGACGGCGGTAGCGTGCCTTGAACGAACGGATGATGCCTACAAAAATATCAATTGTCAAATATGAGCAAAACATTAAAAATAAAAATAAAACTTACCCGCATCTAGTGGCTGCACCGACGAAGTCAAGTTTGGAGGAAGGAAGTGTACTTCAACATGGGAAAGTGTCTTGATAACTTTGCGGCTCGAGGCGTTATCAATCAGCAAAAGTACTTTGCGATTTTCAACTGCCATTTTCAAGTTAAAAGATTGTAGCCACTCGAAAAAACTGTTGAGGTCATCCAGGCCTTCTTCGTGTTGTAATACACCACAGCTTTGCCCTTCAGAGCACGTTTTGTACCGCCTTTAAAGCACCGTGGGTTAGCTGCTGTCCCTATGACCAGCGGGTTCAACTTGTGCGTGCCAGTCGAATTGCAGCAGAATGCAATTGTTACCCGGGCCTTGTCGCGCTTTTTGCCCTTTCGACTCATCGTCACAAGCGTTTGGTTTGGAGCAAGTCGATAGAATAGAGCAGTCTCGTCAAAGTTGTAGATATCTTCCGGGCGGTATTGACGTGTAATATCTTGGAGCGAGTAGCGAGCTGATCGAACTTCCACCGCGGAGGAACTGTCAGCCTCGCCATGCATACGCTTTGAAGAAATTCCGTTGCGTTTCTTAAACTTTGCAAGCCACCCGTTGCTTAGTCGAAGCTGAACATCGGTAATGTTGCACGTTTTCTTTATATCACTGGCTTTGAGAAGCAATATGTCGTCAGAAATAATTGCATTTTCTTCATGTCGGTGAAAAAGTCGACGAGCTGCTGCTCGAACTCTGGAAACTTGCCCCGACGCCGTCCAGTAGCTGTCGAATTCGCGCTGCAATAGTAAGACGGCTGCTTGCTTCGAATACGTCGAATAGTGTTGATACTGATGGTCTGCTTCAACGTGCTGCCGACCCAATGCAAGAGATCTCTGTCCTTTATCGCTGCCTCACGGTGGGCCTTCAGGCAAATCTGGAGCTTCTCCTCGAGCGTCAGTGAAGGTGTTCGGCTTTGGGTTGGCATGACGGACGACTGAAACCTGTAGCTGGGGTAGCGCGCTGACACAAAAGGTTGGGAACTGAACGTTGCGCTGAAAGAGATGCGGTCTAAATGACTGGTGAGCAAATGGCTGGGATACCATACTGTAGGCCAGTCACGATTTGGCATCCAGTTAGGGAGCTCCCCACTCTCACTGGCTATCATTTAGAGAATAAGGAGGTTTTGATCAGTTAGGGAACTACTATAGTGAAAGCAATACAGTCTCATTTGCACACAGAGAAGACTAACCAGATAGAGAACATGTAGTCAGGTAGGGAGGCTCAGATAGGGAGGTGTGACTGTATCGATTGAAATCGTTCTGTTTAGATTTGCCTGTCGTCATGGTGCTGGGAGAACATTTATCGAAACTGTACCAAGAGAACTAGTTGAGCTTCTACCGTGAAGTATCCGTAGACGCTGCTGTCCTGTTTCAGCCAGATCTCCTCCCAATCCCTTTCCGAAAAAGCTTACCGCGCCTAGGCATAGTCGTTCAGGACAGGGCTCGACATGCTGGTCCGACACTGCACCAATGACAAATAATTCAGACGAAGGCACCGTGAACCAATGCAATTTGCGGAGAGCCAGGAATTCAGACCCGTCCTCCTCCTCCATTCTCAGTAACCCGAAGGCTGTAAGTCCATCCCTTTTGTAGTAGAGTTTGCCGTCTTTGTATTCGTACCCTCGCAGCGTCACCATTTTGTTGAGCATTCCAAGCGTAGTATCAACGCTACACGGTGCTGTGAAAATGATCCACCCCCTGCCATGTTTCCAACGCATATAAGTTACTGCACGCAGTATGCGCACGGACAAAATGAAGCCGATGAGAGGAAAAATGATGGCGCCATGAACGACTAACCCCCAAACGTAGTAGAACACAGCACGAGCAGCATAACCCGAGTGCTTTAGTTCCGAGTGGCTCAACGATGTGAGGAAATGCGACTGGCCGATCGCGCTAAGTAGTTCGCCGATTAGTGAAGACTCGTAGCTGAATAGCAGTCGTTTAACGCCGAGTCGACTGCTTTCTCGCAGCCAGCCCATGTTCTCGATCATTTCAAATGCGAGCAATACGACTCCAGATAAATTGTAGCCGAACGAGATGTACTGAAACCAGGCCAACACTCCATCCGTTGCGACGAGCAAGAACAAGTCGGTCATGATGCCTTCAGCTAGCAGGTACAATAGCAACACGCGATGGGAATTTGTCGCTCCATGTGCGGATAGACGCATCGTCTCGTGTACGAAGACCATCGCCGTCTTTCGATCAAGCTCCTCGCCCATTTGATCGCATCTCCTGCCATAACGATGACAAGCAACATAACTTCGCCGCAGAACAATTCCGCGATAAAATATCCAAATTGAGCCCACCGAGGCGTACCAATATGAGATTCGATATCCAAACCCGCCATTGTCTTTTGCCAGGAACGAACCGTTGATGTCAAACGTACCAAGAGCATCGATATGGCCGTAAATTGTACGGTCTTGAGAGCAGTACGTGCCACTAAGCTCTTCGTAAAATGAATAGAAACCAATCGTACCGTGATAAAAGTACATTTTTACCGAGTAGCTGACGCTGGAGCAGCTTGTATCACCCACCTTCTCGGCTCCCATCACATAGTTGCCGTGACAATTGTATTGCGGTGAAACCAAATGACAGAGACGCCCGTGGTTCACATCGTAGTAATGGGTCGACTCAAAGTTCCACCAAACATTTGCCATCTGAAGTCCTATAGCGGGGCATAACTCCGTCAGATTCGTCGTATTCTGTTCTGCTGCTGGTGGGACGACGAGGCTTTTGTGCATCTTGTGTGGCATCACGAACTTCAGGAAGCTCCGTGTCTGCAGGATAAACGGCGCCATACCAACAACCAGCCATGCCAGGATCAATTTTCTCTGGGAGCTTTTCCTTTCTCCATCGGCCACCGCATTTCCTTGAGTTCCTTCGCTAAGGCAATGTATTCGCCCCCGAGTCATTGCTGTGAAGTTGACTCTGTTCCTTCCACCCGAAACGGACATTGAGTGTGCTATAGTTGCAGCCAAAACGGGCACTCAGACCGCTGAATTAGCTACGAACGCCTCCACAATTGTTCAGGCCAGCACCAGCATCTCGTCTCTGGAAACAAGTTCCGTCGTGCTTTAGTTCCCTTTTCCTCGTCAACTTTTAATGTGCTACTCAGAAAACCTGAACTTGGAGAGAACTGTCCCGGATACATCAACGAGCTACACTCTCCGTATTTGGTGTTGCGACTACTTAGTTGCTCCCTCGGACATAATTGACATTGGCAATTCAGGTTCAAGATATCATAACTACTCCTGATCCAGGGCCAACAGGTCGATCACGATAGGATCGTTCTCCAGACCAACGATCTCAGCAGGTGGGAGTACCGGCGTACATTTACAGAATGGGAAAGGAGGGAATTTCAATACATGTACCCTGACCGAAGTCTGGATCATACTTAGAAGTACTCCACAACGTCACCGTTGACATTCGGCTGGAGCAGCGAGAAATTCAATCCCAACACTGGTCATCGATGTGGCCTTCTTTCAGAAGGCCGACATAATTGCTAGATAAGCTGCGTACAGTCATGGACCATCCTACGATTCAAGTCGTGGTCGGCGTTAAGATCGCGTATGACTATGGAGAAGACAAAGAGCAAGTCAGCCAACGTATCTACTTGCTCCACGTGGACTCAGGCTTTCGTCCGGCTTGAGTACCGTGTTTTCAATAAGCAGGTTGCGATCACTTTGCTTCAAGTAAGCTCCTGGATCCAAGCTCGGTTCCGCTGGATGCCAACGTAAGCGTCTACGTTACCCCCGCTTTCACCAATTGGCGATATCTAGGAGATTGATTGCTGCAGTCCCGTAATTTTAAGAACGCCATTTTTCAGGCGAGATATGTTCCTAGGACAACCAAAGACCCTTGTTTCGTTGTTATACTACATGTAGTATTATACCGTATTTCGCATGTAGACCACCAATACCACACCTTGAGAGATACACCCTTTTTCAGCCAATCGTTGTGCGTCAATCCGATTACAGGATTTCGCATGTAGAGAGATACAGACCACTATTCCGAAAGAGTGACGGCATTTTTTAAAAACTGACCACCACCCATCAGTTCTCAAATGGCTCGTGTGAAGCCGAAGCCAAAGGGCCGCCCGCGCAGAGGTGGCATCGGCCGCCACGTACAGCAGTACAAGACGAACGCCGAAACTGTCGGGAAAAAGCTCACTGTCCTTGCTTTTCTCGACAGAACCAAGAATATGCGCGCCACCGTGGCTCAGTTTTACCCTACCCTAGCAGCCAAGTTATACCAAAGCAAACGAGTCCAGATTCTGCGATGGAAACGAGAGAGCGCTAAGCTACAAGACGCAGCTAGCTCTCGCAAGAACGAGCACAAGAAGATTAGAAAGGTAGGAACTGCAACTATTTTATCTAGTGACATGGAGACGACGTTGGTAGTTTGGGTTAATGAGTTCCGAGCGGAAGGCGTTCCGGTGTCGACCGAAATGCTGACCGTTAAGGCGCGTGAAGTTGCCGAAGAAGGTGGTGTTAAGGACTTCGAGGCGTCAGACAAGTGGCTGAACGGCTTCAAAAGGCGCCACCGCTTTAGCTTACGAGCTCCTACACGCCAAGGTCAAGTCTGTCCACCCGAGCTTGCTGCAATCGCAGCCGAGTTTGCGGCTAAAGTGGCCTCCACAATGCAAGACCTGGGAATCAAACGCGTTTATAACGCAGACCAGACAGGTAACATCTATTTAACCCCTATTTAACCCCTATTTAACGCTATTTCACGCTTTTAACCTTATTTAACGCCTTTAACGCTATTTCTAAAGCCGTGTTTTTCGAGTATGTAGCTAAGAAGACGATAAGCAAGCGTGGTGAGAAGACTGTCTGGGTGAGATGCAGCGGGGCATCGAAGGAGCGCGTCACTGCCATGCTGCTTGGCGACAGTGATGGCAATAGTACACACCGTTCGTTGTAATGAAAGTCAAGCCATCCAAAGTTAAAGAAACTCAAGCAAAAAACGTCAAGGACAGAAATGGGTTTGGTGCCCGTGTTTGGAAAGATATTATGGGCATTTTGGAGAGCAATGACTTGGCTATCCATGGCAACAGCAAAGGTTTGAGCTCTGTTTCGTAATACCCAATGGCCGTTTCTAATTGTTTTCATTTCGGTGTTCGTAGGGTGGTGGAATCAAGATCTGTCCGTTATTTTTCTGAAACGCCATTTTGGAAACCGACCTTTCCCAAAAGAGCCCATTTTGCTCTTGTGGGGCGATTTTAGCGGCCATTGGACCAAAAGGTCGAGGACTACGCTGCGTCAATCAATATGGTGCTGATGAAGGTCCCACCACGAGCGACGTCTGTCTCTCAGCCGGCAGACGTCGCTTGGAACTTTCCGCTGAAGTCCAACCTGCGTCGCCTTTGACACGACGACATGCGAGTTCAGATTCTACAGCCCCGCACTGCAGGCATCAAGTTCAAGCTACCACCCCCGGATAGACGCAAAATTTGTGGCTGGGTACGGCGTGCATGGGACTCGTTGTCCGAGCA
The DNA here is from genome assembly GCA_012656105.1 of Phytophthora syringae. Taxonomy (NCBI): domain Eukaryota; phylum Oomycota; class Peronosporomycetes; order Peronosporales; family Peronosporaceae; genus Phytophthora; species Phytophthora syringae. The sequence continues at coordinate 154,585 of JAAKBD010000191.1, read as the reverse complement.
GGTCATCTCGAATGCGTTTCGAGGGAGCAAGCTGCAACCGAGTGCGACTTGTATTGTAGCGAGCTCATTGGTTTCAGAGCTTGAGAAGTTATCGCTACTTGAAGGACCACATCTAGACGAAAGTCACGAGTTTGACCAGGAAGACGTCATTGTCAAAGAGGCGACTGTCTAAAAATAAACTTTTTCTTTTTCATAAGTTTGAAGCATCACTTTTGACAGGGAAGATTTGCATGTGAAGCATGGGGTGTGTTGGTCTACATGCGAAATACGGTACTACCGTACGGTCTTAGTCCTTGGCGACGCTCAGTCCTTAGCGACAAGCTGTATTAGCCAATGAAAAGCTTAGAATAAAACAGATGTTACAAACTTTGGATGTGCTAATTATAACCATTGCAGTCGCTAAATCTCTGCCCGCACTTTGAGTTTAGCATGGTGCGCCCTTCCATCAAGGGCGTCAAGAAGAAGAGAAAGCAGTACAAGCGTGTGGCTGTTGAGTACAGGCACAAAAAGGAAGTCCTCGACTACATTGATGGAGGTCACACACCGAGTGAAGCACTTGATAAGTTTTACGGAGATTTAACAGGGAAAGAGCGCAGGGCAAAGCAGAAACTGATAAGTAAGTGGCGCACTAATGTAGTGAAGATCAATTTGGCCTGCACTACGGGGCATTCTCGACATCTCAACTTGAGGCAGCGCGGAATGGCAACAGTTCACTCTAAGAGAGCTGAAGAAGAAATTGTCATGTGGATCAACACGTTGCGTAAGGACGGCGCGCCTGTATCTCGAGCCATGTTGAAGTTAAAGGCTAGATATACTGCAGATGAAAGTGGACTTAATGAGGAGCAGTTTTCAGCTTCGTCTTCGTGGATGCAACTGTTCATGCGTCGTCATAGCTTCTCCTTGCGCACAAAAACCCGGCAAGGACAGACCACCCCAGAAGATGCTGCAGAGGCCGCGCAAGCATTCAGAGAAGAGGTTCTGCGAACTATTGTCGAGCACAACTGCGTTCAAGTTTTTAATGCTGATCAAACCGGTCATTCTGCTGAGAGTTCCTCCTAAGTACGCATACGTGTGTCAACCTGCTGATATCTCATGGAACAAGCCCTTTAAAGGGCTGCTACGATCTTTGTGGATCGATGGACTGAAAGAGCAGCTGCTTGCATTTAAACAAGGTGAAAGTGAGCGCCTTCGTAATAAAAAGGAACTGGAGGCAGAAATTTCCCGTGTTCAGAAAACGCAAGATCAGGAGAATGCTAGTCAAAAAGTTGCGGCCTTACGAAAAAATCGACAACGAGAAGTTTAAGCTAGTGGGCCCATCTAGGAAAGACATGACGCGCTGGATAACACCATGCTGGGATCAATTGTCCGCCGATACTATTATCAGTGGGTTCTCCAAGGCAGGACTAGTTACGGACACCCGCAGCATAAATCCTGACGAAGAGAAAGAGATTGATGTCGACGGACTTGTAGAAGATTTAGAGCGTCATAATCTTGCAGAAGAAGAGCTGGCTTCGGACGATGATATCGGCAGCGACTTCAGCACAAGCGACAACGAATCGGATGATGAAGATATCGGCAGAAACTAGATGGTAGTCGCCAGCCTAATATATATTTTCCTTTACACACTTACCTTAGTTCATTCTCTTGGCTACCGGGACCTACGAAGCTGTCGCAAGACCAGACCAAAGTGACGAGGTAGCCCGAAGTGTTTGTTTATATTTATTGTGCAGCAGCAGGTCAAGGTACTTGGCCAGGTACAGCTTCATGAATGTCACTATGATGAAAATGCAGAACGAGGTCTTCTTCTCCGTGATGCTACACTCCTCTCCATCCGCTGTCGCGCAAACAAACTCGATATAAGCGTCGGAACGTCATCTCCGCCGCACACAAGAACCGTGACGGAGTTCGGGTGGATGCCGCAGATCTTGTCGTAGGACTTGCATGAGTGCGTACCCACCACCATGGTGAATCATTATACTGCTGCTGCTGCTGCTCCTGATCATGGCGATGATGTTGTCGCGCGCAGCTGCAGCTTGGTTGTTGCTGCAGTAATCGTGCATTTGCACTTGATACATTGCGTTACTGTCCCCGTGCTGACTGCCCCACACAACACTTCCGACAGCTTCTTGGTGATCTCGTTCTCCTAGTCGTTCTTGTTCTGCGTGAAGTTCTTGTACACCGCCCACGTACTAAGCGCCACGACGAAGGCCACGTACAGCAGGTAGATGCTCAAAAGGGTCTCCATGAACGAGGAACCTCGGCTAAGCCTCCGTCGACTCTGACGTGCACGCATCCTTTAGATCTGTGTCCACGGTGCCGTCGCGCAGCATGAGGCTGTAGCAGTTGGTGCCAACAGGGAACATGGCGTTGTTGTTGCGCACGTTGGTCGCGTACGTCCAGAAGACGCTCCACTGTACGCACCACCAGCAGCAGAACTCGTACCGAGTACTGTACTTGACCTTGTCGTTCTCGAAGCACTTGGTACGGCGTTGTCGTTCATACTGAGCTTCCACCCAGCGCTTGACTGGGCAACTGCGGTCGACGCGTCTTCCCCGCCCAACGGTCTGTGTCCACGGTTGGCTCTTGCATCGCAGTCGGTCATTTCCAGCGCGGAATGCTAGCAGCTCCATAGCATGCCTTTCTGTTCGCCAGTTTTTCGTTTGTCTAAACGGCACTATAAAACGGCACGTAAATCCGCACGCAGTAGTGATTAATTATTAGGATTCGCATGGGAGAATTGTGACACACTGTGTCTGTGGCTTGTCGCCAAGGACTAAGACCGTACGGTACTACCGTATTACGCATGTGTGTATACCCTACGCATAAAACAATATGAAACTTGCCATCCGCACATCGTTCTCTCAAGACTTGCGCACATTGTCAAAGTTGGCATCTCCGATGTGCGACTGCTTATCTACGAGTACAAGATACAGTGCCCGCCAAATCATTAAGACCCCGATTTGGCGGGACACTTTTGGCAATATCTCGGCGAGTTAGGAGCTGCTACTTTGATATCTTCTCTCTATTATGCGTACGGAGACGCCACTTGTGTTAACAACTTAGATTTCAATGTATCTGACAGGGCTGGTATACAAAATCAAGGTTTTGGCACCAGCGTCAAATTATTAAGACCACATCCTTTTATGATGGAAAAAGCACTTTTATGAACAGACCATACAAACTTCTATATTAAAAGTTAGTACTTAGTCAGTCCACCTTTCTTCTTGATCACCGCTAGACAGCGGCGAGGCATGGACTCCACTAGCTTCAGCAGGTAGTCTAGCTGAATGGCGTCCCATGCAGCCATGATTGCAGCCTCTAGATCAGCAACGTTTTGGTACTGACGACCATGTGCGTACACCTTGGCCGCCATCGCCGACCAGACGTTCTCGATTGGGTTGCAATCCGGCGAGCGAGCTGGCCACACCATGGTGTTGACCTGCATCTCCTGCAAGAACTGTTTGGTTTCATGCGAGGCATGAATCGAAGCATTATCTTGCTGAAATACAAAATCAACACCATAGTTAGCGTGAGCGAAAGGTAGTAGATATTCAGATAACGTGTAAACATAGTCACCCGAATTATGACGCCCACGCAAAATGGCCAGCTCACTCTTACCTGCTGCGCTAAAAGCGCCCCACCATGACGCTCCCTCCGCCATTTTGGCGACGCAAATACGACTGTGCAGGCTGGCGCATGTCCCTCCAGTAATATTTGAATCCATCAGGACCATCTAGATTAAATTTCTTTTCATCTGAAAAAATAGTATGAATCCAAGTGTCTACATAAAAAAATATTGTTAGAGTAAGTAATTGCAGTAAAACCATAACGTGACAAGCTTACCTGGCTTCAGTATGTACTCTTCCGCCCATTGCGTGCGGGCAGCCTTGTGCGCCGCCGTGAGGGGAGCGTGCGGTCCATCTTGGTGTAAACAAGATGGTCCACACGCTGCAGAACCCGCTGGATTGTCCTCACGGACGCCTTGATGCCGAGCTTGGTCTTGAGCTCGGCGGCGAAGAACTCGCCTGTTGCCGCTACACGCACGAGCTGCCGCAGCTCTCGTTCCGTTAGGGCTGGCTGCCGCCCAGCTCTTCGCTCTCCACCGCTGTCTTCCTGCGGTCCCCGCTCCGCCTTGACTGCGTTACGGACGGACGTACGGGACCGGCCTGTCTTCCTAGCGATCTTGTGCAGAGAGACGCCTCCGTCGTGGAGCCCGACGATAAACCAATGCTCTTGCTCGGAGAGGGCCTTGCCGTGGCCCATTTAAAAATGAAGGCTCACAGCCTCAGTAACCTCCAGCCAAACCTTCGTTTCCGCCAACCATCTTCTTATTTTGACCAGCACTCCTTTAATATAGAAGTTTGTATGGTCTGTTCATAAAAGTGTTTTTTCATCATAAAAGGATGTGGTCTTAATAATTTGACGCTGGTGCCAAAACCTTGATTTTGTATACCAGCCCTGTCAGATACATTGAAATCTAAGTTGTTAACACAAGTGGCGTCTCCGTACGCATAATAGAGAGAAGATATCAAAGTAGCAGCTCCTAACTCGGCCTAGAAGCCGAGATATTGCCAAAAGTGTCCCGCCAAATCGGGGGTCTTAATGATTTGGCGGGCACTGTAGTACCGTCCCATACAGTTTAGCCTTAAGGAAGTCGTACTTAGTGGACTGGTGGGCGGAGAGTTACATCTCCACCTCCGCTCCGGACTCTCAAGTCCTCACTTCTCGATTCTCCATCTCCAATACACAAGTGCCTTCCGGCACCTTCCTCCTCAAGAACCTCTGTCCTCCGCTGTCCTATTCCTAACTGCAAATCGTTGTTCTAACACACATAATTGCGATAGAGAGAGCGGAGAGCTGTCGTGTAGATGTGCTTGCATTTCCCCGACCGTGACACTGCGATCAGTGCGTTGAGCGTCGAGATAACACACAATCTCCGGTTCGTTGCACACAATTGCGCGTTCCATAGCTGACACGATATTCAATCCTTCACAATGTTGTACAAGCCACTGAACCACCTTCAAGTGACCATGCGCGATATCATTAACCTCTTTCGACATGGTCCCTTTCGGGCGATTTTCAAGTAGCCACGCCAGCACATCCAAGTCACCGTGCACTGCTAAATCCAAGGCCCTAGTCGGGCAGCGTTCAGAGGTGTTTGCATGCAGATATTTCAGCACATCCAGGTGGCCTCCAGCCGCCGCGAAAACCATTGCCGAGGCGGTGCAGACCTCGGATCGGATTTCATGCAACCACGTGACGATATCCAAACGCCCTCTACCAGCAGCATAATGCATCGCACTTTGCGAGCAGCCTGCCGTCGTGTTCTCGTGGAGCCATTTTACCATCTCGAAGTTGCCGTTGGCAGCGGCACCGTCCATCGCCCTCGTTGTAGAACGCTCGATGCCATTCGCATGCAGCCATTGCATAACCAATAGCTGATTCTTCACGAACGAGTTCGGTTCGTAGCACTGACGAGGTTTGTCAGGGTCCCCGCAACAAAATGAAACCCGAAAATATTGAGAGGCTGCGCTGTCCATAGCGTCAGCGGTACAACCGTCGTACAGGTTCGCATGCAGCCACTTGACTACATCGAGATGCCCGTTAGCTGCAGTATTATCCATCGCGAATGTAGTGTATCCCTCATTCCCATTAACAAGCAACCATTTTACAGCTTCCAGGTGTCCATTCGAGGAAGCTACATTCATGGCTGCATCGGTACACTGTCGGCGATTCGGATGTGTATCTCCGTCTTGGTGGAGATACTTTAGAACGTCTAGATGTCCGTGGCTAGCCGCAATATCCATAATGGTGACAGGATCTGTCGTATTTGGGGCCACCGGTTGATGCGGTAGCCCCGGAAAGAGATCGACCTCCGAACTGCCCGAATAGTGCTCGACCAGCCATCGTACTGCATCCAGCGTGCCATACTTTGCGGCTTCAAACATGGCCTTCGACGGGTCATGAGGTATATTCAGCGCTGCCAAGTGTGCCAGCAACACTTCAAGCACCTCAGTGTGACCATATCGTCCCGCAGCCGCCAAGGCCGATGTTAGTCTCTCGCGACCCGCCATTTCCTCAGTTATGTAGCGCGTAAGTAGCCACCGGGTGAACTCCAAGTCGTCCAACTTCGCAGCTAGTTCCAGTGCCCACTCCAATAAAAATGGCGAGATCCAATGCTTCACCGACAAGAGGTAGCGCACCGTCTCCCAGCACGCTGCACGTTGCCTCTCGCCACAGTCCAACTTCCGAAATCACAAACCAGTGAGCCATCGCCCACTTGAGTTGCTCCAAATTGTTCTGGCTGAGTGCGTAGTCCGCCACGGTCTCTGTGAGTGAAAATACATCTTGAGGTGGCGACCCGACCCGTTGGTGCAGCCAATGCACTGCCAATGTCCTTCCCTGGCCGCTTCTATGCGACTCTCGTCCCCCCACTCAATCCCTGCATGGGAAGAATCCTCTTCTAGAAGCTGCAAGGCCCACAAATGGCCGCCTCTTGCAGCTTCCTCGATCACTTGTTTATTTACGGGACACGCTGAAAAGTGGCGTAGAACCCACTGCACGAGGCTCAGATCGGTCTGTCGAACGGCCTGCACGAGGGCCAAGAAAACTGCAATTGGTAGTAATTGGAGTCACTCTGCAGCAACTTGGCGACGGTCCAGCGACTGCTCTCGGCGGCTCGCAGACTGCGCAGCCACACGAAATCCACGAGGGCGACAGATCCGGCGGCGCTCAACGCGATCGCCTTGGACAGGGGAAAGTCCGACACGAGGAAGTCCGAGATGACGCAGGCGATGGCGTCAGGTGCGCGGCTGGAGAGCCGCTCCAGTACCAACGTCACGGTCTTGAGCTGCAGTGCCATTCGTAGTGAGCTGGTACAATGAAAGATGAAATATTTATGTTAAAATTCATTCTACAGAATACGTAGGACTTGTGCTGGTCCAGGGGTACAATGCTGGACATCGTGTCCGGCATACAGACAACGACGGGAAAATACGCCCCTATCTGAAAAACATTCGCCATACAAATTGCGCTCTTCCTTCGGCGATAGAGAAATCCGCCCACTGAATTGATTGGCCAAATTCAGCACAAAACCAGTACTAAACTATAGACAAAGCGCTCATCATTACAAAGAATTACATGTACACTTCAACTACCGGATATTTTGGTATCGCCTTTTCGAAGCTCCTGACAATCACATCGTTTGTGAGATCATCCCAAGCCTTGATCGTACGCTCGATTGTAGCACGCCTCTTCTCTTCCGCAGTAGCCCGAGGCTGGTTCTTCCGGTTTATGACTTCCTGATCCCCAGTTGTTCTTGTCCCGGCCACACGCGGCGCGCACACACATCGCTCTATGCAGAGGCACATTCCGCCGCAGAGACACTCTTCCCAGCACACGCAGTCATCCCAGCATGAGCACGTCTCCGCCTTCCCGCACTCGACGCAGTTCTCCACCGGGGTTGTGCTGTGGCTTGGACCAGCGACTCCGCTCGAGGTCTTGCATGTTTCAGCCACCCAGTTGGCTGTAATCTTCTTCTTTAATGGTCCCATGACCCCTACGTCGAGGGCTGGCAGATAGATGTGCTATTTGCCGGCAGCGGGCACACAAGTGCCGATGTCGTTTCCGCTACCACGTCAAGTCCCTTCTGGGACACGTGAGCATCGAAGTTGTCGAGCATGAGTACTGAAGGGGCGTTGATCTCGTATTGAAGCAGCTCGCGCACGTAGAACGACCAAACAGTCGCATCCATCCAGCCGTGTTCTTGCACCGTGTAGACATGGCCAGCAGGGTATGTCTTCAGCTCTTCTTTATCTACAAGACCTCCTGGCATTGCGCGGATAATGAAAAGAATCGGAAGTTTTTTCCTAACATTTTGATTATTTTTGGCAATGTAAAAAAGAAAATTATGAAACTTACCGTCCGCCCGGGCTGTTATAACTGCTGTCAATCGACCATAGTGTTTTTGGGTGCGTTTTACTTTTGCAGACCCTCACCGACCTCGCAAAGCCCAAATCTTGAGAGGCGGCATATCGAAGTAGACAGCCGTCTCATCTACGTTATAGATGGCACTTGGTGGGAACGAACCGTACTCGTCCCAAAACTTCGAGGCAAACTGCCAGTGTGTCTCAAGCATTGCTTCTTCGCTCCGTTTCGCGTACTGCGGTTTTTGAGCTGAAAACCCATTGCTGCTCATATATATAACAACTATTAGAAACATGCCCAGCAAAACTTTCACACAAATTATTTACCGTGCAGCGAATCTCTGGCAGAGTCTCATGAGAGCGCTCAAACCCTTTTCTACTGTTTCCTTGTGAGCAAGATAGTCATGGAGCCAGCGGGGCTGCTGCTCTTTCATGTATTGAATCATTAAGCCTGTGCACAAATACTTTTAACATTACCAGAACACAGTTATTAGTCTGCAATAAAAGTTAGCACACACAAGCAAGCTTACATCCTCTTCTCGTCTCACGTCTTTCATGAAAGTCACGAGATCATGAGCAAAGGGAGTATGCCCTTCGCGCCTTGTCCTTTCAGCGTTTTGCTTTTGTGGTGGCCTTTAAAACTCTCGATGTTGGACTTGTTGTCCTGCCAATCTCGCAAAGTACGCCGTGGAATCTGGAGCTGCTGTGAAGCAGCTCGACAGCCCAGCGACTCAGCTATCTTGATCGCTTCACGCTTAGTCCGTATGGAGTAGGAGCGTTGGGGTGTCATCCGAAAGTAAACGTGAAGTCTCGAGAATGGAGGCTTCCGTACCGAGAGGAGGCCAGCATCCAGTCATCAGCACTTGTGTACGATTGGTTAAAAATATTTGACTTGGAAAACGAACCTCAACAAAAGGTGGGCGTCTTTTATAGTGTGGCGTATTTTCCCGTCGTTGTCTGTATTCCAAACGCAAACGTTTTCTTGTGTACAAATAACCTCAACATCTGCAAAATCATGTTTGCTACCAAATTTGCCGGACGCAATGTCCGGCGCTAACCGATACAAACTTCAAGTCTGAATTCGTTTGCTATGGCGCACGTCGACTGGGAACAGCAAAACGGGAAGGTCGCCGAGATCAAGCAGAACACTGTGAGCGTGCGCTCTCGCGACATGTACCAGAACTCCTACACTCGCTTCGTCTCTTGGATTGTCCTCAACAAGCCCAGTCTAGTGCACGGTGCTTTTGCTGAGCGGCATACAGACATTATGGCTGAGCTTGAGAAGCGCGGCATTTAGGCGCCGGTACCGTCACATTTGATGGTCTACATAATGTGCTAAAGCAATGCCTTCAGGCTGCAGGTGTTACATTTTGCAGATTGTCAAGAAGACCTAAGTGGAGTTTGCTCGAAGCGTGGGGGATCGAGCGTCTTGCTCTTCTACTGAATTATTGAACAAGCTGAATGGCATTCAGTGAATGCTGGTCCACACCTAGCGCTCGCGCAGGAAGGTAATGGGGAGGATGATATGCCACATGCCACAGCACATATCTGGAATGGTCGATTCCGGCGCGTTCCGCCGCTGCCGGACTGCTCCGTGGCGATGCTGTGGATGTGGTGGCAATGCGGAGATGCTGGCAAAAAGAGCCCGCCGATGAGAGTGCTAGATGGCCATGACATGCCGAATCGAAGTCTACAGAAGCGACTGAGTGACGCCATGGAGAACGTGGTCTGGAGCTCCTGCACGTCGCGCTTGGTCGGGAAACAACAACACCATCAATAGCAGCGATATATACAGCTCCAAAGTGCATACTACGAGGGGTTTGACGTTGCTCTCGTACACCTCGGTGAGGTGCGTTCGAACACTTGTCCTGGGCATCGCGGCCCACTACTGGTCTGATGGCTACATTGTGGAAGCTCGCTACGTCATGATCAAGATCGAGAACGAAGCAAAACGTACCGGTAGGCGGCAGACTCATGAGCGTGTTGATGCCGATCCTCAACCATTCTCGTAGCCCCCTCGTCGCAAGCGACGCACTGGTCAGCTGAGCTGGAAGACGGTAGGTAGGACGGTAGTAAAGTTGCATTAGGTCTCTTCGTAATGATTGGTTTATATTGCACTATTAAGCTCTTTTCATTGGTTATAATTAACAGAAATTGGTGTCCGGCAAATGTCCAGCAAAATCCGTCTAACAAGCATTGTCAGAGATTATAGGCTCAAAGATTTCATCTTTATTGGATTTTCTGAGATTTATTTCAGAGGTGATCCGCATTCTGATTTTTTAAATCATAAAAACAGGGATGGGCTTTTAGTATTAAAATACCTGGACTCTAAAGCCATCCTTGTTTTTATCCGTCAAATACACGTGCCAAGTAGCAATTCTAAGAAAGAACAAGATACATTGACTTAAGAATACACTTCATCATTTCAAAGACTACAACGGCACAACTCCTGCGAACTTCTTGCATTTAGTGCTAATCAAGTCAAGCAACTTCAACCTGCAATGGTTGTGGTCCCAAAGAACGACTGCCAGCATTTTCAACCGCACCGGAAGGAGGAAACACGGCGTCATGTTTTGCCACCTCGAAATGTGAAGAGAGACCTCCTCATCGAAGTCTCTTTAGGAGGAATGATCAATCCAGGCGGGTACCTGATCGTTTAGTGCCATCTCGTTCTCAAACTTGTACCTGGGCGCTGAAAAGTTCATTCGTCAAAGCATAAAATACCCTGCACCAACGACAGCTACAACCAGAACCGTATATTGTGTGTCATGGTGGGTGTTCCCATTTCTCGATGGTCAAAACTCGGTTGTTAGAAGCGGGAGCGCTCAAAAATTGTGAATGTGTGGAGGTGCAACTAGACGCGTCTCCGACTAGGCTCGGAATACACAGCTTTTTTTCTCGGACTGCATGTAAACATTCTGTTGGAGTCTGGATCGGATCCAATGGCACTTGTGCACTAAACGAAGAAGGAAAAGTGAATAGATTTTTGGTTGGGCAGCCTCCGTTCTCTCTCTGCAATCATTCCCGGAGAACTACCCGTTAACATGCAGCGACCCGCACTTCTCAGCTTCTCGAACTCCTTGGTCTCACGCTGAGGCGGGTCTCAACTTGACCTACAGCACTTGGCTGCCTGGTCCCAATATGCATCCGAACACGCCTCCCTCGAAGCACACGCTTTGAACTCCACGATGCACTTCTGGCAGGTCGGTTCCTTAATGAGCATTTCCAATGCCCATGAGTTGCAGCAGTGTCTTCAATCTCGATTTGTCCAAAGGCTTCGTGAACGCATCTGCTGGGTTGACGTTGCCATTTACCTTGTGCAACTCAATCGTGCCCTTGGCAACTTGTTCCCGCACAAAATGCCAGCGCAACTCAATGTGGTGAGTTCGCCGACTATAGGTAGGATTTGTCGCTAGAACATGGGCGGCTTGGTTGTCAATCCCAATCTTCAGCTCCACAGCTTTCGATCTGAGAATCTCTTGCAAAATATTGCTCTCTGCCTTAGCCTCCATTGCAGCTTCACACGCGGCCACATATTCAGCTTCGGCGGTTGAGAGTGCCACGATCGTCTGGTGCCGGGACATTCAAGACACAGCTCCACCTGCCAAGGTGAACACCAGTCCAGTTGTACTCTTCCGGGATGTGGGGTCGTTGGCCCAGTCGCTATCGAAATAGCCTTCGAGAACGATCTTCCTTGGCATCTCTTCGGCTCGGTTGTAGGTGATCCCGTAGTTCACAGTGCCCGCGAGATACCTTAAGACACGTTTCACCGCACCGACATGTTTTGCAGACGAATCGACTAAGCTGTCCCACTGCATACGCCAAGTCTGGTCGTGTTCCAGTTGCCAGATACATTAGCATCCCTATCGCCTGTCGGTAAGCAAAACTCGTGTCCGATTCATCATCTTCACTAAGTGGAACAAGTCGTGCATTTGTCTCCATCGGATTTCCGACAGAGTGCGCGTTCAAATACCCGAAGGTCTCCAGAATCTCACGCGCGTACTTGCTTTGTCTTATCGTAACACGATCTGCAGTTTACTCCACTTCAACACCTAGGTAGCTTGTTAGCAAACCTTGGTCTTTAATTCCATAAGCCTTATCAAGGGCTTCGAACAGTTCACATTTCTTTGCCTCATCGTCCGTAGCTACCAAAATGTCGTTCACGTAGACCAGCACCAGCATGATGCTCTCCCCGTCCACCTTGTAGTACAGACATGGCTCTGTCAATGAGCGTTGGTACCCATTCTCCAGTAGCCACCGGTTCAACTCGGAATTCCATTCTCGACCTGACTGCTTCAAGCCGTACAAGGCTTTCAGCACCACGTACATGTGTCCATCTATCTCACATGGGAACCCGTCAATTGACCTCAAGTACTGCCGGATCCTCAACAGCGCATTGAGATATGCTGTGTTATTGTCACCACCGTAGAGCTTCAGGTGCAACACAGCGGCCAGCGCCACCATTAGCCGAAATGACGACATCCGGGCAACGGGGGCAAAAGTCTCCACATAGTCAATGCCTGGTCTTTGGTGATTACCAAAGGCAACAATGCGCGCCTTAACCTGATCACATAACCTTGGTGGTCCGATTTCACATCATAAACCCACCGTGTGTTGATCGGCTTAGCATCTTTTGGTACAGCTTCCATGGGGATCTCTTCAAGCACTCCCTTTGCTTTTAAAGCCGCCATTTCCTCCAGTTCGACCTCACACCAAAAGTCGCGAAACCCGGAGCGCAAAGCCTCGCGATGGTTTCGTGGAATTCTCACATTGCTCGCTCGGATAGGTCTCCCATTCTTGTCGAGGATCCGCGCAGTGCTCTGCACCACGTTAGCCACGTAGTCGTTCAGGTAACTAGGCCGTCGACGTTCATGAACTTCTCGCAGCCCAGTTCGGGTTCGCTTATGTTGCTGCTTGGCAGCGCCCTGCTCAACTCTCAGCTCGTCCGATGGCGTTTCGCTGCGATGCGTGCGCTTCCCTGTCATTCTGGGTGGTAGCAGTGCAGTTGCATCAACTCGCTCAACTGGTTCTTCATCTTGTACTTCGTCCGAAAGTAGATCTTCATCATTATGCGGTGATCCACAGACACTAGCCAAAGTCACGTCAATATCCGCGTCATCACACGGTGATCCACAGACACTAGCCACCATCACATCAATGTCCGCATCATCACCTCCACTGACAATGCTGCCAGCATCACCTTCATCATCACCAGATGCACCGGATTCTGATCCTGCAGCAGAACCGCATATGCCCGCCACAGACTCGTTCTCATCTTTCTCCACACTTAGACTCCGCACTGGTGAGACGTGAGAGAATATCTGCTGTCTCTGTCCCTCGACATCAAGCTCCGATACTACGGTCACGACAGACTGCTGCGAGTTCCCCTTCTGCGATGCAGTGTGGTCGTCCACGTCCTCAGGTTCAGTGCCGACTCCTACGTCAATCGGAGGCGCTGATACAGCAGTGCCAACTTCACTCGGGATAGCGGCCGTAACTCCATCCACACTGGGGACTTCTCTCATCATTTGCAATTGCGACATCGCCTCCCTACTTTGCACACTCACGGTCTGCTCACGTGGCTCGTCAAGCTCCACACCACTCTCGCCTCCCTCGAGACACAGAGTTTCCTGCATCGCTGAACTATCAGACCGTGTGTCTGTCATGTCTTCAACACGAGCTTGCTCGAAGTGTAACGAATCTAAGTCAGAGTCCTCCACGTCAATCTCATGTCGATCTCGATACATGATGTCTTCAGCTACTCGAAGATCCGCCACAAATTTCGCTGTTCGCTCCTCCTGGAAATAGACCTTGCACCCGACTACATCCTTGGCGTAACCGAGAACAAAACCAATCTTGGCGTTGTCCTGGTGCTTGCGTCTACCTGGCGATACAGGAATGTGGACATAAGCCAAAGCTCCGAACTTCCTGACGTGGTGTATGTCTGGCTTCACCCCAAACATCATTTGAAAAAGCATGCCCTGGGTCCCCTTGTTGTACACTCGATTTTTCAAATAGACTGCGTTCCGAAGTGCTTCAGGCCACAGGCTTCTCGGAAACTCAGCATCCCGCATGGTTGCTTTTGTCATCTCCACAAGAGACTGGTGAGTGCGCTCGCACAGGTTGAATTGTGAACTTTTCGGCCCAACGAGTACATGTTCAATGCCTTGAGTCTTATACCACTCTTGCATCTTAAGGTTCACGAACTCTCCACCTTTATCAGTCAACACTTGCCGGACACTGTTCGTCATCAGCACCTGTCGATCTTTGTGCTTGACGCCTCTCGCATCAGGTGAGTTCCTTCCGGCCTGGCGCTCGGCCCATAGGATATTCTCCTTGATATGTTTGTTAATGGCTTCACTCGACTTGCTTGTCAACATATGCACTGTGACGAAGCGCGAGAAACCGTCCATAATCACTAGCACGGCTTCAAAACGAGTCCCGTTCTCCTTGCTTGGGATCAGCAAGTCAGCATACACCACTTGGTTTGGTGCTTTCAGTCCTCGGTCGAGCTTCTTGCGATGTGGGGTCTTTTCTGCTTCCCAATATGGCAGACTTCACAATCTTCCTGTGCTTGGCGCGGAGTCAGCATCATGCGCTTCACCATGTCTTTGTCCGCCATGGTCTTCAAGTACGGTGGGCATATGTGTCCTAATCTCTCATGCCAGAGTCTGAGTGCTGCCACTCCTTCAGCAGCAGTGAAGTTTGCCGTCAGTCTGTTTGGTGGTCCAATTCCTGGTTCTTCTGAAGACAGGTTGGCTTGAAACCCCCAAGCCGCATCGTGCGGCATCGCTACGGCAACTGTTCTTCCTTCCTGCACTAGCCTGAAGACTCTGGTATCTTGATCATAAGCCAACTCAAATCCCTGCTCCATAGTCAAACCAGGCGAAAGAAGCCCAGCCGCTGCTCCGGGAACATAGAAAACGTCGTCCAGTTGGAACTCGACTTGCTCACCATCGACCACAGTTATCAGTGTCACGGTTCCCACGCCAGCAATGTGCGAAGCTAGAGCAGGAGTAACTCCGTGCACGCTCTGGGACTGCGTAGTGTCTTCCGTGAACGCACAAAAGTCATCTCTGTTTCCAGTAAGGTGGGTATTCGAAGCAGTGTCAAGATACCACCAGCCACCTCCAGCCTCACTCCGTGCATCTTCGGAACCCTCGTCACTATCTTGGTCGTCACCACGATCTTCGTCGTCCATGCCCGCATCAAGAATCTCAATAGGCATCCCCGGAGTCTCGATGGGCATCTCAGGCGTCTCTGGTACATCGTCTAGCGCACCCGCCACCACACCGGCAATCCGTTCGATTGGGTCAGGGTGCGTAAACGTTTGGTTGCTTCGGTAGATCGTCATGTGTCCCCGCGGCTTCCGCTTCTGCTCATCAGCTCCGCCCGCAGGTTTCACTTTGTCAGGGCAATCATTTTTGAGATGCTCCGTGCTGTCACATATAAAACACTTCCTTGTCTTTTTCTTCGAGCTGCCGGTCTTCTCCTGTTGACGATTTTCACCCTTGTCACTCTTGTCACTCTTGGTCTTGTTTCCACTTGAGTTTCCACCGTTTCCACCACCATTGTGGGCTCCGCGCTGATGCCCACACCTCTGGCTTTGTAAACCTTCTGGCGTGAGTCAGCAATTCGAATCAGCTCTCGAAGTCGTTCCGGTGTTGTGCATGCCACACCTGAGTTGTAGCGAATGCCAGATTTCAAACCCTCGAACTCGTGTTGGCTTGGTAGACTGTCCAATAGAATCTCCACCATGTCGATATCCTCAACGGTATACTTCAGCGACGTCAACTCAGTTCGCAGATTGAACATCTTACTTAGGTGTTCGTTCACATCTCCACCTGGGGCTAGACTAGTGGCCTTCAGCTCATTCCGCAGATCTCGCGTCCTGTGCGCGATTGTCGTTTCATTCTCCAGATATCGCACAAAGCCTTCCACATGTCGGTCCCCGTGGTCTTGTGTCGAACCTGGTGCAGCTTCTCGGCGGGTAGTGACATTCCGATCAACTGCATGATCGTCACTTGCATGCCGTCGAACTTGGTCTTGCCCTCTTCAGTCGTGAGTCCATCTCGCGTGGTAACTCCATTCACGACGTCGGCAAGCTCCTTCTTCCGGAATACAAGCTCCATCGCCCACTTGTACTGCTGCCAGTCCCTTCCGTCCCAGTTCTTTGGGACTCCTTCGTTTGTATACTTCAACGGCACCGCCATCTTGACTTCCACCACTCGCAGCTGGAACTTCGCTTTGGGCTCAGAACCCTGTTGGAGTCTGGATCGGATCCAATGGCACTTGTGCACTAAACGAAGAAAGGAAAAGTGAATAGCTTTTTGGTTGGGCTCTCTGCAATCATTCCTGGAGAACTACCTGTTGACATGCAGTGACCCGCATTTCTCAGCTTCTCGAACGTCCTTGGTCTCACTCTGAGGCGGGTCTCAACTTGACCTTCAGCACTTGGCTGCCTGGTCCCAATATGCATCCGAACACATTCCGCAGGATAGCCGCCCGCGTGATTCATGGATATGTGGCCCGAAGGGCCACATACCCATGAATATCACGCTGGCGGCAGATTCAATTCGCAGTTCTGATGCAAAGTTTACGGGTAGCTCATGCACACTCCCGCGCTCGCAGGTCTCCTTGATATCCCAAACAATTTCATTGTATATTAACTAAAATTCAAATTTAGCGTTAAATCCTAGCAATTACAACACCAGGTCTCCCAAATAAATCCCATTCAATATTAAATAAAATCTAGATTTTATCGATAAATCCCAACAATTTCACGCTGTTCGAATGTTCACCGAATGTTGACCCAGTTTACGGTTTACGGTTACGCAGTACCGTCAAATTAATGTCATGTTAGACCTCTAGCGAGGTATTCCCAGTATAAAGATGTTGATCGTCCAGCTCCGTGCCGCTCAAATTCTGTCATTCCTCCCTAACACCAATAAATTATACTTCGAAGTACTATAGTTCAGATTCAAATATCACATTTTTTGCTATCGACAGTTCTTGATTTGGTGTTAGACGATATTTTTAGAAAGGTACTTCGAAGTACTACTGTAGTACTACATAACTCATTCGTTTCGTGAAAAAATACGATAAAGAACACAAAAAATGGCGATCTAGAACGAACTCCGCAGTCGTGTGATTCGAAGTACTATACTACTACCGTATTATGTGTGTATACGCATAGGAACTTGCCAACCGCACATCGTTCTCTCAAGACTTGCGCACAGCATTACGATAGAGAGAGCGGAGAGCTGTCGTGTAGATGTGCTTGCATTTCCCCGACCGTGACACTGCGATCAGTGCGTTGAGCGTCGAGATAACACACAATCTCCGGTTCGTTGCACACAATTGCGCGTTCCATAGCTGACACGATATTCAATCCTTCACAATGTTGTACAAGCCACTGAACCACCTTCAAGTGACCATGCGCGATATCATTAACCTCTTTCGACATGGTCCCTTTCGGGCGATTTTCAAGTAGCCACGCCAGCACATCCAAGTCACCGTGCACTGCTAAATCCAAGGCCCTAGTCGGGCAGCGTTCAGAGGTGTTTGCATGCAGATATTTCAGCACATCCAGGTGGCCTCCAGCCGCCGCGAAAACCATTGCCGAGGCGGTGCAGACCTCGGATCGGATTTCATGCAACCACGTGACGATATCCAAACGCCCTCTACCAGCAGCATAATGCATCGCACTTTGCGAGCAGCCTGCCGTCGTGTTCTCGTGGAGCCATTTTACCATCTCGAAGTTGCCGTTGGCAGCGGCACCGTCCATCGCCCTCGTTGTAGAACGCTCGATGCCATTCGCATGCAGCCATTGCATAACCAATAGCTGATTCTTCACGAACGAGTTCGGTTCGTAGCACTGACGAGGTTTGTCAGGGTCCCCGCAACAAAATGAAACCCGAAAATATTGAGAGGCTGCGCTGTCCATAGCGTCAGCGGTACAACCGTCGTACCGATTCGCATGCAGCCACTTGACTACAGCGAGATGCCCGTTAGCAGCAGCATTATCCATCGCGAACGTAGTGGATCCCTCATTCCCATTAACAAGCAACCATTTTACAGCTTCCAGGTGTCCATTCGAGGAAGCTACATTCATGGCTGCATCGGTACACTGTCGGCGATTCGAATGTGTATCTCCGTCTTTGTGGAGATACTTTAGAACGTCTAGATGTCCGTGGCTAGCCGCAATATCCATCACGGTGACAGGGTCTGTCGTATTTGGGGCCACCGGTTGACGCGGTAGCCCCGGAAAGAGATCGACATCCGAGCTGCCCGAATAGTGCTCGACCAGCCATCGTACTGCATCCAGCTTGCCATATTTCGCGGCTTCAAACATGACCTTCGACGGGTCATGAGGTAGATGCAGCTCTGTCAAGTGTGCCAGCAACACTTCGAGCACCTCAGTGCGGCCATATCGCCCCGCAGCCGCCAAGGCGGGTGCAAGTATCACACGACCCGCCATTTCCCCAATCACGTAACGCGTAAGTAGCCACCGGGTGAACTCCAAGTCGTCCAACTTCGCAGCTAGCTCCAGTGCCCACTCCAATAAATATGGCGCGATCCAATGCTTCAACGCCAAGAGGTAGCGCACCGTCTCCCAGCACGCTGCACGTTGCTCCTCCCCACACTCAATTGGCACGGATCCCAAAATATCGGACCCATGAGCCATCGCCCACTTCAGTTGCTCCAAATTGCTCCGCTTGAGCGCGTAGTCCGCCACTGAATAAAAATCTTCATGTGGCGTCCCGACCCGTTGGTGCAGCCAATGCACCACGTGCCAATGTCCTTCCCTGGCCGCTTCTATGAGACTCTCGTCCCCCACTCAATGCCTGCATGGGAAGGGTCCCCCTCTAGAAGCTGCAAGGCCCACAAATGGCCGCCTCTTGCAGCTTCCTCGATCACTTGTTTATTTACGGGACACGCTGAAAAGTGGCGTAGAACCCACTGCACGAGGCTCAGATCGGTCCGTCGAACGGCCTGCACGAGGGCCAAGGAGAACTGCAATTGGTGGTAATTGGCGTCACTCTGCAGCAACTTGGCGACGGTCCAGCGACTGCTCTCGGCGGCTCGCAGACTGCGCAGCCACACGAAATCCACGAGGGCGACGGATCCAACAGCGCTCAACGCGATCGCCTTGGACAGGGGCAAGTCGGACACGAGGAAGTCCGAGACGACGCAGGCGATGGCGTCGGGTGCGCGGTTGGACAGCCGCTTGAGCGCCAACGTCACGACCTTGAGCTGCAGCGCCATTGGAGGTGTTCGGAGGTTGCAGATTGGTAGTTTACGCGGCAAAATAAATGACGGTCATAAAACCCAGTTGTGGGTTAATTGGATTGTTTTTCAGCTTTCGCCCACTTCTTGTGACCCCGGGTTATTGTGGAATAAGTTTTGGTCTTGACTGGCTTTTAGTGAACATTACCTTTTGGCAATTGAACTGTATGCCAGGGAGACCCTAATTGTGTAATTGTAGCAAAAACGCAAGTGGAAGGTTTGCCTTGCCTGGATATAGCACACTCAATGTCCGTTTCGAACGGAACACTCTCAAGTAAACTTCACAGCAATGACTCGGGGGCGAATACATTGCCTTAGCGAAGGAACTCAAGGAAATGCGGTGGCCGATGGAGAAAGGAAAGGCTCCCAGAGAAAATTGATCCTGGCATGGCTGGTTGTTGGTATGGCGCCGTTTATCCTGCAGACACGGAGCTTCCTGAAGTTCGTGATGCCACACAAGATGCACAAAAGCCTCGTCGTCCCACCAGCAGCAGAACAGAATACGACGAATCTGACGGAGTTATGCCCCGCTATAGGACTTCAGATGGCAAATGTTTGGTGGAACTTTGAGTCGACCCATTACTACGATGTGAACCACGGGCGTCTCTGTCATTTGGTTTCACCGCAATACAATTGTCACGGCAACTATGTGATGGGAGCCGAGAAGGAGGATGCAAGCTGCTCCAGCGTCAGCTACTCGGTAAAAATGTACTTTTATCATGGTACCATTGGTTTCTATTCATTTTACGAAGAGCTTAGTGGCACGTACTGCTCTCAAGACCGTACAATTTACGGCCATATCGATGCTCTTGGTACGTTTGACATCAACGGTTCGTTCCTGGCAAAAGACAATGGCGGGTTTGGATATCGAATCTCATATTGGTACGCCTCGGTGGGCTCAATTTGGATATTTTATCGCGGAATTGTTCTGCGGCGAAGTTATGTTGCTTGTCATCGTTATGGCAGGAGATGCGATCAAATGGGCGAGGAGCTTGATCGAAAGACGGCGATGGTCTTCGTACACGAGACGATGCGTCTATCCGCACATGGAGCGACAAATTCCCATCGCGTGTTGCTATTGTACCTGCTAGCTGAAGGCATCATGACCGACTTGTTCTTGCTCGTCGCAACGGATGGAGTGTTGGCCTGGTTTCAGTACATCTCGTTCGGCTACAATTTATCTGGAGTCGTATTGCTCGCATTTGAAATGATCGAGAACATGGGCTGGCTGCGAGAAAGCAGTCGACTCGGCGTTAAACGACTGCTATTCAGCTACGAGTCTTCACTAATCGGCGAACTACTTAGCGCGATCGGCCAGTCGCATTTCCTCACATCGTTGAGCCACTCGGAACTAAAGCACTCGGGTTATGCTGCTCGTGCTGTGTCCTACTACGTTTGGGGGTTAGTCGGTCATGGCGCCATCATTTTTCCTCTCATCGGCTTCATTTTGTCCGTGCGCATACTGCGTGCAGTAACTTATATGCGTTGGAAACATGGCAGGGGTGGATCATTTTCACAGCACCGTGTAGCGTTGATACTACGCTTGGAATGCTCAACAAAATGGTGACGCTGCGAGGGTATGAATACAAAGACGGCAAACTCTACTACAAAAGGGATGGACTTAAAGCCTTCGGGTTACTGAGAATGGAGGAGGAGGACGGGTCTGAATTCCTGGCTCTCCGCAAATTGCATTGGTTCACGGTGCCTTCGTCTGAATTATTTGTCATTGGTGCAGTGTCGGACCAGCATGTCGAGCCCTGTCCTGAACGACCATGCCTAGGCGCGGTAAGCTTTTTCGGAAAGGGATTGGGAGGAGATCTGGCTGAAACAGGACAGCAGCGTCCACGGATACTTCACGGTAGAAGCTCCGTTTTTCGAGGGCCAGCTTCGATGAATGTTCTCCCGACACCATGACGGCAGACAACTGTTTCCACTGCCTTTCCAACACGTCTCACGTTTCTTGATCAGATATTCTGGTGGGGTAGCATTTTCATACTTGAAAGTGGGTGGTCCAAGCCCTCCAATTCACATTTCAAGCGAAGCATTAACGGTGGTCCCGGCCCGAAGTGTACTCAGCTGTAAAGCAACTAGCTTTACGCACGCCTTCAAATACACGCGAGGCATTGCTTAACCATTCGCGCAGAGATAGCGGGTGCGGAGGCGGGGGTGGCTTAGATCTCGGTGTCACTGTCGAGAGTGGCATCGACTGCGAGGTAAACGAGGGCGAACTTGGCAAACTCAGCACGAATCGCTGGAGATCTTCAGCTGCCTCGTTGAAGTCTGCATACTTGTTAGACGTAACCTTCAAGTGGTTGTGACGTGTGTCCTTTTTGTTTTCGCTTGCCGGGGACGCTGATGATTGTCCGACGCTTCTGAAACTTCTACGCAACAATTGCTGCTGGTTCTTATGGGGAGCACGAATGACGCCACATTTAAGTTACTAATGCCATCTTCAACTGGATCACTGTAGTAAGAGAGCTTGTAGGGTACACGAACCAATCCCTGCGTCCACGCGGTCTCCAGAGCCCGTTCATGAGCAGAAAAAGTTCATTCTCTCGATACAGCAGCTCCGAGTCGGCGATATTGTTGGCCACATAGAGAAGCTGTGCCGTGTGCTTCTGACTGCTGCCAGACACACTCGGCAGTCGACATTGTGCAAATTTCTGCTCAATCTTCCGAAGCAGCTCATTGACAGAGACCTGAAACGCCAATCCGTCGTGCACCACCACCACGTAGTGGCAAATGGCAACCAGAAACACCGCAATCTGGTACGACGCGACCTCCACTTGTTGTTCCTGCGTGAGCACTCCAAACCGCTGGGAGTCGTTCCTCTCCAGTAAGTCCGCAAGCATCGAGCTACTAAGCATCGGCTGCGAGTCGAGCAGAATCGTCGGGTGGCCCGATCCGCCAGCCATCGACACTGCCAGATCCACGCCCGTGGTCTCGTGTCGATCCAGCACGAGCGACTCCAAACTCCGAGTGGAGAAAATCTCCTTCTCACTACTACCAATAATGATTTTCTCCGCCAGCATCGACATGACGGTGGATTTGCCCACTCCTTCCAGCCCTAGCACCCCCACCACCGTGAAGTTGGTGAGCTCCAGGCACTGGCCCAGTTTAATGGCCAAGTCCGTGGCGAACTGCATTTGTGACGTAATGAGCTTGACACTTGTGGACGGAGGAAGGATCTTGATCTGCTGCATGGTGGACGGCGTGTGCGTCCTCGTGCCACTGGTTCTCGCTCCAGGCGAAGCTATCCGTAAACTACGTCGATCCATTGGTGACGGGGCATTGACACTCGCTCTGGTGTTCACGTGCAAGTAATTTTCTCGGTCTTGAGGGGTGGAGCGGCGAGTGGCGTCCGGCTCGTAGAGGACGCCGGAGGACGTTCCAGCAGGTGGACGCAGCAGCATAGACGGGGTCTTGGACAGAATGGCCGCTGGAGACGGGGCAGCCGTGCGACTGCGAGGCCGCTGGACGCCTCGAGAGCTACTGGAGCTTGTGCCATGGCTGCTGGAGGCGCCAGAGCTGCTGCTGTTGCGGCGGCTGTTGCTACTGCGCTGCACACGAGTGGACAAGAGGTAACGAGTGAGAGAAGGCAAGTGGGGGATACAGGGTTACAGGTAGCGCACCTTCTGGCGCTGCTTCTGCGGCGTGTTCTCGCGATCCATCTCGTGTTTAGAAATGGCGGGTGATAGGGTTTTAAATCTTTAAAAATGGTATTTTTGTGGGTTTGGGTGCCATAATTAAGTACTTCGAAACTGAAAGCGGAGCACCTTTTTCAATCAGATTTCTTTTTAAAAAACGATCGGAGGTATTGACGGCTAGCTTGCCTTGCTTAGATGACTCTGAAATATAATTTCTAGAGAACTGCAACCTAATGTACATTGCTATTGCTATTATTTCATGACGGAAGGTCTGCGTTGCAGCTTCCACATGGCGTTGCAGTCCGTTCGTTGCGGACTTCTCGTTGTGTTCTCCTTCAAACTGGAGTTTCTTCGTTGCGTGTCTTGTCTTGGACTCAGAGTTGCAGCCGAATTCGATCCCATTGATGGCGGTCGAGGAGACAACCCACTTGTTACCAGTTTGGACGTTGGAACTTGCGCGCAAAATGCCACGGAGGTACTCGCAATTGCACCTTTCGGTTGAAAGGATCCTCCGAGTTGCGCCAAACGTGACGGTGCAAAAGACGTTGGCGATGCCCAGTTCTTCTCTTTTGGTGAAGGTGCAAATTCACTTGTTGAGGGTGTTTGACTTTGACCAACACCATAAAGTGGCGACCCGCGACTTGAAAGTCTCGATTGAGGCCGCTCAGCGTAAATATTGGGAACGGAGAGACGCCCAACCGGATAATTCGGTTTGGCTGAAGATAATCCAGGAGAAAAGAGTTGAGAAACGGCATTTTCATGGCCTTTTTGGTGCTGTTGCTGCTTTTTGTCCTTGATACGCCGAGCCAAGTTCGTTGCGGGTAAAGCTTCCAGTACTCGAGTTTGCGGGTCTTTGTTGTCATTTCTGGTCATTGGAGATGAACTTGAAGTGGCCGGTCGGGTCACAGTCTGCCAAGGTTTGTCCACGTGAAAAAACGATTGTTGGGTTTGTTTGGCCACTGTCTCGAGATTCCAGCGATGCCGCTCTAGTACGGACTCCCGGATGCTTTGCAAACTGGACATTGGAAGCCGTCTCCAGCCTCGCTCGGATAACTCGAGCATTTGCACTTGAGTGGAGCACATGAAGACGGTTCTAGCGAGGTCGAAGTTGGTGGTGGCGGGTGAAGCGGCTCCATTGGTTGTCACGGAAGCTAAAGTGGCGGCGACGTAGTGCTGAGCTTTGGCTGGCGATGGAGCAGCTGTTGCTGATGTTGCGGTTGGTGACGGAGAGGGGGCACTTGGGCTGGTATTTGTGGGAGGAGAAGGACTACCAGTAGAAGTGATCGCGCCCGCCACTGAAGCACTCGCTGCCAGCATATTTGCACTGGCAATAGCGACACCGAAAAACTCCTGCGGGCCAATTGTTGCCACTCGGACAAGTACTTCCTTGGTCGGTGTGAGGTCGGTAGTTCCTGAAGCCTCAGCAATGGGCACGTGCTGGCGTAAAAGACAATCACCTCTCCGCTCTTGACAATGTAGAGCGTTCGCAAGTGCACGGGTTCTTGCAGGAAGATATGACGCGGCTCGTAGAATTGTTCCTGGAGGTCGTGTGCCACACGAATACACTGCGCGAAGTCGCTGTCCTTTAGAAAATTAAGTGTAGCGAGGAATTCGGCACGCTCCACCATAGCATGTTGTACGGATACACCGGGTAAGAGAGCCATCACTGAGTGTAAGTGTGCGCGCTCAAATACCAGCAGATCGGCCTCACACGGGGCTAGAGCACTAGCGGAACGGTGGAGTCGAGTGACAAGTGACAACTCACCAAATGAATCTCCAGCGGATAGCGTGACTAAAACGTCGTAGTGTTTGACAGCAACACCCGCCTGCATCATGCTGACATCCTCATTCACAATATTGATGCTTCCTCGTAAGATGAGGAAGGCGCGACTTTCGATCTTGCCCTGTCGAAACAGAAATTTATCCTTTTGAATGGTAGCAAAGTTGGCAAACCGAGCAATTCCACGAGCAAGTGTAAGTTTATCCATGAGAGCTGGACGGTCGAACTTCCCAATGAAGGCCGTGGGCTCCAGCAAGCGCGCCATGAAGCTGATTTCAAATGGAGAGCGTTCGGTCGGGGGCAGTAAGAGTACACGTCGCGTTTCAGCACGCGTGATACTGAGCGATGAAGTGGGTGCATCCCAAGCAACGCGGTCTGACAGGAACGGGAATTCATCGGCTAGTGACGGCTCTGCATGCATTCTTCGGAGCAAGTCGAGGTACAGCGTTTTGCCTTCAAACTTTTGCATGTACGCGGCCTTGAACTTCTTGACAAACATTTCGAGATATCGAGAAACCGCGGGGTTCGCCAAGTGCAAGTTCCGCGTTTTCACAACAAGCGCCCACTCCTCCATGAGGGAACTAGCAAATAGTGATTCCGCGTCGGTGTCGACACCACCGACTCCTATCAACTGGCACGCACTAATATACGTCTTTCGCGAAATTGCAACGCAAACGACGCTTCCAGCAGCCACGACGTGCGCTGTTCGAGGTTGACCGAAAATCCCCATCTCTCCGAATCCTTGGTAAATCGTCTTACGACACACAACCCATGTTCTTATGCCTCCACCGGCCTCCTCGTCTTCCTCACTGTCTAACCATCCGCTCCCTTCTACATAATTATCTGGTCGAAGGTCACGCAAGAGTTCATCCAGCACGACGTCAGCTTCCCCGTCAGCCAAGATGAAGTACCGGTCGTCTTCTTTATCACCTTGCTGTATGATCCGTGCTCCATCGTCGTAATGTTCCAGAGTACAATGATCCAAGATGTGTTGTCTTTGGCGTGCAGAGAAGTGCTGAAACACTCGCTGCTTCGCCAACACCCCGTGCATTTGCAGCAAATGTCGATACAACATTAATTCGTGCACCGGGGCCAGCAACCTCGCAAACGCAGCCTCCGGAAGTACAAAACACGTCACCGCCCCGCTAGCCACAGCATTGAGTATCCTCGAAACAAACCCTTGCAGCAGCGATTCCTCCCCGAAATACTCGAATTCTTCGTGCTTGTAAAGCTGAATCTCCATTTCAGCCTCAATTTGCGAGCGTCGTCGTGAAGGCCGCCGAGAGGATACGACCCCACTCGAGCTGTCCACGGCGGGAATAAACCCCACTGGCCGACTACCGATAGTGCTCATGGCGCGAGAGCGTCGACGCTGAGTGATCAAAACTTTGCCTTCCTCAATAAATAGCACGCCGCGCTCCGCTTGACCTTGGCAATAAATGTACTCTCCGTCGCCAAATGTCACGCACTCCATCGCACGCAGCAGAATTCCTTCAGGACAAAGTCCCTGCTTCACCACATGGGCCAGGATCGGTACTCGATGGAGCAAGCGGGCTTTGCGGACTGCTTCAGCAGTGGACGATTCGCTTTCAGTACCACTGGAGTCCATGTCGAAGTCACTTTGTCAAAACTCACGTCACACCTGTCCGTTTCTCCAATTGCAGCTATTGCTGGCTGGACGATCAGGTCTCGGGTTCTTACAAGCGCTTTGATCTCATAAATTAATGGGCTGCCGTTCTGCGTGCCCAAGGCTCGCGCTCCTAACATTGGCGACTACTTTTCGTCTTGTGCTCTCGGATCCGTTTGGGTCTCTTTGGTGTTTGCAAGCTCGATTGATAAGGGTACTGAGGGTGCTGAGCTGCTCGTGTCTCCTTCCATTGGATCCGGTTGTGTGTGTGAAATTGACGCGCTGATAGCAGTATCGTCAACGTCTGTCGGGATTGGCTGCTGGAGCAGTTGGGGTGCAATGCAAGAGCGCAGTTCGAACGCGACTTCCATTGCCGTCGGACGCGCTGTTGGATCTAAGCTCAAACACCGTTGAGCGAGCGCTCGTATTGCTGCCGGGCAGTCGTCGCGGAAGTTGGGCAGCAGTTTGCCCTCGGACACGAGGTGGACGATCTGCATGCTGCGCATCTTGGCGTGGCGGCTGAAGCCGTACGGAAGAGCGCACGTGTCGATCTCCGACAAGACCACGCCGAACGAAAAGAGGTCACTCTTCTCATCGTAGCGCTTCCTCCAACACCTCCGGTGCGCTCCACAAGATCGTGCCGATGCCGTTGGTCATGGTGTCCTCCACTGATCGTTCACGACTCAGTCCGAAGTCGCTCAGCTTCGCGCGTAATCGTCGATCCAGCAGCACATTCTTCGACTTGAGATCGCGATGAATCACGATTGGCACCAGCGAGTGTAGATACACCAGCGCCTCGACGATATCACTGCTCAACGTGAGCTTCTCTCTGCTCCAGCTCAGCTCTTTCTTAGCAATTGGATTCGCCAGCAGGCTCTCTAAATCACCGCGCGGCATGTATTCCGTCACCGCACAGAGATGCAAAAGCGACTGCCACGCTACGCCACAGAAGGCCACGATGCGCGGGTGCGCTAATAGTGAAGCCATCCTGATCTCCTCTGCGAACTGCTCCAAAGCCGCAGGGTCTTCTCGCTTTGTCGGCAACAAGCACTTCATCGCCACGTAGCGAGCCTCATACTGACCCAACCAGACCTCTCCACTGCCTCCTTTGGCGAGCAGTCTCAGGAAATGGAGCTGCGCGAACGAAATGCGTTTAGTAACGATTGCCGGGTCCGACACGAAGCCGCGCAAGATGGAGCTCTTCCGACACAGCTGGTCGTTAGATAGCGTAATTTCAGCCCGCGTGGTAGCTACAAGCGCTGACGTGCCTTGAATTCCCGGTGAGCGTCGACTCCGCGGCCGCGCTCCAAAGAAAACTTCCATTGGCGTAAGTCGCTCCTCATCTGTAGCTCCTGCCGCCAGTGACGGAGCGAGCGGTCCGCCTAATAAATGCGACGTCGGCGACCAGCTCCCGTCGTCCCACGATCCTTCCAAGATCACGCGGTCGTACGCGTCCTGCAGCCACGCGCGCGACCGACTCAGCCACCACACAGACACTGCGAGCACTACACATAGAAACATGGACACTGCCAGCAGCACAATGGCCGTCGTGGAGAGCGTCCCGGGGACGGCACCGACTCCACTTCCAGCCACGCGTTCATCGCGGCTCCTTCAGCTGCCGGACACAGGTCCGTCTCTGTAAAGCTCGCGCTCCAGCTCCCGCTGCCGATCTGCACGTCGTCGGCCACTCCTCGACACGGCAGAATGAAGTTCGTGTGCGGCTCACACGACTCTGTCCCCGTAAAGCTCTCGTCCGTCAAGTGCACTGCAAAGAGCGCGTCCTCCGCCGCCGTCTCAACCGCCGTATGCCGCCTCATCACCGGCTCGGGGACGCTCGTACTGCGTCCGTCCTGCGCCCAAAACACGCCTGAAAACTGCGTCTGTCCGTCCATAGCGGACGCCCGCACGGCGCATCTCGTCAGCGGGAGAACGTCCTCTACAGGACACTTCTCCGGCAGAAAGTGGCCAATGAGGCCGCAGTTCTCCACGCCGCAGCTGCTGTTCTGCAGCGTCTTGACCTCCGCCACGTCCGGCAGCAGGTCGCCCATCCCCTGGCTGCACGAGGTGTAAACCTGCACGAGTGTCGCGTCGTCCGACGACGAGCCGGCGGGCGACGCGAACACGAAGCCCGAGTCCCATAGAAGGGCGCGCTGCATGAGCCCCGACAGGTCGCTCCACGCGAGGGAGTAGCTGGCCAACCTGCTGCTGATGGCGTCTGGGAGGGCGCTGAGGGAGAGCTGGGAGACGACGCTGCCGGACGCCTCGAGCGCGTAGAGACGCGAGACGAGACCCCCGCGGCGCTGCAGCTGTGTGGGAGCAGGAGAGAGAGACACAGAGCGAGCGGCCGGTAGCGAGAGAGCAGGAAGAAGGCGCCGCGCCGCCGCACCGGAATCATGGGACTCGTTTGAGACTTAGCAGAAGAGCTCCGGCGCTTGAGTGGCAGCGTCGTAAGTTTAGAATGAGCCGGGTTTTTTAGTTTAGCTGTCCAGACGGTCTTACTTTCCAGGGCAAAACCAGGTTGGCAGTCAGCAGAAAATGGGTATGGAAAGTTTGTAAACTGGATGTCGCTACCTTGCTGATCGTGCCCTTCGCTGAAGTTTCTTGCGGTGACTCTTAGGCCGCAGTTGAGCGTATCTGGACCAGTTGCTCGCGCTGGAGCCTCCAGTGGAGGTGAGTATTACAATTGGTGATCGTGCGATCACTTGAGCCATATTCATGCATGAACCTTTTCTACACAACAAAGAGCCATCGCACCGACTCTTACTTTAGAGGGCACTTTTCGTAGAGAGGTCAGTGTTTTCGCCGCATGGGAACGCGCCGACTGTGCTGCTTCGCCCCGCTAGACACGATACACGATAGACGCGAGCGCTTCCAAGGCGGCAATGAAGTTGTTAGTACGCAAAGTCGCCACTTCATAAAGCTCCAGTGGTTTGGATAGTATTTGCCGTCTGACTTGATTTCTATAGCGATGAGGAGATCTTTGTGACGTCTTCTGGACGCAGACGGGCAAATTGGCACGGGCTCCGCTGTGGAGCGCATGCCATCGCAGACATCGGCAACTTGCCCACGGCAAAGTGTTCATCACTCCAGTCGTCGTACAAGTCGCATCGCCTAATCGTTGCCTAATCGTTGAAGCGTTGAAGCTACGGTACGCAAATCGCAGACAGAAGAGCCCTCGCGAGCCGTTGCAGACGTTGAACCTGTTCGCCAAGTCGGTGCCGGTGCTATCGAGGGAACACGCTCAGGAACTCGACCCCAGCCTTCGTCGTATGGACTTTCGGCAAGTGGAATCAAAAATGTGAAAGGTTTATTGAGCCGCGTCATATTCCATGCTGCGCGCGATGTTGCGGAGTTTGAAGACGATCTCCAGCGCGCTGGGCCGCTGGTTGGGGTCGAAGGAGGCGCAGGCCTTCGTGAGCTGCTGCAGCGAGCTGGGACAGTCGTCTCGCAGCTGCGGAGACACTTGACCCGAGGTGGCCAGGTGCATGAGCTGCATGGTCGTCAAGTGGCGCTCGCTCACCTCCGCGTTGAGCGTGAAGGGCGGCAGACACGTGTCCAGCTCGGACAGCACAATGGCGTACGAGTACACGTCCGCCCGCTCGCTGTAGGCCTCGCCGCGCAGGATCTCGGGCGCCGTCCAGAGCAACGTGCCCACGCCGTTGGTCATCGTGTCGTCGGCCGAGCGCTCGCGACTGAGGCCAAAGTCGCTGAGCTTGGCGCGCAGGCGGCTGTCGAGCAGCACGTTGAGGGACTTGAGGTCGCGGTGGATGATGATCGGCTGGCGGCCGTGCAGATACGCGAGCGCCTCGGCGATGTCCGTGGCGATCTGCAGCTTCTCGTGGTGCCAAGTGAACTCGTCCTTGCGCTCCGACTTGAGCAGAACGGACAGATCGCCTTGCTCCATGAACTCCGACACGATGCACAAGTCGCACACGCGATTCCACGAGAGGCCCACGAAGCGAACGATGTTCGGGTGTTCAAGACCCGAGGCCAGACGCGCCTCGTTCGCGAACAGCATCGCGTTGCTCTCGTCGTGGCGTTTCTCCGGCAGCAGCTGCTTGATGGCCACAACCTGCGAGCCGCAAGTGCCGCGCCAGACCTCCCCACTAGCCCCTCTCGCTACAAGCTTGTCGAACGCGAGGGTGTCGTAGGCGATGCGTTTGGACGTCATTTTCGCGTCTGCACAGAAGGTGGCGAGCTTGATCGAGCGCCGCCTCCGCGACGAGTTCCGTGGGCTGCCCTGTAAGTTGCAGTCGGGGTTTGTTCGGCGCTTTGACCGCGTTGTCATGGTGCACTCGTATACCGTGGGGGACGTAACGACACTCTTCTCTTCGTCTCTCTTTTTGCGGTTCACGTGCACTGCTATGAGACCTCCGACAGCAGATGCAAGCAGGATGAAGAGCACCACTAGGGTAATGGTGGTTCCAGAGATGCTCGTGCCAGCACCCGACAACGCCACGGCAGAAGTCGCTGAGCTCCCCGATGACATTGCCTCACCCGAAATCTCGCTGTCGAGCCACAGGTCGACGAAGCCACCACGAACAGGAAGACACCAATCATCAGCTTGGAGAATCTGTATACACGGCGTGACGAAGAATGGTTCTGTTGGGCAGCTTTCGACGGTGGTCGGCACGGGTTTCACCTGGTTAATCGTGAACAGAACGTTGCTTAGCGCCGTGTCATGGGAAGAGCTGGAGCTTCCACTGCTGCTGTTGGAGCTTTCATCTGCACCAACTGAAGTGGAGCTGTCGCCTCGTACATGCCTGAAAAGTCGGATATTCGGGACGCTGGCAAAGTCTCCGTCTTCCGACCAAAGTGTGCTCCACGGAGCGTCGAAGATGTCGGTCGTGTTCTCCTCAATTGCAGCCACCCCGCACTGCGCAGCTTTCCACACGGTCTCCCGCGAGCAGTCGGACCCTGCAAAGTACAGCTCGGTGGACGCGCAGGTCTCTAGCGGACAGTCTTCGTTGCGGAACGCTTCAAACGTCTGCATGCTGTTGTCCATGTCTTCTCCGCACGGAGCGTAGATCTGCACGAGGCGGCCCCCGTTGTCTTCACAAGGCCCGTGTCCCACAGCAGCGCTCGTTGCAGATAGCCCGACAGCGAGTCCCACCGCACCGACCTCTCCGTTAGCCGGTCTATAAGCGAGTCCGGCACGTTGGTCAGCACGACTTGAGAGGCGCCTGCATCGGCACCGCTGCCGCTTGCTGCGCTCCGTTGCTGGAGCCGATGCAGCTGCGCCACAACGTCCAGGACGGCGTCCGTGCTGCCCTGCCACGAGGCTGTAGACAGCAGCAGCAGCGCGACGCATTTGGTGCTTGCAACTTTTCTTCGGAGCTGGCGCGGCATCCGCGCTTCTTCCGTGCGCAAGTGAGTTGTGTGCGAGTAACACGCGCCACGACGAGCAGCTCCGTACACGCATGAAGCGGAGAGAGCAGGAAGTGGGCAGCACTTTAGCTGGCAAGTCGTGGCGGCCTCACTTGACGCGAAACGTCGTTAATGTAACGGCTCCGATTGACCCATCGACGAGAGCGAGAAAGCATAGCGCTACCTCGCTGGGTACTTGCCGCCATTTCCTGATCCCATGATGTGCGTCGAGACTCCAGCCTGTGTGCTCATGAAGGAGTCCTTCCTAGTGCTGTCGACGTCGAGGGTCGCGACGCCATTTAGACGTCGACTGTCTGGACGTCCAGCTCTTATTACACTGGCCCGTCGTTTTACACCTTGCAGGCATTTAATTGGTCAAAATCAGTTACATTAAAAGAAAACCAGCGACATAATTTACTTTGGCTTGGCTTAGTAGGGGCTTGGGGAGCTCTACGATGTGTGTGACACTTGGGACCCGTACTGACACAACGCGGAGCAACCACATCACACGCACATAATTACCAAGGTGAGACCCTAAGCAGAATAGCGAGTTGTCATTGGCTAAGAGCGCGCTGTAGGTGCAAGGACACAACAACAAAAACGTACCGTAGCCTACGGTCCGTAGGTGCAGGGCTCCACCAAATTCGGCATGGCATCTGACCCCCACACTCCTCTCCCCCACCACCGCATCTGCGCGCGCCATCACTCCTGGGAGAAGATAGCAGCATTGCAAAGGGCATGTGCATTACGGACCATGGTTTACTGCAAAGTTCATCCTAGCAACGGCGACATCATGTTACAGGCGCCCGATCCACAACCGCGAAGTCGACGTTAAGGCGCGGACGTGTCGTGCACAGTGTTTGACAAATATGGGAACCCCTGCAAGCATTTTAACTTTTTGAAGCGGCCTGCAGAGCAATTTAAAGTGGTGGACTAGTGCCACACACTACGTAGTAGAAGCCTACGCCGCACTGTATGGCTCCTGTGCTGAAAATGCTACAGTATCAAGCTGGTTCTCAATGAGGAGTTACATGTACCAAGAAATCCTGCGCACTCGCCTCTTTGCAGCTCTAAGACAGGACGGATGACAGAGAGTAGAAGTGGCACCACGACCAAAGTGGGCAAGGCGATGATACATGTGAATGCTCCACTTGTGGCCAGACCGGCCACAACACACGTAGCTGCCCTTCGACGTAGAGTCAACACTGAGTTTAGCATGAACTTGAAAATACTTGAATACATGTTTGAAATGGGAGAACAGTTGTCTTTGCTGGCGCCACGCTAAGAGCACCCCACCGGTGCTGCTATCCAGCTGCCAAATGCCAAATCTGGCAGAAATTTAGCTTTATACACCCGCAAACCGGTACTGCCAAATGCCAAACAAATATAGCATCAGCCCCTCCAGTGCTATTCCGGCTGCCAAATTTGGCACTCAAAATAGCTGCCGCCAAATAGAGCTCATTGATTAACTAAGGTAAATTCAAGGCAACGTACGCCGAGCAATTAACCCAAGGGAGGCCAAGCTGTATGTACTACAGTAGTATAGACAAGCTAGAAGCAAGCCAGGCTCTGCTCCGAGCCAAAGTGCTGCTGCAGAAGTTGACGTCCTACTGGAATTCGCGGGGCGCCCCCAGGTAGCGACCGACCATGCAAACGAGTAAACCCCCATCGCGGCATTGCGTTGATCAGCTCCACAACACCAGACTGCAACTCCTTCCTCTAGCAGATCCAGTACCATTGACCGCCTTGAATTGCAATTGGGAATAGCTGTATCATGATACCGGTGTAAAAATTATAGCGGATGGATGCCAAAGCCAAAAAACACGTGGTTTACATTCAAATTTAGGATTAAGACGCCATGCTGGTCTGGGATGGCAGTTTGGTGTGCGTGTGATGTGGTTGCTCCGCGTTGTCAGTACCGTATTTCGCATGTAGACCAACACACCCCATGCTTCACATGCAAATCTTCCCTGTCAAAAGTGATGCTTCAAATTTATGAAAAAGAAAAAGTTTATTTTTAGACAGTCGCCTCTTCGACAATGACGTCTTCCTGGTCAAACTCGTACTTTCGTCTAGATGTGGTCCTTCTTAGCGATAGCTTCTCAAGCTCTGAAACCAAAGAGCTCACTGCAATACAAGTCGCACTCGGTTGCAGCTTGCTCCCTCGAAACCCATTCGAGATGACCTGCTCGGACAACGAGTCCCATGCACGCCGTACCCAGCCACAAATTTTGCGTCTATCCGGGGGTAGTAGCTTGAACTTGATGCCTGCAGTGCGGGGCTGTAGAATCTGGACTCGCATGTCGTCGTGCCAAAGGCGACGCAGGTTGGACTTCAGCGGAAAGTTCCAAGCGACGTCTGCCGGCTGAGAGACAGACGTCGCTCGTGGTGGGACCTTCATCAGCACCATATTGATTGACGCAGCGTAGTCCTCGACCTTTTGGTCCAATGGCCGCTAAAATCGCCCCACAAGAGCAAAATGGGCTCTTTTGGGAAAGGTCGGTTTCCAAAATGGCGTTTCAGAAAAATAACGGACAGATCTTGATTCCACCACCCTACGAACACCGAAATGAAAACAATTAGAAACGGCCATTGGGTATTACGAAACAGAGCTCAAACCTTTGCTGTTGCCATGGATAGCCAAGTCATTGCTCTCCAAAATGCCCATAATATCTTTCCAAACACGGGCACCAAACCCATTTCTGTCCTTGACGTTTTTGCTTGAGTTTCTTTAACTTTGGATGGCTTGACTTTCATTACAACGAACGGTGTGTACTATTGCCATCACTGTCGCCAAGCAGCATGGCAGTGACGCGCTCCTTCGATGCCCCGCTGCATCTCACCCAGACAGTCTTCTCACCACGCTTGCTTATCGTCTTCTTAGCTACATACTCGAAAAACACGGCTTTAGAAATAGCGTTAAAGGCGTTAAATAAGGTTAAAAGCGTTAAATAGCGTTAAATAGGGGTTAAATAGGGGTTAAATAGATGTTACCTGTCTGGTCTGCGTTATAAACGCGTTTGATTCCCAGGTCTTGCATTGTGGAGGCCACTTTAGCCGCAAACTCGGCTGCGATTGCAGCAAGCTCGGGTGGACAGACTTGACCTTGGCGTGTAGGAGCTCGTAAGCTAAAGCGGTGGCGCCTTTTGAAGCCGTTCAGCCACTTGTCTGACGCCTCGAAGTCCTTAACACCACCTTCTTCGGCAACTTCACGCGCCTTAACGGTCAGCATTTCGGTCGACACCGGAACGCCTTCCGCTCGGAACTCATTAACCCAAACTACCAACGTCGTCTCCATGTCACTAGATAAAATAGTTGCAGTTCCTACCTTTCTAATCTTCTTGTGCTCGTTCTTGCGAGAGCTAGCTGCGTCTTGTAGCTTAGCGCTCTCTCGTTTCCATCGCAGAATCTGGACTCGTTTGCTTTGGTATGACTTGGCTGCTAGGGTAGGGTAAAAATGAGCCACGGTGGCGCGCATATTCTTGGTTCTGTCGAGAAAAGCAAGGACAGTGAGCTTTTTCCCGACAGTTTCGGCGTTCATCTTGTACTGCTGTACGTGGCGGCCGATGCCACCTCTGCGCGGGCGGCCCTTTGGCTTAAAGCCAAAGTCACTCTTTCGGAATAGTGGTCTGTATCTCTCTACATGCGAAATCCTGTAATCGGATTGACGCACAACGATTGGCTGTGTATCTCTCAAGGTGCGGTATTGGTCTACATGCGAAATACGGTACGGGTCCCAAGTGTGACACACATCGTAGAAGCTCCCCCTTGTGTCAAAACCCCGGCTTATTAGTTGGGAGGTTTTGCGCTGCTCGGCACTCGTTACATGTAGTTTGGGGGTTGTGAGCGATGACACCCGTCCTCCACTCCTACGGTTTAAAGCCGATTGAGGCGCCTTCAGAATGGCCCAAGTAATCCGATCAGGTCCTTGAAAATCAGTCAAACGAACGCGTGAGTTCTCTAGACTACCTCTAAAGTCCCTTCTTGTAAATAGCTCCACGCGTGCAAAACACCCCCTCCTCTTAAGCCTAGCCTACATTTGGTAAAAAAAAGGTGTAAAATTACAGAATTATAGAGCTGAATTCACCAAAAGCACACACCTATTTCCGGTATAGCTTAGAAGCAGATCCTCAATCTAGTTCAATCTATACTTTATCTTGCAGACTGTAAGGGTATCCTAGACAGCTTTCACTGGCCATGAGTGGCCTCCCCTTCGTCGACCAGAAAATCATCTTTCGTTTTGTATCGGCACCGCAAGCATGGCCCCGGCGACGACGTTCGAGCAGAAGCTGGCGCAGCTCAAGCGCGAGGAGCAGCACTACGCCGAGTACCTGAGCGAGGAGGAGGTGGAGGATGAAGTGACGACCAAGGCCCACGAGGAGGCGGACTTCTGCAACGACTACAGCATGGCCGTGGTGGTGGGCGGCCTGCCCGTGGTGGACGAGGCCAAGCACGGCAAGCTGCTGAACGTGGTCAAGAAGATCTTCGGCCAGGTGGGCGAGGTGGTGGATATCCACATGCCCTTCGGCGCCAGCGGCAAGACCACGGGCTTCGCCTTCGTCGAGTACGACCAGGAGGCGCACGCCAACGACGCCGTGCGCACCATCAACAACTTCGCGCTGGACAAGCGCCACACGATGCTCGTGAACCGGTACGACGACATCGAGCGCTTCCAGCAGACGCCCGCGGAGTTCGCGGCCCCCAAGACGGACAAGTTCGCCGAGCCCAAGAACCTCAAGACGTGGCTCGCGGACCCCGCGCGCCGCGACATGTTCGTGCTGCGCCACGGCTCCGACACGGAGATCTTCTGGAGCGACAAGGGCGAGCTGGAGCTCGACTACGCCGGAGACCGCGAGAAGGTGAACGGCAAGCAGTGGTGCTCGCAGTACGTGCTGTGGTCCTCGCAGGGGACGTACCTGGCCACGTTCCACCCGCAGGGAATCGCGCTCTGGGGCGGCGACAACTACGAGAAGGTGGGGCGCATGGCGCACAAGAACGTCAAGCTGGCTGTGTTCTCCCCAACGAGAATTACCTCATCACCGTGAGCGAGACGGACCTGGAGTCGGCCATCATCATCTGGGACGTCAAGACCAGCAAGATGCTGCGTGCCTTCCCGGCTGGCAAGCCTGGCGCTAAGGGCGAGTTGGTGCAGGGCCTCATGACCCCGTTCAAGTGGAGCGCTGACGACAAGTACGTGGCTCGTCGTGGCAAGGACGTCATCAGCGTCTACGAGCTGCCGTCCATGAAGCTGCTGGAGAAGAAGTCGCTGCGTGCCGAGGGCGTGCACGACTTCTTCTGGTCGCCCACGGACCCGATCCTGGCCTACTGGGCGCCCGAGGGCAACAACGTGCCCGCGCGTGTGTCGCTCGTGGAGCTGCCGTCGCGCCGCGAGATCCGTCAGAAAAACCTGTTCAACGTGAGCGACTGCAAGCTGCACTGGCACCCGAACGGCACGTTCCTGTGCGTCAAGGTGACGCGCCACTCCAAGTCGAAGAAGACCATGTACACCAACTTCGAGCTGTTTCGTGTGCAGGAGCAGCTCGTCCCCGTGGAAATGCTGGAGGTCAAGGACACCATCGTGGCCTTTGCGTGGGAGCCCAAGGGCACGCGCTTCGCCACCGTGCACGGAGAGGGCCAGCAGCGCCTGAACGTGTCGTTCTACGACATGGACGGCGGCAGCAAGGGCGCTTCCAAGGAGGTGACGCTGCTGTACACGCTCACGGACAAGGCCTGCAGCCACCTGTACTGGTCGCCGCTGGGCAACAACGTTGTGCTGGCCGGTCTGGGCGAGATCAACGGCCAGCTCGAGTTCTGGGACGCCAACGAGCAGCAGAGCATCACCGTGCAGGAGCACTTCAAGTGCACGCACGTCGAGTGGGACCCGTCGGGCCGCGTGGTGGCCACGGCCGTGTGCCAGCCGCTGGACAACTCGTACTACAAGTTCACGATGGACAATGGCTACACGCTGTGGACGTTCCAGGGCAAGAAGCTGCTGGAGGAGAAGAAGGACGCGTTCTACCAGTTCCTGTGGCGCCCGCGCCCGCGCACGCTGCTGTCGGACAAGCAGTACAAGCACGTGGTCAAGAACCTCAAGAAGTTCGAGAAGCGCTTCGACCAGATGGACCGCCTCAAGGAGCGCGAGCGGTTGGCCGCCGAGAACGCGGAGCGCAACCGCAAGGAGCAGGAGTTCCAGGATCTGCTGGAGAAGCGCCTGGCCACCGCGGCGAACCGTCGCGCCGAGTACGTGGCGCTGCTGGGCGGCTACGACAGCGAGGACGAGAGCGAGTACATTGTGCAGAGTCACACGTACGACGACGTGCTGGACGTCAAGGAGGAGGTCATGAAGAAGTGAGCGGATACTGTAGCCATCTCCTCATGAGATGGATATTTAACGATGGATACACAGCTACTGCCTTCGTTGGTGCGGCGCATGACTGTTGCTTGCTTTGGTGTAGGACCGATCGTACTTAGCAAAGTGTATGGATTTTTGCCTGGGACGATTTTGATGAGACAGCGTGCGGATTGAGCCTCGCGTGCGAGAGTGAGCGACAACATCAGCATCGGGGATTGTAGACTCTGGCAAGAGCGTGCCCGCTGGCATTATGCAGTGGACAGCTGGGCTGATCTCGGCGATGGTACTGTGTGGTTGAAGCAACACCGGACTGACGGCGGTACAGCCAACGAGCGCGGAGAAATGCTCGATTGTCGACTCGACTTCTGGACCGCGGGCAAATTTATCGTCAGTCAGCCACCGGTCGGGCACGGGCCTTGGGCAGGCAGGAAACAGGACAGCGGCGCTCACTAAGCGCGGATGACCAGCGACCGAGCCAGAGCAGATTGGGGCACGCCCACACATTATTACATTTGTGTAATTTACACCAAGATGTACGTTTTTCAATACGTCATTTCGAATCTAATACCTCTACAATCGACTCAAGCTACTTCTCAAAAATCAAGATAAAGGTGATTCGTACAAGAAGTACCCTCTAGCACCCGTTCGCCTTCCGGCACTGAGAAACTGCTGTAAGTAAGGCATCCCCGTCTTTTGCCAAGGTTGAAGTGCGCGTCTACTGCACCCCTATCCCCCTTATCGACTTGACGAATGTATGCTACATACTTTCGTTAGGACGTCTGAATGGGTGGAAAGAGCTGTCCATGTACAGAAAAGTCCCTTCCCGCGCCCTTTCGCTTCTCTGCCGACTTGTCTTCATTCTCACTCGCTTTCAAAAGCGAATTTACCAGCTCTAAATGGGAGTCAGCCGCGTCGTCACCGCCTCCATCCACGAAGAAGCGGCGTCGCCCACCGAGGCTGTCGTCCTCCACCTCGCACCCGCTCCTCGTACGTTCGCCGTCGCCCGTTCCTTGTCAGTTTCGCGGCACTAACCGTCCCATGCAGTTGTTATCTTGGACTGGGACGACACCGTCCTGCCCAACACGAGCCTGTCTAAGCTGGGTTTCTGCTCGGAGGACGAGGCCTTCGAGGTGCCCGAGGAGGTCCTCCCCGCACTCCAAGAGCTCGCCCAGGAGGCGGAGAAGTTCCTCACCGCCTGTCTGAAGATCGGCACGTGCTGCATCGTCACGAACGGAGTCACCGGCTGGGTGGAGCGCTCGTGCCAGCGCTTCCTGCCCAATGTGGTGCCCCTGCTGGAGCAGATGACCGTCATCTCCGCCCGCTCCAACTTCGAGACGGTGTTCCCGGACCGCCCCGTCGAGTGGAAGATCGCCGTGTACCGCGACCTGCTCGCCAAGCGCGGCTTTCTGCAAGAGCCGCCGGTGGAGACCCACGGCGTGTACGTGGAGCAGCAGCAGCGAGAACCGCAGCAGGTCATTGCACTGGGAGACTCGTACATCGACCGCTGCGCCATCCAGTACGTGGCACGGCGCACGCCCAACATGCAGCTCAAGTCCATTAAACTGCTGGACAACCCGAGCATGACGCAGCTCCAGAAGCAGCTGAACCTGCTGGGCGTCTTCCTGGCGCAGCTCAGCTCGCACGACGAGCCATTGGACCTGGAGCTGTCCAACGAGATGCTGCAGTAGCTGGAAGCCCCTCCAGCCATCACGACGGCCATCTTTATCCATAACTATATATCTATAGGACCCGACACGTAGTAGCAGAGTAGCAGTAGCATGTCCATTGAAATCTAGAAAGCAACAAGTAGAATACATTTATTTAACCCATTCAACGTGTGTGTCGTGGGCCCCGTTGCCTTCACCATTTAGCGACGCTCTATTGCCGCCATTGATGTGAACGAGTGGTGGTGCCGACTCCGCGGAGAGGACAGTGCCATGTCTTTCTCGCCAGCATTTTTTCCTGCGACCTGCTCGCGCAGCAACCAGGCAGAGAGACCTATCTTTGGCGACATAGCGTAATGCAAAGCCTGGGCTTCGCCAACGACTGCAAGCCAAGTCGCCTCGATGGTTCGCAGATCGTCAGGTGAGAGACCAGCACGATGGTGAGCGCTGGATCTAACCACCGCTTCTTGAAGTAGCACGCCAGACTCGACGAAGAGCATCGGACAAGTTGGTGCTCCCGGCGCTCCTGCATCCACCCAGGAGCAATCAATTCGAAGATGCCCGCAGCCGCCACCGTCGACGGAAGCACCAAAGCGAGCTCGAGCCGCGGCCGCAGTTGGCGTACGTGTATCTGCCTCCAGTGCTCAATGAGCCCCGACGCTATCGCAGTCGTCGAAGATACTCTTCCAGCAGCAGTGAGGACGAAAGCAGCAGCGACGAAGTCGACGATGCAGTTCTGCCGCCAAAAATCACCAGTATGCGTAGCCAGCGCATGCGTTCGCTCGCGGCCATGTCGAAGCTGCAGCACGACGCCGCTACGACGATTCAGGTGCTAAATTTTGCATCGTTTCGTCTACGGATGCCTTTTACCTTGCCAATCCTTTGTTTCGCAGCACGAGTATCGCTTCTATCGGCGGCGACGAGTAAACCGGAATCGCCGGAACCAGCGACTTGCACGGCAAGCACGGGACTTCCTGGACGTGTTTCTGCTTCGAGAACTGACCAAACTCGTGCCGGTTTGCTTGCTCGACGTCCTACGAGAGACGTGCTCCCAGGTAAGTAAGTTTGGCCTGTACCGACCTCCATGATCGATCACTCATGTGGTCTCTGATTGCTGCAGGAGGTTGCGATAGCCAAGCGCAAGGAGGACCTCGCCACTTCGCTCGCCGAGAGCGTTCTCGCGCCGTTGGTCGATGAGTGCATTCACGACGTCTTCCGTGACGTGTTGCAGGCCCTGGTCACGTCCTACCTGGCGGATCAGCTCGACCTCTCTCGAGCTGCGACATCGCCAGCGCTCGCCGTAGCCGGTGACGTGCTGAACGACTGGGTGAAGGAGCTCGTGGCGGACTTGCTTCCAGAGGGTAAGCGCAAAGACTCACAAATGAATTGCTACTGGTAGTTTCTTACTTTATTGTTTTGCAGTGCTGGTGGAGTTGGTGGACGAGTACACAGCACGACAGCAGCACCAAGTGATGTGGGAGGAAATGCTCCTCCATGAGCTCCAATCCGTTGCAGTCGACGCCATCTCTGCCGTCCACACGACTCCACTTGACAAATTGACTTACCGGTAACAACCAAGTTGAAGTGGACTTTTCGATAGCCGTCTCCCGCACTATAGTGCCCATCAATATTCACTTTAGTGTCCAACTTTGCCATTTCTAAACCAACCGTCACGTTATCGGAGCTCCTCATGTCGACGCCCTTCGTCTCGAGTTTGCGCACGTCTCTAGGCGCCCCCACCGGCAGCGCGACGTTACCCGCCGCCCCGGGCTCGTCCGCCAGCAAGTCCGCCATGGCGTCGCTCTTCTCCAGTCTGGACTTGGCGTTAGACGCGAGTGGGGTCGTCGTGGCCAATGGCCGCTCGGCCGCCAAGGACCTTTTGGCCTCCAAGAACGCGGAGAAGCAGGCGGAGCAGCAGCTCGCAGCCGCCCACGAATTAAAAAGGCAGCAACAGAAGCAGCAGATGAAAATCAAGAAGGAGCAGCCAGTCACGGCCCTGAGCCAAGCGCTGGGGCTGTTCGACCAGGAGGTGGAGCAGCGCGAGTCCTTCCAGTCACGCAACACCAAGAGGCGGCAGAAGGGCAGCAAGGCTCGCGGAACCACCACCGCTGCCAGAGGCCGTCGTCAGCGCCAGGAGAAGTACAAGCGCGTGTAATTTTTGCCATAAAACCCACTTTCATCTTGCTTTCAGTATGCTTAATTATGGCATCTATATCACGACCAACCACAACAATGCCATATTTAAAGCTTTAAAAAACATCAAATGCCATTTCTAAACTCTACGCCCCCCACCGCCACCACCACCACTCGTTACCTATTGTCCACTCGTTTGCAGCGCAGTAGCAACAACCAGAGCTCGAGCGCCTTCAGCAGCCATGTCGCAAGCGCCCGATGCCCCAGTGTGTTTAAAGTTAAGCCAATTTCGTATCAATTTTTGGCAGCCAATCCAGCAAGGTGAACCTGCACGAGGAAGGCAAATACTCATTGCTGGCAAGTGCACCAGTGTGGGAACGCGTATAATGGTATTGTGCGGCAAATGTCGCCTACCGTAGATGACCCAGACTACCGAGACTACCTACTACAGATGCTAAAAGGTGTGTTCTGTCTAGAAGCCTGGCGTCTTATTTCCTGGTAGAGACAGCCTCTTTGCGCTTCTAGACGACCTTGATACATAACAGCACGGCCTTGCCTTTAGCGCACGTCACAAATTGCCGTTGAAAATGACGTTGAAGTTCTTTTTCTGCACATCCCCCAAGAGTCGTGGAAAGTGGTTGAAGACCATTTTTAGCCACTGGCGCCAGTCATCGCAAATCCACATTTCTCGATTTGCGCGAAAACGGAATACTGGGAATGACGACCATCTCGGTGCCGCTGGGAGCCTTCGCGCCCGTGACGGAGGCGCTGCCCGCCCCTGTCGCCCGCTTCCGCCTTCAGTTCACGGACGACCGCCGCACCAAGGAGCTGCGCTGGGTCCTCTTCGCTTGTACGTTTTGCACCACTTCCCTAATCCGCGCAAATGCAAATAGTGTTTTGGCGCAACAGCATTCTCATCTTATTTGCACTTCTCTCTTCTTTAGCGACTCAGCGCGGCGCGGTTGGCAAACTCATTTTCACACTCGAGAAGAACGACACGGCGCACGTCAAGTCGGTGGTGGTGCACAAGGACTTCCGCGGCTTGGGGCTGGCCCGCGTGCTGTATTTGGCCACGTTGAGCACTTTGCAGGAGAAGCAGGTGCAAAAACTCTTTCTGGAGGCCGAAGAGGACGCAAAACGCCATGAGCGACTGGTGGGACTGTATCAGGGCTGGGGGTTGGCGCAAATTTGCGGCGCAAAAGTGCTCTTCCTCTACAACGGCAACGAGTGTTTGCGCAAAGTGCCGATGGAGGCCGTGTTCGAAAAAGCACTTTTTATCCCATTCGGCCCAAAGAAAGCACTTGGTTCTGCATGATGGCGCTGCAAAACCCCGACGGCAAATGCCTCGTCGCAGGAGAAGACGGAGCTGTTGCAGTGACCGCCAAGTGCAAAAACTGCCTGTGGCAAACTCTGCTTGGCGCAAAAGGACAAGTGTTTTTGCGCAGCGCGCATGGCAAGTTCTTGTGCGTGGAAGAAGACGGCACTATTTGCGCCGATCGCCAATTGAATTCCACGTGGGAGACGTTCCAAGTGGTGCCACAACACGCAGAAAATTTTGCGCAAAAAGCGCAAAAACCTGGCGGAGTTGCGCTTCGCAGCTTCCACGGGAGTTACCTGTGCATCGACCCAGTGGAGCAACGGGTCCGAGTTTCGGACCAGCCCGTGCCCTGGGATGGGGGCGAAATCATGTCGTTGGTGTGCAACAAGTCGGCTCGTCATCCGTTGTTCGTCAAGATCATGAGGAAGTACCAGACGACGACGTTCGTTACGAGCCAATTGGCCAAATACGGAGAGTTGCAACATGCCACCATGTCCATTTCTCAAGCGTGCAAGTGCGTCATGGCGCTCACGGGCGACTCGGAGCGTGAAGACAGTTGGGTGATCAAGTACATGGTGGCGACGGCTGCTGCGGTGAAGGAGGACGGCCACCCGGACTGGTTGCAACTGTCCATCTTCTTGCGTGCTCTGGGAATGTTGTTTTTGTGCTGGACAGACGAGGAGAACGCTGTGCTGACGAGTATCTCGGCTCAGGAGTGGATGGCCGAGAACTCGACGTGGGTTGTCGGGGAACCCATTCCGAGCTCGATTGAATTTTCAGAGCTGAATGCACTCAATTCGGACCACTGCAAGGCTGAAAAAGGGGGAGTAGTGAAAGTCACTGTGGCTTGGAGAATGTCGTGCTGCCGTGGACCCCGGACGAGTATTTGCACCGCGTGCTGTCGGGTAATAAGACGGCGCTGCCTGCAGAAGCCCTGGATGTCGTCCGCTTTTGGTCCCTCAAGACGTGGTACGAGCAGGGCAACTACGACGAATTGTGCGCTCCTCAGGACACGGACACGAAGGAGTGGATGAGCTCGCTGGGTAAAGTGGTGTGTGTGTCGGAGGACGCTATTCAGAAGATCTGCGTGGACGAGGAGCTCCCGTACTACCTGCAACTGGCCGAAAAGTACCTTCCGGACTCGATGCAGTGGTGAAGAGAGCGACGAAGTATTCGTATCTGTGTGTACGTATTTATGAATGGATATGCCGTAGCTTTTTTATGAAATTTGATAGCTTTCGGAGAGAAATTCACGCAATCCCCCCCGTTGTTCGGAGACCAAGCCACAAGTATGTTCGCCCGCGTTCACTAGGATGGTATTTGTTGAACGGCATTTGTCGGCCTTCAAGTGGCCATTTGGAGGTGATGGAGAGCCCGACGACATCCCCATCCCAAGTGCTCTGAACTCAGCGAAATTCTCGCTTTAGTTGACGAGCATGCAGGCGAATACTCGTTCAAGGGTGAAGCTGCCATGCTCCCCATCGCTCCTGGACTTTATATCAACAACGTGCAGACACAGCTACAGCCTGACCAAACCTCGCGGTGGGAGATCGGTATCGAGGTACTAAGCAAGAGAATCGCTAGTCGTTTATGCTACAAAGGCACTCCGATGGAGTGTAAGCTATACAAACTACTATTGTGTATGGAGCAGGTGGCCACTTCTTGACACACCAAGACACGGAGAAGGAGGACGGGATGGTGGCGACGTTGGTGGTTCAATTGCCGAGCCTCCCTACCACACTATGCTGTTCACTACGGAGCATGCGATGGAGAAAGTGACGAAGGGATATCGTCTTGCTCTCGTGTA
Source organism: Phytophthora syringae (assembly GCA_012656105.1). NCBI lineage: Eukaryota > Oomycota > Peronosporomycetes > Peronosporales > Peronosporaceae > Phytophthora > Phytophthora syringae. The sequence continues at coordinate 109,676 of JAAKBD010000191.1, read as the reverse complement.
TTTCCGTTTATTTACGAGCAACATCACATGATCTGGAACGCGATCCGACCCGGACCATTGCGGACGACCTGGTCGAAGTTACCAACACCGTGGAATCCGCCGAGTGTTCATTCGCGTTGTTGCTGTGGCAAGAATACACGAAAAAGGATTGGGGATTGGCCCGAAAGTGGTTTGAAGACGAACTGAAGAAGACTCTTCACTACAAACCGGAGCTCGAGCAAGATTCGGCTGTTGAAGGATTTTCCTCGTACTTCGACGGTCGAGAAGAAACGGATGAGAAGTTAGGTCTATTGCTACAAAGAGAATATCGTGGTGAAAGGGCGAGCTCGACAAGCCCTGGAAAAATGGCCAACGCAAAGTTTCCTGCACCCCGCAGATTAAGGTCATTTTTGTTCGGGGGCAAGCAGTAGTTCTGATAGGCTTCAATGTAATGTTTTTTTGGCGGGGCTAGTTCAAGGTGCAATGTTTAGCAAGAGGTGTCCTTGGTAAACCTTGCTGGAATGGCAGAGCGAGTGTTAGCGCAGAATTATTCATGCACAGTGTCGATATTCTCTAACATCTTGTATTGCAGGCAATGAAGCACTGACCCGTCAACTAGAAAATCGAGTCTATGCATTTACAAAAAATGCTTAGACTCAAAGCCACGAGGGCAGTTGACATGTTGTGCTAATCAAAATGCACGGAGCTGAGTGTAATCAAGATATCGGAAGCTTTCGACGGTCATCGTGTGGTAAACTGCGTGTGGTAAACTGCGCGATTGCCCCACAAATCCTTCCAAACTGGTATCACCAGTCGCATGATACTTGGAATTGCATGCATCCGATACGAGCGAACAGCACTTGTTCAAAAAATCGGATACTGTACTACGATCTCGAAAACTGTATTCCACATAGGCATCCATAAGCTTTCGAACAGATTTCGATTATATTTTGCTTGGATAATTGCAGCTACGTGTTGCTTCCTTAGTGCATTGCTCTTACTAGCTGATCTTCGACGCAGTTGTTGTAGCGCGTGATGTTGCTTTCCCATTTTGCCAGCCCAAAATTAAGGCTGGGATACCTGGTCAGATCCAACCCGGACAGGTCTTCGTGTAGCATCGACGCGCGGTGAGTTTGCATGACCGTCGTGGGCCCCACCGCCGATAAATCCCCACGTTTCAAGACCATCCGATTCGTCTCGACGAGCGAGACGGACAGACCCTCGTAAAAGGACTCGATCAGCGTCCGCGTAATGAACACCGTTCGAGCTTGCTCGGTGTATTTTCGCATCACGGACCGCATCGTCACATGGAAGTCGAGGCCGTTCAAAGAGAACGCAAAGGACATGCTCCTCATCCGAGTATCTTTGCCAACAGTGAACTCCTGTACGAAACAGTCAGTCAGTCAGTCAGTCACTCCACAGCATAAACAGCCACAAGACCAACCAACCTGCAAAAAGTGGAGACTTTCCTCCCTCCGCTGCTCTTCTGGGGTCCAAATCACCTTCGCGGTATCGCGCACGCTGAATGGCACCGCATAATTGTCGAGAAACTCCACGAACAAGCCCTTGGTGAAGTTGCGGTTCGGTTTGTTGCTCCTCCGGCCAGGACATTGGAGGTGGTGCATCCCTGCCTGCTGGAAGAACCCGTCCACGCCTTGGTACACGGCGTCCAGTCCGTCCAGCAGCTGGTCAAACACGACCGTATTGTTCAGAGGAGGCGCCACCCCCTCGTATTCAGCCGGTGCTGTCGAACCAGATCCACGGACGACGTCATCAAGTCTTCTCGCAGCTTCCTCTTGATCGCTCGCTGCAACGACTTGGCTTGTTGCAAGTGCCGCGTCACCGCTTGGCGCAATTTGGCGTTCTCCTCCTCGCTGGATTGCCGCAAACTGGACTGCCGAGCTGCGATTTTCGCCCACATCAAAGCCGCTTCAGTCTGGTGAGCTTTCAGCACGAATTTCGGGGTTGTAGCAGTGCAATTCGCCTTTGATGCGGGGAGTGTCGAGTGCACCCCGCAGCCATTTTGAGCTTCTCCAGCTCCACTGAAAGCTGCTTCACGACCTCGCGCAGGTTGAGAACCTCGTCTTTGCGGCGTTGGCGCCACGATTTCTTCTTCTCTGTAGGCGCTGGGGAACCGGTGGAGCTGCTGGCACTGTCGGAAGTGGAGACCAAGTTGAGGTCGTTCCCCATTTCAAAGTCGTTTAGAAACGCCAACACGGACGAGTCGTCCAGGAAGAACTCGTCCTCACTCAGCATTGCCATGGCGCCTACTCACTTGTGAGCGGGACTGACAAGACTGAACTTCTGACGTGATCCGACTCTGTTCAGCCGCATGGGCAAACATCTTGAACGGAAGAAAGCGTAATCATGAGATTGGATACTTGTGTTAGCTTACACCACGCTTTCTTGATGAAAACTATTGATGGAGTGGCAAGTCGAGGCGGTGGTTGAAGGGGGTGATGGGCGCCACTCTCGTAAAAAATCATCTCGAAGGTGCATGTTGTCGCTTTTCGTGGTCGGTAACTTGGCCGTGGGTTTCTACAGGCTACATGTACCGTGTGCGTTGTCTCATTGAAAGAAACGCCAAAAACTTTCTCACCAGCTCGCCTCGCTCTCGTGTCGGCGTACACCCATTCTCTGTAAATACTGCACTCCCAAAGTCAATAAAAGCCATAAAACTGTCAAAATGCTGCCACTTACCTCGCCAAAACTGACGTTGGTCTCCCGAGTCCTCTCGGTTGGGCAAAAGTCGAATGGTACTGCGTAGCGGTCCAAAAGAGCAACGTATGACTGGGCACTGTGGCGCTTTGCGTCGACCAGGACACGGAAGATCGTGCATTTTCGCTTGCTCAAAGTAGTTGTCGACATCAGCATACGATACACGTCGTCCAGACCAGCTGCACGTACAACTCAACTCGGCTGTCAATGTTGGCTTTCCCATGTTATCACATCTCCACGCAGCCGCAGTTTTGCCTCCCTCCGGCGTTGGTGCCGAGTGTTGTTCTTCTGAGTAGTAGAAGCTGTTCCTTTGCTGTAGAGATATCATTGGGACGGTCACCGTGTCGTAGTTTTCCAGGATAGTCAGCAGTTCAGGGTCCAGGTCAAAATTCAAACCCGAGAGATCTTTTCCATTGATGGCGCTGGAATATCGTTCATGATATCCCGAACAGTGAATTGCTCAACAAAGGTGACGTGAGTTTGACGTAGGTTATTGTAAGGCGACTAGCAGCTTCTTACCGCCAGCGTATCAGAGCTAGTGGCGAGAAAGTGATGATTCGGGCATGAGGGAGGAAAGTTGCGACGCTGCCGTCATGATCGAACAGCTGTTGGTGAAACTGAGTTGAGACGAAAGACACCTTCTGCCAAGCAGCGTTGGCATCTGGTAAGATGCAGTGCCCGAATTACTCAGCGGGAGAGGTGCTTCATGTTCATGGCCAACGTCCACAATACTCGTTCACTATGGATGGTGCATCACTGGTAGCCATCTCTCTGCCATACCAGACTCGCCTGTAGTTCCTCAGTTTTCAGTTTGAGCTGCAGTTACGACACCCAGCGATGGTTCGGTCGCCCCCGACGCTACGAAGATGAATCCGAGACGTCTGCCGTCTACTACCCTCCCAACGACATGGGTCCGTTCTTGTCCACCAGCTTCAGCCAACGCAATGCCCCAAACAAGAAGAAGCGCTCAAAACTGCTCCGTCGGTTGATTCCAGTCATCTGTGGTGTGTTTCGTGCCCATTATCAAAGTCTCCGATAAAATTCCTAACATTTCGTGTCTCTTTTTCAGGTGTACTGGTGCTCATCGCGGTCATTGTCATCGTTGCAGTAACTCTGCATGCCAATTCCAGCAGCTCCGAAGTTTCGCCAAGCTCTGAAAGCGGTGGAAGCTCCAGTTCTGCACCTTCGTCCTCGATCTCGTCGAAATGCTCGACTGTACCAGCAAAAGACCGGACTGTCGCCTTCTGGCAGAGTGAAGTTGCAGGCTGTGACTCTGTCCCTGATGGCGTCACCCACGTCGTCTTCGGGTTCGCACTCGTAGCTGATGGGGTCGTCGTACCTTCTTTCCAGTCCACCGATGCAAATATCTTGCAGTGTGTGGAGCAGCTCCATGCTCGGTGTATTTTAGCGCTGGCGAGCATCGGAGGGTCCACCAACAACCAGAACATGTCGGAGGTTGCAAACGCCACGCTGTTCGCAGAATCTGCAGCAGTTCTCGTATCAAAATTTGGCTTTGACGGAGTGGACCTGGATGATGAGACGGTGGGAACCGAGTTCAGTGCCGATCGAGCTGTGGACATGTTGAAAGCGACGCGAGAAGCGCTGGACGCAGCTGGTAGCACAGGAGCTTTGCTTACTTACGATGCTTACTTCTACGAAGGAGACTCGGCCATGTGTGCCAAGGAAGAAACAGCAGCATACTCGCGGTGCTTCCCGACTGGAGTACTGGACTACGTGGACTGGGTGAACATTATGGCGTACAATGTCAACCAGGACAACGACACTGCTGCTGCAATTTACGCCGCGGCAGAAACCACCACGTTCGCTGCGTGGGGACTCAACTCGGTGGGAACTTTTCCCTGGCTACGATCGGTCTGTGTATTGGCGGAGGCTGTGCGTACGGTCCTGGACCAAACTCGACAGTGATCGCTGAATGGGAAGAGTTCGCTCGTCAAGAAGGGTACGGGGGTATGATGATCTACGCTGCATCCGCTGAGGTTGGAGATGATTTCCCGGTCACGCGGAGTATCGTCAGTACATCGTAGCGGAGGTGAAGCAGTGGATAATGAACCAGATTTATATTTGTGTAGATTTATTCAAGCTAAGAGACGGTAGAACACTTTGAGTGTCTTGCTTCAAGCGAATTCGTAACTTCACGGGTAAACAACCACAAGGTGGTCTTATTATTCGTCAGCCACGTCTGTAGAAGTTTCTGCTTGTGGTACAAATTCTGGTATGGCTTGCTGGACGACGACCGCATCTCGTCAAGTGAAACAGATCCGGACTGCGTACATGAGCTCCATTCTAACGAAGGAGATCGGGTGGTTCAACGTGAACGAGCCGATGCAATTATCAACTCGAATTGTCGAGGCTGCCGTGAAGGAATGGGGAAAATGTTCTCCGCCGATTGTTTCGCCTTTTGCGGATCGGTAGCTCCTTGCGCCGCAGAACCGATGGAAAACGAGCTGAGTGAAAATACCGCGAACATGTCTTTGAACGAGATGGTTCCGTCTGCGATCCAGCGAGAACTCACATAGAAGAGCAACGCTGCAACTAACAGCATCATGCCAAGTGAGAACCCGAACGCTGCTCCTTGAATAATTCCAGCTCGCGTGTCCGTTTGCTTTGAAGTCTCCAAGAACTGTTTGTACTTGGCGTTCAAGTCTTTCTCGAGACCGAGAGATGCCACCGTGCGGATGGAGTCGATCGAATTGGTAAGAAGAGCTCCAGCGGCTGCGCCGGCGTCGTTGTTCTTCTTGGACGTCGAATCTCCGTTGGCAACCGACTGGTTCACTAGAAATGAGGACATTGTCAGCAGTGGCGCCACCGCCAGTAGAATGAGCGTCATCTGCCAACTGAAGAAGAAGCAGACTGCGAAAACGATGCCCAAAGTCGTCACGTTCACCACCAGTCGATTGAGAGTCTCGGACGTCATGGCTTGAAGCGTAGCGGCATCCGTGGACAAGCGAGATAAAAGCGCTCCGGAAGCGTTCTCCGCCATGTCGAACCAGCCAACATTTTGGTGAAGCATTGCACTAAACGCTGCGAGTCGAACACGACCAACCAGTTTCTCCGATGCCACCGCAAAACAATAGTGCTGCAAGAGCTTCAAGAACTCGTAGACGAATCCAAGTGCGACAAAACCCAACGACCAGTAGCGAGCGTCGCGAATCATCTCGTGCTCGGTCTTGTCGTAGTCGAAGAAGAGCACAGTGATCTTGGCCATCATGACACCCCACGCAGGAAAGACAGCAGAATTCAGGATGGCTCCGATGACACCTAGAGCCATGACACTCCACTCCAGTGAAGCCATTTGTCGGACCCGAGCCATCACCGTCGAGGGTCCAGCTGCTTCACTAGCCTCAACTGCTTCATACGTCACGTAGGTCGATTCATCAACTGTCGACGCGTTCACAGTGATTTCCGCTTGTTTTGACGGTGTTGAATCGAAAGCTTCCCTTTCACCTGCTAGTGAGCTTTGAGACTCTACCAATCTGCGATAGTGGCCGCTGGCAATCGCCATAAGCTCATCATGTGAACCAATTTCCACGATTGACCCGCTGCTGTGGACAGCAATTCGATCTGCATTGCGGATCGTCGAAAGTCGATGAGCGATGACGAGTGTGGTGCGTCTTGAAGCAGCTACCAGTCGATCCAGAGACTTCTGTACAATGTACTCGCTCTCCGTGTCAAGTGCGCTGGTAACTTCATCCAACAGAAGGATTGGCAGGGTTTTCACGATAGCTCGAGCAATTGCGATCCGCTGCTTCTGGCCACCTGACAACTGCGTTTCACGCTCTCCGACTTGTGTGTCGAACCCCTGAGGAAATTTCGCTAATGAAGTCGAAAGCGTTCGACATCCTGGCAGCTTCGAGCACTTGTTCATCCGATGCTGACGGAGCCCCGTGGCGAATATTTTCCATGATGCTGGTCGGAAACAGCACTGACTCCTGACCTACCAGTCCGATTTGCTGACGAAGCCACTTGACGTTAAGTCCACGCACGTCTTCTCCATCGACAGACACAGTTCCGCTCAAAGGAACGTAGAAGCGCTCCAAAAGAGCAACAATTGTGTTTTTGCCATTGCCACTTGGTCCCACGAGAGCTACCGTCTCGGAGATCATCGATCGGGTTCCCGATCGTGTACTCTCGTCTGTATCTGGAAACCTCAAATTTCATAATGTGGAGTTCGCGTACCCGTCACGACCGGAGGCTCAAATCTACAAGCGAAACAACTTGAGTATTGCTTCGGGTCAAACTGTGGCGCTTGTGGGTGCAAGCGGGTGTGGCAAAAGCACTGCAATTGCACTTCTCGAGCGATTCTACAACCCCGCGGCTGGGTCAGTGACTTTGGACGATATTGACATCCGTGAGTTGAGTCGTCCGTGGCTTCGTGACCGCATTTCGCTCGTGAGTCAGGAACCGGTCCTTTTCGCAGGCACTATTGCAGAAAACATTGCGTTGGGTAAGCCCGGTGCCAGTCGCGAAGGGATTGTTAAAGCTGCTGAAGATGCAAGTGCACTGGACTTCGTTCGCAATCTTCCAGAAGGGTTTGATACCAATGTCGGCGATCGAGGAGGTCAAATTTCAGGAGGTCAGAAACAGCGTCTCGCTTTGGCTCGTGCAATTCTGCGAGACCCGGGCATTTTACTGCTGGATGAAGCTACAAGTGCTTTGGACAACGAGAGCGAACGAATGGTGCAAGCGTCTTTGAACAAGCTGATGAAGCTGAAGAAGCGAACGACGATCGTTGTGGCCCATCGTCTCTCCACGATTCGCAACGCGGACCTCATTGCGGTGACGGAGAATGGAATTATCGTCGAGATCGGAACACACGACGAACTCGTACAGCTTCCTGACGGAAAGTACAAACAACTACTCGCTCGTCAAACCATCTAAGGCTTCGTAGAGAGTAGATACTGTAGATAAAAAGTAAGTACACTTGAAGTGTTTCTTTTACTTTATCCTGTCTTCTTCAAACCACTAAGGGAAATGCTGCGTCATGCCAAGTTCAGTGGAATTGCATCCGCTCAAAATGGCGGAGACCCAGGACGACAAGGCCGCTGTAATCTGTTCCACTCGAGTTTTCTGGATGTTGTGTCCGCCACCAGCAAACTCGAGACGTGGACCGACATGAGAGAGTTTGCCCAGTTCTTCAGGAATGGCAGGTTCGATCAGAATATCGTCGAGCGCCCAGGCAACGAACACCGGCATTCCAGCTTCCTTCAGCAGGTTTACCTGCGTTCGAATCAACGGGAAACTGGTGGTTCCCGCCCGCATTATCGCCGATACACAAGAAGATGTGGGCGTTCTTCGTGGAAACCTGAGGATTTCGGTGTACAGGTACTTGACACAACGTGTCGCCAACCGATGAACGAAAGCTTTGCGAGATCTGAGCAAACTGACCATCATCTTGATTGGTATTTCTTTCACCATTCGCTGGGGGCACAACCTGCTGGGGCTAGTAGCGCAATCCCGCAAATTCGTAGTACACCGACCGATTCTCCAGCGAGTCGTTGGGTTTCGTTCATTGCTGCCATGTTGATCACCGTGTGAGCTCCGAAGGAATGGCCGATGAAGAATACGCTGCCATTTTCAGAAGAACAAAGCTGACGAATGGCTTGTAAAACAATCTCAGCGGCCCGAGGAGCGGTGACTGTCTCCAGGTAGTTTGCTTTCGGCACCTCAGAGCCCTGGTAGCCTGGGAGATTGATCCCTATCAGTCGAACGCTTGGTTGTTGCTCAGCAAGAAGCGGAATGACGTATCGAAAGTCGAGAAAACTGCCAGGAGCGCCGTGAATCATCACAATCGTCACTGGTTCCGATTGAGAAGTACAACTTGGCTCGACGTCGACGTATTCGATCTTGCAAATGTCATCAATCTGGAGATATTTGGGGTCAGGAAGTGGCGGTGGAGCTGGACAAGGCGCGTGGACGACCCTAGCAGACCTGAAGCAAGGGATAACGTGAAAGTAGGTGACGGGTGCCATCCCACTTCGACAACTATGAAGGAGATTGTAGCACGAATTGAGCAAATATACATTATTCCTGTTCACATGCATCGCATCACCAGGAATATCGCGACAACCTAAGCACGTTCGTCAGTTCACGAAATGTAAATGGAGAACGAGCCTTTGGCAATTCCACAATCGCCTCTTTCTCGACGCTGTTATCGGACAGGATACTTTCGATTCACTTCGTGATGGGGGAGATATTTTACCTGCTCGAGCTTTTTCTCTTCAGGTTATGACCTCAACTGCACCATGAAGACACGGTATACAGAGCTCTTCCGGGATTTCCCTTTGAATATGTCCATCATTCTGCAATGAACGTTGGTGTCCGGGGCTTTCTAGGAAGCTTGGCTTGGTCACCGATCAAATGAAACTCCGTTGTACCTGTTCGAATCACGGCTGACACGTTTACTGCCTGCTAGGGTAGTTGCTGCGTTGGTTGCTCTCCTTGCTCCTTTTCAGCTACAACCTCTTCGATCCACTTGCTGATCGCACTCGCAACTTGCTCCGTTCGAGTTTTTGCACGTTGTGTCCTCCGCCTGCAAATGCGAGCCGCGGTCCAGGATGACAAAGTCTCGCGAGTTCAATCGGGATGTCGTCCTCCATGAACTCGTCGTTCTGCGACCACGCAACCAGCGACGGCAGCTTCGCCTGCCTCAGCAGATCCACTTGTTCGCGAATCACTCCAAAGTCGGTCGTTCCTGCTCGGACGAGCCCCGCGATGTAGTGAGTCGCAGGTGCATCGCTAGGAAACCCCAGTAGCTTGGTGTACACGGCCTTGATAAACAGTGGCGCCAATGCAGAGACCAGCGGGTTCCCAGTCCGCAATAACTTGACAACCATCGCACTCTCTCGAGGTCGTAGAACCTTGTGAGGTCGACAACCAGCAGGTGCCAGCAACGCCATCCCCGAACCTTCAGCTCACTGCATTCTCTCTCTGCATGCAACGCCGCCATATTGATCACTGTATGAGCACCGAAGGAGTGACCGACCAGGAACACGTTCCCACTTCCATTGCAGAGCTTCTTCACTGCTTCGTAGGCCAATACAGCGGTTGGTAGAGCGCTGATACTCTCGAGATGATGGTCTGCCGCCACTTTGGACCCTGCGTAGCCTGGTAAATTGAGCCCAATGATCCGCAGCTGAGGGTTGTTGAGTGCTGGAATGAGGTGGCGGAAGTCGTTGTAGCTGCCTGGGGCTCCATGAACCAACACGATTGTAGCCAGAGCTTCCTGGCTTTTCAGAGCTTTTTCCAACGGAGGGAGCTCCACATATTCAAAGGTGCAGCGCTCTCGAACGTCGAGATACTTTGGCGCAGGAAGAGCTGGCGGAGGTGCAAGAGCTTCACGAGGTGCCACATCCACTCGAGGTAACAAGTTCCAGTGACGGAAGGACGACAGCAACCGACGAGGAACACGCAGCATTGAATCCGGACGCCAAGTCCGACGTGTCGACTCGACACTTTGGATTGTGTGAGACCTCTCGTCGCATCATTCGGGAATTGGAGGACTAGAGGTGACGTGGGTATTGCTGATGAGGGCGGTGACCGGAGCTTCTCGACTTGCAAGGCACTTGAACAGGAGAACTTCTCTGTCGTCGGCTTGCAATGGCGCGTTCTCCACTCCCAAGCCACGTCCTCCACCACTGCCACGACCTTCGGTTATCAACGTGGATGGCAAGTGTAGCATCGAGTACATCGACGTGAAGCCTGAGGTTGCAACTGCTGCTACGCCGACGTTGATGCTGATCCACGGGGCCCCAGGGACGTACCGAGACTTCCGCCACCTCATTCCACTGCTGAAAGAGCGCGGGGTGCGCGTCGTCGGTGTCAACTTGCCAGGGTTCGCCGGTTCTACCATCCTGGACGCTGACAATTACTATGAACACATCAGCGCAGTTCCATCGGTTCGACTCACGTACAAGGCCATGCAGGGGGTACTGAAGAATGCCGACAATGTGTTCGTACTGGGTCACTCCTTTGGAGGCCACGCAGCAGTTCATTTCGCGGGCATCAACGCTGACGAGCACCAAATTGGGCTCAAAGGACTGGTACTTCTCGCAGGAGCTGGTCACCGACCGCACCATGCACTGAGCCCCCGCGTCAATGATCTACTATGGAAAATGTTGATCTCCGGCGTGCCAGCGATCGAAAAGCTGTCCAAGTACCTCGTTCGCCAGCTCTACACCAAGTCGTTCAAGTTCCCGGATAGCAAACTGCCGGACTATTTTACGGCGGGCATCGTCCGCTGTGCGACGGCCGACTTCGACTTGTTCGCCGAGCATTTGGACAAGATCCGATCGCTGCCGACTTTCCTGGCGTGGGCGAAAGATGACCCGCTCATTGAGGAGGAGGTTTTCCTGGAGGTGAGTGCTGTGTGCCATCCAGGCCCCCGCTTGGCGTTCGAGAAGGGAACCCACAACATCCAGAAGACCAAAGCCAGCTTCCTGGCCGAAAAACTCACCACTTGGATGGACAACGTCGTACAAGGCAAAGACATGAGCCAAGTGTACTCGTCCAAGGTAGAAACCCACCCGTAAAAGCAAACCTCAAGTGCACTGCAACCAGTGTAGCCATGTCTGAATGTAGCCATGTCTGCTCTCCTATTCCACCGATGTAGCCATGTTCCCCTATCCATCCCTCAAAATTCTCTCCCTATCTCTCATTGGTCAAAAGTGAATCCGTACCAAACTTTCGGCACACCTGTCGCAGGAATCAGCTCCTTGTCTTGGATTCCTCACTGCAGAACCAGCTACACTGTCATAACCCCAAGAAGCTCTATGACGCTCTCCTCACCCACGCTGGACCGCCAGAGCTCCTTGGCCAAGCCCCGCCGAGTGCGCGGCAGTATGGACTCCACGGCTTCGTCCGCCAGCGGAGACGGCAGCGCCAGCAGCTCCGTGCTGCGCGTGTCCAGGAGGTGGAGAACATCGGGGCGCGTGTAGCCATGTCCAAGAAGCGCGTGACCTGGCGGTTCGTGCTCGCCGGGGCAGAGCAGGTACACACGCTCATGCTGGAGCACAGCCGCATATCAGCCAAGAAGCGGTTGAAGCTGGACGGTCGCCGTCTATACAGTTCGGAGCAGTACGCACCCAATTGGCATTACGATTTCATGGTGGACGCCGCGCCTTTCCGTGTCACCATTCGCGACGTCAAGACGACAGTCGTCGACCAAGGAAGGCTGGAGACGGTCTACGATCTGGCGGCAGAGGGGTCCACTGGGACCAGCTGGCGGAAAGATTGCTGCCGGTTGCCCATCGCCACCATACAGCGTCCGTGTGGAGCAGCGACATGTACGTGCGTCGCGTGGAGGACACAAAGGGGGACCTGTTAAGTGATGGCGACGAACGTCCACCTGGTACTCTGTTAACATGGACATTCGCCTTTGGGCTGAATGGGAGTGTCCACAAGGTGGAGCTCCGGGACTTGGAGAAGGGAGAGTTCGTGGTGGTTTTGGACTGCCGCGAACTCAAGCGAGTGAGCTACGACGAAGTCGTGGGGGACATGTGGGAGTTCGAGTACGACCTGGAGGACCAACATGAGCTGGACATTGTGGTGACGCTTGTGGACGACCACAAGACCTACGACTTCTTCATCGACGGCAGCGCGTGGACCGACATCAGCCAAACCAACTTTGTGCTCGAGAGCGGGTGGTACCCCGTGTTCTCGCGCTCGCGCAGTGCCGTGTACTTTCGCCATGAAGGAACAGGCGACACCCAGTGGGAGAAACCCACTGTGAACCGCGACGACGTGCAGAATACTCGGCCATTGCAGGAGTTTGAGCAGGTTTCTCCCGGGTCGCAGGGACTGGACGATCTGATCCACGGGATGCACGCCGTGAAGCTGGAAGAGGTTCTCGAAGAGCCTGAGAGCGAGCACGAACATGCACCGCAGCTGGTGTCGATGAAGCAGCCGCTCCAACCAGTGCAGGAAGTGCCAGAAGCTCAGGAAGCCAACCTCATTGACTTTTCGGACGTTGCAGTGCACGTGTCGCCACTGCTGAACCACCAGACGGCGGGGTACGAAGGCTTTGACCCGTTCAATCCCGCTACACACGCGGGGTTCGTCCACAAAGAGCAGAACCAACAGACTCAACCGCCTGTGGATCTGCTGCTTTAGAGGGAGAATTAGTCGATGGCCGGTGAGTTCAAGCGAAGCGGTAGGGTATTTATGTTTTAGGCAAGGTTCGTGGTTGCATTTATGGTGAGGCAGGCGACTCTCGTAGTTGTTGCGTAGTTAACGCTTGCTAACAAGGCGATGTCTTAGGTTTCTTTGTTGAGGAGTTTCTTGATGAGGTCGTTGAGTGGCTCCTGTTCGCGCTTGTCGACGAGATCGAACTGCGTGACGAAGGCCATAAAGTGCTTGAAGCACGAGTTCAAGTGCGCTTCGGCGCCAATGCTCACGATCTTGTCGAAGTGCGAGTAGTACACGTGTGCGTAGACCCGGAACAGTCTGCGGAAAATGTTCTTGACGACAGACTGGAAGCCTCGACAGTACGGCGCTCCTTCTCGCGTGGGAAAGAGCGTCTCGTCACTCAGCAGTTCCTCCACCCACGTCATGAGCATGTCGATGTACTCGGGCGCTGCGAGTTTCACCGGCGTCTTGTACTCTTTCCCGTCCTTCCACAGGTACTCAAACTTTGGTCCAGCACGCATCTCCGGACACGAAGCACACGTACAGAACTCCAAGATGGTGCCGTACACAATGCTGATCTCGTTGAAGAAGTCCACCGCTAGCATCCACAAAAAGAAACCTTAGCAAAACCTTGCAAATGAAGCTGCAAAGTGAGATACACGCACTGTGTACAGCCAGCCATTCGTTCAGGTCTTCTCCTTCAGGCAACGCAACAGCATTCCGCATATCCCCACTACGAGTACAAGTCAAGTCAGAATGATCGTCAAAAGCAACTTCAACGTAGAATGATGGTAACGTACTTGCCAAGTGTAGCCTGCGCATGTTTGTGGAGATCGTAGCGCTTGGTGCCGTGGCTGTGGCTCTTCTGTGGCCGGAAGGTCTTGTTCCGGTTGAAGAGGTTGTTCATGATGGTACCAAATGCAAACTGCAAAAGTCCGCAACAGCTTTCATGATCACCGTGAATAGCTTTGAAAACCGACCAACGAACGCACTTACGAGATACGAGAGACCTACACAAAGTCTACACTTGTCAGCTCCTTGTCATTCGTGGCGAAATGATCCGTTGTGTACATGGAGACCTCGTGAACCTCGAAGACGTGGGGTGACGCTCCCCCACGAGCATGTGCTGCATACTGTCGGGTCTAAAGTTGCAACGAATGGGGACATGGAGATCCGAATGGAAGACCTGATTGTCTATCGCCGAAGCCCCTACGCCAACGGAGGTCGCAATTTGCTAATGCAGAATGAAGACGAAGCGTTTCGCGAGCTGGAGAAGTTGCAGCCATTGGAAGCTGCCAACAAGAAGCCGCTCGTGGTGGATGTGACGCTGCCAATTGAGGGACGAGATGCTCTTGTGAAGGAGCGACTGCATCTGGCGGAGAGACTGCAACACCTGCATCTGCTGACGGTCACGACGTTCGAGATTGAGAAAATGAATGTTTTTTCTACTAGTTTGTCGTCGGAAGAGCAAGGCGAACGTATTGCGAAGGTGCTGGAGGCTGAACTTATGTTTGGGGTTGAGAGTGGGGGCGTCGTCTCGTTCCCAGCCGCGATTTACCAGCAGATCCAGTCGAAGGAGCTTGGGGCGAAGGAGAAAGTCCTTGTAAAGGGACTTGCATTGGTAAGTTTGGATTTAATGTGTTGGGTTTTGCTGGACCATAGGAACTGATATTTGTTTGACAGGCTCAAGCACGAACGCATGCCCCACTTTATCTGTCCTTTTCGCAGGATGGAACGACGTTTGTTGCAGATTGGGTTCAAGCGCTGAAGGAGGCTGGCGCGGAGAGCAAGAAGATTGTTGTTTGTCACGTGGATCGCTGGTGTCAAAAGCACGCTACGAATCCAGAGTTCAACTTTCTGCTAGAGCTGCTTGAAATGGGCGTCTCGGTGATGTTCGATATGATTGGGTTGCTGGCTGTGAGCGATGCGGTGCTCATCAACCCTTGCATTGCAAAGGCAACACGGCTGGAAACATATCCAGAAGAACCTCCTTCTGAAACCTGGATCGTTGACTGGATCCGGATTTTGTTAGAAACTCGACCGCAGACACTGCACCAGATCATGTTCTCGACCAATGTACACCAGCGGATTCAGTACCGTCGCTATGGCGGTGGGGGCTACGCATACTTGTTCGAGATATTCAAGCAGCGAGTCTTGATGCAAGGCGTCACTCAAGCTCAATGGGGCCAAATCGTGTGTGGCAATGTCGTGGACCTGCTAGCTTGGTACGTGGCTCCAGAGGCGCCGCCAATCCCGAAAAACTACCTCCAGTGCACCATCTGCGGGAACTACTTCGAGCCGATTGAAGGCGAATATTTCACGAAATTCGCCTTCACATACTGCGGTACCAAGTGCCTACGTGGCCATAGTCGGCAGAAATTCGCTCCGCTTTTGACGAAGGCATAATTTTTGAACGAACTTGTCGTGACGAGAGTCAAGTTCTTGAAGTACCGTAGATACAGAGATCCCCACTTCTACATGTACTTGTCGAACGCAACGTCTTGTGACGATTTCCAAACCGCACTTCAGGAACATATACACAATGCGCAAACGGCCAGAAGTGCACCATTTTGCATTTTACCCCATTGTTCTTCGTGCATCAATCGGCCCCCACTGACGTCACTCGGCAACTTTCCGGTGCTGTAGACGCATCACACCAGTGTTTGACATTTGTGTAAGCCACTCCAAAACCCTATCACCTCTTATACCCCGTCCACTCGGTCTTCAACATCTATCCGTTCTCGCAGGTTTACGCGCAATCAGCTCCATTGACGCACTCGTCAGTCTCCAATCTGCCGTCTACTGCTCAAGTCTCCAAAGATGCTGTCCAAGACCTTCCGTCGCCCCCTCGCATTACGCAGACCTCTCGCCATGAAGTACCACGTGGGAGTACGCGAGACGCAGCTGGGGCCCGACGCGCTGCAGAAGCAGAAGCAGCACCTGCGCACCCAAGGCGCCACCGCGCTGAGCCTCGACACTCCCGTGTTCCAAGTCTTCGGCAGCAATACGGACATCGGCAAGACCATCGTGTCCGCCGGTATCTGTCGCAGTGCCGCCACCACTGCCGCAGCCAATGGGGGCGTGTGGAGTACATCAAACCGCTGCAAACCGGTACGGACGACGACATCCCCGGATCATTTCCCGGTGACGCGTCGTTCGTGGAGAAGCACGCAATGCTCAAGCACCAGAAACAGGCGGAGCTCCAGTGCTCCACGCTCTTCTCGTGGAAGAACCCGGTGTCACCCCATCTCGCAGCGCAGATGGAGGGCCACACCATCACGGACGAAGCGCTGCTGGAATTGCTGGCGGACAAGCTCAAGACCATTAACCAGGTGAATGGAGACAAGGCTGCGGACAGTCTGGTGCTCGTGGAGACGGCCGGAGGAGTGTGCAGTCCCTCGGCCTCCATGAGGTTCCAGGTGGACGTGTACCGTGGCATGAGATTGCCTGTGGTGTTGGTGGGAGACGGTAAACTTGGAGGGATCTCCACGACCATGTCGGCGCTCGAGACGCTGTTGATCCGCGGCTATGATGTGGCTGCCATCTGCTTGATTGAACAGGACGGACTGGACAACAAGGCAGCGCTGGAGCCGCGTGCCAGCGAGCTCGGCATCCCCATCTTCACCATGGACGCTGTTCCGCCCATGCCGGAGCCGCTGGACCAGTGGTTCGTTCAGCACGATGGTGTGTTTGAAGACGTCAATCAGGCGCTGAAGACGTTCCACAAGACTCGTCTTGACAGCTTCAAGCACATGGAGAAACGCGCCGAGCAGGTGTTCTGGTGGCCATTCACGCAGCACAAGAAGGCCGGAGGTCTGTCTATGATCGACTCGGCTCACGGTGACGAGTTCAGTGTCTATCGTCCTGATACTAATACGGTGGAGCCACTGTTCGATGCATGCGCGAGTTGGTGGACACAAGGTGTCGGACACGGCAACTCCAAGATGGCGACGGCGCTGGCGTACGCTGCTGGTCGCTACGGCCACGTCATGTTCCCTGAGAACGCGCACGAGCCGGCGGTGCAGCTTAGCGAGAAGCTGCTGGCATCGGTTGGAAAAGGTTGGGCTTCGCGTGTGTACTTCTCGGATGACGGGTCCACAGCCGTGGAGGTTGCACTGAAAATGGCGTTCCGCAAGTACGTGCTGGACCACAAGCTGGACTACAGCGAGTTTACTTCGGACGCCTCGACTGGATTGAAGATGGTCACGCTGGCTCAAGCCAATTGCTACCACGGCGACACGCTAGGAGTGATGAACGTCGCGGAGAAGAGTGTGTTCAACGAGAAGCAGCACCCATGGTACCGACCGGAGGGTGTCTTCCTGAAGGTACCGACGCTGGCTTTGCGTGACGGCGAGTACGTGATTTCAATCGACCCCGAGATCGCTGGGAATGCTCAAGCCGAGGAGAAGCTGCCTTCTCTCAACGCCGCGTTCGACTCGTCTCGTGACCAAACTCCGTTGGCTGATGTGTATCGCAAGCACGTGGCTCGCATGATCGACAACACGGAAGAGGAGCACGTGCGTGTGGGCTCGGCTCTTATTGAGCCGGTGCTGATGGGCTCGGGTGGCATGTTCCTGGTGGACCCGCTGTACCAACGCATGCTTGTGCAGGAGTGTCGCGCTCGCAAGATCCCGGTCATTTACGACGAGGTGTTCTCGGGTTGGTGGCGTCTGGGCGTGGAGTCCGCTCGTGATCTCCTCGGAGTTGACCCGGACATTGCGTGCTACGCGAAGCTGCTCACTGGTGGAGTCGTCCCGATGGCTGCCACACTGGCGTCCGAAGAAGTCTTTGGCACTTTCTACTCGGACTCGAAGGGTGAAGCCTTGCTGCACGGCCACTCGTTCACGGCGTACCCCATGGGTTGTGCTGCAGCTGTGACTGCACTCGACATGTACCAGATCTTCAACGATGCCACCGGTCCGACCCAAGACGCAACGCGTGCTTACTGGGACGTGGACGCTCTCACGGAACTGTCAACTCGCCCGTACATTGAACGCACGTTTGCTATCGGCACGGTGGCGTGTGTGGAGCTCGCGTCCGAGACCGCCGGATACGCGTCCACGGAGGCTGCGGAGCTCATCCAAGTGCTGCGCAAGAACGGCGTCTACGCTCGTTCTCTCGGAAATGTGCTGTACATGATGTGCTCGCCGCTGACGACGCAGGAGGATTGCAACAAGTACCTGGCCACGCTCACGCACCAGATCGAGACCCTCCAAGCGAACAAGTAAGCGACTTGATAGGTGAGGAAGGTAATGTGAATGGTTTTGTTTTGGCCTAAGCTAAAGCTCTACGAGATGACACACCCTGGCGCTTCCGGGCTCTCGTATCTCCTGGCATCGAGCCGCTTCTTCTCGATGATGACGTTGAGCTCCCCAGGGCGTCGTCGAACTTCTTGATGAACTTGGGGCGGTCAGGGAGCGCTCTCATCTCCCGGTCGTGGATGAGTCGGTTGCGCAGAGTCGCCACGAAGCGGATCGAGCGGACGGTGGGCAGCGGAATGGAACTCTCGACCGATGAGACCTTTTCGTGCAGCCCCTGGCCTAAAGCGCCGAACTCCTTCTCCAGCAGATACTGAGCTCCTTGGAGGCCTCGATGGCCAGCTGGTAGTCATTGCTCGAGTACACGAACCCGTTCTTGGTGGCAGCGTTCCCCATGTTGGCCACTTCCGCCCTGAGTTGTAAAGGTCGTGAGTGTGTAGACCACACAAAAGACAATGCTCGACTTCAAGTTAAAGTTGCACTTTTCGCTTCAATTCAAGGGTTAGCAAATATTTAAACTGCGCCGACGGCGCTGCTGGCGCTTTAGTTGATATAATTGAATGGCACAATGTCTGGATACTACAGGCTATGACGCTTGAGGGGTAGAGAATTGGTGGACGATGAGCGGTTGTGGTTTGCTCTCTGAGCACGGAGAATGAGCTGCTGCCGCTCTCGCGAATATTCGTCCACAAAACTGGCGATGAAGCCGAGCAACTCGTCAATTGGCAGCGTGTCGTCCTCTTCAAAGTAGTTCAAAAATGTTTTCTCTGCGCAAGACGAATCCAACACAGCAGTCAGTATCAAGTAGTAGAAACTCACTGAAAAATTACGACTGACCTCTCTCTCCAGTTGGTTGACGAGCTCCTGTACGCCGTTGAGTTCTTGCTCGACTTCCATAGCGTAGAGCCTCATAACTTCCCGTGATTGCGCCAAGTCGCCGCGCAGATCACCATCTTCGGTTTTGAACACTGCTGTCTTCTGCGTTTCGTTGATCAGCATCCCAAGACCACTTTTCAGAGCCTGATGCTCACTAACGAGGCTCTGGATAGATATCTTGCTGCACTTGAGAAGTAGAGGTAGCTGCTCACCGAATAGCGCGAGATGCGGTTCGTCACGCTGCAAAATAAAATAAAAATAACAACGTCAGACGTTGGTCACATTATTTGACTAATAGGGTCTGCAGCACTTACCTCGACGGACTGGATGACATACTGTAAGAACGTGATGCGTCCGTCGTAAGCTTTCGTGAACGAGAGCTTCACCAACGAGCTAATGGAAATACTCTTCACCCATGCTGTGTACTCGACTCCTTCGCCGAAGTTTAGTAGATTGCCCAAGTGGAAAATGTACTCAAGC
Source organism: Phytophthora syringae (assembly GCA_012656105.1). Taxonomy (NCBI): domain Eukaryota; phylum Oomycota; class Peronosporomycetes; order Peronosporales; family Peronosporaceae; genus Phytophthora; species Phytophthora syringae. The sequence continues at coordinate 90,222 of JAAKBD010000191.1, read as the reverse complement.
ACGCCAGCGAAACGATCACTCGCACACACTTGTTGGATTCCGCGAACCAGCAGCTTCAAATTGCCACTAGGAGATTAAAAAAGTAAGCACAGGTTAGAAATACACGCACCGCACAAGCTAGAGCTCTAACTAACCGAAGCTCTTCGACTCGAAGGCCAAAGTCCATCTTAAACTGAAGACAACGCAACTTCTGCTGTGCTCTCGGGATCTTGCGGGCCACCATCAAAAACTGTTCAGCCTAATATTCGAGGAAAAAACAACCAAGTGTCAGTAATTCCAATCGCAACTATGAAAACGGCCTGTGCTCACTGACCGTGGCCAGATTTGACACATCTCCAGCAAACTGATCAATTGCTTCTTGCTCAGCACTGTCGGGCCACATATCAATAAGCGACTGCAGTGCTGGACTCGTCAATACGTTGCAATTCAACGTCAAAATCTCGTGCGTTAGCTCGGGAAAACTGCGCTTCACTCGTGCGAGCACAATCGCAATGTTCTGGGATTTTTGTGGTCGAGAAGCACGACATACAGCTTGCGATGCATGAATGCACTTCCAGGCTGTGTCACCTCTTCAACCTCACATTCCTCAGGATCGGGCTCCATTTCCAACTCCTCCTCATCAAAAAGGGGATCAGACGTCGATCGTTCTCGTTTCTCCATTTCAGAACAAGATACTGAAGTCTGTTTCTGCGGTTTACTCGTGTCGCTGTTACTGCTGCTTGTGCGCTTTCGTCGTCGGCCAGCTTTAGCCTTCGCAACGACCTTGACGAAGAGCTTCTCCATCCAGTGTCGACTTTCAGTGGAAATACAAACTTGGTCATGCTTTGATTTGTCGTGAATACGGCTCCAAAGGGAGTCGCGACGCTGAACTGGGATAATCGCTCCTGTGTTTGGAGTCGTGGACCAGTGCAGCTTCTTGCGCATACCGGTGTTCATTTTCCGAAGCGCCAGCATCGCCAACGTGCGACCGTTTCCAGTCGCCACACATCGCATTGCCAATGCATCCGGCGTGGACGGTGCTGTCGATACAGCTGAACCAATGCTCGAGCGTCTGGAACGAGTGGCCAACCTCGCTGGTGCCGGTAGGTCACTGTTATCGGACTTCGGTGCAGTGGCAACCGGAGACACTACTCGAGAGCTCTGTCTACTCAACTCAGCTGGGTCCACACCTTCTCTCTTGGCCTTCATTTCAACAACGTGACGCGGGACGCCCACCTTAATCATCCGCTGGAAAGACTCGACCTTCTGAGTGTGTTCCGGGTCCTCGTCCACAGCGGGTTCAGGAATTTCAATAGGAGCTGGCACCTTCTTGGCCTTCGTCGTAGCAATCAGCTCGTCCAGCACGGCCGGGTCCTTGTTTTGCGACTGCATCTTGTGGTTCACCACGACTCTAGGAAAGCCAACCTTGAGCATGTGAAGATAAGAGGCGTACTCGGTTCGCAGAGCTGCCAGTCTCGCTGCCGCTTGCTCTTCCTCTGCTGAAAGTACTGGAATAGTCGGCAGCAACACCTCATTTTCCTTTAACTCAACCACCTTCTCTTGTCTTGCATGTTCCTGTCTGTAGTGTGGCTGTAGATGTCGCTGGCAACAAGCCGGCAGCTCTCGACCATTGCAGGCGTGGTTGTGTATGCTGACGCGGCTCCATCGCACGTAGGCGACGAGCACGAAGCTCAGCAGGAGGTGCAAGATGAGCCACGAGTCACTTGCTGCTACTTCAGGGCAGGCACCGCAGACAGCGACGGCGCGGACGAAATTTCCGTCGTAGACCGGGCAGCTCGCGGTGTTCCCCATTGCAACAGCCAAGTGGAAGTTGGAGACGTATTGAAGACACTCGGTGTATGTGCGACCGAGAGTCTCTTGGCACTGCAAAGCGCGAATGCCCGTGCGCAATCAAACGCAGCCAAGGGAGCGAGTCCAGCAAGCCAGCGAATGAGGTCGCCCCGTCCGTTGCAATTGCCCCCTGCGATGCCCGCCCAGGAAGGTTCGCGGCACTTGGGGGCTCAAGCAATAACGGCAACGTGCCCATCGGACGCGAAGTGGAGCAGCCAGGCGGACGTGGTAGAGAAACACAATATCAGAGTTGCCAAAAGATACTTTTTCTGCTGCGACAGACTGCGGACGGGAATGATTACGACAGTTTATATTGGACGGGCGCGATAGAATAGGCTAGTGTGCACGACCAGTCGGCCGCAGCAGAGCGCGCCGATTGAAGGCGCCGAAGCGGCGTCGGTACTGTAGATGGGAGCGGTTACTCTGCTCTAGATAACGGCCTTGACGTTGCAATTTTTGGTGACTTAGTCGCGCCGAATAAGGCTGCACTGGGTCTGCGGTCTCGCGCTTTGAGGTCGGGAAAGACTCTTTCAAAGAGGTGTCTGTGCCGAGTCGGCGCGTCTCGTACTCACTTGCTGGACATAGTGTGGGGTGCTGCGATTGTTTTGTCCATTGTCGAAGGATCTACCGCTCTTGTTCCGACGAGGCTTTTGGCTTCAAGACATCAAATCAGGAGTCTCGGCTCATCTGTAAGGCTGCTCTATCTGCCTTCGAGAGAACACACCGCAACTGCACTGGAAACTTTTCGGTTGTGTAGTAATCTTAGCGTTGCCGGAATGGCAAGTTGCTACCTGTGGGCCGATGTATCTCCATGTTGCTGCGCCATTTCGACGTGCTGTCGTCAGCATCAATGCTTTCCGATTGACGTGGAGCTGTTCATGTATCGCAGGCTAGTCGTGCGTCGAGTTGTCGCCCGAAACTGCGCCTGTTTGCCAATAATGCCCGCATTGGTGGTCGTCAATGCATCGACGGAGACGGCGACAGGCCTTGTAGTCGGAGCAGTTTGCATGTAGACTCGTGAGCTTACCATAAGTAAAGTCGCGCTGCGTTCGACTCGACCGACATTATAATAACATCGCCATAATGGTATTACAGCATTGTTAACATATTGAATGACCTTCTACTGTGGAGGAGCGGTTTGTCTATAGGCGAAGTTGCAGCAGAGAGGCTTTACGGGTAGATAGTTCGATAAACAACAGTTCATGCTCAAAATACACTGAGGACCGCTTGGAGGGATGGCTAAGGAAACGTTCTCCGAAGCGTAGCCTTAGTGGATAGGTGGGTGCTAGGTATGCTTTTGGCCGCCAAAACAGCGCAGAAGAGAGGGGACATTCAATTATTTTGATCGATGTTAGAGGCACACTATGGGTGTGTGCCTTCGTACTTAAGTGCGTACAATTGACACTTCAGCTCGGTCAGCAGAGTACAATCTCACAAAAAGTCACTCGCGGCACACTCCAACAATAAAATACGCATATAGATTTCATTAATTTCGCTAATTTTAGACATTCGATAAGGTAGTAGATTGATCGCGCATACATGATTGTTATCCGAATGTGGTTCGTATTGCATACTTCGAGCAAATGATTTTGTTTGTACGTTTGACTTGTTTCACATACTATCGAGCCGTCCATTGCCCTTTACTGTACGATATATAGTCCAGTGATACTACCGAATTCCTCGATGAGCTGTACCCCTTAAAAATGCTCGATGAGCTGTACCCCCAGTCGGATTTGCAATACTAAGTGATGGGCAACTTTTGAGGGGACTTCCTCGAAAAGCTGTACCCCGGCTTACATTATATCCAATGAAATCGCTCGAATCCCTCATTAAACATTTCGACAACAAGAAAGATCATGGTAAGGTGCTAGATTATGTCGCTCTCTGCGACTTACTGATGTTGATGCGTGTTTAACAGGAAGGGGGGATGGTGCCTGCGATCTCAGGAGTAGATGTTGTCGGCTGCGACGAAGGCGGCTCGGGGAGAAGTTGCTCAGCTCACGAGGTGTGCGGAAAGCATGTGAAGGTTGACGATGTCATCGTTTTCAGGGGAGGCGATAATAGATGAAGACGACCAGCTTGAATTCGTCGTGAAGGACGCTCTGGGGCTCAGACGTGCCACATCGGCTTTCTTAGGCGGTGACGGTGTAGAAATGGATGTCCCACTTCCACATGGCTTTCCTTCTGCCACCACGAAATGATGGTTTGAGCGCAAGAGCCTTTGCAATTACTTGACCCGTCGACACAGCTAAATCGTGTGATCGCCGTTCGATGATCCACGAAGCCAGCTCTTCTTCAAGCTCGGCCTCTTGGCGAGGTCGCCCCGCGTTCAATGTCTTGGCCCGACGATTTCTCGTCACAGTGGCTTCGAGTGTAGCTTGCTTTTTCGCCCAGCGCCTTATTTGAGAGGGTTGCACATTGTACTTACGAACAACAACTTTCACAGGACAACGTTCAGCTTCTAGAACGATGAGTAGCTTTTTTGCGGTCATGTAAGCTCTCGCCATGGTGTGTCTGACTGGCGATCGTCCGTGTCGGAGAAGTTGTCGATGGACCTGGCTGCTCGAAGATCGCCCCGTACTTTTGACCAATAACAAGAGATTGGGTCCAGAGGGACTTCCTCGATAAGCTGTACCCCTTTGGTGATGTATCACGGTGGTACAGCTCATCGAGGAATTCGGTAGTCCAACGATGATTATAGCTCAACTACAGTCCGAGCCGCCAGCATAAAGCTAGTGCCGCAATGCATTCGTACCAACCAGATTTCCAAACAAAGTTCTCCATTTCTTCACTTAGGTGTATCTCTGCCTAAACGTGTAAAGATTTTAGCAAGTATCTCAGTCGAATGTACCTCAAGAGCGAATTTGAAACGGACGGCGTCAGTGGAATACCTCGCACGGTGCACTCAAAGAAGTGGGGCCGCAACTGACAGCGTCATCCTGTTTGAGGGTCTTCTTCTCTCGTTTGATAGTCATTGCGGTCATCTGATCATCGAACAACTTCTTGGTCTCGCACGCGTCCAGTTGCTTTTCCTTTTGCTGGGGGTCAAAAATCGTGACGGTTTGGGGGTTGACTTGAAGTCAAAAACGGCACCGCACCAGTGATTGCCTTGGACGTGAAGGGGGACAAGCACGTACTCGTTGTTCATGTTGAATGGATCGCTCATGTTAATATTCGAGGTCTTGACGGCATCATCCTGAGTCGCCATAAATGCGGGAGAGATAATCCCGATCGACCCTAGATCCTCTCGTATCGCACTCACTGCATGCATGATACAGTCGTCGTTATGCCATATATCTTGTCGGAAAAGAAGCAACGCTCCATTGGTGATAGACCCGAATGGCGACTCTTGAGACATCGGCAGGATAATTTTCTTAATCGCCGTGCTTGCAGCCTTTTTGTCAAGGTTGCTATATTCGTCAATACCCACAGGAATTGCAAGACGGTTTAGCGGTGTAGCTTCAGCCCACACAGCTGTATCTAAGACCTCCGAAAGCTTTCCCACTGTGTAATAGTCCGTCATAATTTGGAGCTGCAGTGCAGTAAAAGTGCCAACTTTAGGTACTCGCACACCAATCGAAGTCTCTGAGTCGGGGAGGGATTCTCGGTACTGATGGAAAGTCCGGCAGCACTTCCGTACAAACTTTTCAGGCAGCACAAACTTGACCCCACTGATACACTCGTGAGGCGCGACTTCCTTGGCAATTGCTTGTTTCCTTTCTCCAACAGTCTTCACTGAAAAACTTGATAAAAAGTCGTAGGCTGACTCGTAGCTGTACATAGACTTCAGCACTCTCGCAATATTAGTGAGGGTTGTTACCGGTAACAGAGTCCCCTGCACAAGTTGCTTGGCTTCTTTTTCGGACTCTGCCATCCTCCGTTTCTTTTCCTTTTGTTTCTGGGACTTCCTCACAGCAGGACGTCCTCTGCCTTTCGTGCTCTTAGCAACAAAAAATGACGAATCTTCACTTGATTATGAGCTGACTGCTTCGTCAACGATTGCGCGCTTTGCCGGTAGAGGCCGCGTGGACCTATTCGTTGTCACGGGGCCGAGGTGTCTTTATCACTCCCCACTTCGATAGACTGACGGGCAAGGTGACTAGAATGATGCAGCACTCCAATTTTGTCAATAGTCGAGATGGTCACTTCATCGGGGTGACATTTCTCATCTCCCACTCCGTTGGGGTGACAATTGTCACTGATAAATTGGTCACTTCATCGGAGTGACATTTGTCACTCCCCACTCCGTCGAGGTGACAATTGTCACTCATCGCTACACCAAATCCGCAATCATCTCCGAGCTCACTGCTGATTTCACCTGCACCGGCTTCTAAAGCTGTAGATGGCAGCGATGACTCACATTCACTGCCATTCATGGACTCATCTTCATCTTCTTGTGGCGTCAAAGTCTGCACTTCCTGTTTCACACCGTACAATGTGCTTCGCAGGGATGTACTTCGAGTAACCAAAGGTGCCTCTCCATCCTTCACAGTGTCCTCAAAATTCCTCAGCGCTTCTAGCATTTTCACGTATACCGCAGTTCCGTTGCGACGCATAGTATCAGCAATTCGACACCCAACGCGATGCGCAGAACGAAACTTGTTAGTACCATTCATCACTTTGTGACGCGAGGCCAACAGAGACGAATCCTTCACGCGAAACGATGGGCAGGATGCCTTATCTGCCGACGGCTCCTCTTCGTCAACTGGTATGTTGATCGGAGATCTCAAGCACCAGCGCTGATGAATATGTTTCATAGGAATGGGGCTTTTGTTGGAAGTGTCTCGCCAGTAAATTATATGACGACACGGTAAAAGTTCCGTCCTCATGAAAGGGCAAGAACACTTGTACACCACAACACCAACACCACGATATTTTAGCAAATGCACCACATATTAGGCATAAAAAACCGTACCGTGGTGTCGAGATGATACACGCGTGTGGAATCTACCGAAGATGTCAGCTCCTTAACATTTTGATGTAAGTCACGAACAGTATAGACCGTTTTGCGGTCGTTGGGAATACGGTACTGCCTATCAACCAGCTCGTATGCATGCCGGCTTACTTCCTTTGCCAGCTTTAGCAGCTCGGAATCTGCCCCCGCATAATGCATATAGCCAACATCCGTAATCTTCTTGGCGTACTCAATCTCTGCAATGGACTGCAAGAACATGAGCGTGTTCACGCACTCGTCCAGCATCATGGTGGGTTTAAGCACGTTCTTCAAATGCCCCCATGCTGCTTCAAGACTAAGAACAACAGAGGTTACATGGGTCAGTAGCATTCAGTCACCTTTACATAGATGTACAGACATGCGCTTACCGATTGTTAGTTGTATTACCCAAATGGGGAACATCGACGCGCCGAAACCACTCCACATCTCTCTGCACTTGTGCCAGTTTGCATGAAAATATTTCGTGAAAGGGTGCTCAGGTTCTGGGACATCTTGGTTTTCTGTGATGTGCTTACCCTCCACAATGCAGTAGAAGTACTTCCGCGCCATCTCATAGTCTACTTCCGTTTGTGCACTCAGCATCATGTGAACAGCATCCTCTGCTTTCTCACGGTCGAACACGCCGTAGTCACGCTTAGCAATTTCACTCCGAAGGTATTTGACGACATGAAAAACGCACAAGAGGATCCGGGCACCAGGAAAAGCTTGTTGAAGCAGCGAAATCTCACCAAAGTCTTTGTCAACGACGATGACACGGATTTTGTCCCGCGCCGGTTTGAACGACTTGAACGAAGTGACTGCATCCGTCAAACACTCTGCGCTCTCATTCTCCATGAGTGCATGCTGCACGTATTGACCCTGTAAAGGAACACAAGATCCAAACAGTCACACAGAGTCACAAGGTTACACAATCAGTACAAATCACACAAAGTGTCACAAAAAGTCACAAAAGTCACAAAAAGTCACAAAGAGTCACAAGAGTCGCATAACTTACATGCCCAAACACGTCGTGAATCATGAAGCTAAAAGCTTATACCGAGCGTCATTGGTATTATGCGTGGCGTCTACCATCATCACTTCAGGAAATGCCTCGAAGAAACGACGCAGTTGTGCTGTGTGATGATGTGAATTCCCAAATTACGATTTTGAGTGGCTACATTCTGAAATCTCAGAGTCTGAGATTAAGATGGCTACATCCCAGAGTCTCAGTTGTGAGTTTGGTGAAGATTTGATTGACAAAGTCTGGAGTATCGTTGGAACCTGTGATCCTGACGGAGAAGCTGAACCCCTGAAGATAAATTAGTGACAAGTGTATCCCGTTCTGAGAAAATACGTCAGGATGTGAGCGATCCTTGTATCATGTATTGGTTGACGAGTGTATCCCGTTCTGAGAAGTACCTCAGAATGTGAGCGATCCTCGTCCCAAGAATCAAGTAAGGTGGAGTAACGTTGGTTGCTGAGAAGATGGGGTACTTACCCGACCTCAGAACCAACTTGCATGTTTACGCTCCTTGGAGTTCGCCTCCTCAGAGATCCCCAGTACGCGATCTTCCACTCCAAAATCTTTCCAGATCTTCCCAGACAAATCACTTGGATTCACTATAGGTGACCCTTCAAGTCTGAAATCAACCCATCGAAGTCTGAGATCAACCCATCAAAGTCTGATATCAACCCATCAAAACGACCCTTCAGCCAACATCCCCAGAATCTATGAAAAGATCTTTGCCGAAGAGACCCTTCAGACAAAGATTTCAGCCCAAGAGACCCTTCACGTAAGATCGCGCCTAGTGCAAGCCCTCAAGGCACGATCGTTTGCATACCTTTAACCAAAACAGAGTTCCATTTTCCCCATTAGACGTAGGTGCGTTTCGGCTTGCGTTGGGACTTGGTCCTCCACGATAAAAATACAAACCCCATATAGGCTAGTGATCCAGTACCTTTGAGTCTGGAGGCGACGTAGTCTATTCCATATCTACACCTTAGATACCCTGCTGCTTTTTATAAGCTGCAGCAGGATTCGGGGTGCTATGTTTACGGGAATAAGCATACGGCGAGATTCCTAAGAGTAATTTGTATTCTGTGTATAACTGAACAAGTTTACGGCAGAGCAGGTTGCTATCTGTGCGGATTGTATGGATACAAGACTGTCAAGCTATGTATTTCAAGAGATTATCAAGCTTCGATTGCACCGGAGACGTCGCTATACAAATGCCCGCTCATGAGAGCGTGGTGTGCGTGGTTAGCCAGGAAACCCGAGAGTTCTTCTATAATTCTCAGAATTTCCTGTGTCGGAGACGCCATCGCTTCAGGCTCGAGTGCCGAGCCAGGTCCCAGCTGGAGAGACAAGTGGGGACCGGATCAGCCGCTGCCTAGGCTGACGTGTGAAGATGATGAGGCGTTACCGGCCCTTGTCCGGGCCGAGGAAGAGAGAGGACTTTGGAATGCATATTTCATTTCGATGATGAAGCGTTACCGGCCTTCGTCGAGGCCGAGGAGAAGAGAGAAACGACGGAGAGTGTGGGTCCCCAGAATTGTCCAAGTATTCCGGGATTAAGACCGTTGACTTGGAGGCCGGCCTTAGTCTGGGTCGAAGAGAAGAGAGAAGAGACTATTGCGGCCCTGGTCCGGGTCGAAGAAGAGAGAGGACTGTGGAGTGCGTATTTCATTTTAACGATGGGATGGACTGGGGCGCTCCAGAATTTGCTGCTGTAACACATCAAGATCAAGAACAAATACCAAGGTGGGGCTGACGCCACATGGGCTCGTTACGTCGTCTGAATCAAAAGGACCACTACGGGGATACACCATGTGAGCACGCCTGGCCACCGGCGCGATGTTTTCCGCGCCGGGCAGCTGACTCAGGGCTCTCGGAGTCTGAGGAGGTTGCCTATTTCTCTGACTTCGGAACTTACCTATCAAGGCTTTGGGTTCTGAGTTGGAGATATTCTGCCCTTCCGGGGAATTTGCATCCGCACCTCGTCACAGCTGTCTGGAACGTGATCGTTTGTGCCAACTTCTCTTCGTCCACGTAGACCGTGGCTGTGTTTCTTTTCCGATGACAAAACGATTGCAGACATGCCTCCAATCTGGATTAAACTGTCGTATCTCCTCGACGCGCTTGTTTCAACGTGGCTACAAGGTTGTGCACGTCCCGCAATGCCACTTGCTTTCCTACAACGTACAATAGTGTTAGCATGATTGTATTATGTGTCATGCATTATTACAATTTGTACCTGTTCGCCGTCTTAGAAACTCCATGATTAGCTTCTTCTTGGCTCCGGCAGCTTGCAGCTCATCAACGAAGTCGATTATCTCTGAATCGTTAATTCATCGATTAACAGGGTGGTTTTCATACGTGCGCTGAGTCAGGTTATGGTTGTGAACAGTCACTTGTTGCGAAACCTTCACTTGAAATCCCAAATCACCCGCGCACACCATCGTAAGCGACAACTGTACTTCACATTGCGTGGCTTTTGCGAAGTAATTCGCGCGCTTGCCTGTTGATCGACTCGCCCGCGACCAGCCGTGCGTGCAAATCAGTCTCATGTAGTATTTGTCAAAGGAAGACGTAATTTTCGTTGTAGGCGAGATCTTGCCTCGGTCGGTGGGGTCCTTGTTTCTTGCCGTAGTACTGATAGACGTTCTCTTGCGAAAGACTTGGTGCGTCGCGTCTTGATACACGCTCAGGTACTCGGAAAACTCATCCCAGGACGCGAAATATCGCTTCTCCAGCGGGGAGCGTGAAATGTGCTGTCGGTGTCGGTGGGTGCGTACATCTCAGATGTCTTGCCCTCCACGAGTCCATCGTCGGCCACAGACTCCACTCCACTCCAGCGGACAGCCTCGCCATGCTCACGAAATGACGATCTCCGGTTCGGGGGATTTTAAATGAAAGGCTCAGAATGAGTCGGGATTGGAGAAAGGGGAGATGGTTTTTTCTGAAATCTGAAGTGTGTGAAAAATAGAGAATGCAGAATGTATTTTATTTGGATAAAATACGTGTTTCATAGTGTGACTTTATCCACTTGCAATTATGATTGCCAGTGTCAAATGCTGGCATTATGGCAAACTTCCCCGTCACGCTTCTTGAGCTTTGTCTGCTGGCTTATCGTTGACTGATCTCGCCACGGTTTCTGACGATCTTCTCTTCCCAGAACAAGAAGAATACGACTAGGGCTACGCGACGTCTGAGATAGGAAATATACAGTCTGTATAGCATCTGATGCCCAATTAACTAATAATGGTTTACGATTTTTGTCGGAGAAAAGGTAACTTTTGATTTGATCTTGTGACCGCAATATTTCCTATTTTCAAAATCCAACATCTTGATTGGCTGCAGCTTCGCGAGATCTGTCAGAATCCGATGTCTTTGTGCTGTTTGGAGCTGTCCATGCAAAATTTGCTTTGCCAGCTGACACGAAAAAGTACTGAAGCACGACTAAATAGCGTGAACGGTGTACTACGTAGTATAATACATGTTACATATACCCATCCAGCCTGACCGGTCCAACGCAGAGGCTTACCAAGCCTGGAAGCACGGGCTCTGGACGTTAGCCACCTCGCTGGACCACACCGCAAACGAACGATTGCATGCGTTTAACGGCAAGAAGCCAACCTCCAAGGCGTCGTCGTTGCGAAAGAGGTGGCGGCAGTTGCGATCCTCCAATCCCGAGGCGTATCGCTCGCTCTGTGCGCAGTACCTTGCCCTGAAGTCCAACGGGACCATCGCTGACGCATGCACACCTCCATCCCCCAGTGGTCCGCTGCCGATCTCGCGTAGCACGTACACAACAGCAACATTCAACAGCAGCTCATACAGCTCAAAAACACAGCACAAATACAGCAAAACACAGCACAAACGTCAAGGTTAAACCGGTTTGCCCCCGGCCAGATTCGAATCAGCGGCCTGGAGACAAGTCTCCCGCTCTACCGCTGAGCTACAGGGGCAAGGGTGGGGGGCACCACGAACCGTCGTGGGGCTTGTGGGGTACGCGCAGAAAAAGTCTGAATGAGGAGGGAAGCGAGCTGTCGCAAACAGGTAGCCACCGATTTGCATGCAATTCATTTGAGACAACCCAGTACCAAATGATACTAATGAACCATTTAGAGTTATCGAGATAATCGCCTCCAAAGTTGAGCCATCAATTTTCGTACTTACCTGAAGTTTCGAGAAAACTGCCGATTTGTATTTGAAAAACAGTAGGGTCACTAAAGTGATCTCATTACAGAATTTGCGACTAAGCCCCCTAACGATACCATGCATCCAGCAGCTTGCAACACCGGCCCCAGTCATCGCTGTGGCCTTCAGTATGTTGGAAGTTGGAGTTTCAGGGTAGATAGGAAAGTGAGATTCAGTAGCCCGCTAGCGGCCTTACCATCCTACATCCGTACCGTCGTCATCTGGACCTTCAGCTGCGCGGCGCATCCCCGTGAATCCTGACGCCAGATTCACGACCATTCAACACTCCTCCACGCCGGTAGCGGTGGTCCCCGCTCCGAGCAGCGCTCGAGCTTAGTGGAGCCCCACAATGACCCTCAGGTCAGCCAGTCTCGGCGCTTCCAGCGCCTTCATGAAGATGGCCGCAGGCATCTTCTCGCCTTCCAGGTACTCCGGCTTGAGCACGCCTCTTGGTGTACGCACCGACGAACTTGATCCTCACGTCGATATGCTTGGCCCTACTCGAGGAGGCTTCACCGTCGAGCTGTTTCAGTGCAGCCTGATTGTCAAACACGCAGTGACATCGGACTGCTGTACGCGAGTCCTAGTTCGCAAACCAGCTCGCGCACGCCCAACAGCTCCGTGGCCATCACCGAGGCCGCGGTGTACTCCGCCTCCATGGTGGAGAGACTCACACCGCTCTGCTTTCGGCAGACCCAGGACACGGCCATACCGTCGACCGTGAGCAGTCCACCGGTCACGGACTTCCTGTCCGTCTTGTCCGCAGCGAAGTCCGCGCCGCTGAACGCGGTCACCTTTAGCGGCTCCTCCACAGCACCGCAGCCCTTCATCCTCAGACGTAGGCTCTTGGTGCCAGCGAGATAGCGCGCCACCCGCTTCCCGAGCTTCCAGTCAGCCATCGTTGGGCTGTGAGTGCGCCTCGGGGCCTTGTGCACCGCGAAGGCGATGTCGGGCCGCGTGCAGCGTGCCACCCACATCAGGCGCCCCACGAGCGACTGAAACTTGCGCACTGTCACCACGCCGTCTCCTCCAGACGTGGGCAGAAGCTCATCCGGCACCACGTCGATCTCGTTCGACTCGGCGCCGATCGGTGTGCGCACATTGTGCGCAGACTTCATCCCGTGCTCGCGCAGCATCTCCTCGATGGCCAGCTCCTGGTCGAGGTCGTATCCTCGTCATCGTCGTACGTGACCCTCATGCCGAGGAACTTGCTGGCGGGGCCGCGGTCCTCGATGGACAGCTCGGTCAGCTCGCTGAAGAACGCATCTACGGCTCGCTGCTGCATTCCCGTGACCAGCAGGTCATCGACGTACACGCCGACAACCACCAGAACGCCCTCTCGGCGCCTGTGGTACACGCACATATCCGTCAGGCTCTGTGAGAAGCCCAACTTCATCAGCGTCTTGTGTAACAACTGGTTCCAGAGACGTCCGGCCTGTCTGAGGCCGTACAGAGCCTTCTTGAGCTCCAACACCAACTCGTTGTCGTTGGACACTCCCAGCCGGACGCGCACATCCTCTGGTATCACCATTCCGCGCGGCAGGCGCAGAAAGAAAGTCAGCTCTGCCTCCTTCTCAGCCTTGACGTAGGCATTGGGCACGTCGCCGTGCTTGGCGAGAACGCGCCACTTGCGCGCGAGCGTGAATATCAGCTTCACGCTGGTCATCTCGAAGACCGCCGAGAAGGTAACACCTGTAGTCGACCCCGAACTGCTGTTCGTTGCCGCACGCAACCAGACGTGCCTTCAGTCGTTCGATGGCGCCCTCAGCGTCCATCTTGGTCTTATAGACCCACTTGGTGTGGAGCACGTGTGCGCCCTCGGGCTTGCGCACGACACGCCACACTCCGTTGTCCTCTAGAGCATGCAGCTCATCCGCCATCGCAACAAGCCACTTGTCCTTGTACTTGCTGCGCATGGCCTCCTGGTACGACTTCGGGTCGTACTCGACGACACTGTTCACGACGTCGCGCGTCGGTTCCTGCGGCTGCGCGGACTCGTCCGCTTCGCCGCCAGTGTTCTTAGCCACGGAGCGCGTCACGTGGCGCTCTCGCGTCCAGGATTTCTTCTTCTTGCTTGCTTTTGGATGTCGTACGCTTCTTCTTGCTACGTGCGCTCGTGGCCTCAGCCGCCGGCGCTTCATCCTCGCTCTCTGACGCCTCGACGTCTTCGTCCCGCAGGTAGAGCCTCTGAACTTGCAAGTTCTGCTCCTTGTCGAGCGTTTCAATTTTCTTGACATGCTGTGTCGTCACAACGACCCTGTCCTTGGGGAGGTACACTCGGTACCCCTTGGTCTCTTCCCCCACGCCGAGCCTGGCCACGTTGGGTGAAGTTCTTCTTGCGCGGGTCTCGGTACACCGTGCACGGCGACCCGAACACGGCGATCTCGCCGAGCTGCGGCGACTTGCCCGTCAGCACCTTCAACGGCGACGCACGCCTCGGATTTGAGTTGGTCGGGGCGCGGTTCAATATGTACGCGGCATACTGTACCGCGTCGCCCCAGAACCTCAGCGGGAGCCCGCACGCGAAGATCATGCACCGTGCCATGTTCATGATGGTGCGGTGCATGCGCTCGGCCTTGCCGTTGCTTGACTGGTTGCGCGCTTCACTGCGCTGTCGAGTCACACCGGTGCGCTTGCAGAACAAGTCCACGTTCTCGTACTCTCCTCCGGAGTCGGTACGCAGAACGTGGATCTTGCAGTCAAACTCCTTCTCAAAATAGACGAGGAAATGCTCGAAGAGCTTCGCTGCGGCGTCCTTGGTGCGCGCCAGGAACACGCGGCAGTAGTTCGACTTGTGATCAATAAAGTTGATCATATAGCGGTTTCCCAGGCGATCTTTGGGGGTCATCGGCACCTTCAAGTCGGAGCAGATGACTCCACCCACCCTGTCAATAGGCGAGTGGTTGCCGGTGTCCTTCTTGGACCGCCGGTTCTTCGTCTGTTTGCCCTCGGCGCACGTGAGGCAGTTGACGCGCTTGTGGTCCGTCAGGTGGATGCCAGAGCTCGGCTCCTTGGCCAGTCTCTCCACCGAGTCATAGCTCAGATGCCCCAAGCGCTTGTGGAAGTCCACCAATGTGCCCTTCTACACCACGCTCGACACCTCCTCAGAGTCCGCGAGCTCCTGGTTCAGAGCGGCCATGATCACGTCCGATGGCAACTCATGCCTCGACGCCACCATGGCGTGCACAACTAACACGTTTCGCCGCAGCTTAACGTCGAATGCCACACGGCCACTATCCTCGGCCGCTACGACTCGTCGTCCGGCACGCTGGCTCAACTTGAAGCCTTTCTTGTCAAGCAGCCCGTAGGAGATCAGGTTGTGCACAACGTCCTTGCTGAAGTACACCTCGGTGAGCTCCACCATCTGCACCTCGCCGCACGCCTCAACGCGCAGTGTCACCTTGCCTCGCTTAGTGATTCTCAACGGCTCATTGTTGGGCTGTATGCAGTCATCGCTGTAATCCTCCTTGTCCTCGAGATACGACTCTTCGTTCACGAAGTGGCGGCTGGATCCGCTGTCCAGGATCCAGAGGGCATCATTGTCGCCGGTGTTCTCGCCGACGGCCAGCGTGAGGTGTCCGCCCTGCTTGAGGTCTGGGCACGCAGCCCGCAGATGTCCAACACGGCCGCACTCGTGGCAGCTCCGCGTCTCCTGGCGCTGGTTGCCACGCTCCTCACCGAGTTCACGCTCTCACGGCCGAGCGCCTTCTTCTGCGCCGACTCCGTCTCCCAGCTCTGGGCGAAGTGCACGAGCTCCTCGGCGTGCGTCCGGAAGTCTGTCCTGGTCTGATCCACCTTGGCCATCAGCACAGTGCGCAACTCCGCAGAGGCGTACTGCACGATGTTCGTGAGCACCATGTAGTCACTGTTCCCCGTGGCCTCGGAGATGGCCACGAGGTACATGTAATGCTCTGGCCAGGACCTCTTGCCGTCCTTGGGCGCCGTGAACAACTTCATGCCCTGGGCGGGCGTGATGGTGGTCTTGAACGCGTCCAGCATCTTCTCCGTGACGTACTGCAGCGAGGGGTACTGTGTCCACCACGACTCCACTTGTTTGTTGTAGTACCTCTCGGCCGTACCTGACAGGTAGTGGCTGAGCAGGTCCACCTTCACGTCCTCGCTCCACGCAAACCCGCACGCGGACTGTCCAAGCTGCCCTTGGCGGTCGAACCTTCGACCTCAGTCCAGAAAGCCGGACCCCAGTCCAACGTATAGCTCCTTTTCGTCGAATGGACGGATCGCCAGTTTCTTCTGGCGGGCATCCGGGTAGCGGATCCCGACAACCTGCTGTTGCTGGTGCTGCCCAGGTGCCACTGGTGGCTAAGGAGCTGGCGCTGGCGGCGCGGGCGGCTGCAGCTCTCCTTGAGCAACTTGCGCAGCGCGCTCCACCGCGTACAGTCTCTGCAGCTCCGAGATGCCCGGCTCGTGAGCTCCCACGTCGGCAAGACGAAGCCCGAAGTGTGGAGCCGCTGCCGGCCTCCGTGGCATCTGTATGGGCGCCCCAGCACCCAAAGCGTCGATGTGTATCCTGGAGCCTCGTCCCAGAGCCGACTCGAACAGACTCGAGTCCGAGATCGTCTTGGGGGCCTTCTTGGTCCCTAGTTGCTGCTGGAGCTGAGTCTGCGACTCCTCCAGCTTGTCCAGGCGGCCGACGACTCCTCGGAGTAGCCGCAGCATCTCCGTTGTCTGGTCGCCCTCAGTGGCCGGCGCCTCGGCGCCTCCCGGTTTGCCGTCGCCTTTCCCAAGGGTGACAGCGGTGCTTTCCTCTCCGATGTCGGAGCCAGTCCTTTCGCGACTTGGTTCCGCTTGCATAGGGCTAAAACCCTGTTGGAAGTTGGAGTTTCAGGGTAGATAGGAAAGTGAGATTCAGTGGCCCGCTAGCGGCTTATCATCCTACATCCGTACCGTCGTCATCTGGACCTTCAGCTGCGCGGCGCATCCCCGTGAATCCTGACGCCAGATTCACGACCTTTCAACACAGTACAGAGCCGTCCTCAGCGTCGTCGCTGGTACTACTGTCCCGAGTACCGTTAACCGAAGTGAGCATCGAAAATGCTGTTGTTCAGCACGCGCAAAGCACTGAGCATGTCGAGCCTCCCTGGAGTCGAGGACTCATCCGTTGGCAAATCAACTTATGAGTATGGGTGTCACTAATGCGAGATGAAAAATATAATTGCTTTTTGGTAATGTTGCACTTCGAAATAGAAGCAACCGATAGCACCATTCGAACCGCACGCAAATTTTAGTCTTAGACAGCAAAAAAATCGAGTTTTCGGTCTGGGAAGGGAGACATTGTTTTTTAAGAGTCCATAACTTTTTCAGTTTTTTTCTTTTAGAAGACGGTGAAGGTCTCAGTCGAAAGGGGAAACACCCCTCTTTACGATGGTGTGCTTAAATCGCGATTCGTACTTAGGTTCGTAAGTATTCTTTGGTTTGACGCTGTCTCATTTAATTGATATACTGTAGCCTTTTTCGATGGGGCGGTTCAAGCTTGACGATAGCGTCATACGCATGCCGGAACTGACTGTTCAAGCTGCTCGCAGCCGTCATATCGTATTCCGGAAATTGAACATAAAATGCAAAGAAATACCACTCGGTCCCGCTCGGGGTGTTCGACAGCGGAATATAAAACCTTTCAGAGTGATTTCAATCGTTGGTGTACCAGCACCTGAGGTGCGTTGTTTCTCTCTGCTCCTCAGTCAATATAGCTCGGATCTAACGCTGTTTGGTGAACGTGCTGCTCCTGGCGCAGCGCTATCTTCTCCCTCAGAGCTTCGTCTCGCTCGCCCCCCAACTAGTGGCTCCAGCGCGGAACGCTGTCACAGGTGAGGTATCGAGCAAGTCAATGCCGTCATCTATTGCTATTAGAGATCAAGACTTAAGGCTGATTGATACCTTGTGAATGTCTTAGTTTGTTGCGAGTCCTGTAAATATGAGCAGCATTCGAAGGAATCCACCTGGCTTGCTTCTGCTGCTAGAGCTTGTGCTTCGACCCCCAACTCTTCACACCTACTGCAAAGCTCGGCGAAGCAGACAATCTCGTGGGGCGGTTCAAGCTTTGAATTGTATTTGGAACCTATCCACTGTCATCCGGAATGGATAAGCTGGCGCTGATTGGACGGAAAATTTCTGGCATGGCACAGTCATTCTGTATGGACGTCGTCCGGATCGCTGTCCGGAATCTGCCAATTACTGTAGTTCTACAGTATACGGTACGGGACAACAAATTGAACCACCAAGGAAATGTTCATTTTACTACGTACTCCCCAGCACTTCGTATGCTTCCGCATAACGTTACTCGATAAACTTACTCTTCATCGTCGCCAGTCTCGTCGATCTCCACGATCAGGTCGCCGCCAAGAATGTTGTCGCCAACGTCAGCGTGGATCGACACCACACGGCCGCTCACCGGAGCAGCCACAACCGTCTCCATCTTCATGGCGCTCAGCACCAGCAGGGGGTCGCCAGCCTTCACGTTCTCGCCCTTCTTCACACGCACGTCGAGTACAACACCCGGCATTGGGGCGCCAACGGAGCCAGCCATGCTCGTGGCCTTCGGCTTCGCAGTCGTCGTCACTCCAGCAGACTCGTCCTTGACCTTGATCACACGTTGACGACCGTTCAGTTCGAAAATGACATCGCGCATACCATCCTTCTTGCTGACACCGCCAACGGCGATCAGCTTGATGAAGACCGTCTTGCCGTGCTCCATCTCGATCTCGACCTCCGTGTCCACCTCCAGTCCCGTCAGGAACGTGCGCGTGTCCAGGAAGTGCATCGAGCCATACTCGTCCTTGAACTTCATGAAGCCCTCGAACACGTCCGGGTAGATAGCGTGCGAAATCACATCCACATCACGAATCTTGTCCGCGCCGTACTTCTCCTTCAGCTCCTTCTCAGCCGCCTTGAAATCATACGGCTCCATCTCAGCGCCAGGGCGGGCCACAAACATGTCGTGGCCGTTCGGCAGCTTCTTGCCCTTCAGCACACGCGAACGCAGCGGCTCAGGGAACCCGTGGTGTGGGATACCCAGGTAACCCTGGAAGTACTCCACCACTGACTTGGGGAACGACAGCGTCTCCGCCTGGTCAATAACTTCCTGTTCGGTCAATTTGTTCTGCACAATGAACTGCGCGAAGTCTCCCACCACCTTAGACGACGGCGTCACCTTAATGATATCGCCCAGAAGGTCGTTCGCGGTAGCGTAGGCGCGCTTGATGGCAGGCCACTGGCCGGCAAGACCGAGTTGCTTCGACTGGAACAACAGGTTGGTGTACTGGCCGCCAGGCATCTCGTGGTTGTACACATCAGCCGAACCCGACTTCTGGCCCGACTCGAACGGACCGTACACGCCACGCATCGTCTCCCAGTAGTCGTTGATGTCCATGATGTCCTCCGACTTCACGCCCGTGTCGTACTTGGATCCCTTCAGCGCCGCAACAACAGCCCCCATGGAAGGCTGCGACGTCGTGCCGGACATAGCGTCCGAGGCAACATCCACAGCATCAGCACCAGCGTACGCGCACTCCAGCATCGAACTCACAGCCGTGCCGGCCGTGTCGTGCGTGTGCACATGGATCGGCAAGTCAGGGAACTCGTTACGGATGCTAGAGATAAGAATCTGCGCGGCTTGAGGCTTCAACAAACCGGCCATATCCTTGATGGCCAGAACATGGATGCCTTGCCCAACCAGCTGACGCACAAAGTCCATGTAGTACTCGAGGTTGTACGGGCCACGAGTGGGGTCAGACACATCGCCAGTGTAGCACATAGCGGCTTCAATGATACCACCAGCAGCACCGACAGCATCAATACCGAGCTTCATGTTCTCCAGGTAGTTGAGCGAGTCAAACACACGGAACACATCCATACCAGTAGCCTGAGCCTTCTCGCAGAACTTATACACCACGTTGTCAGGGTAGCTAGTGTATCCGACAGCGTTGGCACCGCGGAGCAGCATCTGGAACGGAATGTCCGGCACAGCCTCGCGCAGGATGGCAAGACGGTCCCATGGGTCCTCACGCAGGAAGCGCATGGACACATCGAAGGTGGCTCCGCCCCACATCTCCAAGGAGAAAGCGTCACGCATGGCGATGGAAGTAGCAGGAGCGATAGCAAGCATGTCGCGCGTACGCATGCGCGTAGCAAGGAGTGACTGGTGGGCATCGCGCCAAGTAGTGTCTGTCAGCAGCAGACCCTTCTTAGCGCGTACAGCCTTCGCAAACGCCTCCGGGCCCTGCTCAACGTAGACCTGACGCAGCGACTTCTCCTTGGACGCAGGAGGCGCATCCAGGGTTGGGACGATCGGATCGATGTTGGAAGGAGCGGGGCCAGTGGCACCCAAGGCCTTCTCCGGCCCGTTGACGATGGTGTTACCGATATACTTCAACATCTTCTGGCCACGGTTCGTCGACTTGGACGGCAGCAGCAGATCCGGGTTCTCGGCGATGAAGCTCGTGTCCACCACTCCCTAATGAAGTCCGGGTGGTTTAGCACGTTGGCCAGGAAGCTCTTGTTCGTGGTCACACCACGCACACGGAACTCGGACAGCGCACGCTTCAGCTTGTGCGCGCAGTCACCCCGGTCTAGAGCACGGGCCGTCACCTTCACCAACAGGGAGTCATAGTGAGGAGTAATGTGAGCGCCGACGAATCCAGGACCATCATCAAGACGAATGCCCATGCCACCGGGGCTACGGAACACCTCAATGACGCCAGAGTCGGGCTGGAAGCCTGTGCTCGGGTTCTCCGTGGTCACACGGCACTGCATGGCATGGCCGCGCGGCTGGATCTTGTCCTGGCTGAGCCCCAGGTCCTTGAAGCTCTCGCCCCCGGCGATACGGATCTGACTCTGCACAAGGTCGATGCCCGTGATCTCCTCCGTGATCGTGTGCTCAACCTGAATACGCGGGTTCACTTCAATGAAGTAGTGGCGGCCCTGTTGGTCCACCAGGAACTCGACCGTACCGGCGTTCAGATACTTGGCAGCACTCGTGAGACGCACCGCGTCGTCGATCATGGCCTTCTCAGTCTTGGGGTCCAGGCCGACAGCGGGGGCCGTCTCCAGCACCTTCTGGTGGCGACGCTGTACGCTGCAGTCACGGTGGAACAGGTGCACAACGTTGCCCTGGCCATCACCCAAGATCTGGACCTCAATGTGGCGCGGACGGTCGACGTACCGTTCAATGAACACGGTGCCGTCGCCGAAAGCGGCCAAGGCTTCGGAGCTCGCTCGCTCGAAGTTCTCCTCAAGCTCCTCGGCGCACGTGACGACACGCATGCCCCGACCACCGCCGCCCATACTGGCCTTGATGATCACGGGGTACCCAACCCCCGCGTCGATGAAGGCGCGGGCCCCTCGACGTTGGTCACTGGTCCGTCCGTGCCGGGCACCACCGGAACCTTCTGCTCGATGGCGATCTCTCGAGCCGCCGTCTTGTCGCCGAAGCGGTGCAAGTTCTCGGGCGTGGGGCCCACGAACTTGATGCCGTTCTTGGCGCACTGCTCGGCGAAGCCCACGTTCTCGCTGAGGAAGCCGTAGCCCGGGTGGATGGCGTCGATGTTGTTCTCCTTGGCGATCTGGATGATGCTGTCGATGTCGAGGTAGGCGCCCACGGGGACTTGTCCGCGCCCACGAGGAAGCTCTCGTCCGCCTTGTAGCGGTGCTGCGTGAAGCGGTCCTCCTTGGAGAAGATGCCGACCGTGCGGATGCCCAATTCGTTGCCCGCGCGCATGATGCGCGTGGCGATCTCGCCGCGGTTGGCGGCCAGGAGCTTCTTGATTTTGGTGCTAGCGTCGCGCGTCTGCACGCGCGTGAGGCTCGCGCCCGCGCGGCGGGACACGAGGAGGCGCTGCGAGCGAAGCATCATGGGAGTCTGGAACGGGGAGCGCGGGAGCCGACTGCTGTGGCGCTACGAGGGCGAAGAACTGCGTGAGATGCCGAGTGAGGGCCTGCCGGCAAATTCGCGAGTGAACGTGCGGTGGGTGAAGGCGCAAAAGGCAAAGGCGCAAAGATACTGGAGTGACAGAGTGAACGTCAGCATGGACCTTGAAGAGCCATACAAAGTTCAAGTAAGTCGTAACCAGATGGCCGGTTTGTGTGCACCACATATGGGATTCTGACGTGGAAGAGCAGCTCACTTCAAACCACCAGAAGCACCGGCAGTGTTGGGTGTGTCTGGCCCAACGCCGGCTTCGACCTACCGGTAGGCCGACTCGGTCTCTTTTTGCATCACGGTTCTGGGCGCACATGTTTAATGCTGAAGGAGATGCGTCGCTGAAATCTTGGTTGGCAAAGCCCACCAGAATGAGCATGCAACCTGTGTTGCACTGTTGGGCGAGACCGCAGTGCTGCTTACTCGTGCGGCGTTTGGAGATGGGGACTCGGTCGCCAAGCAGAAAAATCTGCTCGGCTTGGCCAATGTGTTCGACGAGCTTCGACCAGCGCGGCACTTGGAGGCTTGCGCTTCAACCTGCTACGACAAATCGCATTCTGGCAATCGTCACTCGCTGGGCTTGCGTATCGGTTGAAGCCGACATTGCTGAAACCAAAGCGTAGGTCGTGTTCACTGCAATCGATGTGGTCCGGCCATCCTCGCGTGGTGAGTTTATCGTTTCTAGACGCGCGATTGCAGTCTGCTGCTTGAACGATGGCATCCCGGATGCACCCACCGGAATGCCTAGACCACAAGAACGCCACGGCAACCACGCAAACACGCCCTGCACTGTTCTTGCATCGGCATCCAATCAGTCTGATTAGGTGCTGGTCATGGGTGCTCGCATAGATGTAAGCTTTGCGTGGGGTTTTCCGGTTCTGCGGCGCTCGAAGATGTGAGCAAAGAATTTTAAGGATATTCCTCAAAGAACCAATGAGAGATTCAGACGCTTCTGTTTAACCTTTCGTCGGCTTTTTCAAAGAAATGAGGAAATGGTGACGAAATGGTGACCCCGCGCAAAAGAAATGACAAGTGACCTCAAAAGGTTGCCTCCCTGCACATGTACGTGTAAACTGTATTTTCCTTTTTGTCTCGGGTTGGTACTTTCACCCGAGTGGTGGATTCATTATCACAATGCTTTCCTTACATCCGATCGCCACCGGTGCGTAGTTGCCGGTATTTTAGATAATACCGACCTTCACAGCCATCGTGTGGCGGTCCACCTTGCTCCACTCCGAGTCCTTCATCAAGCGGTCAAAAGAGAACTTGACCTTCATCTGCTTTCCCTTCGCAGCGTAAAGTCCAACTCGTCCGAGAACTCCACGGGGAGCTCACGTCCGTACGCCTTCTCCATGCGGCTGCGTAGTGCCTGCACAACCTCCGTCTTCTGGGTCACCTGCACCATCAGATCGATCTCACCCTTCACACGCAAAATCAGGTAGTTGTCCGGCTGCGTACTCATGGCCACACCTGTAAGGCGGGACAGCTCAAACACACGGCGCTCCTTCGGCTGCTGGATCTTGTCGACCTTCAGGTTGAAGACGCGACTCTCGCTGATCATGAGCGCGCGCGTCTGATGGGCGAAGCGCTCGTTCACCTTCTCCACCGTGCCCAAGAACAGCAACTTTTCTTTGTGAGCACCGCGCCCGCTGCCAGCCTTGGTGCCACGGCCTTCGCTGTGGGCCTGGATAATGGATGCGTAGGCAGGATACTTGTTCACGCCAATGTAGTCACCCTGGTACGTGCGGTCTAGCGAATCGCGACGGCGCTTCTTCTTGCTCAAGTAACGCTCGAACTCCGTACGCACGCCCAGAAGTGCCACCTTGCACGATCTCCACATGTCGTTTGCAAGGTTCTTGCGTGTCTTCAGGCCGCGATAGCGCTTGCTAAACACGATTTGTGCATTCCGGAGCTTCAGGAACTCACGACGCTGGGTACGAGCCTGCACGAAACTCTGCATGAAGACGACCGAGTTCATATTCTCCTCCTCCTTCAGGTTCTTGACCAATCGGCTGTTGTTAACGTTCAAAAGCTTGACGGACACAGCCTCCCAGTTAGAATACAGCTTCGCAACATGTTCCTGGTCGGCGGATCCAGGCACGCGCTTGCGGCGGTCCTGGCAGTTCTTCCACACCGCGTCATAAGTGGTGAAAAGCTGGTTAGACGCAGCCATGAACACGTTGAGCGCGATGCGGTTCTTGTAGCGACGCCAAGCGTTCTCAATAATGTTGACGATTGCTGGAATACGTTCCTCGCGCAGGACCTCCAAAGCAGACAAAGCCTGGGGGTGGCGCAAGAAAATCTTGTTGCGGCCAAGTGAGAAACATCCAAGCGTTTTCGAATCCTCCTCGAACGGAACCAACTCGTTGTTGTTGTCCGGGTCTCTCACGCCCAGTCCCGCAGTCGTTAGGAGATCAATAGCAGCCTTGCGAGTGGAGTGAGCAACCGGTGCCGGCCACGTTGACTCGGACAGGAAGCTATAGCGCTTAATGAACGGACCGTACGGTTGGCTGTAACAGAAACCCTGGCGGCGTACGCTCAGGTTTTCCACCAGACCAAGGTAACGAACTTGCTCGGTCACAAGCTCCTTGTTCACCGCCAGTGGGCTCTTCTTCTCGTTGGGTTTAATACAACGGATGTAGTGTGGGTTGCAACCATCGAGCTTCTTCAGTAGGTCCGCAACCTGGGTGCGGAACTGCTGCGAAGTCGACGGGGGCGCTTCAGAGTCTGCTCCTTGGTGCGCTTGTCCAGGAAGATCTTGCGCACGAAGCTGTTCGACGAGTTCTCCATACCGTCTTGCAGGTCGTTAAAGAACGTGTCGACGTTGGAGTCGAAGAACAGGGTCACATCGTACTCAACCTTGCCGGCGTAGTGCACAATACCAAAGTTGGGTCCGCGCACACGAGACGCGATGTAGTGCGGGTTCCTCGAGTGCTCACTGTTGTAACGCTCGATCAGCTCCAGGTCCGACAGACGCGCAATCGCGCATTGCTCATCCAACAGCGGGAAAATACCGTGCTGCTTGGGGTCCTCAATCAGGTCGCACACCACCTGGTTGTTGAAGAACTTAATGTTCTGCCAGCTCAGGCCCTCACGACGGTAGCCCTCCTGCTCGCTCTCAAGCGTCTGACTAATGAAGAGCTGCTGCAGCTTCTCGTTCACGTAGTTGATGCACAGCTGCTCGAACGCGTTCACGTCGAAAATTTCGAAGCCGTAGATATCCAAAATGCCGATGCTGTTGTTGATGTCGCGCTTCTTGCACGTCACATTCGTGTTGATACGAACCACGATCCAGTCGAAGATCTTCTCGTACAGCGAGCGCATGATCGAGTCGGACACCTTCTTAGCCTGACGCGCGTCGAACAGCACCTTCTGGTCCTCCCGGTAAATGTTCACGATACGGAAGGTCAGCATAGCCTCCAGTTTCTCCTTCTCAATGCCCATCAAACTAGCCGCCTTCGCCAGAGCCTCCCGCGCCTCGGGGGTCTCAATAGCAGCGCGCGGGTTGTGTGCTTCATCCGTCGTCTGCTTAAACTGCACATTACCGAGCCACAGAATGGCCGAAAGCTGCTGGAAAATGTCACGTTGTTCCTCGTCCGTAATGCCCACCGCCGTCATGTTCTGACGCACGTTCTTGAAGTTCTCGGCGTCGTCCACGCCTTCAATAGTAGCGTCTTCATTTCCCAACACATCAAAGTCCTCAGGACTCTCAGGCAGCTGCCAGGCCTCACGTTCAGCCTCCGTAGCTCCGGCCATGAGCTGGTAGAACGAGTGGAAGTTGCGCTCTCCTTCAGCTTGACGAATCACGCGACTGCGTTCCAGCAGGTAGTTGTTGATGTACCCGCCAATAACTTGGCCCACGCGGTTCATCTGCAGCACAATGTACTTGCCGAAGCGACTGCTGTTGTTGTTGCGGATGGTCTGCGCATTTCCGAAAGCCTCGAGCACAGGGTTGGAGCCCCAGAGCACGTCCGTCACGTGGCTCGTCATGTCGTCCGCTTCTTTGCGCTGCGCCACCGACATGCGGCGGCTGGCCATCACGGCGCTCTTGGCCCTGGAGCGGGTACTGACGGTCGTGAGGTACCGCATCACGTGCTTGGACGTCTCCGTCTTGCCACTGCCGGACTCGCCCGTGATGAGCAAACTCTGGTCCAGGCCGAAGCGCATGAGGCTCGAGTACGCGTTCTCGGCCAACGCGAAGGGGTGGGGCTCGCACAGATGCAGCTCCTTGCCCTGGAACGCGTCGATCATGTTGGGCGCGTAGATGGAGTCGCCGTTGGGCTGCTTCAGCAGCTTGTACGGGTTCATGGCGATGAGCACGGGCCCCAGGAACGTGTAGACGTAGCCCTGGCGGTAGCGCGTCACCAGCTCGTCCACCACGTGGGCCTCGTCCACGGCGTCCACCATCAACAGGTCCTTCATGGTTGCGGAGGGGATTCTCGGACTGACAATCACTCTGCAATGCGCACTCGAGCGCTCTCTTTACGGAATGATGCGGTTGTCGACCACGCGGAAGTCTGCTGACTCCCCCTTAAAGTACGCGAAAAAGTACGGGGTAAAGTCTGTGATAATGGATAGGAGAAGGAACGGAGGATGTGGTATGGAAACACACGAATAATAGCTGATGAAAATAATACCCTGCGTAAACCGATTGGAGGTTTGTTTGTACGGTTTAAGGTGCGCGTTTCTAAAGGACAGTTGAGTCGTTGTTGACACGGAAAGGGCTCGCCTGCTGGGAAGAGCACGGTACAGTGTGGACACTATGCCGCCGACCGTATCTCTCGATTGCTGTCGGGCCTCGCAACACTTCAACCGCCCGCGTCTCGGTGTCGTTCCTCCACGAGGGGGTCAGCTATCGGTCAGGTCGACTGGACCCGACCTGTATCAACCACAGTATAGGACAGCACCGTCAGACCAAGGTCACGCGAGACGGGGCCTGCAACGGAGACTTTCACCGGCAAGAAAGTCGAACCAACGCCTGGACAACCGAACGATGTGACTGCAAATGCGCTACATGTACATGTAATAACCTCGTTGGCGTGAGCACCGATTGCTGAAGTGATTCGAAGAGCAGAACGCGGACTCGGGCGGCAAAGGATGTGAGTTTGGATCAACGAAGGCGACGCCGTCAACTGCAGCTGCAGGCTTGGAGTGAATCCGAAGCTCGGATTCCGAGGTGTGATTGCGCCGGCTGTACAAAGCAGGGCCACGGTCGTTGAATCAAGACTTTGCTGTTTCTAACGTTTCTATCGGTTGCTGTTTCTATCGGTTTCTATCGGTTTCTATCTGATCCAAGCAGACCTTCAACACTCGTACCTCGCGGGTAGGAGGGCATCGCACTTCCATTGCAGTCCGCAAGTGGCAATACACGGTTGCACTTTGTGCGTGTTGCTTGAATGACAATTGCCGACGACCATTGTTCAGTTTTGCTGCTTGTGAAAAGTACAATAGAAAACTCTCGCAGAGTCATTTCGTACACCCAGAGGCCACTACATCGCTACCCCTGAAGACTTCAGAGACGCAGGTTGTCGAAGCAGTGAAAGAAATGAAGTATGCCCCTCCTGGCGTCAATCGCTTTATCGAAGGCCAGAACCTAAATCGAAGCAGAAATGTTGTAAGGGGGGTTCGACACCAGCTCACATTTTGAGGTGGAAGAAAAACTCAAAATCCGTTGACTTCATGATCGTGATTCGAGTAGCCTCATATCACCAACCTACTTTTTCACCAGCGCAACAGAAAAACAACCCCATGCAAGAAATGTTTTAACCAATCAGAATTGAACCAGTGGGAAAAAACAAATCAACCAATCAAACTCTATCACATCCACAGCATTGCAAGATGGCCTGCGCGACGAGGGCGCCGAACGGCAGCAAAGCAACGGCTCCCTGTGAATCGTGCGACAACCATATATCGAAGACAAACTTCTCCAAGCACAAGAAGAAGTGCAAGGGGCTCAAACCGCGACTGTCTCGGAGCGAGATACGCAAGCGGTCATGGGAAAAGATCCGCGCAAAACGCGTCGGGGCTCAGCGCAGTAAGCGATCCGCTCCTGAATTCGAAAAGTTGCAAGGCAAGACTTTATGCTTGCAATTTACTTTCTGTATCTCATAAGCTCTACTATCGTTACTGCAGAACGGCACGTGAAGCTTCGCGAGCCTGACCAGGTTCCTCTGCCCCAGAAGCCCGAGTCTGTGGGCTTAAAGAAGCATCCACTTACGAATCTGAGCGTGCAGGCAGATTTATTTGAGTATATTTTTACTCAGGTGAGTGTTCCTTGCAATTCACAGTGGTACACCTCCATCTCCTACCGGTGAAGCTTTAAGTCGTGAGGAGCAGGTGTCAATCCTTCCGCCTGCGAAAGAGTGGAAGGACATGTGTCGGATGTAGTGGAAGGCTTATCCATCCCGCCATTTGTTCAAGGCTGTTTGCGTATGGACAAGCGTGGATAAAAGAAGAGCCTAGTCGTCTCAGTGTTGCTAAGCTTATTGTGCAAGATGTTCTGGAGTTTGGTACGCAAATTGGAGTCGCTGATCCGCGACAGGCTTTAGAGGCTACATTCACCGCATATTCAGCGTACTACATCAAGCATTGGTCGAAGGTGCAGCTACTCCAGGTGTATGTGTGCTTACAATCGATACGCTTGCACGATATATTCGTCTCGACAGGAAGCGCCGACTTCTGAAGTCCCAACACGCGTATCTGCAAGGAATAATATGATAGTATCATTGATCTTGTCAGAGTATACTAAGTCTTGTCGTAGTATGTTAAGTCTTGTCGTAGTATGCTAAGTCTTGCAATAGTAGATTTAGTCTTGTTCAAATATGCTAGTACTTTCAGTCTTGTCGTAGCGATGAACGGCTACAGTGACTCTAAAAACTTATTTGACAACCCCCGCCTGCCAACGTATGCACTTCATAATTTTATGTATTGGGCCGTGTTTTGATTGGTGTATATTATCTAAACACTTCGATTTGATTGACCAGGCAATCCAGTTTTGCATATTTTATTGCTTTCGGAGATGGAAGCTGCTTCCTAAACAGAACCATACAAAATCAAGTAAGTCGGAAGTGGCTTCATTTTTTGGCGCAGCCCTCCCAAACAGTGATTTATCAGGGTTAGGTTAAGTTTACAAAACACAAGAACTTATAACAACCTAACCCTTCATTTTGCAAAAGGAAGCGCTACTTCAGACACGAGGTAATTAACCCCTTGAACCTTGATTGGCGAAGTCCATCGACGTTATGCATGACAATGAGGGAATACGACATCAGCCACTTCAATCCAGCTCACAACTCATCCCTTTTGATTGTCTCTTGAAGTCGGGCAAACCGTAATGCAACGCATGACGGCGCGTTGGCGATGATTTTGGCCAGATCTTCTCGAGTAATGCCGAGTGCCAGCATAAAATCCAGGTTGGCGTCGAGGCTCTCAATACTGTGATTGGGAATTTGAGGTGCCTTCATTAGAATTCGCGTCACTTGGTCGTCATTGCATCCTCTTTTCTTGAGGAAAGCCACTTTCAGATTAAGATTTTCTTCAATTTTGTACGAAGGTCCCTTCGGGAACATATTAAAAACGTACGCCATCTATTGCCACAAAACCACTCAGCGTTAACCCGACACCTTATCATCAATTGAACTTCGTAGGTACTTACTTTACTTCTTGGTACACCGTGTCCAATGAACCATTCCGTTACCGTCTTGTACCGCTCGATGGTGAGTGCCTGATGTGTCAACGATGGTTAAAATGAAGTTCGACTGGCAGCGGAAAGAGAACCAAGGCCGTCTGGAGCACGAATATCGACCGGAAGATCTCGTTATGGTCTCCCGCAGCGATCAACGAGCACTGAAACTACAACAGCTCTACGATGGACCATTCCGTATCGCCAGTGTCCGAACAGACGTTGTCCTTGTCATCGACAAGGGACCTTACCAAGAACGAATGCCGAACACGACCGCCATGGGGGAAAATGTTGTGACAAGCTAAGAGAGAAGACAAGGGAAGACCTGAGAAGATGGATCATGACGAAGAGAAGATGGCTCACGACTTGAAGGGAAATCCAGGAAATAGCAGAGAAGGCAAGTCCTAGGAAAACAGCTAACAAACCAAAGCGGGTCTCCGCGAACGAGCCAAATGAACATTTGAAGAGTTGCTTCAGCAGAGAAGGCAAGTTCCTAGGAAAACAGCTAACAAACCAAAGCGGGTCTCCGCGAACGAGCCAAATGAACTCTTCAAATGCTTCAAATGTTCATTTGGCTCGTTCGCGGAGACCCGCTTTGGTTTGTTAGCTGTTTTCCTAGGAACTATTTCCTGGATTTCCTTCAAGTCGTGAGCCATCTTCTCTTCGTCATGATCCATCTTCTCAGGTCTTCCCTTGTCTTCTCTCTTAGCTTGTCACAACATTGTCCCCATGGCGGTCGTGTTCGGCATTCGTTCTTGGTAAGGTCCCTTGTCGATGACAAGGACAACGTCTGTTCGGACACTGGCGATACGGAATGGTCCATCGTAGAGCTGTTGTAGTTTCAGTGCTCGTTGATCGCTGCGGGAGACCATAACGAGATCTTCCGGTCGATATTCGTGCTCCAGACGGCCTTGGTTCTCTCTTTCCGCTGCCAGTCGAACTTGCGTTTGTTTTCTTTGGCCTTGTTCCTGTGTGACGGGGCACACGAGCACCTTGCACAGAGGAAGTAGAGAGAGGGCTCTCAGTGGACACACGTCCATAGTTCCCGGTCTAAGGGGACTTAACCCCTTGGACGCGGAGGGTCGGAAATTGGCTTTATGCTGTTCAGAACAGCATATTAACACTCGATTTCACTATAACGCTAATTCCGCAAAGATAAATCAACGCCCTTTCCCATATATACAAACGATATCGTTGGTCCACGTTTTACAATGGAGGTACCTTATTGGTCGCCAAGAACAGGTGGGTTTGAACGACCGTACAACAGCGCAAGCCATGTTAGAAAAAACTGAAATGTCGGTTCCCCCTTTTGCCGCTGCCACTCATTTTTCATTTCGCGCGACAAGAAGACAAACTGAACTTCATGATGGGTGGCCACTTCTCGCGCAAGAGGGCTGAACGTGTAAGCCAGCGACAGGCATCCAGATGCAGTATGTGC
Source organism: Phytophthora syringae (assembly GCA_012656105.1). Lineage (NCBI taxonomy): Eukaryota > Oomycota > Peronosporomycetes > Peronosporales > Peronosporaceae > Phytophthora > Phytophthora syringae. The sequence goes on along the minus strand of JAAKBD010000191.1, from coordinate 59,206 downwards.
CGTGCGTGTGTGTGTGTGTGGCTGCCTTTACTTCATGACTAACTTATTATACAGCAGCACAAACTATCTGAAGCCGGACTGCAAGATCCGGGGTGGGAAAATTGGTATTGACTTTCTTCAACGGCGAACTTCTCTCCTGACACACGTCTAGGCGGACAAGGAGCTATGCGCGCAACCCAATAACATCAATGTCCTGGTGTGCAGGCAATTCGGTCCATCCTCCAACGAACCTCCAGGTATGCATCATGTGTAATTGGGAACGATTGCAGCTCATACTAAATATTTATGCTTACAAATTTTCAGTGATCGTCTATAATGACATGCAAACGTATGTGAAGCTGCGGAGAGACTCAGGGAGGTATTCTCGTTTTCATACGTCTGGGAAGATGGCCATGCTGAAGGTATTTGTGCTAAGGACATGTCTGAAGCAATAGTTCTAACGGGGTATTTTCTGCTAGGGATGGACTTGCATCAACGTGCAACCCGAACTAGCCTAGCCGTCGACGCGAGGGTCAGCAATGCTGACACGAATGGTATGCTGATCTTCTTTTATACTGACATGGCGGTGATACAATACTGTACTGACATGGATGAGCTGGATTTTAGGCAATCCTGACAAGAGCAGACAAGGAGCAGCGACGAGAAAAAGTGGAGCTTATTCTCTCTACAGTATCGTGCCTGGGCCTCATAAAAGTTATCAACGCTACATGGACGGCGTGGGCCGAAACGACCAGTTACGCCTTCAGTCGTATTCAATGCAGATGGCGACACGGTAAGACTCTTGTGCTGATCGTGTCAGCTTATGTTGTACTAATTTATGCTTTTCCGTACAACAGGTTCCAAAACTTCTACAAAGTTCCCCTTCTTGGGACAGGTAGATATGCCGTCGTGAACGCGTACACTGTTCACACATACGTGTGGGAGAAGCAGCGAAAGTAAAAGATGTCAAGCTACACGTTCCTGTCAATGCTACGCCGGCAGATCTTCCGGCAGACCGAGACGTCGTTCACGCAGGCGCACACGCTGACAAGATCGCGGAGCCCCGCGGACAGCTCCATCGAAGTCAGCGTACCATTCGCTGGTGCAGAAGGCAGACATCCGCGTGAACAACGGCGTACTGCGTTTACGGCAAAGACAGTGTAAGATCTGCGCGTACTACAAGCCCCTGAGATGCTTGGCGGGCGTCGACGTTCTTCTGTGTAAAGTGCTCTGCAGGAAATATAATGTTCATAACGCTTTTTGTATTTGTTGCGGTTCTGGCGACTACACCAAAGTTGATAGCGCTGTGTAACAAGATGCGAGGTCATCCAGCCAACAAGATCGTGACCTGTGCGCCGACCTGGCCCATTCCCTGGTAGAAGGGCAGGTTCGCTCCAAAGAGAGCCACCTACGCGATCATGAAATAGCTAAGCCGTAATGCAACACAAGCAGTTCACTTTTTAACCTATTATCTCATTTCTATCTCTTTGCACACACACGTATCGCCCTCTGCTTCGCTCGTTTTCCTGCCCGAATGTCTTGTTCGAGGAGTGAAGAGTACGTGAATATGTGACCCACACGTTTTGCCCGCATACCCACGTTTCTCTAAATATCGGTGTTGCATAAATGTCGTTGCAATCAGTTCATTGGAGGATTTTTATCCGCAGATCATACATCTGCCCTCCAGCGGAAATATCATCGGGGAGCCTAGCAACAAATCGAACGCAAAAGGTGCACTTAACTACTTCACTAAAGTATTGCATAGTTTAATAGAGACGAATCCTTATACCCTCCTGGAGGGTATTAGACGTTTTTATCACGTCCATGTCACCCCTCCGCGTCCAAGGGGTTAACGCTTAGAAGGTAGTTTAAAGACTGAATATAATTATAGTGGGGATTTAGCTTGTATCCTACAAACTCCAAGTCAACTATAACGAAAGCTAATGAATGTCCAATGAATGGCTCACAGAGCCATAGGTACCATGTACCACTGGACCAAAAGAGTGACAGCCGTCACTCTCCATGTAACCAGGGGTACACTCGGGTTACCCCGTTACATCCTGCCAGTCCACCGTTGTCGGGATATTGAACAGCATGTCCCTCCCAAATGCAGCTTGACTCGGGGACATTCCCGTCATGGTATGATGCGGTGCTCGCATTGAGAACATAATCGTCGATAACATGTTTTTCCACTCTTCTTTGGTGGAAATATCTTCAGTGCGTAGCTTGTCCGATGCGTACGTTCCACCACAGCATTTGCTTGTGGGTTCTTGGCTGTATTAGGGCTGCGTCGTACGCCATAACTCTCTAACAGCTCTCAAAACTCCCCACGAAATTCTGGTCCTTGGTCGTAAATGCAGACTTCCGGTCTAGGGTAGCGATTGAACCAGAATTGGTCAATGATACGCGCAGCTTCCGCGCTTGTTCCGTCTTCCATACTGACAATTTCGATCAACCGAGTACTCGTATCTACAATTGTCAATGCTCGCCAGCGATTTTCGCCTCCAAAGGGTCCGAGTGTATCCACAGCAATCTCAGTCCACGGACGGACATCCACTGTCTTTGTGGGATTTTTGCATTCTTTCTTCGGTTGTCTTTGCTGCGAGCACAAGTTGTGCAGTTTCGAACCCATTGGCGGATTGATTCCGTCATCCCTGGCCAAGGCATCGCCGCTTTAATCGATTCGAGCATTATCTTTTCTCCAGGGTGTACTTGCCATTCATGGTAGGTATTCAGTACTTTGTTCACCCACTCGGGTCGAACAATCAATCGTCCATTTGCTTTGCTGACTAACACTGATGTGCTACCAATCGCGCCTTGCGACCGTATCTCCTTCACAAAGGTTTGCTCGGCGCTGCGCTGCTGCGATTTCATCGAGCGAAAGCGGACTTAACGTCTCCCGACTTGCGGTGGCCGTTGCTTCTGTGGCACAGTCTTGACTTTCGACCACCGGAAATCGCGATAGTGCATCTGCGACGACATTTTCATGTCCGCGAATGTAAACCATTTCTGGTCCGAACTCTTCGATCTCTAGCCGCCAACGTAGCATCTGCTCGTTTGTGAACGTAGCTTGAATTGAGTTCTTGTGGTCTGTGAAAACGCGAATTTTGTGTCCCCACAGAAGCGAACGGAACTCACGAAGCATTTCCACTACGCTGAGAAGCTCTTTTCGATTCATGGTGTGCCCCAGTGCATTTTCGGGACCAGAATGCCAATGACTTTCCCTGTTGCATAATGACTCCACCTAGTTGTTGTGCAGAGGCATCTGTATACAAGTCGAAGACTTAATTGAAGTCGGGATATACCAGCAGCACCTTCTGCGCAATCATTGATTTTGCTTCCTCGAAAGCTTTTTCTTCGATGGGTCCCCACTGGAATGGGCGCTTGTTGGATGTCAATGCTGTTAGTGGCGCAAAGATTCTCGATCGTCCTTGCCACATGTCCTTGTAGTAGTTTATCATACCAAGAAGCGGCGCAGGTCTCGAATGTTTCTGGGCTTTGCTAGTCGTAAGATAACATCAACTTTGCCTTGAATAGGCTGCTTTCCTTCAGCACTCACTCAAAAACCCAGATATTCCACTTCCTTCACGCAAAATTGGCTTTTGGTTGTATGAACTACTAGTCCAGCCCGCACAAGTCTGTCGAATACCACCTTCAAGTGGTTCAGATGCTCCTCGAAGGAGTCGGATAGAACCAACACGTCGTCTAAGTAAACCCGCACGAAGGGTAAATCTCCCAACAACTGCTGCATAACTGCCTGAAATTCATCTGGAGCAGTACTTATTCCCATCGGTAATCTGCAGTATCGGAACTTCCCCACATCTGGACTATCGCCGTGTAGGGGCAACTTTCTTCGGCTAAGACCCGGCTGTAGTATCCCATCACTAAGGCAAGTGCGCTAACGTACACTGGGAGCGGCAACTCGCGGATCATATCTTGCAGCTTGTTTAAGGGGTAGTACTGCCGCTCTAGACACTTGTTCAGTCTTCGGAAATCCGACAGAAATCGCACGGATTCATCTTTTTGCGATCACAAATGCATTCGACGCCCATGGCGAATTCTTATCCGGCTCTCCCAGATCCACAAGACGTTAGTTTCCTTCCGTACTGCATCTCGCTGTGCCACAGGGATCAGGTATGGCCTTTGAGCACTGGGTGTATTTCCTGCTTTCACCGGCAATCGGTACGGTTCCAGGTTGAGCGTTCCCACTTTTGGTTGGAATGCCACCTTAAAGCTCTCGAGTAGGGACAGGAGTTTCTCTTTTGTACGGTCGTGAGGTGCGCTTTTGGTACCAAGGCTTCCAGGTTAATCTCCTTTCCTGTTACGTCCAAAATTCGCATCGTTCGATCATCTTCATTCATCACTGCCACAGCTGTTCGTCTCTGCGAGTTTACTAGATCTCGGGGTGCTCGCATTTCATCCATATTCAACTTCACTCCATCCCAACGAATTTCTCTTGCTTCATAATCAATCACCATACACTGCTTCTGTAAGAAATCGGCGCCAAGAATCATGGGGTATACAAGTTTCTCCACGGTCCTGCAGTTTTGCTTGCAGAGTCGTTTATCAGTATACTCCGGCAACACAATCGGAAGCGTAATTTCACCAGCCATATGTTGGACATCCCATTCACATTTCGGTACTCCGTGCCTGAAGCTTGCGATCGAAACCACGACACCACTTCCTGGGCCACAAGGGAGTGTATGGCTCCCGTTTCCAGCAACGCCGTGTACGTTTGCTTGTTCAGCGGGTGCTTCAATGTGACTTCCACTAGAAGTGGCGGCAAGGGCAACTGTCAAAACCCTTGCTTAACGGTTTAGGCTGCTGCTCCAAGATCCGAGGATTCGGTGTGGCAGTTTGAATTCAAATTGATGTGTCAACGATGGTTAAAATTGACAAGTGAGTTCATTTGGCTCGTTCGCGTAGACCCGCTTTGGTTTGTTAGCTGTTTTCCTAGGAACTTGCCTTCTCTGCTATTTCCTGGAGTTCCCTTCAAGTCGTGAGCCATCTTCTCTTCGTCATGATCCATCTTCTCTGGTCTTCCCTTGTCTTCTCTCTTAGCTTGTCACAACAAGCCAGTATGCTTGGGTGGCGCAGAATAACACGATTCAATAATAATAATATGAGGTGTATTGTGTTACTGATGCACTGCGTCACCGAACTCTAATACCCATTCTTGCCTGGCATATAGATCCTGACAAGTTCTGCCGGCCTCGCTTTGCGGTAGAATAACACGATTCACCTTTTCGTCACTCAGACCCAGCTCAACTTTCAGCCATAGTATCTGCCACCACATCACATTGTGTTAGAGACCACCTTCCAGTAATCATTATGTCACTAAAACACAAACCTTGCTCTCCATCAACTCGGGAGATAAGGAGATTATCTGTAGGAGACAGGCACTCCAGTATTAGCCACGACACGAAAGTTCCTCTGGGTTACGAACTTAACTTACTGTCAAGCCTTTTGCCACCGTTTTCAGGGCGTCCGTCTTGCTGAACCCGTTGCTCATGAGGAAGCTGATAGTTCGGTCCACTGCGCACGTCCGAACATTTCGCCCAGTCAGCAAGGGGATTTTTCTCGATCTGCGCATAATACTCCGCTTGCTTCTTATGCTCCGAAGCCGACGCCACGACAGCCTGCGGAGCCGCCGCGAAGCTCCTCGCCAGCGCCAGCAGCACCCGAGAACCGGGGCTCTCAGCTGAAGCATCACCAGAATTTCTAAAATCCGTGAGGTGGTACACATATTATGTGTACCATCTCACGGAATATTACTTATAGGACGCGCATCGCCCTAAAACTTCGCCTAAAAGCTCGCTTAGTAAAGGTGAAAACTTCGCGAAGTTTTCACCTTTTAGTAAGCGAATTTTATTCTGGCCAATCACAGAGCGGTATTTGTTGCAGCTAATTTAACTTGTTCGCATTTATGTCTGCTTTACCGGTAATAGCCCACCACGTGGCAACCCGCAATGCCAAAAACGCCATGAAATGCAAGAAGCGAACAAAGTACAGGCACGTACAGTAGTTCAAATGACAAGAGCACTTGTACACATACGTAGCTCCAATACTAAGAACACCACGTTTTATGCGGTTCCATCCCAACCGTGTCCACATTTGTTTACCCTTTAAATCTGATGTTAATTACACGTACTGCCTTTTACTACCTTTTACTACTACAGTAGTAGTAGGATCTAATTCTGGTTTAGCCAATTAACTCTAACGTCTAGGCCGCACATTGACCTTCGCTTAGACAGGTCCATAGAAGACCATTCAATATGATATAAATACTGTAATATCATTCTGGCGATGTTATTGTCGGTCGAGTCGACAACTTATAAGCTCACGAGCAGGGGTTATTAGTATTTGGTGAAATATGACTCTTCAGTCTTACTACTACCACTTATGTTTGGTAGTAGTCATACTACTACCCACTAGTGCGGTATTCACTGTGACTGACCAAATATGACTCGCGAGGCGGTACTATAGTACTTTGAAAGTCATATTTCTGAGGAACCCTGAACGAGCAAGCTATGCCCTCATTCCGCAACATAAAATCGATTGGCTCTCGCTAAGACCCACTCCGACGATCGCCACGATCGCCATTCTACACTTTCGACCGTAAGACAGCGATCGACCATGGGCTGCGCTGTGCAGGGATGCCAAGAGAGCGCTGAACTTAAAACGGATCCCTGTACCGTTTGTGGTAAGTCCACCCACCACGTGTGCGCAATCGGTGTATTTGAAGGCTGTGAATCGGCGCTAAACGAGAGGTTGCAAAGTCTATATTTCCGCTTATCCTGGACCTTACTAATTCCCAGTACACTGTAGATTTTGCTCTCTATCTTGTGTGCAGGTGGTTCATCCGAGCCACAGACATACTGTTCCTGCAGTGTCCACCGGTGAAACTATCCCTGCCGTCTTCAATGCTTCCTCAAAAGTTCCCTTCGAGCAACATTTGGACCGGTTCCGACTTCTTGCCATCGCCTGATCTCCCTGCCGGCAAGGACGGCTCAAGTGCAGAGCGTGTTGTCAAGCATCTGAAGACCACAACAGGTTTGAAGGCCCGGCAAATCTCGGCGGGGTCCAGGCCTCGAGCTAGATGTTCTTCGACTCACCGCCAGAAACGGATGGAGTCTCAGCTGGAGCTTAAGCCCCCTGCTGTCGCGCATCTGCCGATGGCACCCTCTTCGCCTCTGCCATCTCCAGTATCCAGTCTCGGCGTTCCTGTTTCCGTGAAGCATTCGAGGAAGGCTGGCACTACTGACGATGTTTGGGACCTGATCCACACGTTGGAGAAGCCGTACACGAAGCAGAACCCCTGGAGGCCCTCAGTGCAGGTGTATCGAAACATGTGCGAGCTGTGCTGTCTCACGATCAAACATCGGGCTAAAACCAATCAGTACAGCTGGGAGGAGGCCTTGCGGAACACGAGGAACGCCACCAACGCAAAGGATCACATCAAGTCGATGCACGCAGACCACCTCCTGGCGGTACTGGCTGAACAGAAGACAGCCCAGAAGTCAAAGGATGACGTCGTCGATGCCGAATCCGAGGTTGCCGTCTTAGCGTCGAGTGTGGACGATGAGAGCGCCTCGACTACTAGTTCTTCGCCAGCTGATACTGCTTCTGTGGTGTCCGCGACGGCGCCATCGCCAAAACCGTTCTTCAGGGCGAAGGAGAAGACTCTGAACGTGCTGATTTCGAAGTGGACGATCAACCAAGGCCTACCGTACACAGTATGCGCTTCGACGTCGTTCCAGGATGTGATGCGCGCGGCCACAGGCAACACCTCGTTCCCGCTCTTAAGTCGAGATAGGCACGACCGTCTGCTAAACGGACAATTCCTGCTATTTTCCGAGCTGGTTGGTGCGTTGCTGGCCTCTGAGTATGAGAAGGCGTGTCAACTCAAGTTCCTCAACCTTATACACGACATTTGGACTAGCTGTGGGAAGGACAGTATCGTAGGCGCATCGATTGCGTTCATCGACAGTTCGTGGAGATTTCGGTTCATTGCGACGCTTGCCACCGTCAAGAACGACGGACATAATGATCCTCTAGTGGCGAAGGTCATCGAAAGTGGCTTCCTAGGAAAGTATGACATCGACATTCGCAGTATGACTCGCTTCACGATGTCGGATACTAATCCGTCTGCGAAGACTGTGGCTGATCATATCGACACCGAGCAAGAGGACTGCTACATGCATCTGCTGAACTTGTGCATTGGATACGGCCTCGGACTCAAGGACAGCATTAAGACTGTGAGCGTGTGGAACGGAGTCAACCACTCGTGGGAGAAGGTAGTAACGACGGTCACCCCGGGAGGCTCCTTTGATGAGGGAGGGCTTGTTATTCGGAAGCTTCAAAATCTTAACAACTACTTCAAGACCCCCAAGCCGCGCAACGCTTTGAGGAAGATCGAAGAAGCGCTGTCGTTGCCCGATCTCGACCCAATGACTGATATTGATGTACGAGTTGCCTATACGTGCAAGCTAATCCGACGGTCAGTTGTCAACTACGCAGCCTTTGACGCGTACTTCCAGTCCACCAAAGACTCCAATAGTGTGTGGACAGCGCTGACAGCGAGTGATTGGATGCTGGCAATAGAGATGGAAGCGGCGACGCATTTCATTGCCAACCGTGCGATTATCGAAGTACCTAGTATCCTCTTACATGGTAGTTTTCCGTCGGCTCGCGGAGAACAAGCTGAAGTCATTCAATTTTGACGCCATGGCAGTGGAGTCGCCAATGTCGAGAGATGGCAACGAAGCGAGTCATCGCAGAGTAGTGAGAACACTAAACAGTTCTCTGAAGCCGGTAAAACGTGCCTGAGAAGGACACTGCTCCAGCTGCAAGCGAGCTTCCCCAAGGTGACCAAGGAAGCGATGGCGTGCGTACTACTCGACCCGCGAACGAAGTCCAGCGCAAAGAAAATTGCAGCCGCCGGTAATACTTCTCGAACGGAGGAGAAGGCCTCTACAAGCGCGGCATTGACAACCTGCGCGACGAGCATCGGGAGGTGTTTGCGCAGATGATCAAACTCGGCAAGATACCGCTATCTCCGCAGACCTCCTCGCAGAACAGCTTACTGAGCCAAGACTTGGCGTCCCCGTTTTCTTCACCCGCATCAACTGGGTGGGATGACGAAGACGAGCTGCTGCTGGGGGCTCCAATCCGGGCCAGCAAGACGAGAGAGGAGGTGAAAGAGTCTGAGATTAACTCTCGAGCGGGCGCCATCATGAAAGAATGGCTCGAACTAGAGCCTGAGTGGCTGGAGGTTGCTCAGCGCCAGAACCCGGACAAGACCAAGGAGGACATGTCCAAGGAGATGTCCATCGATGGACGTAGCGGCATGTGCTGGTCCCTACTGGGCCTGTACAAGCACATTGACGTACTAGCGTGGTTTCGCGACGAGTATGAGGGACAGTTTCCATCGATAGCTCTGCTAGCTCGCATCCATCTTGGCAAGATATCCGCTTCAGCGTTCCAGGAACGGGTGTTTTCTACGGGAGGAATCGTGATGGGACCCCTACGGACCAGGACGGACAGCAGACGTGCGGAGAAGCAACTTCTGCTACGTCACAAAAGGAACGATATCATGAGGGTGAAGCGGCACGCGAAAATGAAGCACGATGCGCGAAAGGTCGTTGACCCGTAAGTAGTACTCATAGTAGTAGTACTAATATGAATATTACTAGTCAGTATAACTACTACCCATTGTTGAAATCAGTACTAATATGAGTATGTGTCTGGAAAAAGGCTGAGTAGTTCCGGTACTACTACTACTCGATTGTCATCGCTACTATTAACCCCTGCTCACGAGTCTAAACCGCTCCGACTACAAGGCCTGTCGCCGTCTCCGTCGATGCATTTGTCGCGTATCACCACTTTGCCCGAGGGGTCGGTAGGTATTCTGCGCTGTGTCAAAAGACGCGAAGGAGTCGTCAGGTGTGAAGTAGGAAGACTGTAGTAACAGCTCAAAAGATGCAGCAAAACTTGAAAACGCTCTTCTTGGTTGTTTTGGGTAAAGGGTAAATCCACGACTGACTATCAAAGCGTCCGAGCGACGGCTTGCGTTTCACTAATCTTGTACAGGTCCAGTCAGTAACAGCGAAGGGAGCTCTTGACTACTTGGGCATGACGCCCGGTCTTCGAAAGCCCCGAATATCATGTAAATGGCGAGTGACATCCGTCCGAGCCGTTCCCACCTACCGGCACACGACGAAAGGGAACGCTCACAAATCTCCAGACATCTTCTGATCGACGTCCTGGACCGCTACACGACGTACTCCGTCAGAGTGGAGTCGAGAGGCGAGTATAAGCCAGGGTTCAGGATTTGTCCGCCTGGCAGAGTAATGAAATACTCCGAAGCGGGACACTCTCCTCGACTTGACGCACGTCGTCCTCGACGTGCCTCTTGATGCTCGGCCAGACCGAGACGAAGAGCAGCGGAATATTGCTCGGCGGCGCACAATTCGGCTGATAAGGCGGCCGGCGTTCTTCGCGCATCTCGAAAAGGGGTCGTCGCCCCGTCCGGAGAAGTAGTAGCCGTTCCCGCGTGGGGGTCCATACAAGCCGCCTGGAAGTCGGTCCCGATCTCTTCCTCTTCAAGTCGCTGAATACTAACCGGCCAGGAAGCAAGCGAAATGCGAAGCGACGCAACTACGAGTAGAGCGCACCGAGCAGCAGATAGACAGAGTACCTACCAGCGAATACGAGGTGGAAATTGCGCTGTCTGCTCTGGAAGACGAACAGCGTGCACGGCGACAACAACAGGTCGACGACGCGAGACGAGAACTTGATGAGCGCCAATAACGGGACCATCGCCAAGAGCAGACCTAGACCTAGCGTGATCGGCAGTGTGCACGAGTGAGCCACGTACAACGGCAAGGAACAGCGGCGGTGAATGCCGCGAAGGGCTTCGGTATTGAAGCTGACGACGGTTTGTCAACGGCAACTATGGAGATTGACGGCGAAAAGTTTGCGGTGAAATGGGACAGCTGTGCCCGATATTCCGTCGCCGGAACCGACTGGATGGTGCGTGGCGAACGCGTGCCTGCACCGGCATCAGTTGAGTATGTTGAAGGCGTCGGCGGGTTCTGTTGGACATGCTTGGTCTGTGGGAGTTTGATTTGCGCAACGTCTACGGCTAAGTCGTTCGAGTGGTGGTCTGCATTATTGACGGGTGCAAAAGTGAATTTTTAGTAGGTGTGGATTTCATGAAGGCCCTTCGAGCCAGCATGGACTTCGCCAACAATGAGGTGCGCTACCACGAGAAGGACACGTTGATGATAGTACTGAGGACGGTGAGACCGGTACGAAAGTGGCAGCAGTACGACTGACGCGCCGGGTCCGGTTCACTAGCAACGCAGTAACCCCAGTGATGGTGACAGTCATTGCGCCAGACGACAAGCAAGAACTGTTTGTGCCTATTCATCAGTGCGGTGCTGTGCTGTTGGAAGCCACCGTAACTAAGGTAGCCGATGGGAAGGCCCGGTGAAAATGAGAGGCGGCAAGACCAAATTACCGGGGAAACGAGAATTGGGCGTTTGGATTCCGTTGACGAGCAAAATGGGGGTGTTGGAATGGAGTGGTGAGCTGGAGACCAGTCGCGTCGACGAGCAGTTAGACGAGCTAGGTGACACAACGACATCCCTGGATAACGAGTAGGAGGCTCCGATAGGAGAAACCGACGATATGACACGCAACATCGTCTTGAAGCGTGCGTGACGACAGCGCGCCAGACTGGACGAACGAAGGCCAGCAGGTCGGCCAACGACGGCGTGGTCAGCGCAACAGTCGCCATGATTATGGACGGCAAGCATAGTGGGGATGCTAGCCGGAATGACTGGGTGCTGAACGACTTGACGGCTGCCAATGACGAAACGAACGATGACGACGCGACAGGAAAGACTCACTGGCAGACCACGACGACAACCTGACTAAGGACGATCCGGCGATCGGCGACGCTGGTAACTTAGCCCGGACTTCCCTAGTGAAAGACGACATCCCCAGCAGCGCGCAAGCCGACAGGGCAGTGAGTGACGGCCAAACTCGATCTCCTAATACCGCCAACACGAACGACGAAACGAAGAGTGACGGGGTGGCGCTGATCGAACCGATACCCGAACCAAGCAACCCGCAACCGGACAAGGAGACAGCAGATCTGCCTCCGGCACCCGAAGCGATGAACGAAGTGGGCTGACGGTATCGGTACTTCCACAGAGGAAGCCCGTGACTCGTAGAGGCTCACGACCACGACGAACGACGACCGGTGACCAACGCAGCTACCAGGGCCAAGTAGGCCCACGACAGGGACGAACAAAGAACAGCGGAGCTTGCCAGAAGCGGCCGCGACTCCACCACCCCGCCAAAGAAACGAGGAACGAACGCAGCAGCTCGGACGGACACGCCATCCACAACGAAGGTGCCGCTGGAGGCTGACGATCCAACCATAGCGCCTACAACGACGGGACCATCATCGAGTACGGTGACGACCAGAGGTGGTCAGCCACGACGGGTGATCTCGGCAGATCCGGTAGACGATGTGATAGTGGACGCCACCATAACGGCGGGCTCTGCTGGTTCTACCGGCAGGAGTAGTGACGACGAACAAAACAACAACCTGCACGACTTTCGCGGTGGTGGTTCGAGCGATGACGATGGTGATGCGAGTGATAACGAGCAAAACATTCCGGAACCATTTGTAGCATCATTAGAGAGGTTTCGAAACACGATTTCACTACAATTACCTTCACATTTATGTTTAAAACAGCAGTTACATCATCCCGCATCGTCAAAATTATAGCGGAAATCGTAAATGTATGAATTCTACAGTACTACCCTCACCTTACCAGGGCCATCCATTCTGAGAAATCTGACGCTCTGTTCTTGGATATTTTGCTTAGCCACTTCTCAATTTCTATGGCGGAACCAACGAAGCGCAGAAACTTCTCTGAGGAGGAGGACGTTATGCTTCTCAAGCAAGCCCTGGCGAATGAACCCTTTCGGCACGGCCACGGCAAGGAGATGGAGGCTTGGAATAGTCTTGCTGCTACTTTGGCTGCTTGTCCCGATTTCCAAAGAAATACTTTGAGTGGCAAAACTGTTAATGCTTTACTCGGTAAAGTTCTTTTTTCATGTTCTTTTAATATGGAATGCGATATAAGACTGACCTCGTACGATGTTTTAGCTTCTGCGCAAAAGAAAACTCGGAATCTGCCCGTCGTTCAGGTGTTACGGAGTCTCATAGCGAGAAGGACACTCTTCTCGATGAGCTTTTGTCAAAACGCGAGGCCAGCAAGATCGACAAGGCCAACAAGAAGAAAATCAAGGACGAAGAAGCTGCAGCTCAAGAAAGCGCCGGCGAAAAAGTTCGACGGCTGGCAGTTGAGCGTCTTAAGCGCAAGCGCGATGACGAGCAGGAAGAGGTTAGTGAGAGCCCATCGAAGGGTGCAAAAGTTGCGAAGTTGGTGGACATGCTACGCGAGCAGAAGGAGAAGGAAATGGCTTCCCGCCAACAGCAATGGGAACAGGAGGGTCTTGATCGACAGGCTACGGAGACGCGCTCCATGCAAATTTTGGAGATGCTTGCTAAGCGAGGGTAGTAAGACAAGGTCGATAAACGCGACGCACAATGGAATTCTAGTTTGATTACCGCCAAAAACTACTGACCTCTCTCTAAATCCTCGCGTAGTGTAGGTGGAGTCCAATTGAAGTAGGAACTAATATGGTTGCCACCGTAATAACAGCACTGACAGTTCGTCAACATCATTACCACACGCACAAACTTGCCGACTGGACTCAGGCGAATCTTCAAGTTCTTCTTAAAGTCAATGAACGCCCACAACCTCTTCATGATGCCGAAGTTCCACTCTACTGCATGCGAACAGCACTCATCTCCTTATTGAACACGCGTTCATGCGTCGTCTGCACAACGCTCTTCAAGCGAGTCACCACGTACTTGCTTACTGAGTAGGCTGGGTCGCCAAATATGGCTTTGCCTTCGAAGACCGGGTGTTTGTTGAAGTTTTGTAGAATACCACTGCCGGCAAACAAAGTTGTGTCATGACGTCTCCCTTCGTAAGGCCCGTAGAAGTCGATGCAAAGTAGTCAGACCTGCGTATAATATAAAATAAAGAGTTAGTTGCATCGGGTGTGAGGCCATACTAACACAGCGTACGTACCTTGAAATATAAGACAGTGGACGCGCTTGTGTCCACTGTATACTTGTCGTTGCAGGTGTTCCTCTTTGTGCCCTCGCCTCGGTGACGGCCGGCATATTGGGATCTTTGTCCCGTCTGGAAAAGCAAAATTCCCCTGAGCTGAGCTTCTGCGCTCGATTGCGGTGCAATAGCTGGTCATTTTGCCTTGTATGAGCTTCAAATTAAAATACATGTTCTTTTCGTACCGCTGATCTACATAGTCAACTGAACAAGCATTGCAATTAGTATCAACACGCATACACGCTCATGTGTATGGAAATACGTCCTCATACATAGGAAGATCCTGCTCAACGCAGTGGCAGAGCGCCCGAACTTGGTCTGCATGTCGTGGAGACGGCGTGGATATGAAAGCCGATAAAGCATGACGGCAAGGGCCTCCTCACGGTGACAGCGATCACCTTCCTCAGTGATCACAACAGCAGGGAGGGCAAACAGGATGGCCAGGAGCTTGACGCCGTTGATGTTGAAACGGAAGTCCTTCGTAGCACTAGCGTCACCCTGCAGGGTCAAATTGAAGCGTACGTCGGGAATGAGGGGCGCTCTGGGCCGTCAAGCAGCCCCGCCTGCTGTAGAGCCACCCAAGTTCCTTCCTCTTCGAAAGCAAACAGAATCAGCAACAGCTCGAGCGTCTCGTCCTGCGTAAACTGCATGTCAAGCTGCGGCTAACGGCCTCTCAGCGCAAGTAGAGCTCGTCTGTGGAGCGATGCTGTTTTCTGGGTGCTGGTATGTTTCTTGACTGACCGCCAACCAACCAGCCGTTGGACAGGCGTGTTTATGCGGATTTAGCAGGAATTTGTCTCGAAAGGTCTACCGGATTTTCACCACCCGTACCCGTATATTTTGCTCCGTGAAGGGAAAGTGAGGGTAATGGCGAGTTCGAAATCTTACTATTACTAGAAGCTCAACCTGTTCAACAGCACAACAACCTGCACAAATTTCGCGGTGGTAGTGAATCGAGCGATGGCGACGGTGAATTGAGTGATAACGGTGGCGAATCGAGTGATGACAATGGAGATTTGAGTGATAACAGTAGTGGTCCGAGTGATTGTCGTCGCAATATCGAACATGATTCGCAAGATCCCGCGTGGAAGCACATGCCTTGAAGTAGTAGACGCGCCGAAACGACTTCCAAATGACGGCCTGTGTGGCGTTGGACTCCTGGTTCCCGTCATTCATACAGATGTAGCAGTGCAAGCGGAGATTTTCTTCAGCGTACACATTTCCCACAAAAATAATCATCTGGCCTTTCTTTATCTTTACCGTCTTAGCCTTGGCCCTGACAGCGGCACCACCGGAACAGCTCCAAACCGTTTGGGGCTAAAAGAACGCATACCATCTCGCCGTGGGGCGTCCGGTAGCTCCTTGGTGTCGGCCCCGTAAGATCCCCACCCCACTGAGCGTTTGCGAAATGCCGCAATCTCAAACAGTCGTGAGAAAACCCGTTTCTCGCTACTTGCTCTGTTTCCAACAGAGCAAGGCGGTTACAGGAATGCAGACAATGATATTCGTTAACATTACCTCCAAACACCGCATCGGAAAATCTGCATATTTTAGAACGCACTTCTGGTTCTTCCATCTTAAGACAAAATCGCGCGTTGTGTATCCAGATTTCGATAGATAGCACCCCGGTACGGCTCCAGGTCCGTCCCGAGGGTGCCCACCCAAATTCCAATGGGTGTAAAGTACAACTTGTTCTCCACCACGACGGTCAATGGACCCAACCGATTGGTATAGAACCCATATAACTTCCACCAAACCGATCTGGGGCTCTCGTTCAAATTAAGCAACAGGCGAATGGCAATGGGTTGCCGTTGTCCGTGATGATCAAACCCCTCACCGCCCGGATAACCGCGGCATCGTCCTTCAGGTTCTTGAGCCGTGTCTGTAGTGTCTGGACCCGCGGAGACGAGCCTAAACGCGAGCCGTTAAGGCTCTGCGGCATCGCGCGACGGCGACAGAAAGGTTGGCGTTCATTTGTTTGTTGGCCAGGATTTTTGGTACAGCTGTAACAGTTTGTAAACAAAATATAGAAATGTTTCTTTTTGTGCGACTGGTTTGTAAAGAAGTGTAGCTTTTTTCTTTTTATGCGACTGGTGGGACTGTATCATGCTGGGAACCAACCTACACTTCAATCCTATCGCGCTTTGGCTGGGCACCCTTGGAACGGATCCTATGCCGCACCGAGGGTGTTACCTAACTAAGTCTGGATTCACGGACCAAAGTCTTTTCAAGAGATGGAATAATTTCAAGTCAACGCTCAAAGGTGCCGGATTTTCGATGAGCTATCTCGACGTGGTGCTCACAAGCGTAATTGTGCGACCTCCACACGACCGACCGGCGCTGCTGGAAGCAGAACAATTGGTGCGCAATGGACTTTCTCGCGACCGCCTCAGACTACACCATTACGCAAATGCGCAGTGACATGGCGATGTCAATAGGACAGTTCCCGATACCCCCCTCCCCCTCCCAGCGAACTCATCGAGTTCTCGGTCCAAGACTCTCGTGGATCTATATGGAGTTTCGTGGTCGACAGCACAGATCGGCTGACCAGGCGTTGGGGAATTTCCTCTTGCTCTCAGCAAGAACGTACAGGATTGACGTGCGCATTTACAAGGAAAAGGTCAGGTCAGGGCTCGAGAAGCTCGACCTGGAAATGAAAAAGCGTCGCTAGACTCGAGAAGATTCTGAAAACGGCTTCGAGTACGTTCCCTGCAGGCGCGAACCAAATACGTGTTGGTTGCCGTGCGTCATGCTAGAAAACGGTCAACGTATGCGCAGTTGTCAGAGCCACAGCGACATAAAAGAAGGTAAACGACGTAAGCTAGCAGTCTCAGTATATTTGGCAAACGAAATAGCATTTGCATGTGCATTTTTTGTATTTTGATTTTTGCATTTTGCATTTGCATTGTGCACTTGCATTTGCATTGATCATTTTGCATTTGCACGGGCAGTTGCAGTTGCATTTGCAGTTGCATTTCAGTTCAAAAATATGAAAATAAGTAACATTACAAAAAATCGACCATTCGAGCTTCACAAAATTTATGAAACGACGGTTTCATTTATCGTTTTGTTTAGTGTTGATTACACTAATAGTGGTTAGGTATCATTGTTAGAAAGTTTAGCGCGCCCAACCTATATTTTCCCCGTTTTTGGAGACAAGAGATGCGATAAGATTGACTAACATATAAAAAGAAACAAATCGACAGCATTAGAAATGTATTATATTACTCCCTCCGTTTCATATTACTTGGCAGAATTCAATAAAATGAGTGAGAAATTAAATTTATTGTTGCAAACCCCAGCAAAGCACACATGAAAATAACGAGCATTGCGCAATGCGTGTAACACAACAGCTATTGCTCTTGAAAACGGCCTCGTAAATCTAAAGAAGTCAGATTTATCCAAAGTGGCAAGTAAAAGGAGTACTTCTCTGTCCCACGAAATTAAGACCATTTCGTGCAATGTTCTCTAATTAGAGTTATACTAACACATGATAGGCCGGAGTGCCCGCGTTGGATTGCTTGTGACAGTGCGGTCGTTGCTGTATGTTTTAGTTATTTACAACGAGGCTGTGTGAGCAGATAACAGCGGAAGAAGCGGAGCATTGCAAGACGAAATAAGGTTTTATTTCGTAATTCTCAAGATTTATAGCGATATTCAACCAAACTTTTGCGACGTGTTTACCTTGTGGTATTGATGGTTACCGCTACAGCTCAACAGTCAGAAACAAGCCGAACAGCCGCTATTAGGCGTCGCTTAACACGAGGTTTTATGGGCTGGCAGAGCGATTTGCTCCAAATTTCATCCAATCACCTGCTACCTCGGTTTTAGACAATGATTTAGAAACAAAATTGCACTTTTATTATTGATTCAGAATCTGAGTTGTCAGGGCTTTGTACCCATTTTCTACAGTGGTGACAGATGTCGTTAGAGACGTCGGATAAACGTCTCCGGTCCCGACGGTCATTCGAACCCGAGGGAGCTTGAAACCGTTGCCCCCTCATGCGAAATAATGCATTCCAGCACTTTTTGCAAAGTTAGGAAGCATTTTTCTACTGTTTGGTATTTCATACTGTTATATGCAGTCTTTACTGCTGCAATCAGACCGTCGACCTCGTTTGTGGGCTGCCGATACTGTATGGATTGGAGACAATTGGAAATACCCAAATCCAGTATGTTGCAGTCAGGAGATCGGGGTGGTTGGCTCGTCATTTTGATGTCCCAGCCTCCTCTTGACCTGCTGTACCAACTTCACCATGGTCTTCTTCAACGTGCGGACCAGCGTTGTCTTGCTGGACATGAATTCTGGAGGTTTTCCGTCCTGAATACATCAAATGACAATTGAGCATAATAAAACCAAGCTAAAAACTTGTCAAAATACGTACCTGGCCACTTTTCGCGAATTGCTGGGAAGACCTTCTCCTTGAGCAGCCGAACGTACTCCTTTCTCGTCATGTTGATGTTCTTCGTGATAGGAGTGCCCGCAACGCGATTTTGGACGTCTTTATGGCCTTGGTGTACTCAACAATCGGCCATATACCAATTTTTCCATCAAAGTGCGTCTTTTGGAAAAATTGTACCGTGGCCTCGCAATAGCTGCAAGAAACATTACCTTACCGATGTAGCGCTTGTTAGGACACGATCGATATGGCAGCGATTCATCAGCGGCCAAATAGTAGCGAGTCGAGGCCTTGTACATGTTGGACCACTTTTCGTCTATATGAACCACATCATACATTGGATCAAAACGATACGAAAGACCGCCTACAATAATATTAGAATACAATAATTGAATACAATATATTAAACACACAATAAAGGCCACCTACCGACAGGACGCTGCACGTGGGCGAGAGCCCATGTGAGCCGCTGAAGCTTGTGCAAGTCCGTGAGCAGTGGTTTTACCCCGGAAATAAATCGCCGCAGCACCTTAGTCTTCAGGTGGCGATGTAGCGTCGACCTCGGGATGCCCGTGGCCGCCTCCAACGCGCGAAGCGTCTGGTGCTGGCAGAGCGGAACGGCAGCGACACGCTGGCCTACCTCCTCTGGGCTAGGCCGGGTCTTTCTTGGTGTATACGACCGCCGCGTCTGCACGAGGGTGGCCGCGTCGTCCCGCAGACCCCAGATCGCCTCAACTGCCTTGCGTCCGAGGCCAAATGCTTTCTTCGCACGGGTGATGGTTCCGTAGCGGAGGCGGCCTTCCTTGCTCAGTTTGGACAGGAAGACCACCACCGCGACACGTGTAGCCGATGAGATGTCCTTGGCGCCAAACGTTCTCGTCATCTCGCTTGTTTTAATGCTATTGTTGTGTGGTCTGAGGCGAATTAGTGGCAGCGGCCAACGGTTTTACTGTCAACCTCCAGTGCCTCGCCCCAAATAATATTAGCCAATATGATGGCTCTATATATAATTTGTGGTACACAAAAACCAAAATGGTCTTAATTTCGTGGGACAGAGAAGTACCGATTATGTCACTGATTATATCATGCTCTGTGATTGGACGTATCTAACCAATCATAGTTTATGAAATGATATATATCCAATCACAGGAATCTGTCGAGTAATATGAAACAAGGATTTATTAAATTCTGTCAAGAAATGTGAAACGGAGGGAGTCGCATAATACAATAACTAGATTGTCTTCGATTTAGCTGGGAATACAAAATAATGGTTTTAATTCCGGTATTCAGTCTTCAAGGTGTAGCCCACATGATCATGGGTATTCCGCGAGCTCCAGTTTTAGTTTAAATACATTTTTCTTGTCAAGAGAGGTAGGAAGCTTGAACTCAGTGAGGGCCATTTATACAAGCAGACCAGATTTCCATCACATTCTAAACTTTGAATGAGTTGTGGAATCCAAGCTATCTAGTGGTCGAAATGGTGCTGATCAGATACTCACGGTGTTTATCTTGAGATGATGGCACACCGCGCACCTACCAGGGTTATTATATCGGACGCTTTCGTCGTCAGTTGATCCGGTCTCTGACAACCGCTTCCCAGCTAAAGAAATTAAGATGAAGTCGAAGGAGTCGGAGTTGAGGAAGAAGGTGTCGAAGGATTTGGATAAAATGAGGGAGCAGCTGGAAAAGATGAGGTCGTCCAACCAGAAGTTGCACAGCGAAGTTCAAAAGCTCAAAAATGAAGTCAAGGTGCTGAAGACGGATGTGAGGATAAACGAGGACAAGTACAAGGAATGCCAGACGTGCATTAGCCATGTAACAAAAATGGTGGAGGACGGACTCGAGGACGATGAAGCCGCACATGAGGACGGCGAAAGTGAGGACGCCGGAGATGGAGGCGGAAATGAACTCGAATTCCCTGCAAGCAAGGAGAATTCGTCGTTTCTACACAGCGTGGAAGCGAAATGGGCGAAGTTATACGCAGAAGAAACGTCGCCTTCGTCTTCGTCCAAGAAGATGTCAAAGAAGAGAAAGGTTTCTCGTTCAAGGTCCGAGTATACCGAGTCGTCTTCTTCGGATTCGGAGGACAGCATCATGAGAAAACTCGACAACTTGCGGGAAACCCCGCCTCGATCCAAGATCCCGTAACTCCAGCACGTGTAGTCCACATCCAAGTAACTCTAGTTGCGTTGCATTTTTAATTTAATCTTTTGATTGCAGTACATTGCGTTACGTTGCGTTGAGGTTGCATTGCATTGCATTGAGATTGCGTTGCGCTAAGCGTACAATGCAACTCCTTAATAAGGAGCGAAACAACTGAATAAAAAAAAGAAGGACGACAGAGGGAGAGGTTAATTTTGTACCAGAAGATGTGGATCCTTTTCAACATGGGTATATATGCACAGATGGCTGGAAAGACTGATCTTCCAGATGATCAGGTCGGGGAGACCCCAGCAACATATTCGTTTTACCGAGTGTCCATTCCGGAAGCATGTGTTAAAGGCGGGGAATGGTAACTCACGGTAAAAAAGAACGTTCATCCACATCAGCTGTATTCGTCTGCGGCACGTTCGCGTACTCCGACTGACTGTTTGTTTTATCATGCTGCCGTTATCTTACTCTAATAATTATTTCATATCATACCCCGTTTGTCGAGCTCAAACGAGCTATGTACTGCTTGCTCCTTTGTAGTATATTTTTAACTACAGAAGTTAGCTGTGGATAGTGCTGTTCAAAACAAGCATTCGGGGTATGGCATCATCCACAGTGACGATCAGGATTACGTGTGTCGCTACAAAAGTGAATTCTACAAGTTGAATCTGGTCATTTCCAGGTTAATTAATATGTTAGAAATACCAATAAGCTCCATGAATTACACCCCAAAAACATAACAGCTCCCAGCGAAGTAGCCACCCACCCCAGATACTTTCAAAAGTTCCGATATAAGAACCCTGGTAGGTGCGCGGTGTGCCATCATCTCAAGATAAACACCGTGAGTATCTGATCAGCACCATTTTCGACCACTAGATAGCTTGGATTCCACAACTCATTCAAAGTTTAGAATGTGATGGAAATCTGGTCTGCTTGTATAAATGGCCCTCACTGAGTTCAAGCTTCCTACCTCTCTTGACGAGAAAAAATGTATTTAAACTAAAGCTGGAGCTCGCGGAATACCCATGATCACGTGGGCTACACCTTGAAGACTGAATACCGGAATTAAAACCATTATTTTGTATTCCCAGCTAAATCGAAGACAATCTAGTTATTGTATTTTGCTACCCCTCCGTTTCATATTTCTTGACAGAACCCTGTGATTCGAAAGTTATCATTTCATAAACTATGACTGGTTAGATACGTCCAATCACAGAGCATGATATAATCAGTGACATAATCGGTACTTCTTTTACTTGCCACTTTGGATAAATCTGGCTTCTTTAGATTTACGAGGCCGTTTTCAAGAGCAATAGCTGTTGTGTTACACGCATTTGCGCAATGCTCGTTATTTTCATGTGTGCTTTGCTGGGGGTTTGCAACAATAAATTTAATTTCTCACTCATTTTATTGAATTCTGCCAAGTAATATGAAACGGAGGGAGTAATATAATACATTTCTAATGCTGTCGATTTGTTTCTTTTTATATGTTAGTCAATCTTATCGCATCTCTTGTCTCCAAAAACGGGGAAAATTTAGGTTGGGCGCGCTAAACTTTCTAACAATGATACCTAACCACTATTAGTGTAATCAACACTAAACAAAACGATAAATGAAACCGTCGTTTCATAAATTTTGTGAAGCTCGAATGGTCGATTTTTTTGTAATGTTACTTATTTTCATATTTTTGAACTGAAATGCAACTGCAAATGCAACTGCAACTGCCCGTGCAAATGCAAAATGATCAATGCAAATGCAAGTGCACAATGCAAATGCAAAATGCAAAAATCAAAATACAAAAATGCACATGCAAATGCTATTTCGTTTGCCAAATATACTGAGACTGCTAGCTTACGTCGTTTACCTTCTTTTATGTCGCTGTGGCTCTGACAACTGCGCATACGTTGACCGTTTTCTAGCATGACGCACGGCAACCAACACGTATTTGGTTCGCGCCTGCAGGGAACGTACTCGAAGCCGTTTTCAGAATCTTCTCGAGCCTAGCGACGCTTTTTCATTTCCAGGTCGAGCTTCTCGAGCCCTGACCTGACCTTTTCCTTGTAAATGCGCACGTCAATCCTGTACGTTCTTGCTGAGAGCAAGAGGAAATTCCCCAACGCCTGGTCAGCCGATCTGTGCTGTCGACCACGAAACTCCATATAGATCCACGAGAGTCTTGGACCGAGAACTCGATGAGTTCGCTGGGAGGGGGAGGGGGTATCGGGAACTGTCCTATTGACATCGCCATGTCACTGCGCATTTGCGTAATGGTGTAGTCTGAGGCGGTCGCGAGAAAGTCCATTGCGCACCAATTGTTCTGCTTCCAGCAGCGCCGGTCGGTCGTGTGGAGGTCGCACAATTACGCTTGTGAGCACCACGTCGAGATAGCTCATCGAAAATCCGGCACCTTTGAGCGTTGACTTGAAATTATTCCATCTCTTGAAAAGACTTTGGTCCGTGAATCCAGACTTAGTTAGGTAACACCCTCGGTGCGGCATAGGATCCGTTCCAAGGGTGCCCAGCCAAAGCGCGATAGGAGTGAAGTGTAGGTTGGTTCCCAGCATGATAGTCAATGGCCCCAGCGAAACGTTGTGCCAGCCGTAAAGCTCGAATCAGAAAGAGTCCGCTGTTCGTTGCACCTTCTTTCGAATGAGCCAATGGCTGCCGTTGTCTAACATTATATTGTGTCTTGTAGAGTGGAAAAGCTTCTTCCGCTCTAATTAGCTGAATCCGTCTCACAGTGTCTCGAAGGCCGTCATAGACTCTGCTATTCTTGATGTGACCGATGTCGTAGCAGCGGTGTCCCTCCAGCTCCTCTCGTACGATGTTATCAGCCTTACCACACCTGTAGCAACTTCGGGGTTCATTGTTTCCGTTGGAGTGGTGAGTGGGGTACAATTGAGAAGGAAATCGGGTACAGTGACAATGCACTGTCTCTCTCTGGTCATAATGTCAGTTTAGGTGGCGTCCATCTGTCTCGCACCCACTGATAGCATACCTTGTCCAGAAGCTACTTCTACCACGAGGACTAAGCCAGCGTGGTGCGAGGACACTATAGCTAAGCTGAATGAGCTGCCAGCGCGCAAGGTGGTCGTGCTCTGGATCAAGATCGTGGACGAACCGGTCGACCCGCGCCTCAAGCCACGCCGTCTCGCAATACGTCGGCTACTAACAGCGTTCAGGCACGGTCACCGATTGTCAAAGGATGGGTCCTTCGACGATATCGTCGCGAGTTGGGACCAGAAACAAATCATTGACGAAGCGGCGTCCACAAAATCCGACACAGAGCCCAACGCCATCGATAAAGCTTCCGATGCTGCTACAGTGGTTACCGAATCTCGTCGCAGCTTACGAGAGACGGCTGCTGTACACCGTAGGAAGAGCAGAATAAAAGTAAGCTGCACGGTGCGATAGAGAGGTCAACTTGTGTCAAATTCGCTTTCTTTTGATCGCCGTCCTGGTCTTCTCCGGCTTTTCGCGCTGACAATCAATCTTCGTCTTATCCTCAGGCACGCTTTCATCATCCGAGTCGCAATCTTCCAGAGTCAGACGGAGCGCGTTCAGCCTTTTCGTATTGTATGTCGGAAAAATAAAAGAGTGTTGCGCTTCTTCATCCTTGTCTTCGGTCTCACAACTGCCCGGCTGCTCGACTGCCATTTTCTTCATCTGCTTTTTCACGGGCGTTGTCGTCTTTTTGGCGTTGCCATCTTCTTCGGAGTTGCCGTCTTCTTTGGTGTTGTCGTCTTCTTTGGTGTTGTCGTCTTCTTCGGTTTTAGCGGCATGGTATTGGTACTGGGAGGCCCGTTCTTCTGAACATTGAAGGGTTGCTAGGTCATTGGTGTCAGCGAGAGCGAGCTAGAGAACGGGAGGCCTGTCAGTCTTCGAAAGGGTGGTCGAAGACGTTGGTAAAACAGGAGAAACGGATCGTTCCCTTTCCGTTCCTGCCAAGCTGGTGATCCGTGTTGATCACTCACAAGATCGTCAATCCAGATTTGACGCTAATTGAGATGGTTGCATGGATTGAAGCCACAATGCACGCAACGATAAACGCCTCCAGCATTTCCCGGGAGCTGACCGACAAAATAGCACGTAGCAAGACTCCAGCACCTGGCACGACTCCAGCACGAGCGTCAACGGATATGAAGCGTGTATAGTCCTGTTTGTTCGAGATGATTGAAGAACAGGCGAACAAGTCTCACACCACCGTCACGGATCTTGTGCTTAGCGGATCAGGGCTTTTGAGCTCGCAAACTCTCTGTGTCACGGCGAACATAATGCGTGGATCAAACGACTTGGGTCCCGACTGGGCCCAAACGTTCAAGAAGAGATTCAAGCTTCGGAGGATGGACGTCACGGTTCAGGCTTTAGGAGGGCACGAACGTGAATGTGGTGCCCTTGATGACAGAGGCGCCAGCCCGGCCGACTTGGTGTCGATGGAGTTGGCGATGCTGAGGAAGGATTTAGCGAAGATGAAGTCGAAGGAGTCGGAGCTGAGAAAAAGGTGTCGAAGGATTTGGAGAAAGTGAGGGAGCAGCTGGAAAAGATGAGGTCGTCCAACCAGAAGTTGCACAGCGAAGTTCAAAAGCTCAAAAATGAAGTCAAGGTGCTGAAGACGGATGTGAGGATAAACGAGGACAAGTACAAGGAATGCCAGACGTGCATTAGCCATGTAACAAAAATGGTGGAGGACGGACTCGAGGACGATGAAGCCGCACATGAGGACGGCGAAAGTGAGGACGCCGGAGATGGAGGCGGAAATGAACTCGAATTCCCTGCAAGCAAGGAGAATTCGTCGTTTCTACACAGCGTGGAAGCGAAATGGGCGAAGTTATACGCAGAAGAAACGTCGCCTTCGTCTTCGTCCAAGAAGATGTCAAAGAAGAGAAAGGTTTCTCGTTCAAGGTCCGAGTATACCGAGTCGTCTTCTTCGGATTCGGAGGACAGCATCATGAGAAAACTCGACAACTTGCGGGAAACCCCGCCTCGATCCAAGATCCCGTAACTCCAGCACGTGTAGTCCACATCCAAGTAACTCTAGTTGCGTTGCATTTTTAATTTAATCTTTTGATTGCAGTACATTGCGTTACGTTGCGTTGAGGTTGCATTGCATTGCATTGAGATTGCGTTGCGCTAAGCGTACAATGCAACTCCTTAATAAGGAGCGAAACAACTGAATAAAAAATGAAGAAGGACGACAGAGGGAGAGGTTAATTTTGTACCAGAAGATGTGGATCCTTTTCAACATGGGTATATATGCACAGATGGCTGGAAAGACTGATCTTCCAGATGATCAGGTCGGGGAGACCCCAGCAACATATTCGTTTTACCGAGTGTCCATTCCGGAAGCATGTGTTAAAGGCGGGGAATGGTAACTCACGGTAAAAAAGAACGTTCATCCACATCAGCTGTATTCGTCTGCGGCACGTTCGCGTACTCCGACTGACTGTTTGTTTTATCATGCTGCCGTTATCTTACTCTAATAATTATTTCATATCATACCCCGTTTGTCGAGCTCAAACGAGCTATGTACTGCTTGCTCCTTTGTAGTATATTTTTAACTACAGAAGTTAGCTGTGGATAGTGCTGTTCAAAACAAGCATTCGGGGTATGGCATCATCCACAGTGACGATCAGGATTACGTGTGTCGCTACAAAAGTGAATTCTACAAGTTGAATCTGGTCATTTCCAGGTTAATTAATATGTTAGAAATACCAATAAGCTCCATGAATTACACCCCAAAAACATAACAGCTCCCAGCGAAGTAGCCACCCACCCCAGATACTTTCAAAAGTTCCGATATAAGAACCCTGGTAGGTGCGCGGTGTGCCATCATCTCAAGATAAACACCGTGAGTATCTGATCAGCACCATTTTCGACCACTAGATAGCTTGGATTCCACAACTCATTCAAAGTTTAGAATGTGATGGAAATCTGGTCTGCTTGTATAAATGGCCCTCACTGAGTTCAAGCTTCCTACCTCTCTTGACGAGAAAATGTATTTAAACTAAAACTGGAGCTCGCGGAATACCCATGATCATGTGGGCTACACCTTGAAGACTGAATACCGGAATTAAAACCATTATTTTGTATTCCCAGCTAAATCGAAGACAATCTAGTTATTGTATTATGCGACTCCCTCCGTTTCACATTTCTTGACAGAATTTAATAAATCCTTGTTTCATATTACTCGACAGATTCCTGTGATTGGATATATATCATTTCATAAACTATGATTGGTTAGATACGTCCAATCACCCTTTTACTTGCCACTTTCGATAAATCTGACTTCTTTAGATTTACAGTAAATCTGAAAATTAGAAAGTGTAATCATTTTTACACACGCACTAAACCGATCACATAGTTGTTATAGAGTTTTTCAACTATTATGATAGAAACTGTGCAACAAACGTCTAACTGCGTACCGGACGGGGTCCGGGGATCGCAGTTCGAACCCTGAACAGAACGGGAAATTGGCGGTGACCGCTCTGCACGGTAACGACGAGTACATGTAGACAATCATCGATTAATTACGTAGGTATGCTGATTCAGCATTGCTGAGTTACGTTCGTATAAATGAATGGGCGCTTATGTGTCAGACGTGGGCCAATGCGGGTGGCGGTGAGATCACGGTGGGGCCACAGTCGTGATGTGGTGCATCTTTGACTCGACCTGGCAACACTCGCGATAAACGCGTAGCTTGGTCGGCATGAACGCGATAATGGAGCCCGGTGGCGGAAGGTTCGGGTTGTCGACTGCAATGTCGTACAGTGATAGTGTGATCAGGTATCGGTTGGCCTCAACGGGATCGTTGCGCTGTGCCACTTGAAATTCCTGTGTATCATTAAAGAAACAATAAGTGAGTATGTATGCGCAACGTATTGCTCGTGGTGGCCATAGCCGCACAATGTTACCATTTGCTGCTCGTGCAGCGGCTCAGACGCCCTCTCTTCGCCAAGATAGATGCGGAGGAATCCCAGACCATGGACGTACTCATTTTCGGCAAACAGTAGGCGTGCCTGGATCCGGATCGACCCGCGGATCTCTGTGTCGCTCACGTCGTTGTTCTTAAGGAACTCTCGCAAATCTACGGCCACACCAGAGAGATTGTTAAATCAACGCGAAATAGAACAGTTGCTAGCAGATGTACCGTCGACGGTGTCGATGACGTTGCGCTTGTGCTGCTGCATCGACATAATGAGCTTTTGAGCGGCGAGACGTAGTCATCCGACGGCTGCTTCCTCTTGGCGCGTTCGTGCTTGGGCGTCGCGGGCGTTGTGTGCAGTGCCGCCGGCTGCGACGACGATCCTGCCATGACTGGTGTTGGTGTGACCGCTGCGGCTGCCAGCGTGTCAGTGGTGGTCATTGGCTCTCTCGCTTGTTGCTGTTTGGGGGCGTTTGGGCGGCATCGAAGGTTGGTGGAGGTTGAGCAGAAAGTGCTCGTGGCTGAGCCGCCAAATTGAAGAATGGACTGCGTGCGCATTCGACAAGCACGGCCGGTAGTTGGTGCGCGCCCCAGTTGTTCATGATGTATGGTTGTGGGAGGTGGCGGGTCGCACAAACCTTGTTTACAAACGCTCGCGCCACTTCCCCGTTGTATGTTCGCAGGTCCACGATAGTTAGCGGCATATGATCGCACTCAATGGGTGCAGCGATGTAAGGGACAAGGAGCGCTACGTGGATGTCCAATGTGACGTGAAAGTGATGTGGCTGTAGGACATGACTGAGCTTGCTCCAATGTTCGCATTCCTTTTTTATCGTCGGAGGCCCGCGATAGTGAGCTGCAGGGATGCTGCAGTGTGGGAACATGAGGTAGTGAGCGAGGAACATGTTGAGGTTCACGCGAATATTTAATGCGGGAACGCGGATGTAAGACAAGACGGTATGGTGGTGCTGTCTCGATGTTGCACTCACAAGTTGAATAGTGCGACTCCCACACGACCGAATAATTTCTTCAATTCATCGCCTCAGCAGCACGTTTAAGGACAACTCGCCCCTAAACCAACTCTATCCGCCCTCATTCTAACTCAAGATGGCTCTATCTCTGACGTCGTGCTCGTTCCTGGCTGTCACCTCCGACCTCATCGGTTATGCTTGGGACGCGCCGGTGTACTGCAGAGCCCCCAAACTGGGGTCTCGCGTCGTGCAGGTGGAATGTCTTCACGATGCCGCAGATCACACTTGGTATATCAAGCGGTCAGATGCGGCACTGTGCATCGTCTCAGCAAAAGAAGAGGGAACCGGCCTAACGGGACCACTTCTACGCCAAGCTAACGCGATCGAGCACGATGGTTCGTTCCACCATGGTCAAGTCGTCGGGTCCGACAACGACCAAGTCTTGGTGCCGCTGCCGAAGATGATGAGACTGTGCAAACCACTTCAGCTAACGTGACTCCGGTTGCGCCGGTGGTTGCTCTTCTTCTAGCGGAACTAACGTTTCAACCAACGAATGGTCCCTGGACGAGCTTATAGAGATTCACCATTCCATTTTAGATCGTATGTGCAGCAACAAGCTCGCATCCCGGCTCGAGCGAAGTTGCTACTATCTGGACGAGATCATCGAACCTTCATCCCAGCCGACACGAACCGCCACGATGTCCTGGGTGGACTCGAAAATGGAGACAAACATCTAGTTTCCATTACAGCATGGCGTGGACTACGTAAACTACGTCGATGGTCAGTGGCCAACGGTACTTCGTTCTGCCAGCCACCTGCGCGCAGAAGCATTCGCCGGTCGTACGGATGATTCCATATCTGGTGTTGATCATGTGAGCCTGAGCCTGTTCGACTAGCCAGGTGGCCTCCGACGACGACGATGATATAGCAGACGACGCTATTCCAGTACTACCTCAGGCGGCACGACGCTCTGCCCGGAACGGTGGTGCCCCTGCACCCACAAGGATGCGGCCGGCTTCTCGAGCTCGAACATCTTCTCGAACTATGATCACTGACGACAAAGACGCCCAGATTGCAAACCTGCTCACCGACTGCCCCGAACTTGCGGAGCGGTTCCTACAGCTTCGGTATGGCGCGCCAAACACAATTTTCTCGAACGGTAGAACTGTCTTCCCCGAACCTCACTCACGAGCAACCTCAGTACGGCCCAGTTGTGCACCCTACGTTCCGGTGAGCCACAGTTCGAATGATGTGACCGAACATCGAGCCATTACCAGTGCTCCAAAGTACGCCTTCGCGCCTTCAGTTACTCAGCGACGGATCCACGACCTGGTTACGTCATCCCGTCATCAAAAAAGAGCGCTTCAGTTTTCTTAAAATCGCTAATCAACTCGGGGTTCGTCCTGCTTAACCCCTTCAACCGGATGTCTTGTATAAGATGTGCTAGCAAATCCTATGGAAAGGATAATCTTCCTATCTAACTTGTATATATACAGCCCAGAAATCAATTATACTTGTTTTTTGTATGGTCGAAGATGTTTCCCGCCCGACGCCGTAACAGGGTATGCAAAGATGAAGTCAACGTGTCGTGGGGTTTCTGTCGCTGCTGCAAGAAAAGGGTAAGGTAAGAGAACAATGTATTTGTCCAACTTTTTGGAAAATTAGTTGCTGCAGGTTATACGCAAACACCACACAATTTACCATGTCTCGCAGGGATTTGAAGTAGCCGCAAAACTTCTCGGCTTTCATTCTAGAATTCGCCGCTTTCGGGAGAGATGGCTGGTGCGTGTGAGGAACGCCGCGCCGAGCGGGTCGTGGACGGCGGGACGACGTCGTGGCACGTCATCTGGGGATAACGCAGGGCTAGCGGGTGGACGCACAAGCTGCCCCTGGTGAGCTCGATCAAAACGAGGTGGAAGTGTATTCCGCCAGGCGGAAAAGCAAGCGGCGGGACTACTTTTGGGGAAGATCATGTTCTTGCGCATTATGCGTCTGGTACGCGTGTGACGTAGCGCTCGGGGATTTGACGCTGTAGTCCCTGAAACTGGGTGCTTGTGCGCACTTGGACCTGGAAGAATCTTCTGTGTAACAGACGGCCCGTTCGGACGACGGATTTATCCGGAGCCGTGAGTATCCCCGGGGATTCCTTCTATTGAATGAGAAGGCCCAGGGAACTCGGTCAGTAACCTCACCTTGTGTACCCCCTACAAATCGGTTGTTTAGATCAGGGAAAAGGCTAACTGCTGGAACTCCAGAGAGTTGGAACCTTGTACAGTACGCTAGTAGGTAGTAAGACAAACAATCACCCAGGGAATACTACCAATTCCCGGGGTGGTACCAATACGCAACTTAGATTGGCACTAGTTCTTTCGGAGAGAGATTCCACCGGCGATGGTCATAAAGTTGTTAGAAGGATATACCAAAAAGAGATATGAAGTGTTACTCCTGTGCTGGCTAGACCACACGCCAGGAGAATAGATATGGAATGCCTAGGATCTGGGGACCTGAGACAAATAGGTGCCACTTACGAGCTGCGTTGGGTTGGGGTTTGAGTTTTCAATCGCGGATCCCCGGGGCCTCGTCCTTCTCCTTAGTCGCTGGGACCAGGTCTGCGCGCTTGAGGGGAAAAGTAAGACTTTATGACCCCTCCGCGGCGAGTGCCTTGGGGATATTCTTAAACATAGGGTGATCTCTAGGATGTGCTGGCTACTTGGTTTCAGCTTGGGTACGCTATGATCGCTTCCGCCACACGGCCGCACTGGCTCCACATGGATTACTCCTTGGGGCGGGGGGCATCTCCATGCTCCCTGTGCAATAGACTTCCTGGGGTTCAACCGACAACATCAGGGGCACTATGTCACACACCCGTGCTTAGATTTCACGTTGATGGTACAGCTCACACTCAACGTTGTTTTGCTCTAGTTCATTCAACAGCAGCTGCCCGTGCTCTAAGCTCGTTCTGTGCTGCAAAAGGTAAACATGTGGTGGTTGGTAACTATGTATAACATACGTGTATTTATTGTATTTAGTTCCTATTGGACTCGATAGTGACGGCGCACATCAAACGACTGCCGTACCACCAACGACACCAAATAGTAAGCATATGTGGATAGCAACGGTGTATGATACGGCTCGACTAACATGTATTTAATGTGTTTATCTCCTACTGAACCTGATAGTGACGCCGCACAACAAACGACGCCAGTTCGCAAAGGCGAAATCACCAATAGTGGTGCGTATGTGACCGCCGGGAAGCTTTTGGCACAGTGCTAATTGATCCTGTTATTTGAAATGCAGGTAATAGTGGCGCGGGTAACGATGCATCGAGTGATATATCCGAGGATAACGAGTTTCATTTGCTCCCACGATACACGCGAAATCTCTGCCCAAGTCCCACTGTCGTAACGTCACAAAGCACCTCGCTGTTTCGCTCATCAGACGAGTCTGGTAGTGATGGTGAACGTGTCGAGCCTGACATTGACGCCGCCGCTCCCGATTATGAGTCCGAAGGTGGGTACCAATCTATCCTGTATATACCACACGATATTCTAACGTTGTACGCTATGTATTGGATGTTCCCAGCTAGCAGTATAATGTCGAGTAATGCCGAGGATGACCTCACCAAGATTGAAGAGGGCGAAGATCAAGGACAGTTCGGCGGCCTGGACTCTGGCGACGAGCTCGAGGCGGAGGAAGGTATTGATGATGATGAAGATGAGGATGATGGCTGCGAGGAGAAGACGACCACGATAGCGTTGATGTCGAGGACGAATACGAAGGGTCAGAAGACGGCAGTGAAGACGATTATCCCAACTCTATTGACGTTATTGCGGAGCGCCACTTTGCTGAAACTTTTCTGAAGTCGCTCCTTCGGTAAGATAAGATATTGACTGGAAACGTGGTGGACAAGAATCTTGACAACCCTCGAGAGCACGGCAAGTATGGGTGGACAGTGCCGAAGAATCCAGACGTGGACGAATTTCTTCAAACCCCGTATCAAACCATCGGTGAGGAGAATAGCTATCCCTATTTTAGGAACGAACTTTTTGGACCAATGCTAGATGCAATGAAGTGTGGTGATTCACGCATAGCTCTTTTCTTCTTCTTCATGCCTATGTACATTTGCAAGTCACACCTGGAGCTGATACGCCTACAAGACGGGGGCATTTATGTAGGCAACACGTTTGGAGCAGGTAGGTGTGATGTTTTTAACAAACTAGCCTAACGTGTATATGGGTTTTCGCCAAGGGTCGCCGTGCGTCGTCGTCGGGGAAGCGACAGCGTCGGAGTGGGCTAGCGTGTCAATCGAACTTGGAGTAAGGTAAAAGGGACTCACATGCTGATTGGTCACGGGACTTTCCATTTTGATCTATATTAGTTTGTATGGTGACACTGAGAACGATTCACGTGATTGCGTCCGTACCTCAATAATATATATTTGATTTCACTATTGGTCTGATCTGCATCTTTTAGATCACCTCCTTTTCCAATTTTCGACAAAGTCTCTAGATATGAAGCCGAGTCATTAAGGTTCTGTACCGAACGTGCGATGTGAAACGCAAGGTAGCAGTGCAACGACCGAGCATATACAGGTTATCGCGGTGCATATAGCCCCCACCACTATCAGCGTCGTGCTTAGGCTGACGCCGGCGATCGCTTCATGCGTCGTCATGACCAATACACGATCGGTGTCTTGTACGACACTCGTTGCCCGAGGGCTGTGACGATGTACCAGTCCCTCGCGGTGTACGTGTACATTTCCACGTACACTTGTCAGCTGTAAACTGTTGACGGTGACTAGTACGCGATTGACGGTAGCCCATACGCGTACGCGTAGCCATACATGTACATGTACCTCGGGATCTACGTGACCAATAGTCGCTAGCAGCGCGACAAGTTTGTGTCAGCTCATGCCAACAGCATTAGTCTCAATGAAGAGACTTGATGAGTAAAGCCCTTTCCGAGCCTCTCCCCTCTTAAACCCAAAGCACGGGCACGGATTGGGTGGGTTCTCCCATGGCCACTGGCAGGCACATTCGTGCCACATAAAGCACACTATGATTCCGCGCGAGTCGTAGTACAACGACTCCAGCGCATCCGAGTGGTTTGCACTCTAGGTCGATTCCGTTGATCGAGGTCGGGTATAATCCCAGACCGTAAGCAGTTAAAGGTTGCGAGCCTTGACGAGGAACAATGTTACCCACGTCCAGTGAGACCATCGTGGGCCTCACCTCGAGCCGCTTCGGCTCTTGGCGGTACAATGTTACCCGCCGTGGTGTGTGGAACAATGTTACCCACACAGGAAGTGTATCGTGCATCTTCCTCTTCAGTTATGGTCTGGGCGACCTGGTGTGGTACTTGGTTACCCACACAGGAAGGACATCGCGCATCTTCCTCTTCAGTTATGGTCTGGGCGACCGTGTGTGGTACTTGGTTACCCACACAGGAAGCGCTTCGTGCGGCTTCCTCTTCAGTTAAGGTCTGGGTGACCGGTCTTGCCATCGATCACATCGTGGACGGGCGTGGACGAGGATCCTGGGCCCATGGCTCCGAGTCGCATATTGCGACATAGGTCTGGTGATCTACCAGACCCGACGTTCGAGACGACAATGTCGTCGATTGGCATTACGACGTGTAACTTGGTTACCGACGTCCCGTGATGTCTTGGTGGTGGCATCGAGAGTCACATTGACTCCGTGTGGTACTTAATTACCCACACATGGAAGTGCTCTAGAGCAGCTTCCGCCTTGGCCACGGTCTTGGCCTAACCGGCCTCACGTGGACTTACTCCACTTGCTGAATAGCGCTGTCCAGCGCTAATAAAGTCGAAGCCCGTACGGCGCGACGACGCTACTGCGAGCATGGCAGTTTGGCAAGACGCCCTGTCCATCGGCTTCGCCTTTGGCGGTCCTCGTGGGTTATCCGCGATGGACGAGGTCTTGCGACCAGGTGCAGCATAGCTGCAGCTTCCTTGATGGAGCCGTGCCTTACGTTGACGGCTCCCATACTCTTCTCGACGCTGTTGCGTCTTGGCGATCCTATCGGATGCTCGGTTCTCGCCGAAGGTGGGAACATGACTCACCAAAGTTTCGTCAGAACCTATGGACTGGTTAGCCGTACTGGCTTGGCCCAGCCACTCACTTGAGGGCTCGTGTATACAATACACGATATCGTTGTACGTGTCCACAACAACGTACACCTCGATGCTGTCCATGTCCAAAGACTTGACGGCCAGGTCCATACGGACCCAAGGTGCTTATAGCACAACACCAACGGTCAGTCGTATTACGACCGGCCCATTGCCGTTGCTCACACGTAGAGCATCGGCAAAACCGTCGCTCATTCGAGCGACAGTGTGGAGACGGACAACATCTTCTGTCGCCAAACTCGTGTAGGTTATCTATACCCGAGTACACTTACGTATACAACCGACAGCCCAGCGCTGCTTTTCTCGTTTCGAGTGAGCGTTTGCTCTCATGGGTCTAAGCCTCCGCGGTTCGCGCCATCCGCACACCCATTGCGAAGGCTTATACTGTCCACAGTGGAGGCAGTATGCCTCCTACTGGTGGTTAGAGCCTTGGTCATCCGACCGCGGCGTACGCCAGCGACCCTTAGGGCCTCGGGACTGCGGGGACGGCTTGTTCCCATCTCCAGGTGACGGGCAGACACGTTGATAGTGTCCTAACCCACCGCAGTCATAGCAGCGGACTGAGCAGGTCTCTGCTGAGTTCGAGTCCATTGGATCGGGTTCGTTGTGCGCAACAACAGGTTGTGCATCAATATGTTGCATTACAACGGGTTGCGGTGCACCGGGTTGTTCAACAACTGGAGTACCAGCCTGCTTATGACTGCACTCGTCTTGGAGAGCGAGACGTATAGCCCCTCCATTGTAGCCGCATGCACACGGAAAAGCTGTGTGCGTGCTGGGTCGACCCTCAGGCTACCCATAAAGACCGTCGTCTTGACGTCTTCGGCTAAGGGTTCCCCACCAGAGATGCCGCCAACGTGCGCATCTCTTGTACATACTGTACAGCTCCCGTTTCCTTTGTTTACACGAACGGAATCGAGAGCGCTGGCGGAACGCGTTGTTCGCCGGGAGGAAAGCAGCTCGTAGCTGGTCGCACAGCTGCTCCCATGATGCAAAGCATCCGGGGACGTTGTCTCCAGGGTGTAAGCCCAGGTCTTGGCACGACCGCCAAGTTTGGAGAGCGCGAAAGCAACACGCAGTTGCTGGTCCGAGATGAGACCCGCCCGCATGGCGATCTCGAAAGCCCGGAGCCAGAAGTGAAAGTTTTCACCTTCCTTCCCTTCGAACGGTGGCACAGCAAGCCTCAACGGCTTTGGCTGCGCCGGGTTCACTGCAGCCACAGGGGTCTGCAGGTTTCCCCAACGTGTGCAATTAGCCCACGTTCGTACTTGTTGAACACATCCACGCGTTCGACCTGCTCGTCCGGCGTTGCTGCCGCGAAGCCTCGGAGTGTTTCAACACCAAAAATGCTTGCCATCTTGCGGACGGACTCAAACTGGGAGTCGTCCAAGTGAGGAAACTCACTCCGGTCCATCTTGACTCAAGTCGAGAGTCCCAAGAGGATTCGGGTAGTACAATCGCTACCTGCGTAGGCGTGGATTGACTACAAGTGCTACCAAGTGTGACGGGGCACACGAGCACCTTGCACAGAGGAAGTAGAGAGAGCTCTCAGTGGACACACGTCCACAGTTCCCAGTCTAAGGGACTTAACGCTTAGAAGGTAGTTTAAAGACTGAATATATTTATAGTTGGGCTTTAGTTTGTATCCTACCAACTCCAAGTCAACCATAATGAAAGCTAATGAATGTCCAATGAATGGCTCACAGAGCCATAGGTACCATGTACCATGAGACCAAAGAGTGACAGCCGTCACTCTTCATGTAACCAGGGTACACTCGGGTTACCCCGTTACACTGAAAGACCTCGTGCGCGAAGAGACTCGTCTAGAGGCTTGAGCACGCTATTGTCTAATGTGCAGGCATCTCCCCAGGGGGTATTTTCAGGAACCTGCCCCTTTGAACTGAAAAAGGCACTTTTGGGAATCTTCAAATGGGTAGTCTGGAAAGTACTTAGGTATTATGCAACGTGAAATGGGTACAGTCTAATGTGTAATCGGAACAATATATATGTGAAAACAGAACCAGCAGGACGTACGTAGTTACCTACATGGTTGCCAGGACGTACGTGACCACCGGGACGTCGACATAGGGCATGGCTAAACAATGACAGCAGTCGCGAGAGGCTACCATCGCGAGTGAGCTAAGTGCATACAGTACTGATATTGATTGAATATCGAAGCGCATTCTATGAATACGTAAGTGGGCGCCTTCATGGGCATGAGCATCTCCGCGTACGTATCCAGCTATGTTGACATGCCTCTCGGAGCACCCCTAGTCTACGACGATTGAGTGGTTACCGCAACCTTAACGCTGGGGTGAAAGAGCTAAGTCAGAAAAAGAAAAATCAATGCCCGTGGTTTCAGATTCCTGCTTTGAGCACGGACTGTTTAGGGCGGTGACAGGTAGTGTTTCATCCAAGGCGACTGGAGGAGGTGACAGCTTCCTCGGGGTTTCCAATGGTGATCCGGGGCGAAGTTTTCTTATGGGCATTGTCCACTTTCACGATTTGGAGGTCATGACACCCGTCCTCGCCATCGGGGTTCGGGTGGGTTATTTCACGTCTGAGCTTATCCGATTTATCAGATTTTCTCAGATTTATGGTTGCTTATAGACAGTAAGTTGCCGTATTTAAATTCGTGGTGTCGTGTTATGGTTGATGTACCGTAATTCGCATGTAGAGAGTCACCCCAATGTCAACAGGGTTAGGTGGTCTAGCAAAAATAATGTAATAAAAAAATTAACAAGTTGGAATATTTCCGAAATCCATTCCACTCTGAGTCAGCTTCGACTGTATTCACTCATCCGCCTCGACAGCAAATTCCTGCCCTTCATCCACCGGGCGCCATGCAAAACGGAAAGCTCCTCAAGCTGGGTGACGAGATGAGCTGCAGTAGCGCAGTTCGGTGTTGGCTGCAATGCGCACGCACGGAAGCCGTTGATGATGGTTGTAGCTGGGAGGCTACGCCACGCGGCGTCGATCCACTTGCAGACCTTGTCACGCTTCGGCTGCTCCAGTTTGAAGCGCGTTCCAGCGGGACGTGGCGCGGCAATTTGCGCGCGCACGTCGTCGTGCCACTGCTGTCGCAGCCGGCTGCGACACTGACGTGGCGGCAGGCGGGACCTTCAGCAGCACGACGCCAATGCTGGTGGCGTAGCTCACGACTTCATCCGTCCAATGCCCGCTAAAGTCGTCCCACAGGAGCAAGATAGTCTCCAGAGGCGACGGGCGAGCAGAGAAGTGATACCGTAGAAATTCGACTGACAAGCCGCCGTTCCACCAACCTACGGTATAGCGTGTTGTTAGCTCTTTCCCAACCTGTTAACAATACAGTATCGGACAATACCTTTTGTGTTTCCAAAACATTCCATGTTCAGCTCCTGGTTTATCTAGGTGACGGTGGACCAAACGCGAATTCCAAACCCACGTTGATCACGTAGATTCTCGGTCTGCACGGTCTTGGATGCCGGCGCCTTGAGGACGACAAACGGGGTGTAGCGTACATCGTCTCTGTCCCAAGAAGCATTACGGTCGCACGCTATTTCGATGCGCCGCTGCATTTCATCCACACGGTCTTCTGGCCACGCTTGTGCAGCGTCTTCTTGGCAATCTACTCATAAAATACCGCTACGAGCGCACATAACGAGTATTAAATGGATAAATTACATGACATGGGCGTTATATGTTTGCAGTAAATTACTTGTTTGATCTGCGTTAAGAACACGTCGAACACCAAGATGACGCACAGTCGCCTCGACGGTGGCAGCGAAGGCTGCTGCAATCATGTCAATGTCGGCCGGGCAGATCTGGCTCTGGCGCGTATGTGACGTAGCGCTTGGAGCTTTCGCCCTGTGACACTGTAGTCCCTGAAAACGGGTGCTTGTGCGCACTTGGACCAGGAGAATATCCTGTGCAATAGACGGCCCGTCCGGACGAGGGATTTATCCGGAGCCGTGAGTGTCCTCGGGGATTCATTCTATTGAATGAGAAGGCCCGGGAACTCGGTCAGTAACCTCACCTTGTGTACCCCATTCGAATCGGTTGTTTAGACCAGGGAAAAGGCTAACTGCTGGAACTCCAGAGAGTTGGAACCTTGTACAGTACGCTAGTAGGTAGTAAGACAAACAATCACCCAGGGAATACTACCAATTCCCGGGGTGGTACCAATACGCAACTTAAGATATGCACTAGTTCTTTCGGAGAGAGATTCCACCGGCGATGGTCATAAAGTTGTTAGAAGGATATACCAAAAGAGATATGAAGTGTTACTCCTGTGCTGGCTAGACCACACGCCAGGAGAATAGATATGGAATGCCTAGGATCTGGGGACCTGAGACAAATAGGTGCCACTTACGAGCTGCGTTGGGTTGGGGTTTGAGTTTTCAATCGCGGATCCCCGGGGCCTCGTCCTTCTCCTTAGTCGCTGGGACCAGGTCTGCGCGCTTGAGGGAAAAGTAAGACTGAATTAGACACCTTCCCGGGGCTCTGGCTTCGGTCAGGTGCTTAAGCATATGATGATCTCTGGGATCTGCTGACTACTTGGACTCACGATGTCCTGATTTGGGTATGCTATGGAGCGTCTCGTCTGCGGTCGCCGCTCGTGATACAGACGTCTCCCGGAGTTCCCTTCGGGGGTCTGCATCTTCTCATGCTTCGGGAGCTCTAGCTTTCGGGGTCTGGATACTCTGGGATTCCGGGTTCCAACCTTCTCGGGATCCAGCAATATCGCCAAACCCGGAGCACTATGTCACACGTAGGTGTGCGCAGACTGAAGTGGTGGCGGTATTTGAAGCCTGCCACCCACTTGTCCGAGGCGTGGAAGTCACGGATCTTGGCTTCAACCGCGACCTGCCGAGCTTTGTCGGAAAGCATGCGCAAGGAGACAGGGACGCCGTCCTCACACAGCTCGGTTACCCAATGCACAATATCAAGCCCAACATCATGAGACAAAATTGTACCTACCCCAACGTTGCGTATTTTGGTGTGCCGTCCCTTGCCCTCCGCCATGGTTTTGACCAGCTTGGGACGCTCACGACGCCAACGCAAGATCGTCGTGCGTTTCGATTCGAAGCTGGCGTCGGACAGGAGCCGGTAGAACTCCTAGAACGTGGCGCGCATGACGTGGTGCTCGTAGAAAGCGATGATAGGCAAGCTTTTTCTCGACAGTCTCAGCATTGAGCCGATGCTGCTGCTCGTGTCGGCCTTGGCCACCGAGATTTGGCCATCCGACTGGTGGCGCGCGGGATCGCTCGACCGGAGGATCTTGATCCGCCACCACGCTGTCCATTACAAGCGGCCTGAACGAGTAATGAGTGGAAGAGGATCAAAACGCAGTGTGACCCCTCCCCAGCCAGTGCTGCAACTGTACCATCGTTTTGGTACGAATGATAAATTACAATGGTGTATCTCTCAACAAGCGCTTTCACGGTTCTTCCATAATGAATTTTGATTGGCCAATGTGGGGTGTATCTCTCAAACCGGGGTGACTCTCTACATGCGAATTACGGTAACGCCATTCGTATATTTCCACTTACATTTGGCATAGACACAACCGATATAGACAGTAAAACTCGGAGGTGTTTCTGAGTTGGGTATTTCCCAGGATGTGGACCCTGCCACTATCCTTTTCCCAAAATGTCCAAAACGTGGACCTTCGGCACTACGCCGCTACGACAATGTGCACGACCGCGACGCCGTTGCCACGTATGAGACCGTATGGGTCGACGGCACCCGTATTGACCCCATGACCCCTGAGTAGATCACGCCAGTGGTCACAATATCGCCATGGTTTGCGACGGCCCTGTTGATTATTGCCCCCCTCGGAGCAGCGACACCGTCAGCTCCATCGACAACGAATGATACCACTGATTCCAACACGGATGCGCTTAGCCGCCTGAACGTTGCATTATTTCTTTGTACTACGTAGTAAGAAACACTTGCATTTGTGCTGAAGGTCCACAATAAAATCACAAGGGAAATGGCCAGTTATGGGCCGCCCAAGCACCGCGCTAAACTTTTGGTCATAACTCGGCACTCATTTCAGTGGGGGCACAAAACGTGACAGTTTTGAGAAGCCCTCAACTTCTGCATTTTTTGAGATTTTTTCCTGACTCGGACCAATAATAATGCGTGAAAAGGAATCCATCGACTTAGGATCACGAAATTGCCTTACCAATCAGTTTTGGGCCCGATTTAATCTTGATTTCAATAGCAGATTGCCGCTGGCATCGAAGTCCGAAATTTATGCCGCATCAGGGATAGGTAAACTCTAAACATCAATATTGTTTGTTTTGAATCAAATTATACAGTGTATGCATTCATGAAGAGGGCGTTTTCGCACGGTCAGCAACCGCATTCTGCAACGGTCGCTGTCCAAGTCACGACCGTCTATTCGTCCAAGCAGAGCCATCCGCCCAAGATGTGGACCCAGGAGGAGCACGAGAAGTTCCTGGAGGCCATGTAGAAGTACCTGGCGGGCCCTGGAAGGCCATCGCGTCCCATATCGGCACCAAGACCACCCGCCAGAACATGACCCACGCGCAGAAGTACCGTCAGAAGATCAGTCCCTGGCGTCGCGGCCTCCACCACAATGTCCATAAACTGGCGGGGGACGGCAGCGCGCAGCTCACGAGGCCGACACGCAGGAATACTCGGCCAAGGAGAACCTTTTCAAGGCAATCGAGTACGTCTCGAGCGACGAGATGGCGCACTACCCGTCCGTGAGCCCCACGCGCTCGGTCACGGGCGTCCTGCCCCTCGCAGTGAATTCTTCCGATTGGCTGGATTGGCCTCCATTGAAGGCATGATGCAGGAGCCCGTGCCCGTCCCCTCGGCGCTGCTCTCGCCCCCGGACGTGACATGTCGAGCTCCGTCGTGATCAAGCAGTGCCCCGAGGAGGTCGTGGCCCGCGTATCCGTGGAGTTTGGCCAGAAGATTAGCAAAATGGAACCAGTGCGGGTTTACCCGCCCAGCTCCGAGTGGTACATGCAGAAGACGGATGTGCGGTTGAGTCCCCTGCGGGCATCACCCGACGGGAGCCCCTCCCCGTCCGCAAGTGTCGCGAGTGCCGAGGAGCGCAAGATGCAGTAGCAGCAGCAATGCGGTGCCCGCGTCTTCCACCTACCACCGCTCAATGTTGCGAGTGATTAAGCTCCCAGTGTTTTCCCCGCTGCGCTCGAAAATCAATCCGAGCTTACTACACGCCGACATATTAACTTGGTTGGTGGTGGCCCGACTGGATGGAGAGAAGATAAGGATGCAGGGATGAGAGTGAAGCGAAGGACAGGATGAAGCAGCACGCGGTCCCGCAGCGACTTGCTCACGATGGCGAACGA
Organism: Phytophthora syringae; assembly: GCA_012656105.1. Classification (NCBI taxonomy): domain Eukaryota; phylum Oomycota; class Peronosporomycetes; order Peronosporales; family Peronosporaceae; genus Phytophthora; species Phytophthora syringae. Next base: position 17,082 of record JAAKBD010000191.1, on the reverse strand, counting down.
CTCGAGCAGGCTGTACCTGACTTTCTGAAGTATGGTAAGAACTTGTTATCGTTTACATAAAGAACTTGATTTTGTTAATGCTGTATGCGCTGGTTAAACTTGTTCTGGTATGCGTGTGTCTAGACAACGACTGAATAGACGGCGTCAGGGGAGACAGGATCCGCGTCAACCACCCCATCACACGTAGAGGCAGGTTCCTTTGACTTCTTCTGCGACTTCGTAGACGGCTTGGTGCGCTGAGTTGCAACTTCAAGAAGCAAGTCGTGCGTCAACAACTTCCCGCCCACTGAGACTCGCTTACGCTTCCTATCTTTCTTGCTTGGAGCGCGCAGGGTAAGAACGTCCGTCTCAATAGTATCTCGCATTTGAAGCCAAGTTGCAAGGTGGACATGCGCCGGGGCGCCGTTCCTAGCGTAGTTGCTGAGCCGCCTATTCATGTTCACGAGGGACACCAGAAAGAGGCCACAAGCCCGGAAGCCGAGCTTGACGTTCCTGCCGATCTTGCTGCTACGCCAAGCCATGCTAGCGAGCTTGATGGCGGTTTCTTGTCGATAGAGTAGCACCCATCGTCATCCTCCTCCACCACTTCTTTGATCAGGTTGCACAGCTTGACCTTCAGCGTTGAAAAGACGGCGACGTCGAGGGGTTGCAGCAAATGAGTGGCATTGAGAGGCAGAAAAACCAGCAAAATGTCCAGGCTGGCGGCAGTGGCGATAACCTCCTCCGAGTAGTGCGAGCCGCAACCGTCGAGCACCAGCACGAGCGGTCTTTTCGCCGATTCTGGCAAAGCCTTCGCGAAAAACATCAGCCACTCTTGGAACAGGTACGTATTAATGAACCCGGACGGAGACGTCGTGACCGCAGCACTCGGTTCGCCACACTCGTGCAAGATATCCAACTGCACTGTCTTGTCTGGCAACATGAACGCAGGCGGCACCACAAACCCTGCAGCTCTCCCGCAAACAACAATCGTAAGATGGAAGTTTACCGCCTGATCCAGGCACCACACGTTAGTCGATCCCCGAACTGCAACCACCCTTTTAGATTTCTTGCGTGTTTGAAATGCAGTCTCGTCCATATTGAAGATCCGAGATCCATCCAGCTGGAGCTCAACCACGAGCTTAGCCAGCGTGCCGAAAAGAGTAGCCATGTCATCTACAGTAACACAGTTGCGCTTTGGGGGCAGCGGCTGGGCAATTCGCGTCGACAGCTGGGGTGCCGCCCCACGAAGCGCGTGTACCATCCATCGCTGACGCTTGTTCCGGCCACGAGCAAGGAAATCTCAGTGGCCTTCTTCAGAATGAAGGCGCGGTCTACAGAATGCCCAACCAGCTGACGTTCGACGATCCAGTCGTACAAGTGTCGCTCGGCTGCATCAGGAGACGAGGCTGCGGGCCACGGCGGCGAGAGGGTTGCCCATTCTTGGCTTTCCGAACCCACTTGCGGACGGTGCGCTTGGGGACACTTCAGTTGGCCGAGACGGTAGCTACAGAATCCCCGCTCTGCACTTGGGCAATAACGCCAGTCTTGACGTCGTTGGGGTAGCTTTGGGGCATGTTGTGTCTTGAGTAGGAAGATAATACAAAACTAAGGCGTTGGAAGTGAACAGGGGACTGTTAAACGCCACACATTCCGCCAAACGAATGGCCCAGACACGTTGCGTCGTTGGCTTGGACTTTGGCGCCAACCGCTCCCGCCAAATCGATTTAAACTAAGAGGTTTCGCACTTAATACATATTGTCTAATTATATTTGGAGGATCGTCTAAACGGGATAACATTGGCCAAAATAAAGCAGCGGCCCATAACTGATCGGGGCCCAAAACTGGTCATTTCCCTTAGTAGAAATACCCTGAGTTCCCCAGTGCTGGGTAAGTTTTGGAAACCTCCATGGTGCTGGAGAGGATGATCTTAAATGTGGAAAGTTTCCGCATTTTCGGTACTTCCAATACCTTATTTGCGGCAAAGTGCCGGAATTCGTCTAAGTTCGGCCTGCATAATCTAATGTCGCACCTAGTGAAGTGTATGAAGTCCACTATGTAGCGTCATTGGGTGACGCTACATAGTGGACACTTCACTACTAATTTGATGTCGACTCAACGACCGAACTTCAATACCAGTCACAATCAAATTCGCCGTCCACAGCCATGGCGACCAAGCAGCAGCAAGAGTCGGTGGTGCGTACCTCCGTACACGCTGGCTGCATCTTGGTGGCCGAGATGCGCAGAGCCTGCGCGAAGAACGCGTTCAACGACGCTCTGTACGAGCAGCTGACGGTGGCGCTGGACGCGTTCGAGGCCGACGCCTCACTGCACGCCTTCGTGCTCACTGGCCACGGCGACTACTTCACGAGCGGCGCCGACGTGAAGGAGACGGCCGCCATTCTGGGCGACGGCTCGGTGCGTCCTCCCTCGCAGAGTCCGTCCCACCGGTTCATGCACAAGATGGTGCGGTGCACGAAGCTACTGGTGGCGGCTGTGAACGGCCCGGCCATCGGCATCGGCGTCACGCTGCTCATGCACTGCGACCTCGTGTTCGCAGCGGACAGCGCCACCTTCTGGACGCCCTTTCTGCGCATCGGAGTTGTCCCCGAGTTCGCGTCTTCGTACACGTTCCCACACCTGCTGGGGCCGACGGTGGCGGCCAATCTGGTGCTCCGCTCCAAGGTCTACAAGGCCAAAGAGGCGCTGGACGCAAACATTGTGGGCGAAGTTCTCCCTACCAACGGGTTCTTGGAGGCCGTGCTGGCTGAGATAGCGCCAATTGTGACCAACCGCTTCAACAAGAACAGTCTGCCGGTGTACAAGTCGCTGCTGCGTCGTGAACGCGCCCCCAAAATCCGGGAGGCGCTGGTGTACGAGTTCGAGCAGCTGGATCGACGTGCTGCGAACGGCGAGTTCTTGGCTACGGTGATGGAGCTCAAGAAACAGTTCAGCAAAAACAGCAGCAAGCTGTAGGAGACGATGTCTGCAGCCTGCTCATCTTTTTGCAGACTGCTCTCGTCTCAATCGGCGGACTGTGTCGGTTTAGCATTGCTCGAAGTGCTTCACCAGTGCTTTGGAAAAAGTTTGGCGTAAAAAATAATGAAAACGGAGTTGTTGCGGCCAGCTAATCGGCCAACGCAATAATTCCACTTGACTCGTAGCAATGGATAAGCTGCAGCTTCTTAAGCTCGTCGATAGCTCGATTCCCTTCCTCGAAACTCGGACAGCTCTGCGCAAAGTTGCAAACGTGCACAGTTAGTAAAGTTGCCATGCACAATCATGGCAGCCGTATATACAAGCAGTACACACGTTGAGGAACGTCTTGAGGTCGACGGTCTTTCGGGGAGTGGGAGGCATTGATGAAGGCGAAGGTGAATCGTTGCACAACTTCTGGTAGAGCCGAGTCATGAGCGTTCCAATGCCTGGGGACGGCGCGAGTGTGCGCAGCAACGAATGAAGTCGAACGCTGTTGGAGTTGATTTGAGGTGTGAGATCTTCCACCAAGCTTTTGAGCTGCACCATTCAAAGAATAGAAATTAGTCTCCAAAAGCGCACAAGGCACATGTGTAAATTCTGCCAAGCGCACGATACTTACATGCTCTGTTTCCTCCAAAACTTCTTGCTTTTCTTCCTCGTACTGAACCTTAAGTGATTGCTTCTGCAATTGGTGCAAAGACAACAAACAGCCAATCAATATTCCCACCAACACGAGTCACAACCGTGTCCAGGATGCGTACATCAGTTTTCTCCGCGATCGCTTCTTGAGCTTCTTTCAGCAGCACAATTTCCTGCTGGAGCTCCACGATTTCGTTCTGGGCACGCTCCTCTTCAAGCAGGCGTCGTCCCTCTGCAGTTCGGGGAACATCTCGACCATTCTCTTCGTTCTCATCTTTTTCCAGCGAAGCGAAGACTTCCTGCAGCTCTCTGATTTCTGTCGTGAACTCGTCCAACTGCTCCTTCAGGGTGGTACTTTCTTCTTCCAGGTGCTGCTTCTTGTTCGCCTTCATCTGAAGAGTTTCTTCACGGCGGCGTTTAGCTCGATCTGCTTTAATTTCGCGCTCCTTTGCGATTTCCTGGTCCAGAGACGCCGTCTGGTCGTCCAGTTCCTGCAGCATTCGCGCGTACTCCTCCTGGATATCTGTGTTTCGGCTCTTGACCAAGTCACGGAACTGCGTGCCAGCAATGCACAGAAAACACCTAATTCAGCACAATACCTAGCTCCAGCAACACAATAATTGCCTACGCTCTCGGATCGCCGCTTGAGCTCCTTCTCGAGTCGCGACTTGGTGATCTCCAGCCGCTCCGTCGCCTCCGTCCCCTGGTCGAAAACCTCCTGGAACTTCTCTTCAAGCGTGAGTTTCTCCCGCTCGGAGTGTGCCGGCACCACCGCCAGCTTGGACGTCAGACGCGGCATCGCAGCCGCCGGCAGGGCGTTCTGCATTCGGCCCACGTACTGGCCCAGCATCGCGTCCGTCGTGCGGAGCTGTTCACAGTTGCAATACACAAGCGTTAAAACAGAATAAGAGACAGTAACCCTCTTCATTAACTGACGCAGACGCGAACGGACCTTGTCGCTGCATGCCGCCAGCTGCAGCACGCACTTGAGCAGCACACTGGTGTCCGCCATTTCGTCTTATTGAACCTTCTACACCAACCTTACATCATGTTATGTGTCAAACACCACTATTCTTAATTGCAAACTTTGCTTTTTTAAATGCAGCAGCGTCCACCACCACCTCACTTGCCTCCGCCCGGGCCGCTAGCTCCATGGATGCGACCGCCAGCACGTCCTTCCGTCGTACAGTCGTTCCCACCTCCTCCCCGCGGATTTCCATTCCCGCCACGTTTCTATGCGCAGCCTTCGAGGCCTCCACGCGGGTATTTTCCTCGCTTTGTGGCTCCTCCTCCTGTTGTGGACGCAGAGCAGCTGTGGCTGGACGCGTTCAAGCGTACGCACTGCAGCAAGGAAAACGAGGCTGTGGGTGATTTGGATACACGTGACGAGCCTCCGTTGCGAGTGTTGCGCCGGCGAGTTGCGCAGGCTCAGGAGCTCGTGGAGCAGCTGAAAGTGGCAGCGAAAGAGCTGATTGCAATTGAGAAGCGGCTTGGTGAGAGTGCGGCGCTGGGTGTGGAAATGGCTCGGCTGCGTGTGCAGCGAGAACGGAAAGTTGCGGCTTGCGAGGCCCTGAAGAAGGAGCTAGAGGCGATGGACGCAACGTCGGGACTTTTCCCGGCGCAACAATTGAAAGAAATTCGAGCATTTGCAGCCCGAGTGAGCAAAAAGAAGGTATTTCTATCTGCAAGGGGGCGTTGGTTCCTTGGTTGAGATTGCTGAATGGTGAACTAACAAGTACAGTGCATTTTTGTTTTTCTCGTGTAGGCGTATCGGAAGCGAGTCAAATTGCGGCGTCGAGCTGAAAAAGGTATATGTCGAGCAGTGGACTTGAACAAATGTGACGCTGCGGCTCCTACAGAAAGTGAATTAAAGCCAAAGACTGCTGAGAAAGATTCGGGGGCGCAGCACGTATCTGTGGAGCAGGGCACATCTTCACGTCGACCTCAGGGAGTTGCTTGCAGAGAGCAACCGGTGACAACCTATTTATCAGCTAAAGAAGACAAATCTCCAGAACACATTCTGGATCCAAAAACTCTGAATTTCGACGCTCTGGTGGCCGTTCGACGAGCTTGGGACTCGTACATCGTTGCACCTCATACAGTTGGAGCCTCCACGATCCCTCCGGTACGAGGCATCTTGCAACTTTTTCCAACAGAGGACGGCAAAGACTGACTTGTTGATGGCCGTGTTCCTTATTTGTACAGCATTTCGTGCCTCCGCCGTCCATGCCATCACCTCACTGGGCAGTATACCGGTATGCCATTTCCGCGGTCAGAAGGTAAGGAAATGGAATTACCAAAGTCGTCGAAGTTGATAGCAGCGAGAACTCCTCGAATTGATTACAAGTGGTGGCAAAATGCACAAGGTTTCGCTGCATTGAATGCATCTTCTCCCCGTTTCGTGCTTCTGCTCTCTATTGGTATCCCACCGACAAAGACTCTACGTTAGATGAGTACCCACCGCTTCCTTTGCACGCATATTTAAGCGGAAAGTTCGGCCACTTCGTCACGCAGAGTCTGCTCCGTCGTAAGCTTCTGCAGCTGATCGTCGTTCAGCGAGTCACCGGCCTCCTTCTTAGCCTTGATACCATCGATCTGTTTGAGCTTCTTGAGCAGGCCCTTCACCTTCTTAGCCTTCTCTTCAGGTGTCATATCAGCCGGGGTCGGTTGGGCCGGCTGTGCAGGGGCCTCCTCGACGGGCGCGGCACCAACCTTGGCGAGCGCCTCCTCCACAGCAGCCTTCGCCTCAGCAGCCTCCTGAGCCTTCTTCTTGCGGGCGCTCTTGCTAAGCTTCTTCGGAGCAGCAGCCACTCCCATTCCTGGGATCACGCGAGGCGCGGCCATACCAGGGACTGCACGAGGAGCCGCATACTTGTTGCGGTCCAGCTTCTTGGAACCGCCCTCTTCCTTACGCATCATAGCCGCCAGAGCACCCGTCGAGTTAGGTGGACGGTATGCTTGCGGCTTCGGTGCAGCCTTCGGGGCAGCGGTAGACCCGAAACCTGATTCCTCACCCTTCCGGCGAGGGGACTGGGGCCGGTTTGGGTAAGTGTCCTGCGCGGCAGGGCGGAACTTCAGGTCGTACAGCTCGCCACGCTCTTCCTGGTGAATGGGTCCAGCACCATCGTAACGGAAGACCTTGAAGCCGTTATCCACACGAAGACGCGGGAACGTAGTGGCCGTCGCAAAGTAGCGGCTGTCCGGAGACCAGGCAAAAGTAGTGGCAGAGTTGGACGTCGCCGATCCCATCTTTTTCAGCTTGTTGCGCTCCCAGAAGTCCATGTCACCGCGAAGGTTGCCGAATCCAGCAAGGCACAGGAAACGACCGTGAGGACTCCAGCTGACATGATTGCGAGGCGCAGCGCCGAACTCAAAGATGGGCAAGGCCTTGCTGTCGTAAAGCGTAGCGTGCGCAGGCATCGCACCAGCAATCACCACGAAGCCGCGGCCAGTGGGGTCCCACGCCACATCATGCACCGTGCCTTCCTTCGTGAGCGGCACGATACAGTCATATTCGCCGTCGCTCTCCAGGAAGAACAGACCAGTCTCGCCGTAGTACGACTTGCCGGACGTATCGACGTCCGTACGCGTTTCAATGATCAGAGCGCTGCCCGTGGGAGACCACTTCATAGACACGTCCTGCGCCTTGTAGAAGCTCTTCGTGGCCGTAGGGACATCCAGGCTATTCGGGAACTGGAAAATCTTTACGCTGGCGGGCTTGCCCTTCTTCTCCAGGACGAACAGGGCGACCTTGTAGGGGCACTTCCCGGCGCCACACTGAAATTCGCGACGTTCTACTCATCAAAAAGGAAGACAAATATTAGTCCGTGGACAAATGTCGGTACAGTATAACAAAGTAACCTACCGGAAGGTTGATTTGGCCGATCGGGCCCGCTGCAATATCCCGACCACTGTAAAGCACCACTCCATTCGCGCTCTGGCGGCCGCAAATCGTCTCATCCGACGACCACTGCAGAGGCGGCCATTTCTGTCGTCACAAACAATGGTCTTTTCAGATACACCACAATTCCTGCCACAACTAATCAACTCCATAGCGTACGTCGCGCGTGTAGGCCTTGTGGTTGAAGCGTGCGACGTCCTTGCCGGTGGCCACGTCCCAGACGATGAGGTTGCCGAGGTCCGAGTCCTTCTGCGGCCGCTGCCACGTCAGCAAGTGCGAGCCAAGCGGCGACCAGGCCACGGCGTGGATGCCAGGGTTGGACACCTCCACCTGCACACTGCCACTCTCCGAGTCGCGCACCGTGAAGCCCGACGCGGTGCGCACCAGCACCAGCAGTTTGCCGTCCTCCGAGAACTCCATGAGGTCGGCGGTGCCCGGGGCGTCAAAGCTCTCGTCGCGCTCGATCTTCCCGTCCTGCTTGCTGGAGGACGGCGGGCCCCACATGGCCTCGATTCCGGTCCTGCCGCGCAGGAAGAACTTGGTGCGCGGCAATTCTCTCGCTTCGTCTGGTGCATTGGCCAGAGAGAGTCGGGGTTAGTGTCGAGGGGGCGGCATGAGCAGGGGGCGGCATGAGCAGGGGGCGCAAGACTCACCTGTCGCCATCTTTGCTTTTTGGTGGCTCAGAGTTTGTAGCAATTCGAAGTTTGAACAAAGAGAAAACTTTGTGTTGTGCCCGCGTGGGCCGTCATTGTCAGTGTCAGCGTCAAGTGTCACACTCATGTAAGGTTCAGAATAGTGACATGTGTGTGTGACACGTGAAATATTGGTCATTGATCACATTGCTCACATCTCAGTTCGCAGTTCGCAGGGACAGGGATCACCGAGTGATCATAGGCAACGGTCGCAGCTCATATTGCTCACAGCTCAGTTTGCAGTTCGCAGGGACAGGGATCACGGAGTGATGACAGGCAACGGTCACAGCACGATCCAGCGGTTGCAGCTCACATTGCTCAGTTCGCAGGGGCAGGGATCATCGCAGGGACAGGGAGTCGACGCGAAGAAGCAGATAGTGGTCGTGACGCACACGACGCCGAGTGTAGCGACCACGTCGACCGCTGTCACAACTACTATTCAACAACTTCAACAACGGGCTCGTCGGTGATTGGCTTGGTCAGTCGGCCATTAAAAAGCTTGGCGACGCCGTCGTCCATTCCAGCATTTGCGTTCCAAGGAGAAGTGGGGTGTACGAGAGCGAAATGGAGTCTGACTCTGAAGCGGAGTGGCAGCCTCGTGGTGGACGTGCCGCCCTGCCCAGAGCCGCGCGCAAGTCCGAGTCTGATTCCGAGTTTACGTCAGCTTCCCCGCTCAAGTCGGGCTCCAAGTCCGAGTTAATGGCCGAGTGGGAGTCAAGCCGGCTGCCAAATTTGAATCCGAGTCTTCGCGCGAATCTGAGTCCGAGTCGGCGGCCGATTCCTATTCGGAATCCGATCTGGAGTCGGGTCTGAATCACCGCTGCAGATGTTGCCTACGCCGTCCCCCAACAACATCGCCTCAACAGCAAAGGCTATCTTATTTTGTACGAGTATTTTTCGGCCAAGTTGTGCAAGCGTCTTCGAACATTTGCAGAGTCCCTGAAAAAGTCGTCCTGGAGCAGATTAATTGGAGATGGGGCAAAACGGACAACTTCAGATGGTCAACACCGGCGCCGAAAAAGCTCTCACAAAAGTGTACACCGAAATACGAGAAGGATGCCAGACATTTTTCCCGCATTCGAAGGCGAGAAAGTGGATTTTTATCAAATCGCTACCGGGGGCAAGCCACAACCCGCCCACCAAGACTTTCTTCCGCTCCCGAGAAAGGCGGACTTCTACAACTATTCAAGCATACCAGCTTCGGTGATCATCTGGCTGCAGAACGATAGTTTCATTTATGGTTATGGATGGAATCGACGGGTTGCACTGGAGGCTGACAAGGAGAAGATCACATTTGATGAAGGAGACGTGGTGATGTTCCGTGGTGACTTCTTTCACGGTGGCGGCGACTACACGACGACAAATGTCCGCATGCACGTGTTCTTGGAGCCTGAAGGGAAGAAGAAGCTGCAAAAGAAGAACAGTGTCACGTTAGTCCGGGTTATTCCGAAAAAATTCCGCCAAAGGAATGGAGGCAGCGGGACTGTCTTGCTTGTGGTCAGTCATTTCACTCTGGAGCTGCAGCGCGAAAGCATACGCGGGATGACCACAATTTTCATTTCATTAAGTACCCGAAGCATATCAAGCAGCCGTCATGCAGCGGGGCTGCCGTAGACTGTAGCGTAGAGGAAGACTTAGTCGGACTCAGCGAGTCTCTTAAGCAGGTAGTTTACCTTGGCGTTCTTATACAAAGAACAGGGACGAGCGTACGACAGTAGCGTACAGGCTCCAAGAAGTAACAGTCTTTACAAGACACTGGAACTCTTAAGGTTAAAGGTGAACTGAATGTATTATTGCTATCGGCGGCAGAGCCGCCCTGGTGTAAATCTATAGTTCTCACTATCTAACATAGTAGAGCCTAGTCTAATGCATATCTATTGGCTGTGAAGCCACCTACTGATATCTTGCTAACTTTCACGTATGGAGTACTGTTTTAGGGAGAGTGTGGTCACACCAAATAGGGTGACCTACATAATCGTAACTCTTTGCGTAACCCCGTTACACTCCCCCCACCAGACTGAGGACACCAAGTGTCCACACTCGTCACATTGCCTCACTTGAGGTGTCGTCTAACAGACGTGTGTGACGGGGTCACTAGCAGTCAACGCCTTGCTCGAGAACTTACGAGTTCTTCAAGAGCTGGTCAACGACCTCAGTGTATGCTCAACAAAACTTTATGGTCCTTTGACCGCAGACTGATACCAGTCTCTCGACCGAAGTCCACAGCACCAAGTGCATATACGGCCATCGGCCTCACCGCATGTGCTTCTTCGCTATTAGCGATACCTTCGTCGACGACGTCAGCCATGCTGACTATGTTCAAGTGTACGTCATGTACGAGCTGAACGACAAGAGGATTGCATCCTTAACCGTCAGCGTACGCTCGAAGAGCAACATCCCATACACTATCGTGTATCCGTGTACGTGTACACTTTCGCATATCCATGCATGTACACCATACTGTGTATCCGCATAGCGGACCGTACCTGTCATCCGCATGACCGTCGGTACCTGTCATCCGCATGACCATCGATACCTGTCATCCTCATGACGGATGGTAGTTGTCATCGGTATGACGGATGGTACTTGTCATCAGTAGGACGGATGGTACCTGTCATCCGCACTGTACGTGTCCACGGACGCGGGTTTCCAACCCCAATTCTAGCGTCGGCTCCGTGAGCACGTAACGGGCCGCCACTCTGTGTGGCAGCCAACTAGTTGACATAATCGATGTCCCCGGTGTTAGCTCTAAGAGCCATCTTCTCAGAAGTTGACGTGCACAGGCTGCACGGCGAGAAACCAATTCTCAAAGCGAAGTGCCGACTGGCGCTTCGCTGCCGTCATTCAACGTATCTCCATCATGCTCCCTAGAGCTCTGCAACCCTCCACATCCGTGGACTCATGGCTGCAGCAGCCCAGGATCAGCGCTTGAGCTCAGCGACTGATCCGTATGCTCCCAGCCTATTGGCGGGAAGCACGGAGCGACCGACGACGCGGTCGCGAGCTCGCGGAGCGCATCAGATCACTCTGATCAAAAGCGTCCACGACGTCATGGCAATCGTGCCGGAGCGGGCCCTCGAACTCCCACGATTTTTGCGGAGTGAGGGTATCCACGCCACTTCACCAGATACTGGGTATGACCCTGGCGACTCCGTCGCTTCAGTATTTCTTCCACGTGGAAGTGGAGCTCCCTTGCTCATCGAGCAGCGCCGGCGGTGCACGCGTCACAGGAGCAGGCTGATGAGCCGGTAGAGGACAATGTCCCGCTGTGGCGCTCGAAGTCTGATGGCTTTGCAAGCCGACTCGACTGGGTTGAGAAACCGGAGTCGTGTGCTCAGCGGCTGGCCACTCTTGAGCGAGGTCATGTCGCGACCGTGGAGAAGCTTGACAAGCTCGTGGAGTCGGTGGCGGATGCAGGGGCAGATTGACGGTCTGTTTCGTCTTCTGCCCGCCGCTGTGGCTCCGCCACCTGCGACGCGTCTCGGTACGGCTTGAGCAAGCCCACGTAAAACACGGGATGCGTTCGCATCCTCTTGGGGAGGTTTAGCGTATATGCCAGGCCCTTCTTGGCCACGACCTTGAAGGGTCCCACAAAGCGCGGACGCAGCTTGGTCTTGAAGACCGCGGTCACGGCATGCGTAGGGAGGTTTTGGCATTTAATAAAACCTGGTCTCCGACCTCAAAGCTTTGCTCATTTCCTCTGCCCTTGGCATCTGCATACTCCTTCTGTTTGTCTTGGCTCTCAGCCATTGCGTCACGCACATGTCGAAGGACATTCAGACGCGTTGATAGAAAATCATCAACCTGTTTCTTAACAGTATTAGGGCTGACTTCAGCAAGTCGCTCATCGAGCTCTCCTCCCCACCAAGCCCAGAACCACGGAGTGGTAGCGTCAACGAGACGCGTGGGTGAGAGAGGCCGTTCACGTAGAACGGCGTGTAGCCTGTAGAGGCATGCACAGCATTATTCAATGCGAACTCAACGAGTGGGAGCATGGTGCTCCAAAGCTTTGGCTTTCAGCACAAGTGCTCGGAGGATATCCTCCACAACGCGATTCGTGCGTTCGGTTTGACCGTCGGTCTGCGGATGATCCGCCGTGGACATGCCCAACTTCGTGCCCAGCACGGTGAACACGGACGCCCAAAATGTCCCGTGAAACGGGGTCTCTGTCAGAGACGATCGATGCGGGTAAGCCATGCTGGCGAAACAACCTATCGATAAACAGCTTCGCTGTACCTTCGGCATCGATGGTGTCCGGCACAGCCGCAAGATGTACCATCTTACTCAATCGGTCTACAAAGACCACGATGCCTGTGTTCCCATCCTGGTCTTTAGGACGACCGAACACAAAGTCCAAAATCATGGACTCCCAACACCCAGAGGGTGCAGGCAAACTTGGCAGCGGCGCAGCTGCATGCGGTGAAGGCTTCACCCTTTGACACGTCTCACACGTGCGCACGTAAGTGCTTGTCCACTTGTAAAGCTTTGGCCACCAGTACATCAGGCTCACCGAGCCATAGGTCTTCTCACGACCGAGTGGCGACTAAGTGGCGTATCATGCGCCTCATGGAGGATTCGATACTTGAGATCCTCATCATGAGGGACTACGACACGGGGAGTGTCCTCAACATCCGTGCTGTAATACAGCAGGTCATCATCGATGGAGTAGCGATGTAACCTCGCGCGCAGGCGCGCCGACAACTTATTGTCCGAGTCTTCAAACTCCTTGCCCCAAGAGCACGTAGCAAAGCTACACACGTACCATCACGCGCATAAGCCGCGCGGATTAGCGTCGTCACAGACGAAGTCACCGTCGTGACATGAGCAAGCTCATAGTCTGGGCGACGCGATAACACGTCCGCCAGATCGTTCTGCCTGCCAGGCTTGTACTTCACCTCGAAGTTGTACTCCGCGAAGAATGACAGACACCTGGCCATCCTTTGCGAGAGATGAGGCGATTGAATCGCAGTGCGTAGCGACGCATGGTCTGTAAAGACCACAAACGGTTTAGAACCGAGCAGGTGCACCCTGAACTTGACAAGGGCATAAGTAGCTCCTTGTCATGAACTGGGTAGTTCTTCTCTGCAGCTTTAAGCTGGCGAGACTCAAACGCAATCACGCGTTCGTGCCCATCGGCATCAGCTTGTAAAAGCGCACTGCCAATGGCAAAGTCGGATGCGTCACAGACGACGCTGAACGGACGTTCAGGGTCTGGCAACGCCAGGATCGGTGCATGAAGGAGGCTCTCCTTGACCGCCTCAAATGCATCTTGATGGTCGGTGTCCCAACACCAGTCAGCATCCTTCTTAAGGAGATTGGACAATGGCCGAGCCATCTCAGCATAGTTCTTGCTGTATTGATGCAAGTAGTTGGCAAGGCCAAGCCACTTCCGCAAATCCTTTTGGTTGCGAGGAAGCGGCCAGTCCATGATGGACTTGACCTTGGTGGGATCCGCACGAAGGCCACGCTTTCCAATAAAGCATCCCAAGAAGGGAATCTCTTCAGCACCGAAGATACACTTAGACGCATTAGCGTAAAGTTTGTTAGTGCGCATGCACTCGAGCACCGCTTGTAGGTGGTCGATGTGGTTCTCCACGTCCGACTTCCCGTGCTCCGCACGACTATGGACAAAGATGTCATCAAAATACGTTTGTGCAAACGCTCGAAGAGGCCTGAATAGTTGCGTCACAAGACGATTGAACGTCGCAGGCGCGTTCGACAGCCCTTGGGGCATCACGAGCCACTCCCAGAGCATACCGCTCGGAGTGCTCACCGCTGTCAGCGGATGTCGCTCGTACGCATGAGCAATTGGTAATAACCATCGACTAAGTCGAGCGCACTGAACATTGTACTGCCAACCATGTTGTTCTGCAGAACATCCTTTCTAGGAATCGGCGTCTGCGCCGGGATAGTGGCCGCGTTGAGCTTATTAAAAGCGTGAACGATACGCCACTTCCCATTTGGCTTTCTGACACAGAATGTCGGCGTGGAATGTGGAGACTTGCTCTCTCGCACCATTCCTGCCGCGTGCTTAGCACTGAAGAAGGCGTCAATGACGTCGCACGGCTCCCTTGGCAAGGGCCACTGTCGTGTAACGCAGTATTTGGTTCCAGGGACCAGGTCAATCTCATGACGGACGCCTCGATCAGGAGGTAGAGATGACGGAGGGTCATTAGAGACCACGTCTTGGAAGTCCTTCACCAAAGGATAGAAGGGATCAGAGGGATTCTTCAGGATCGCGGATCTACTACGATCACTTAAGATCTTCTTGGTGTCCTCAAGGACTGCTTCACCCATAAGCGATGAAGAGTTCAACTCTTCTTCGGGTCGTATCATGACCACTTCGGCTAAATCGCCCGCCTTTAAGGCCTCGCCAAACGCGGCGACGGACATCTCGTCCTGCTCTAGCAGAGCATCGACTGTGATAATATTTTCCAAGGTGATCTCACCATTGGCCTCGCCAGTCACTCCATCCATGAGTGTGTATAGCTGTTCGCTATCATCCTCCACTCGGGATAATTCCTGTATCAGGACAGACGCCTTGCGTCTCGCAGTCGACATGCGGCGTCGCTGCCGTCTCCTCGCGGAGACCGAACGTCTCGGAGAGACCAGGGTTTTAAGACCAAACGCTCACCTCTTGTTGCTCCAACGGAGACTCGATGTCATTACCGACATCCGGCAGCGGGCTGCATGACTCGCAGTCGCCACCCAGTGGATTACGTGCCACTCCACGCGCATTACTAGGGCCAGGCCCAAGATGCCTCGACGTTCCGTCGACCACGCCATCATTGGCATGCAGCGAAGGCTGCTCATCAGAGCGAGCGTCGCTCGGCGAATAGCGTGTCACCCCACGCGCTTCGGAAGGACCCAGCCCCGCGTGTCCCGACACCGGGTTGGCCATGCTTTCTGAAGCAGACAGCGGCAGCTCGTTAACACAACGAGGGCCGCTCAGCGGTTTACGTGCCACTCCACGTTCAGCCCAAGAGCGTTGCTCAGGGCTCGCGTCAGTTACACCAGTGTCCATTAACTCGGACACTCCAATATCGAGCACATTGACCGTCTCGGTCCAGTGCTCGCGCCAATAGCGCTTTTGCTTCCTAGCAGATGTGGGTTCATGACTCGCCAAAGTTCCGCTAGGAGGCAAGCGCGTAGCGCCTAAGGTCTTACCTCCAATCGATCCATGGCTCATGGCGTTCCAGCCAGGCCATGCCTCTCGAATCCAGGTCAAGGACCAGACAGCATTCCACGCTATCGAAGTCCAAAACTTCACGCCCAGGTTCACAGGAACCTTAGGCACCGTAACACGGGCTCCTGTCGCAAGACGAACAGTGACCGTGTCACGCATTCGCGCCACTTGCGCCTCAGCATACTGCTGACTTCCTTCCATCGTGAAGCGTCGAGCGTAATTGCCCGACGCACCAGAATCGATAAGGATTAACCATGGCTTTTAAAGCCCTTCACAGTCGCTTCAACGACCAGCAAGCCCGGCTTGCATACACGTCCGTGCTATAGAGCACGGAGCTCTCCGGGGCCTGCTGACCTCTCAGAGGTTCAACAGAACCGAGTTCTTCCCAGCAGGCCGCCCTGCGCCTACTGGGTCTTGGCGTTTCCCTCCCAGGGAGCCGGTTTCCGGTCAGAGGCGCGGCCTCGGCTCATGGGAGCCTGGCGTTGCTTGCGAAGCGGACACTCAGGACGCATGTGCTGCGTGCTCCCGCACACATAGCAGCGGCAAACGCCAATGCGCTGCTCGGAAGTCTGAAGCTCAGCTTCTTCATCTTCAGCATAGCTGAGATCCATCGGCTCAGGTCTATTGGACGAGCCCGAAGCTCCAGACGAGCTGTTGTGCGAAGCACTCCAACCACGTCGAGCGGACTTGACGTTGAACTCGGCGTTCAACGCCACGTTCACGGCCTCTTCAAAAGAAGAAGGGTGAACACGGAAGACTTCCGTCCTGGCCACGCCAGTGCGGAGACCTTACATGAAGATGGTCACCGTGACCGCCTCGGGGAGAGGATCCGCTGCCATACCGGCAATCAGAGTTCGCAACTCTTGGACGAAGTCCACCAACTTTTTCTTACCCTGTCGGGTAGCTAGGAAGCGTGACCTCACGCGATATGCCTGGTTAGGCGGCGAGAATACTCGCGAGAGTTGCAGCTTAAGCTGATCCCACGACGGGAAGGCGGCGTCCACAGACGTACCGCAGGTCAGTGACCATTCTCGCGCTCGACCGCCGAGCTTTGAGATAGCCAGCGCCACGCGCTGTTGCTCGGTCTTGAGCATGGCGGCCGTCATAGTCATCTCAACTTCTCTGACCCAGAGCAGGGGATTCTCTCCATCCTTGCCCTCGAAGGTCTTGACGCTCACCATGAGCGGTTTAGCTCTGGGAGCTCCATTCGATGAGGGCCTGGGCGTCGTAGACGCAGCGGCCGCAGTCATGCGTTGTTGCATGTGCTCCAACAGAGCATTATCGTAGTTCGAGAACGCCTCCAGACGTGCGTTAAAAACGTCGGGCCTTGGGAAGCAAGATGAGCCACGCTCTCCGGGCCAACCGAAGACATCAGCTTTTAAGCCCGTCTTGTTGGCTCCTGGTAAATGGGCGAATTGCTCCATCCTCGCAGAGAAAAGTCGTTACGACTCAGGTGTAGGATTGACTACAAGTGCTACCAAGTGCAGCGGGGCTGCCGTAGACGGTAGCGTAGAGGAAGACTTAGTCGGACTCAGCGAGTCTCTTAAGCAGGTAGTTTACCTTGGCGTTCTTATACAAAGAACAGGGACGAGCGTACGACAGTAGCGTACAGGCTCCAAGTAACAGTCTTTACAAGACACTGGAACTCTTAAGGTTAAAGGTGAACTGAATGTATTATTGCTATCGGCGGCAGAGCCGCCCTGGTT